>JBAMAX010000174.1:0-711063 GCA_037043745.1 Chymomyza amoena
TAATTTTGTAATTTAATTAATTTATATTTTTAATTTGTATTTAAAATTAATTGTATTCAATATTTTAAGTAAAATTGTATGTTTATATGTTAAGATAATTTTTAATGTTTTTAATTTAAATTGTTATTATTTTTGTTTAGTAATTAAATTTATTTATGTAACTTGTATAATAATAATAATAATGTTCAAATTGTAAATTTAAAGTAGTTTCATTTTTGGGCAGTATATTCCAGTCTGGAACAAAAATTACTAGTAAAATTAAAGACCATATTTACCAACCTACAACTAAATGCAAAGAACTATTAATTTTCTATATCAAATGGACTAGTTTTGAATTCGTTAGAAGCGACTTGTTACATTCTAATAAGCTGCTACTAGTTTTGTTCAATATGCGCCGGACCAGTTTGAAACCAGTTGAACATCATACCCGAAAATTCTGGTTGCCTGCAATGACAGCCCCATGTTAAACATACTAGAATTTTCAGAGCAAACATACTAGGTTTCGGACAAACAGTTGCACAACGGGGCGGTTCAAAACCAGTTTGCGACTGTAATGTTTTCCTGCAGGGTAGTGGTAGGTAGATAGAGTTGTGAAGTATATAAGCCAAGAGAGTTGGTACATAGTAAACGTTATAGTTGTTGTAGTAGTAGTAGTCGCTACACCCATATGTCTGATATTTTTGTTGTTGCATACAATTAGGCGCTATGCTTGTGTGTGTGGTGTGTATGTGTGTGTGTGAAAGAGAGCGTTTATGCAGTATTTATGTAAATTACCAGGCATATAACATGCTATGTAATAAATTTAGCTAAAATGTACTTAAAACGCGATTTTAACAATATTATAAAGCTAACGAACGTACGACACACACTCAAGGATCGAGCTCTTGGTTCGCAGCAGGACTCTCTCTCAGAGATCTAGAGCACACAGTTTGATAGTATTTTTATTTTTTGGTATTTTTTTGTAGAGTTCAGAGTAGTAGTTGGTACAATAGAGAGGTTGTAGAGATATCTAAAAGAAATTTAGTAAAAAAATAGGTTAGTGAAAATAGTACAATTTGAACAATGGGCAAAAAATGAGAAAAGCAAAACAAAAACATAAAAGGATTTTGATGCGTGACGTTATGGTTGAGATATGTGAAAAAATTTGCAACAAAACATAAAAATAACATTAAAAATTGTAGACTTTTAGTTTTTCAACTTTTTTGTTTGTTTTTTTTCTTTATAATTTATTCAATTAATAATATAAAAATATCGTTTTTTTTTGTGTGTGTTTGCATAAATTATAATACATTTAGTTGATTTTTTTTGGGGTTTTTATAAAAAATAAGCGCTTAAAAATAAATACACAATTTGGTAGCATTATATTTGGAATAAGTACTTAAATAAATATAACTTTTAAATGTTGGTCTACAGCTTTGTATCAATTTTTTTTTAAATTTTTATTTTTTGGTTGCTGAGTATTTTTTTAGTGCTTTTTGGTATACAAAAAAGGTTTTTTTTTATCAAATTTAGCATTTACTCAACTTGTAGTAAATTTATTTGATTTTTTTGGCCAAACAAACTTAGCTTAGTTAATAGTTATAGCGCTTAAGCATAAGAAATTCGTGACGTTATTTTTTTGTAGTAGTTTTTTTTTTTTTTTTGTTGGACAGTTTACAAACAAGTTTTAGTAACATTGTAATATATATATATAAATATAATTTAAGACACAGCACGCCCTACAAAATCAGAGACGGGCTTCTCAGGACAAGGATTTAAAAAAATAGCATTCTAAAAAATAAAATTGGACTGGAATGTCTGAGCTGAGATTCATTCAGTTTACATAAGCATTTTTTTTTTTTATGCATACAAATACAGTTATAAAAATTATTGTTTCAATAAATATCGCTTTACGCCCCATCAAAACTAGTTTGATCTGGTTTTTTGCGTTTAGTTATCCTTAGATTTAAAAGTAGTACTTTGGTCAAAAACTTAGTTATTGTTATAAGCAAATGGCATGGTATTCATCAGACGCTCCTTGAGCAACGAATTCGATATGATTTGTAGACCCAACTTCATATTCCATTCCTCATCCATTAGATTCTGCGCTTTGCTGGGCGTTATGGGCTCAGCTTTAACCGCCACCTCCCCATTGAGGCCACCCATGACAGCTGCTGCCTCATCATTGTTGTTTTTGGCGACGCCTGCAGCGGCGGCCGCGGCGGCTGCTGCAGCTGCTGCGGCGGCGGCTTGCTCCTCCACTACCGCAGCCGCAGCTGAGATGGCTGTTATAGCACCAGTTAGACCATATGTAGGTATGGGCATCATATGCGGTGGCAAGGGCGATGTGCAGCCCGAATGTGGCAAGTTCTCATTTTCATAGTTCTCCTTGCGCAAGGACAGATTCTCCGGTATGGGCGGACTTTCACAGCCATTATGCGATCCGGCGCTGCCCACACTTGCGCTATCGCTGTGACCAACACCAACACTACCAACACCTCCACCAACACCTCCAGCTGTCATGCCGGCTAGTCCTATTGCTGCCGCACCTGGTAACTTCATATCCAATTGTTTCATGTCCAAACCGCTGCTGCGCGGACTGCTCGTTCTCGAACCGCTGCCTGTGGTCTGTTGTGCTATGGCTGGCGGTATGCCATGTTTGGACACCAGATGACGCACCATATGATACTTGCGTCTAAAGCGCGAGGGGCAGAACTCACAGTTGAAACGTGGCGGTATGCCAATGCACTCATCCCGCATATGACGCTGCAGATGACGCTTACGTAGATAGCTCTTGCCGCAGACGGCGCAGGGAAAACGCTCGCCTGCCTCTCCGCCGCGCTCATGATCGCTGCCACCAAAGACGCTGTGTCCATAGTCATATTTAAGGTCTTAGGTTATGTATGACATGTGAGTGTGTGTGTGTGTATGTATGTGTTTATATAAGGTATATAGGTATGTGCAGTTTTTATATGGACGATTTTATGACGGTTTGTGTTATTTATTTTTTAGTTGGTGTGGTTTGAATTTTTATTATTTTTTTTTGTGATTTTTTATGAAATGAAAATGAAAAGAAAATAAAAAATATATGTGTGAAAAATCATAAACTCAAGGTCCAGCAAGGCTTAATTGTTAAGGCTTAATTATTATAAATATTTTTTATATAACTTAAAACTAAACTTAGTTATTTTTTTTTTATAAAGTGACTAAATAAATACAATTTAAAGCTACAAACTAAGCAAAAAACAAATTATATTTATATAGAAGTTTACAAAATCAAATAATTTTTACTATAGAAAAAATAAATATTTATATATGACAACAAAACTAACAAAATTTTTACTAGACAACAAAATTCGTTTAACTACATAGCTACTAAAAAAAATATGTATACCTAAATAAATAAAAAATAAACATATTTTTTTTTAATTATAAAAAAGAGTAAATTTTTTAAAATTTATTGTGTTTATCCTGTGCGTCTCTTCACAGCTGCTGCAAGTACTAAACATTAGCTACAATAAATAAATAAATAAATAACAAGTTTAAAGTTTAATTATTTTTTTAAATACAAAAAAGCATTACACTTTTGTTTCAATAAATATTTGTACACATATATTTAACTGCAAATTTGGCTTAATTGGGCACAACAACAACAATACAATTGTCATTTATGTTTTTTAAATATATTATATACATTGCTTAAGGCTATTAGTCAACCATATAAGTAGTACTGCTTGCTGATATATACGAGTATAGAGTATATGCAATTCGTCTGCTAGGCACACAACAGCCAAAAAACTTTCAGTTTCTTCCAGTTTCTAGTTCTTCCAGTTCTCTTTAAGAATTCTGCTTTTCTCTTCTTTTCTTCTCTTTATTACATTTTCTTCAACTGATGTATGCCATGTTTTTGCCTCAAATGCAGCTTTAAATCATATTTCCATGTACAGCTAAAGCTGCAGAATTCACAATGAAATTGCACGCTGGGCTTTTTTGCTGCTGCGGCCGCCGCTGCTGCAGCTAACAGCGCTGCCGTCGTCGTTGTACTCGTCGTTTTGCTGCCTGCATAGCTTATGCTACCGCTCGAGTTACTATTGTTGTTATTGTTAAGCTTCTTTGTCAGCGGCGACGTCACTACCGCTGCTGCTGACTGCGGCAGCAACATGCTGGAGTTAAGCAAGTTTGCCAACTGAAACGAGGCAGCTGCTGCGCTCATTTGACAGCCGCTGCAGCTACTGCTGCTGGCGTTACAATGTCGCGGCGGCGGCGTAGGCGTTGTTGTCGCCGTCGCTGTTGTTATTGTTTTTAATGAATCGCTGCAGCTATGTGCGTCGACGCAGCTGCTACTACCCGCCCGACCGCACTTGTACATTCTACGTATTGTCACTTCCGGTTCGTAAATGTCACGCATTTCTGTTGCATTTAAGGCATGACTGTTTGTTGTTGTTATTGCAGCTGCTGCTGTTGTGCTGCTGCTGCCATTGCTCTGCGCTGCTGCTGGTGACGTCATAGTTGCTGCGTTGGCGGCCGCTGCTACCAAATTGCAGTACAGCGTCCTTAAATCTGTAAGAATTGTGATTGGTTTTGGTTGGTTGCTTGATTTTTGATTTTCTGTGGGCTAAATTGAGCTTTTGAGCTAAGAGTTTTGTTTTGCGTAAGTTTAAGAGAGTCTCAAAGAGAGTTAGCTAAAGAGTAGAGTTTGTGACAGAGTTGTTTGTATGTTTGTGTGTGTATGTGTATGAGCTTGTCTTGCTGTTTTTTTTTTGTACAGTTTAGTCTAATTTTTTTTAAATTTATACATATAAATTTAGGCATAAAAATATTGTTTTAAAAACGCTGTGTCATATACTAAACATTAAATTAGTTAATCAAAATAAATTTAAAAAATAATTTAATTTTTTTGTTTATAAATATAAAATATATGCACACCGCGCCGTCTCCATTTAAAAAAAAAATGCTCATACAATTTGCACATTTAATAATATTTAATTTTAAACGTAAGTTGTTTATATTATTAACTTAATTACAAACACTTTTGCACCGAATTTTTAAAATAAAAATCTTTTTTTTTTTGTTTAAATTTGTTATTTACCAATAATTAAAAAAAAATATATTTTTTTAAATATTTGTACCTGTTTCTCTGTGTGTGTGTGCTTTTTTTTAACATGCAAATTTGATTTGTATTTTTTTTTTTAGTTTGTTTACAGAATTGAAAGACGCCTTTGGAATTTTTATATAAAAAATTGCATTTATTAAAATTTTTTTTAATATGTAGTTTTTTTTTTTTTGCATTTTACAAAAAATATTTTAAATTGTATTAAATTAGTTAGTTAAACTGCATTTTTGATTTTCTTCTCTTTTTTTTAAGCTGAAAAATAATTTCAGAATACTTTTTGTTTTTAGCCCAAAGCAAAAAATAATTTTCTTTAAATAAAAAAATAAATGCTCTCTCACACATACTAAATACAATTTTTGTATGTATTTGCGTGGAAATCAGGATTCAAATGCTACACGCAATGTCAAGTAGTAGTAGATTTTGGTAGAGCTCTTTGGTTAATTGGATTAGTAGGACTTGCAATATGTTTTAGATTCCCTACATCTTGCACAATAGACGCTCGCAAATTGGATGTCCGTAGCTTAGGGAAAGTCTACGTGGCTTTTTTGAAAGGTAAGTTTCAGATCTAAGTTGAAAATGTGTCGATTTTTTAAAAGGTAAGTTTCGGATCTAGGTTAAAAATATTTTGTTATCAAACTGAGCCTTTGTCGTTTACAACCCCACTAAAATTTCGATTTTCGTTTGTCCTGTTTTTCAACGAGCGGAGAGAGTTCCCATAAAGTATATATATACTCTTGATCGGGATATCTAAAGCGAATATAGCCATATAAATCTTTATGTCCTTATGAACAAAAGATTTTCAGAGCCTATAGAGCAGTAGGGAGCAAAATTTATACAAACATTTACTTCTGAGAGTAAGCAAAAGCACACGAGAGAGAGTAAGAACCGAAATTAAGTAAAAACGGGAGAGAACTTTCACACACTTAAACCGTGCGTGAGTCGACTGCGCTGCTGCAGAATTTTGTGACGTATCCTCACGAGTTCTATAAATTGAGAGACTGCCCACCACTGCAATAGAGTAAGAGAGCCCAAGTTATACCAAAAGATATGCATTATTTGCAGGCAGATCAAGTTTATCCATGATCTATATTTTGTCAGGATTAACCGTATAAAATTTCGACACTATAATAGATACCTGAGTCAAAGATTGACATAGTTCTACCTAACTTTTTATTAAGAGTAATACGTCGCGAACATTTTTAAAATCAAATGAAAACTTCAAAAGATTTGGATAAGATTTTTATAAATTGCATTAAATAAATTAAGCTTTTTTTAACTTTTCGCAAAAATCTCCAAAAGCTATATGTAGACTCTGGTGCACAGCATATAATGATGGAGATGTCTCGTGGAGCCCCCTAGCTGCTTGCATTTTTGCTGCATAGACAGGTAAAAAAAATGTTTACCGCATAAATAAAATGAAGCCTTATACAGAACTTTTCGTGAAGGTCTCTAAAACCGGTATGAAGAATAAAATGGCCAAGATGCCTCGAGATGAATAAAGAAGGCCTCACTGGAGCGGACGTGCATGGGCTGGAAACCCCTATTTCCTTGAATTTTTTTTGCATAGATGGAAGGACAGGTAAAATAAAATTTTTTTTACCATATATCTTTGAAATTAAGCTTTTTGTGCAACTTTTCTCGAAGGTCTCCAAAACCGGTATGTAGACTCTTGTACACGGAATAGAATGTTCAAGATGCCTTGAGAATAACAAAGAAGGCCTTACGGGAGTGGTATGCAAGAGGAAGCATGGGATGGAGGAGCCCGATAGTTCCTTGTATTGTCATTAAAATTGAGAAAGCCGCCTTAAATGCCTCGATATGGAATAAAGAAGGCCTTACCGGAGTAGACCTGCAAAGAAAGCATGGGGTGGAGCCCCTAGTTGCTTGTATTTTTTCTGTTACGAAGGAAGAATAGCCAAAATATAACATTTTTTACCATATAATATGGCAAAGTTGGGTACAAAAAATATGTATAGAAAGGATAACCAAATTCTCAGGTGGTGTGAAAATCAAACAGAGCACCCAGTTGCCCAAGTAAGTCAGTAAAAGTAAGAATTTGCTTCATGTGACGGCATTCAAATTACACAATCCAAAATTTAACGCTGTATAAAGGTTCTATGTGATGGCGTCAAAGAGATCATAGTTCTGTTCCCTATTCAGCGTTTTAAGAGCCTTTAAAAAGGGCCGGTTGAACATTTTTCAAACATAGACTAGAAGAGAATAGGTAGAATGGGTATAAAAGCAAAACACTTAGTTGGTAAGCCTGGATAGTTCTGGTTTGAAAAGTAAAAGGTAAGGATAAGATTATGATGACTAATTAAAATATCTTCAGGGAAAATATTCAAATTATTAGAACAAGTTAGGATCGTAAAAAATGCTACAATCCAAAATTAACCGCTGTATAAAGGTTCTATGTGATGGCGTCAAAGAGATCATAGTACTGTTCCCTATCCAGTGTTTTAAGAGCTTTTAAAAGTACAGATTAAAAATGTTCCAAACATAGAATAGAAGAGAATAGGTAGAATGGGTATAGAATATGGACTACTTAAAAGCAAAACCAAGTATATAGTTGGTTTAGTAAGCCCGGATTATTCTGGTTTCAAAAGTAAAAGGTAACGATAAGATTATGATAATGACTAATTCAAATATCTTCAAGGAAAATATTTAAATTTTTAGAAAAAGTTAGAATCCTAAAAAAAGTTGAAGATAAGATAAGATTATGATGACTAATTAAAATATCTTCAGGGAAAATATTAAAATTTTTAGAAAAAGTTAGGATCCTAAAAATGTTACAACTTACATTTTGAAAGAAAGCTTAGCTTTTGCAACTCTTTAACTCCATCGATTTTTTTGCACTCCTAACGAATTTCAGCTCTCTTTTTATAATTTTTAATTAATTTCTATAACAATTTTTGAAGCTTTCAACACTGAACTCACAGATACTCTTCCCAGTTTCTAATTTGCGAGCGTCTAACGCGTTCTTCAAGGAGTATTAGAAAGTAGTAGTTGTAGTTTTTTTTATCGTTTTAAATTCCCTTTGCTTTTTGCGTGCATTCAAAAACAAGCAGAGAGCCCCCTTGCCACGACCCCACCCAATCTAGGGGTAACCCCTAACACCTTTAACAATTCAAAGTTGCAGCATCGTTGCCGCCACTGCCATTATTATTACTTTTACTCTGATTATTGGCACTAGTTGGATGGGAGGAAACGGAGGAGGTGGAGGAGGATGAGACTGCTGCCGCAGCCGCTACTGCGGCAAGTGCCTGCAATTGTTGTTGCTGTTGGAATTTCTGCTGGAATTGCAGCTGTTGCAACGCCTGCTGATGCAACTGTTGCTGATAATAACTGGCGGTACGTTGCTGCTGCTGCTGCTGATTCGTCGTTGAAGGCGAATGCGATAGATCATCCGCCGTCTCATCCAAGTCATCTTCATCATCGTCGAGCAGCGTTGACTGCTGCTCATCCAGCTCAGTGGCATTTAAGGCATCGCCGCCAACACACTCATCATCTTCCAGCATATCCAGATCTACAATATCGGGCGTGGCAGAGCTGGAGGAACGTGTTACCGCCGCATGACGCTCTTGTTGACGCTTAAAAAGCGAACGCATAGCAATCTCGGGATGTTTCTTGCGCACATGCTGACGTAGATGATCGGCACGCTTGGTGCGATGACCACACACCGAACAGACCATACTCTTGCCCTTGCCACACTCCTGACGCAAATGACGACGCAGTGTGCCATGACGGCGATAGGTGCGATAGCATTGTGGACACGTAAAGTTCTCCTCGTTCGAAATTGTGCCCGAGACGCCGCTAAGCATGCTATGAAAATTATCAAATTGTGGCGCTTGAAAGTGACGCGAGGCAGAGTTGGAGGAGGAGCTGGTGGCAGCTGCTGCTGCGGCTGCCACAGCCTGTTGATAGTGCTGCATATGATGCAAGTCAGTCAAGGGACTCTCGTCAGTGGTGGTTTGCTGTTCCGCATTATTATCTTTGTCCTGGCAATGATTGCTGTTGTTGTTGTTCATATGGATGAATTTGTGACGCAGAGAGAGGGCTGGAGTGCTGGGTCTGGCTGCTGGTTGTTGTTGCAGGGTCTGTAGCAGCAGGCCTGAAATTTGTTTTTGTTTCTTTCATATTTCAATCTGGCAAATCTCAAGAAGTTTTCGAATTTTTTGGGAAAACTCTTTTCACTTTAAAGTATAAAGTGTGCTGTAAATAGCTGCGAATTTTTACTATTTATAGCACACTTGATTTTTTTATATATATGTTTTAATATATTTAGCATGCGCTTATTAAATTTAATTTATTTTTTAATTTAAGTTTAAGTTTTTTTTTAGTTATTGGCGCTTTGGCAATTTGTGCGCTACTCAAGGCAAAACAAGCAATCGTTATTATTTAATTATTTTAATTATCAAAATGCTTTACTCAATTAATATTAATTAATTAATATTAAATGTCATTGTCAGTTGGTTTAGAAAGCAGTTTTTAACATCAGTATAGTTAAATTTTTTTTTTGTTATTTTATAGTTTTAAAAAATGGAAATTAATATTTTGTTGGCTTAAAGAATTTTATTTTAACGCTTATCAAACAAAAACAAATTTCAAACAGGCAAAACAAATGCACAGCAGCAGTATAAAGGGGGTTAAGGGGGTTTTTGGGTAGGGTTTAGGGTTAATATAAAAACGTAAGAGAAAATGTTTTGGTTTTGTTTTTGTCTAGGCGCCTAAAATTTAGTTTGGGGGTTTAAGAGCCACTAAGGAGGAGTTATGTCAAGAACTTTGTAAGAATGTATGTAAATGATTATGCGTTTGTGTGTGTGTGTACATATGCTTATGTGTATGTGTGTGTGTTTTTTAAAGCAAGACGTAACATTTGGCAAGACAGGCAGAGCAAAAAGAAAAAAAAATACATTTATAGAAGAATCGAAAAAATTCGACAGGCACAAGCAAATTTTAATTTGGTTGTTTTTGGTTGTCACGGGACTTTTCTTTCTTATATAAGGAGTTGTGTAAGCTATCATCTAATTATTATAGATATATTAAAATTAAATGCATAAACTTTAACTTCGAAAAGCAGTTCTAGCAATCTGTAGAAATCAAAGACAAAGTAGTATTAAACATCATCTTTAGGATTTTTAGAGCTGTTGTTAGGATCAAACAGTTTTGTTTGGTAGGAGATCTTCCCATCTCGTAGAACATAAAACCAAATTCACAACTTTATTTTAAATTATATTTAGCGGCATTTAAAAATAATCCATCATCTGAACAAAAATTGGAAATTGTTTTAATGATTTGAATTTATAAAAACTGCTTATTACAAATGAAGATATAACATAGGCCTACCAAAAAGTTTTGTTTAATAGGAATTCTTCTCATTTCGTAGAATATAAAATCCTATCCACAAATATATTTTAAAATATTTTAGCTGCATATTTCAAAAGATCTTCTGACTCGCAGTAAAAATAATCCATCATTGAACAGATGATTGTTAATCGTTTTACTGAGTTGAATTTATAAAAACTGATTACCACAAATAAAGATTTGGATTCAAGATAAAAAATATTTTATCGTAATTTTTCAAAAGATCTTTTGGCTCAGAGTAAAAATAATCCATCATCTGTACAGAATCGTAATATTTTTAATGAGTTGGATTTTATAAAAACTGATAACAACAAATAAAGATTCGGATTTAAGATATAAGATAGATCCACCAAAAAGCAAATAATATGAACTTTTGAAAAACCCAGCGTCCATCCAAGTATCCTGAAGTAACTTCCAAAAACCTAGATAAAACAAGGTATTTTAAAGGCTATCTCAGAAACCTATTATGCTGAGGTTTTTTACACGAGACTCAAAAATATATAAAACATATAGACGTATAATCGGTCTCGAAATAAATATGAGGACTGAAGACGATTTTCAAATTTGTTGAGGTTCTGAATTTAAGCCCCAGCACTTTAGGATTTGAACATAATCTCAATTGGGAGATAAAGAATATGATAATGATGAAACTCAAGGAATTTTTGAGAATATCTATGAGATCTGACACTCTTAAGAGGTTTTTGTGTCGTGATTGCAGATTCAACATGATAATCGCATAAAAAATTTAATTGAACTTTGACGTTATCTCAGAACCCTTGGCTATTGCTGTTTTTTGGATACCAAATTCCAATTCAGCGAGTTGGTATGAAATTTTAAAAAGTCCAGCACCCAAGTATCCTGAAATAACTTCAAAAACCTCGATAAAACAAGGTATTTTGAAAACTATCTCAGAAAGCTTATAAGCTGAGGTTTTTTACATGGGATTCGAAAATATATAAAACTTATTGCCGTACAATCGGTTTCGTAAATGTGGGGTTTTTCGAACTCATGAGGAAAGCAGAGATCACGAGTATCAAAATTTTTGAAGTTCCTGGGTAGGAAACCAAATTTTAGGCCCCAGCCCGTCAGGATTTCAACATAATCTCCATTGGGAGATAAATAATTTGATGATGTTGAAACTCAAGGAATTTTTTAGATTATCTATGAACTTGACATGCTAGAGGTTTTTGGGTCGCAAACGCAGATTCGACAACTTCTCTGAACATGATAATCGCATAAAAAATTCTATGGGACTTTTTGAGTTTATATCAGAACCCAAGGCTATTGCGGTTTTTTAGATCTCGAATTTCGATTCAGCGAACCTGAAAAACGAGCTTCTTTGAGGGTTATCTCAGAGACCTGAGTTGCTAGAGGATTGTGGCATTCAGATTTAGTGACTCAAAAAAATCTTTGAAAACCATAAATCGAAAAAAATGTATGGTGTTTTGCGTTTATCTCAGAACCAAAATTGAAAAAATAGAAAAATTATCTTAATTTATTTGTTTTTTAGTATAGGACTTTTAGTGGTTATCTCAGAAGCCTTGGCCCATTAGTAGCTTTCGGATCTCCAATTCCGATTCAGCGAACCCGAAAAGCGAGTTACTTTGGCGATTATCTCAGAAGACCTGCTGCTAGTGGAATTAGGGATTTAGATTTGGCGACCCAAAATAAATCGTTAAAATCTATAAATCGAGTAATATTTATGGGGTGTTGAGTTTATCTCAGAGCTATAATAGAAAAAATAAATTTTTTAATATTTATCGCAAAACCCATGTGTGTTTGGACCCCGAATTTAATTTTAACGCCACACATTCCATTTCCCTGTCAGATCTAAGGTTCACCCTTACGTTTTGTTGTGGGATAATAGATCTAACTTCGGTTGATCGTATTAACGAAACTTGGCAATAATCAAAATTTTTTAAAGTTATTTTGTCAATGTGAAAATAAATAATAAAATTGTGACGATTGAAAAATCTATTCTATTAAGTTAAGATATAATATTTTTGTTTGACGGGTGACGAAAAGTCCAACGAAAAATCTAGTCTATTAAGTGAAGATAATAAAGATGAAATTTAAAAAAATTTTCACGAAGAAAAATCTGTTCTATTAAGTAGCGATGCATTTTTGAAAAAATATTACATTTAAAATTTGATTTTTCAATGTTATTATTAGTTCCCAGCATAGGGTTCCTCAAGGAGATAAAAATGTAAAATTTTATTTAAAAAAATATGAATTTATAATAAAAAATATCAATTATGTTCCTTGAAAGATTTACTGTCAAAATAAACCATTTTGTTTAAATGTTCAAAAACAATTTCTAAGAAAATTTGAAACTTCTACGCATAAAAAGATATTTCAGAGTTATTTAGGCAATTCCGCTGTATATAAGATCAATCGTGGATTATGGTATTAAATTCCCTTAAGAAAATGTTTAAAAATGGGTTTTAAAAAAATCACGTTTCAAACCAACTGACTTTAGTGGTATATCCAACTCCAATACAAGTTTTCAGCGTAAACAAACTCATATATAGTCTTGTTAAAAAATACCACAAAAAATACTTTTATAAATTTCATTATTTATTTTCTGTACTTTCAATATGGAATGTTATCCACTGTGTGTTAAACTATATTCAGCTCTGGCAATGAAAATAATTCTTACAAAATACTTCAAAAACTAAGAAACAAAATTTCTTTAATTTGGTCTTTTCTTCGAATCTTTTCTCGAATCTAAAAACTAAGCGCTCGATCAAAACTTTTACAACAAAGTTGTCGACAATAAATCATCTGTATAGAAATGCCGAGAATTCTTGCAGTGCCTAGTTAAAGAGTCCTTACGCTTAAAGCCCGCATCACACACCTGACAACGAAAATTGGCCAACATGCCACACTCGAACTCTAAATGTCGCTTCAAGACCGACAGTCGGGAATAGAAATTCGAGCACTGCGGACATTGCAACTTGCCGTCGGCACGCTGCAAGGCGCTCTTGGAGCGTGCCAGAGCAGCTGCTGAATGTTCTAAATTATGTACGAGGGTAGGTGGTGTGGCTATAATACTAGTAGCAGGAGTAGTTGCAACGCCGGGACTGCGTGTGTCCCTTTTGCGAGGACGCAACTTATGGAATGGCGATGACGGCGTTGGAGGTGAGGGCGGTGGCGGTGCCAACATAGTCGGCGCCGGCTCCGGTTCAGTTTTAACTATCATCGCAGCAGTTTTAGACATCTTCAATTCTTGTTCATGGTAGCTGCTATAGGTTTGGTTTATGCTCATTTCAAGCAAATCTGCAATTAAATGTTTAAGCAGAGAGTAGAAGAGAGAGAGAGAGAGCAATTGTAAAAGCTGAGAGCACTATCAAATGTTCTATATAAAATACTACAGAATACATAAAGATTACGTTGCTTAGCACGACGACATTGGATAAAATTTCAAATGGCTTTCAAGTTTAATTTCAAACTCTCTTTCCTAAGAGCACTCTCTGGTTATTCTTTAACTAAATTTCAAATGACTTTCCAAGTTTCAACTCGATCTTTTCTAAGAGCACTAGCTTTAACTTTTTAGCTTTATTTTTAACTACTTAAGCTTTTTATCCCTAATCATATGCTCTCTTAAGATTTGACCCTCTGTCAATGGATTTGCAACAAATTTCTTGATGAAACCTTTAGTTAGGCTTTTTTACTGTCAGTTCTCTCAAGTTAACTGTGTACCGAGCTCTAAAAGCTTCCAAAGCGTTATATCTTTTATCCTCACAATTATTGTTTTCCATGCTTACGTTTCATAAACAAAAAATTTCAAGTTTAAACTCGATCTTTCCTAAGACCACAAGCTCTTTAACTACTTAAGCTTTTTATCCCTGATCCATATAATCTCTGTCAATGGATTTGCAAAAAATTTCTTGATTAGTTAGGCTTTTTTACTGTCAGTTCCCTCAAGTAAACTGTGTACCGAGCTCTAATAGCTTCCAGAGCCGTATAACTTTTATCCGAACAATTCTTATTTTCCATGCTTAGTTTTAGGATCAGAATATCTTTCGTTTAGATTCTTCTCTTTTCTCATGCATTCACCTTAAAGATTTTTCATGCATTATTCCTTATTTATTTTTAGGATTAACTCCTTTGCTTTATAATCTTTATACTCTGTTTCAAGATAAAGCCTCTTTCAGCATTATTCTGCCATTATTTACCTTTGCTGGTCTCGTTTCTTCTTTAAATTCTTTTTATTCTTTTAATATCAAATTTTTTTCATTCTTTAAATGTAAAATTGATCAATGATTTATTTTTGCCCATATAAAATGTTTCCATTAACATATCCTCATATTAATCTTTAATCTTTATTCTTCGTTTCAAGAAAAAGCCTCTCTATGCCATTATGGTCTCTTTTCTTCTTTTTTAAGCTTAAAAAGCTTTAAAGATAATTTTTTTTCATTTAAATTGTTTTCCTGTTTTGTTCAGAAGAAATGTTTACATTTAATATAGCCTCACAGACTTCACCTTACTCAATATCTCTCTTTATTCTACATACTTTACAATCAAAATCGCATTCTTCACACAATGTTTAATATCGAAAGAATCTCAGAGACTTCGACTTTGTCTTACTCAATCTCTCTCTTTCTTCTACATACTTTTCTCAATAAAAATCGCATTCTTTACAATGTTTAAAATCTGAAGAATCTCACAAAATTCGCCTTACGCAATCTCTCTCTTTCTTTACATACTTCGTAATCAAAATCGGATTCTTCACCAAGTATAAAATCTAAAGAATCGTACAGACTTTGTCTTACTCAATCTCTCTCTTTCTTCTACATACTTTTCTTAATCAAAATCGCATTATTCACAATGTTTAAAATCTGAAGAATCTCACAAACTTTGTCTTATTCAATCTCTCCCTCTTTCTTATACATACTTTACAATCAATATCGATTTTCTTAACAAGGTTTAAAGTCTACAGAATCTCACAAAATTCGCCTTACTCAATCGCTCTCTTCTACATACTTTACAATCAAATCGCTCTCTTTATAAGGTTTAAAATCTAAAGAATCTCACAGAATTCGCCTTACTCAATCTCTCTCTTTCTCCTACATTGTTCACAATCAAAATCGCATTCTTCATCTAAAGAATCTCACAGACTTTCTCTTACTCATTCTTTTTCTTTCTTCTACATACTATCCACTCAAAATCGCATTCTTTACAATATTTAAATCCAAAGAATCTCACAAACTTTGTCTTACTCAATCACTTTCTTGTACATATGTCACAATCCAGATTGCATTCTTCACAATGTTTATAGAAGCACAGATGATTCTCCACTTTCTTCGCTAACATTTCACTCATTCCTTGTTAAATTTCTTCCACAAAGTTGACGCAAATTGGGGGTCAGCCCACCTCCTTCCTACGCAATCACTTTATTCTACATTATTCCCAATGTTTATAGAAGCACAGATAATTCCATTCCACTTTCTTCGCTACAATTTCACTCATTCCCTTTCAAAATTTCCTTCCACAAGTTATCACCAAATTTGGAGGTCCGCCCACCTCCTTCCTACTTATACCACTAAACAAAAACAAATTACGCAACGCATTAAGTTTTATTGAGCATGAAGCTTTTTTCAGAAGAAGATTACTCTCTTTAGTTTTATTGCCGTATCAAATACTAATTAGTTAAGTAAAATTAGCAAGAGATTTAGGTTTATTTTAAACAACATTTATAGTACCATCTATACACAAATTTAACTCGACTACTAAATTTTTATTTAAATATTTCTGTGTGCGTGTGTGTGTGTGGGGTATCTAGTGTATATGGCTTGGGATTACCTTAATTTCTTAATCTCCCTACGCCCTTATGCACATAATAATAATGATCTTGCAACTTGAAATTATAATGAAAACCGCGTCCACACATGCCACAAACATATCTCTTGGGCTGATTACACTCTTTGCGCATGTGACGCGTCAGGGTGCCCAGAACCTGATATCTGCGACCACAAGTTTGGCATACGTAGGGTGCGGCGGCAGAGGCAGATATCGATAACAAAGCTGACGATTCTGCTGCTGCAGCCGCTGCTGTATTGCTGGTGGCAGCCGCACCCCCATCGGCTCCACCACCTCCGCTAGTAACTGTTGCTGCTGAGAGGCCGGCTGCGCTGGTTGAGGTTGACGAGGGGGCAATTCTAAAAGAACGGAGCGGAAAACATTTCACAATAAGTGCGACTGATCTCACCGTAGGTTGTGTGGGGTGTTCTTCTTCAGAAAAGAGAGACACAAAAAACTGAGCAGAGAGAGTGAGAGAGAGAGAAATTTACCTGCGCGTTGTACTTAATCTGCTGCTGGCAGCGGCACCTTTGCGCTTGAGCCGAGATTTGTTGCGTGTATGTGGCGAGGAGGAGGCTACAGCTGCCAAGGAGGAGCTCGTGGTAGCTGGTTTTCTTCTGGCAATACGCTTAGAACTGCCACGCACTATGGTCATTGGTTTGTCGTCAACTTCGACAACTGCGGTTTCTATCTTAATCTCTATAGATAGATTTGAGCGCGCGTTTTGCGAGTGGAAGAGATATTTGGAATAGAGAGAGAAACGCAATTGTGAGGCTTGGACAATTAACAAATAAAAATCAATCAATCAATTATTTCTAGGCTTAAACACTCCTAAAACCCTAACGAAAAAAGCTCTTAAAACGCTCAACTCAACTCTCTCCTCAGCAGCAGCGAAAAAACGCACAAGCAACAACAAAAATCTCAAACAACCTTTAACCTTTTATCAGAACTCTTTTTAGTAGTAGTAACCGTTTCACATTTAATGCAAGTCTTATATTCAAATATATAAATAGAAAATTGTATATATGTGGAAAAATAGCAAAAAGAGGTTAAAAAACATTTACCAACTACAAAAATTAATATATATATATATAGGTGGGGGAAAATTGTTTTTACTACATGAGAATTTTGTATTTATATTATAAGAAAATTTATATATTGTTTAACTTGTTGTATGTATGCCAGTAGTTGTAAGAAATGTAATTAATAAATTATTTATGTACTTTACACACAAACACACACACACACGTACACCCAGAATGCATATATATACTATAGTATATAACAATATTTGTATATAGTTGGTTTGTCCCACACGCAACGAGTGAGCAATAACAAAAAGCTTTGGCTATGCAACCTCTGAAAAAGCATATGGAATAATCTTGGTTGTGCTTTGAGAAATTTTTCGAACTGGGTCAAGGCCATGTAAGCAGCTTTTGTTGCTGTGCCCCAACAACAAACAAGAGAGCGAGAGAGACTCAGAGATTAGAAAGCAGCAGAGAGGAGAGAGCATAGTAGGAAACGTTATCAGCAAGCAGAGTAGTGACGTCATGGGAAAAAATTGCAATAGATGCGACGTGTTTGCAAGAAAGTGCAGCATCTTATAGAGAAACAAATTATTTGGGAGGGCTCAACAATTTATTCAACTAAGGACTCTCACGTCACGTTCTAAATCACGCTTTCTACGTCACACTTTCTAGCAAGTAAAGAAAGAATTTTTAATCCTTTAAAAAGAGCTTCATACAGCTACTTGTTTCTGTTTTAAACATGAAATAAAGTGCTCAACAGTTTATTCAACTAAGGACTCATACGTTACGCTTTCTACGTCACGTTTTCTACATTACGCTTTCTACGTCGCCGTCTAGCACGTAAAGAGCGAATTTTTAATCCAGTCGATACTGGCATATTAAAAAGAAAAGAACCTTTAAAAAGAGCTTCATATAGCTGATTCTTTCTGTTTTAAATATTAAATAAAGTGCTCAACAATTTTTTCAACTAAGGACTCCATGTCACGCTTTCTACGTCACACTTTCTACGTCACGCTTTCTAGCAAGTAGGAAGAATTTTTAATCCATATTAATAAAAGGAGAACCTTTAAAAAGAGCTTCTTATAGCTACTTATTGAGAATCAAGTCATTTGGGAGTGCACAACAATTTTCTCAACTATAAAAAGTACTCTCAATGTGACGTCACAGATTTCTAGCACGCACGTGCATTTTTAAACCAGTCAATATTAGCAATAAATAATTTAAATTAAAAAAATAGAGAGCCTTTAAAAAGTACTTCATATTGCTACTTTTTCCTGTTTCAAACCTTAAATAAAACATTTGGCAATAAATGCCGTTCCATGGTGGCTTTACATAGATTCTCCTCATACGTCACGCTTTCTAGCAAGTAAAGAGAGAATTTTTAATCCATATTAATAAAAAGACAACATTTAAAAAGAGCTTCATATAGCTCCTTATTGAGAATCAAGACATTTAGGAATGCTCAACAATTTTCTCAACTGTATGAACTATAATAAACGACTCTTAATGTGACGTCACGATTTCTAGCACCCAAAGGGAATTTTTAAACCAGTCAACATTAGCAATTAATTTAAATTAAAAAAAGGGAGAACCTTTCAAAAGCGTTTCATATAGCTACTTATTGGGAACCAAGACATTTGGGAGTGCTCAAAAAATTTTCTCAACTATTGTATATGAACTATAATAAAGGAATCTCAATGTGACGTCACTATTTGTAGCACGCAATGAGAATTTTTAGACCAGTCAATATTAGCAATTAATAATTTAAATTAAAAAAAGAGAGAGCCTTTAAAAAGAGCTTCAAACTAGCTACTTGTTTCTATGTCAAACATTCAATAAAACTTTTGGCATTAAAAAATGAGTCCTTGCCTTCCATTGTTTTTTTTTTTAAATAGATTTTCCAGTCCACAATCCACAATAGTGAAATAACACAGTTCCTCTAATGAGGACATATATGCACAGTGTGCCCAACGTGAAATTTAAGAATGGGGCTGATCGAATTTCAATATACAAAACTAATTCACCTAGAGATTCCTCTAAAAGAATCCAAAACCAGAACTTAGCCAATTCTTTTACTTAAAAGACGGCTATTCAATAATAATAAGTATATTGTGCAAAGTCTTCACAACGTGAGATTTAAGAATGAGGTTGATCGAATTTGAGTACAATATAGTAAACTTATTTACCTAGAGATTCCTCTAAGAGATCCCTTTAGCATCATATCCACAAATATAGCCAAAAGCATAATCTTAAAAAAAAAAATTCAATTCTCTTTGTTAAAAGTCCTTTCTTCAATAATAAACTCAGATCAAAGATACAACATAATCCATACCACATCATATCTAAAGTTTCAGTCATCATATTTATATAAATAAAACGTCTTATATACAATTATATTGGAAATCCCCCGCCCTTGATGCAGATAGCTTCCGCAAAGGGATTCCTTATCACATCTACGTCAAAAAATGCATCTTGTTCAAACCCAAAACTTGACCAATTCTTTTAGTTTAAAGACGTATCTTCAATAATAATCCCATAGAAAAAGATATAGAATAATCTATACCAGTCTAAGGCTGATCGAATTTCAAATTAAAACAGAAAACTAATTTAACTAGACATTGTGGCTTCCTCAAAGAAATTTCTATATCACATCCACGTCAAAGAATTCTATTCTACAAAACCAGAACTTAGCCAATTCTTTTAGTTAAAAAGACTTCGATAATAATCCCAGAGAAAAAGATACAGCATAATCTATGCTTCCTCCAAGAGCTTTCTCATCAGCATCACATCCACAAATATAGCCATAAGAATAATCGTATAGAAATGCATCTTGCTCAAACCCAAAACTTGACCAATTCTTTTAGTTAAAAGACTCGTACTCTTCAATAATAATCCCAGAGAAAAAGATATAGAATAATCTATGCCAGTCTGAGGCTGACCGAATTCCAAATCAAAACAAAACTAATTTAACTAGAACATGTGTGGCTTCCTCAAAGAAATTTCTATATCACAACCTATTCTACAAAACCAGAACTTAGCCAATTCTTTTAGTTAAAAAGACTCTTCAATAATAATCCCAGAGAAAAGATACAGCATAATCCATACCCAGTCATAATATTTATATAATCTGACTTACACACAATTATATTGGAAATCCCCCGCCCTTGATACATATTTGATTGCTAGACAAGTGTGGTTTCCTCAAAGAGATTCCTTATCACATCCACGTCACAAAATGCATCTATTATTCAAAACCAGAAATTAGCCAATTCTTTCAGTTAAAAAACGATTCTTAAATAGTAAAAGATTCTTTTCAGAGAAAAAGCTACAGCATAATCCATGCCGAGTCATCATATTTAAATAATCTTACTTATAAACAATTATATTGGAAATCCCCCGCCCTTGATGCAGATTTGATTGCTTTTAAATAATTTATAAATAGTTTATTAGGCAATCAAAATTTTTTTAACGTCATCATTAGGAAACGAATGCATAATGAAAAATAAACGAAAAAATAACAACAATTGCAAAACAGAGAAGCTATACACATAAAATACACACATACATATATTTAAGAGAGAAAAAAAAGTTATTGTTTTTTTTTTTAATGCTATAGCGCAACAAAGCACAATTAAAAATTCACACATAAAAAAAATATTTAGCCGACCTTGAACTTGACTAAATGTTCAGTTTCAGTCAGTCTATTGTTGATTAGCAAAAACAACTGCGAAAGCTCCGGTATATACATTGTATGTATTTATTTCTCTTTTTTGAGTGTGTATGAGTGCTAACAGAAACCTATTGGCCAGGCTAAAACAAGCTTTGGTTTTGTTATTCCGAACAAGTGGGGGTGCTTAGACTGAGAAATTGTCGTCTCGAGAGTTGGTCGGTCGACAACGTTAAGGAACAAAAGAAAGAACGAATGCGTCACAAAAAATGAAGTACAGTCTAAAGAAGATTTACACAAAACATCTAGAAAATACATCAAATTATTTATGAGCCAAGTGTCAAAGATAAAGAAGCGCTCAAATATAATGACAGTCACAGTAGTCATATAAGCAAAAAATAAAAATAAAAGCTGGGCACACTTATTAAAAATTTTATGTCGTAAGTGGAAATAGCTTATTTAGAGATGCTCCTTTGGTTTCACTTCAAGCAACAATCTGTGTTTAAAAGAAAACACAACAGTGTTGGGCAATGTCAAAACAAAAGTGTACCAAAACTATATATATAAATTATGATCATCAAAATTAAATTGTATGTTTTTTTGTGTATTGAGGAGTAATTCTTAAACTTAATGCAGCATAAACTATATATAAGATATAAATAAAGTTGTTGTCCAAGTAATGTATTGGTACTTCTGACATAGTAAATAGCTTACCCATATGCGGCTTACTTTATATAATATATAGCAAGTCCTGGAAGATTGGCAAGCAAATTTTTGCTAGCCTTTCTCCAAAATGTCGTCGGTTTTATTTTAAGTACATTACCTGAAAACGCTGAAAATTTTCGTTTGATGTATAGAAAATAATGATTATAATGAATGATTTGGTGGGGTAGGATTTTGGTTGTGGGGTTTGTTTTTTGGGGTTTGGGTTTATATGATTGTAATAAATAAAAATGAACTTAAAATATTGCAAATTCATTTCATTTTTTACGCACTTTACTCAGCCGATACCGCTGAGCAAAGCATACTTACCTGTTTGGGTAATGTTCCGGTGATCCTTGAAGTTGTGTCGTAGGCCCTCAAGAGCAAGCAAATTGTACCTCACCATTCTGGGAATGGCTACGTGCTCTTGAGGCCCCTAGTAGAAACAGCTGCCGCCATGTTGTTGTAGCCAGCTCCTCAACAAACGCCTCTTCTTTAGACTAGTTTCACTTTTCACTTAAAATTGTTTAAAATTTTTGACTTTTTTTTATATATCTCACGTTATACCGACGCGTGCTCCACCACGCCCTCTAACTGACCCAGTCAAAGAGCCGGCAAGCTTTTAAACGTTATGCGTACAAACCGTTTGTTTCTGCGCCCAATACATAAACTTAGACATTACTAGGCTTTTCTTTATATAATGTATAAGAAATAAACAAAATTTGATAAAAAACAAAAATAATACAAAACGAAAAAGTCCCGTCAACCAAAATAAAGCAAAAATATTTATACGTATATATAAATAGTATATAGAAAAATACATAGTACTAAAATTACATAAAATTTATAAAAACTGCATGCGTATTTTTTTTTTTCGATTTTAACGTAAAAGAATTTCGCGCTTTGGTGAAATTTGCCGACATAATATAACTACTGAGAACAAACAATGTATACTCTATATGTAAGTATATGATGACAAATAAACGTAAGAAAAAAAAAAAACAAAACAAATCATGTGTGTGTATGTCAATATTGTACATAATAATGTGTATGCATGTGTGTGTAAGTATGTAACAAAACAAAGTTAAAATTTGAAAGTAAATAAAAATCAACTATTGCAAGAAGTGACCAACATATAGTTTATTCTTTTTCGCCTAATAAACCTAAAAGAGACGCTGCTGCTGCGGTTTTAAAAGAGCGAGAGCGACATAGAGAGCGCGCGCACACACACATACGCAGTCTAAAAAGGACACACGCACAGTAGACAAATGATTTATGATGATCAATGTGTGTTGTGGTTGTTGTTGTTGGATGGTCAGACAGAGCGCGCTGCTGTGCACTTGTGTTGTTGTTGTTGTGGGTGGGGGGTTTGGCGTGTTAAGCGATAAAAGAAGAAGCATGATTTTTGGGAGAAGGGGCAGCAAAAAGCAACAGCAATAAATGTGTTGTTAACAAAAACAGCAACTCACACACACAAAGGGCGGCTGTTTCGTGTTGCGTTATCGATGGCGTTAAATTATCGTTATCGATATACAAATGCTTATAAAAAACTAACTTAAGTTTTCAAGAAAATTTTCTTACTGAGCGCATATATGTTTGTTTGTTTGTATGTGTGTGTGTGTATTGTTGTTGTTTGAATACGATGGACAACTTAGTTTTTTAACTAAATAATATAAATAAATCATATACATATGTTTAAAGTATATGCTTGTATATCCAAAACAATAAAATAAAACAAAATGCGGCACAACAAAACACCAAATTAGAGTTATGTTTAGTTAAAAAATAAAATAAATAAAAGAGAGCGACATATGAGCAACAAAAATTACCAATAAACAAATCAAATACATAGAAAACATATTATATTAATGGTTAATAAAACTAAACAAGTTAAGCGTAATTAATTTTTTTGGTTTTTCTTTGCTAGCAATATATGTATGTGAATTATGTTTGAGTGTGTATGTGTTATGTTAAAAAAAATTATAATTAAAATATATATGTATTTACATAATAACGAAACAAATTACTAAGTTATACGAATTATTTGTGTGTCATATTAAAAATAAATATATAAAATATTAATGTATCCAAAAAAGTTGTTAAAAAAATAAATAGGTAGTAAGTAAGTACTTTCAACTTGCACAAATTTTATATTTTAGTTCATTATTTTGTAGACTTGCGAGAGTCAGTTGAAAATTTAATACAAAAACAATTTAATTCTTTATGCAAATCATATTTTTGCGCATTTATAAACCGACTCAACATTTTTTTATATAATAAAATATTTGTTTTTGTTTGTTATATTTTCAACTGACTGACTTTTAGTATAGATTTCTTTCTTGTTGCTTGTTTTTTCTTTCTTTCTTTCTTGATTCTTTCAACTGCTTTTGAAAAAAGTTTTTTTGCCTAAAACAACTTCTCTTTTTTTTAAGTTTATTTCTGTTTCTATTTCTGTTTCAATCTTTTATTTTTTCCTGTTTTTCGTTCAACGTTTAAGAGCTTTTTTCTGAGCACGACTTAACTTTTTTTTTCTTTTGTACAACAAAAAAACAAATAAACTGGAGTTGTGACCTTGAAGTTTATATGGCTTTATACGTTTTGTAGTAGCTTCATACAAAATTAATATCAACTTTGGCATAATACCAAAGTTAACACCATTTTGTATTTGTAACTCTATATATATATAAATATATAATATATATATAACTCTTGTGTATGTAGTTAATGTAATTGTGTTTTAAATTTTTGGCATTTGAAATTTTATCTGTCGTGCTCGCTACTAAGCATATATATGTAGATAGATAATGGTTGATATATATATGTTATTAGTTGATCTGCTATTCTAACTAATTTTAATATTGCTTTTTCATTTGTTCAACGTTTTTCTTTTATTCTGTTACTGTTAGCTCATCATATTTTTAAAGGTTTTTTTTTGGTACGCTCTTTTGTTTTTAGCGACACATTTTTATGTAAATAAAATTCAAAAACTCACCTTGTGGATCCCTTTGCTGTGCATCCTGTGCGGCCATTAGTCCGAGTTCTTCCTGAGATCTATCATGTTGCCATGCGTATGCTGCACAAATAATAATTAATTTAATATTAATTAAATGTTACACAACTTCATGCCATTAACTCACCTTGACTAGATCCTTCGCCACCCTGACTTGTGCCGGCCGTTTGATCCAGCTCATCCATTGCCATATCCTCTTCATCCAAAGTCAAATCTTCAACGTTCTCATCATGCGCTTCATCATCATATTCTGCCTTGGGCTCTATAACCATTTCCGAGCCAGCCGATGATACGCTATTATCTTTGATCTTTTGTTTATGATTCGACTTGTCCACAACACAGCTAGCAAGCTGTTTAACCACACCAGTGTGCACAGCTCCAGCGCCTGCAGCCCCATCCATATCCTCTACATCACCGCCAGCGCCAATGTGTACGCCTTGGGCGCCAACTGTTTGTACATTGTCGGTGTTAATGGCATCGCTTGTTTGTTGTTGCTGTTGCTGCTGATTAACACCAGCAACGACGGCGGCGGCGCTTTGGGCGGCTGTCGATGTTAGTTTAGCGCTTTCAGTCTTTTTGGTAACGTTGGTGCTGCTGCTGGTCAATGGCTGGTTCGTAACTTGGCTGGCGGCTGCTGCACTGCTGCTGGCTCCTGCACCGTTGCCACCACCGACTACGCTGGGCATTTGAGTGGCGACCAGTGCAGAGGCGGCTAGGCTCGCGCTAGTTTGTTGGAGGATTGACTGATTGGAGGCGGCGGCTTGCAGCACAGAGGAGTTGGAGTTGTCGTGCGCGTCTAAAAATGGATAAATAAAAATACAATTAGTATTTTTGTTCTTGTATATAAGTGTTACGTTATAACGTACCATTTTCCATGCTCCTGCGGCGCACTTTTCGACGGCGTCGCGACGGACTGGAGGAACCTTCGCGCGAACCGGACACATCCTGTGCATCCATGGCACCAGTGGCCATGCGTGCGCGCTTTGTTTGCTCCAGCGTGTACGCACCGCTCAGTTTACCGCGATGATGTGGTTCCGGCTTCGGCGCTGTACCTGAATTACTGCCACCGCTGCGATTGTCTGAGAGACCTTTGATTTGCAGCGATTCGGCTGCCTTCAAGAGCGCAGCTAGCTGATCTTGCGAGATATTTACCTCACCACGATACATATAATCCATCATGGCGCGCAGCTCCTGGTACTTGACATCCTTGAGTATAAAAATGGGATGCTTATCGTACTGTTCCTGGAGCAAGGTCTGCAAGCGTAAACATAAATTCAAATTAGTTCAAATGTTTGCTAGTTTTTATCTATTGTAATATACTTACAGCAAAGTAGGGACTGCATGCTGAAAGCACCACCTTATGGGCCTTGAGAAATTTGCCCTCGGCGGCTAGCGTGCAATCGACTAGTGTCTCATTTTCCAGCAGCGTATCGAAAACGCTGATCAAAGTGCTCTGATGGTTGTTCCAGCGTAAACAAAACTGTTGATCGTCATCCATGTTGGCGGCCTTTGTGATGTTTCCAGTTGCAGTTGAGTTTAATTTTTGGCGCCGATTTGGCGACGTTCTGTAAACGTCGACTACGACGTTATTAATTTAGGGTTGTGCTCTCTCTGCCTGGCGTTGCTTTTTTTCCCTCTGCTGCAGCTTTTGCAAATTATTCAGTACAGAAAATTAAGCATAAAAATGTGTAGCTTTTGTGTAACGTTTCCTTTTAAGAGTTCTGCAATATAGTTGGCTTTCTTTTTTGGTAGTCAAATGCTTAATAGTTGTTGTCAGTTAAAACTGCAAAGTAGACAAAAATAGATGGATAAAATTAGTCAGCGAGTCAATGTGCTTAAAATTTAAAACTTGCAAAGTTCACAAACAACAAAACAAAAGCAATTAATTAACTTGCTTTTATGTTTGTTGCTGCCACTCTACGACAAACTGTTCACATTATATATACGTTGCGCCTCAAGGTCAAGTTCATGTTTTATTTTAACGCAAAAGTAGCTAGTATTTCTTTTATGGTTCGAGAATCACTCACACACACAATCTCAAAATTTCAACGAGATTATTATAATTATTATTATTATTATTTGTGTTCCATATGCAAATTCGCACACATACTTTTTGCTAGCAAAGCAGCAATGACATGTTCTAGAGCGCCCCCTATGACGCCGCCCAAACACTCAATACACAAATGCAAATGCAATTTTTTTTTCGTCATTGCCTGCCTCCTGCTTTGCTTTTGCTTCTATCTTGCATTTCATTAATTTTTCAACTTTTTCGCTCTTTCCATTAATGTTCGTGAGCGAGGGTGCAAACCACCGTAACTGAAACACAACAGCGGCGGCACTCACTCTCTCATTCGCTCTCTATCGCTCTCAGAGCACAAGTATACTTGGCATAACGGATTTGTCGCAGCGCAGCGACTACTACTGTTGCTGCCTCTGTTTGCTGTCTCTAGTGTTGTAGATCGATGAAAACGATAAATGACGACAACACAACACAAACGTCGCGTCGACGAAGTTGACGACGCAGCAACACAGCATGAAACATAAAATGAAGGGGAAGTTTCGCAGCAGCAGCAGCCAACGTTGGCGTCGACGTCGCTGCCTCGCTCGCTTTCTGTGAGGTTTTTTCTTGTGTGGGTTTTTCGTTGTGGAAAATTTCACAAGTAGCTGCTGCGATGAGCGCGTTTATGATTTCCAAACACTATTCAGGTCTCATATAGTTTTCCACACACGTATACGTTTATGTACACCACACACACACAAACATTTATACACATGCAGCGGCACGAATTAAAGTTGGAAGTGTGGAGCAATAGCTGCTGCTGCGGCTGCCTACATACATATCATTTTTTTTTTCCAACTTTTTTAAAAATAGAACATTTTTCATGGGAAGAACAACGGCAACGACGACAAAGTCATACATAATAACTCACTCATACACAAATACATAGCTAAATGTACTATATAGATATAGATATGGACTGCACATAGTACATAAAAGTAATTTCACAATTGTTATGCGTTTTTTTTCTGCCTTTTTTTGTTAACAGCACTTTTGCAGATCTAATATTCTCTTTTAATAACATTCACTCTTTAATTTGTTAGCATTTTTCACTTGGAAAATTCATTACTTTTTAACTGCTTACATTTTATATGTGTGTGTGTATAATATTGTTGTTGCTGTTGAAAAGCCAGCAAACCGCACGAGTTTGGCGATCTGCCGCACACGAAAACCAAACAAAAGCTCCAAGCGCACGAAAGCAAATGAAACGACGCAAATGTGCCAACGCTGGAGAGACCCTTTTTTCGCCGTTCACGTACGTTCGTACGCTGCTGCTCGCTCGGCACGTTCGTTTTTGACTAGCTCACTCACTCGCACACACCAAAATGGCCGCCTACGAGAGTGCGAGAACGAAGTTGTAAAAAGAGAGACAGAGAGAGTAAAACAGCCAACAGCGCTGAGAGCGGCGTATGTTTGTATGTGTGAAATTGCGAGAGCACAACGATTTGGGGGCACGTTTGCTGAACCATGGTATAATAAGACAAGGTAACGTACTCCGAACGTACCGATTTCTTATTTTTTGTGTGGACAAAAAAGCGAGAAAGCGAAAAAAAAACCACCCTCGGTGCTGTTGTCGTGCATAAGCAAACACACATACATATGCACATATGCATACAAAATTATTTTTTGTTGCTAATGCTTGCAATAAACGCTGCACAAAATAACTGCATATGCTTAAAAACAATGCGCAGACACAACCTTCCTCATGAACATTCGCAACGAAAATGAAATTAAGAATTGTCGTGCGAGTGAAATTTCAGAGTACTTTACCTTTACTTATTATACCATGTGCTGAACATGGCAAAGTAGTTAGGCTGCGGCAGAGGCAGGTAGGCGGCAAAGCAAAACAAGGCAAAAATGTACAATAAATGCTGCATCAAAGAAAAAAAAACTAAACGATATATAATCGCGCCAAAGAGCAGAGCGCAGTATAACGGGAATACAAACATACATACACACGCACACAGGTAACCAAACATAATCAGCAGCGAGTTTTAAATTCGCCGTAAGAGAGCTGGCTGGCTGTCGTATACATTGCCACATTTTCTTTTTTCCATAATGTCTAGCAGCAAAAATTAAACAAAAAAGCAAAAACGAAGCAAGTAGCCAACAACAAAACTGCATGAAAAACTAAACTGGCGATTGCTTCCATGCTCGTGTTCTCGTTCCTTCTTCCTTACTTCTTTGTGGTTTTTGTGCGTCCGTTTCCTGTCGTCATTTAATCATCAGCATAAAGAGAGTGCTGCCTGGAGCTAAGGCGTTACCGCAGCTGCTCTCCTTTACTTAGTTTTTGTTGTTCTTAGTTCATAAAGGTTTTCGTAAAGTTCTAGAGAAAGCCTAACTGTGTTGTTCCTGAGCAGCACAGCACACGGTGCCGGCAACAGAGCGACAATCGTTCGGTTTCGTTTTGTTTGCTCGCTCCAGCTTCGTTTTACCAAGTGAAAAAGAGGAAAAAGGTGCACACGAAACGAGCAAAAGGAAATCGCCGATCAATATAATGGCGAAAAACACATGCCAAATAAACGTACATACGACTGTTGTTGTTGCTAGTGGGCAAAACATAAAGGAGAAGAAGAACCGTTACCTATGCCAGACTTCGCTTCGTGTGAGGGATCATCAGCTTTTCTATATAAATAGGTACACACATAAATGTGCATGTGTTTGTTTTGGTATATATACATAATTATATACAAAATGTTATATGGAACAGGGCATCAGGCATGCGCATTTATTGCTCTTCTCGTTGCTAGGGCGCTGCTGCTCTGTTTTACTCTATACTCTACTCTATGTGATGCCCGCCGACCCCAGAGCAGCAACCCAACTAAACCAACCAACTTACCCCAACCAAACTGATGATGATGATGCATCATCGTTTTGGCTAGACGGTCGCCGACGCCGCCGCCTTGGGCTGGCTGGCTAACTGAGGGTTTTTCCCAACACACAAAGCAAATACAACAAAAAAGGGGATTTAGTAGTTGTTGTTATAGTACATATTTAACAGATGCACACACACACACATATCCAGGCATATAAACTGCGTAGGTAAAATGTTCTATACGGGAGGGAGGCGGCTGGCTATGCCCGGGTCGGTTCGGTTTGTTGTTGTATGCACAAACACACAGAAACTTCTATACGCCACCGCCAGCACGTAGCAGGCAACATGAAAAAGGATCTCTCTCTTGTTCTTACACACTCTCTCTCTCTCTTGCTTTTCGTATGAAGTTGGTTTTTCGTTTGTGTATGTGTGTGTGTATTTTTTGCTGGTTTATTGGGTTTTATTTTTGCGCAGATGGTGGAGGATTAAAGCGAAAAATGGGATCCTTTTTTCCTACGCAGTTTCTTTTTGCTTGTCGGTCGTTTGAACCTTTCGTCGGGTTTTGTGCAAGGAAAAGTACAGTCGCACCCCAAACAAAAACTCACAAAGTATGCAATACGTGCTCCCAGTTTGCTAATTTTGGCATTATATATCTTGTTCCTTACTAGGACCTAGGAGTAAACATTTAAAAATATTGTAGTAGTTACTGCCAGGATATCAGACGCTAGCCGTAGGATAACAGCGATATCTTCATTTCGACCCTACAGGAGTAACTTTATGAGGTAGAGAAACGTCTGTCTTGTCGACAGGACGCGAATCGGTTTAGCTAAGAAGTTACTCTAAATATAGTAATAGTTGCTGCCAGGATATCAATCGCTAAGTGTAGGCTAACAGCGATATCTTTATTTCGACCCTACAGGAGTAACTGCAGGGGGAACTGAAAGGAACGGGAAGAAAATCGGTTGGGCTAAGAAGTTAACTTTAAATACAGTAATAGTTATCACCAGCATATCTGACGCTAAGCGTAAGCTAACAGCGATATCTTCATTTCGACTCTACAGGAGTAACTTCATGGGGAAGTAAAATGGATGTCTTATCGACAGCACGTACATAAATCGGTCGGGCTAACAAGTTAACTGGAACCTCGTCTTCACAGCAAAATCAAGTTAAAAGCCAATGGACAAGTATTATCAATTCTTCTATGGCGCGACGAACCCGATGTGGGTTTAGTCATGTATCGCTCGCTCGCCTCCATTCTATCCTATTCACCGCTTTATTTTTTCAGACGCGGATGCCCAGAGCATCTATATTCCTCTGATTAGGGTCAAACCAACGCGCCCCATACAGAGCACGCCTCGTTGGACAGTTCTCCTGCATTCGATGCACATGCCCCAGCCATCTTATCTTAATCTCTGCAGTTTGAATGGGGAGAGAATGCTATTGTATAGACCGTATATTTCGTGGTTAAATAGTAACCTCCATTGCCCCAGCCATCTTAATCTCAGCTGTTTGATTTGGGCAACAATTTTGATGTTATTACATAGACCGTATATTTCGTGGTTAAATCTTAACTTCAATTGAGACACTCTCGCAGATTGTGCCGAAAATCCTACGCATTTTCTTATCAATACTATCGAATTATTATAGATAGCTGTGTTAGAAATCTATAGATATTTAAAAGCTCCCTAACACGTGTTACCACGAATCTTACTTATATATAAAAATGAGATTGTGTTGAGATCTACTATCAAACGACGTCGTATAGTTTTTCCAGACGTGGTTAGCGAAAAAATCAACTGAAGTTTTATATAGCAGCTACCGTGAAACATTGTAAAATCATGATTTACAACATTTTAGAATAGGCAAGCTGCAAAAAGTTACCTAATCTTCAAAACTTTTGTGCAGAGATCTACTATCAAACGACGTCGAATAGTTTTTCTAGACGTGGTTAGCGAAAAAATCAACTAAAGGTTTATATAGCAGCTACCGTGAGACATTGCAATATCGTGATTGACAACATTTTAGAATAGGCAAGCTGCAAAGAGTTAAACCTATCGTATATAATTTTGTGCAGAGATCTACTATCAAACGGACGTCGAATTTAATTTCCAGACGTAGTTAGCGAAAAAATCTACTTAGACGTTTCCTATAGCAGCCGTCGTTAAGAGTTATTGTAAAATTTATATTTACAAGACCCCACGATAGACAGCTGCAACTGCTTAGATTACCTAAAGTACTACTGTAAAGAGATCTACTATCAAACTATGCGTTAGTTTTTTATTATACACGAAATGTTAGCGAAAAACTCTTTTGGTAATTTAATGTGGCACCCACTTGATTGACATAGAACTCATTAAATCGGATTCATTATGTCGTATAATAAACTTTGAGTGCGAAAGCAAAGGTCGACCCCTCTTAGTCTGTCGTCCGGACGACTAGCAACCCTGAAAAACTGGTTATAGGCTTGTTACAAATTGACAATGAAAAAAAGGGTCCGGGTCCTGGTCCATAGGGGAGTAGAGTAAAGGTACAATTTGACGCACACCAGACATGACTAGCAGCATTTGGGGTTGCAACAACCCCTAAACAAAGTGCCGTGTATAACACCGTTGCTGTGATCCCCCCTCCCTATTATTTGGATCATTGGCCAACTGTCGTTCGTTGTTTCCTTTTTCGTGAGGGCTGGATGACTACTGCACAGGAAATAATGACGACGGGTTTTTCAATTTGCTCCAGCTGCCACTCAGCTCCACACCATATAGAACAATCCACGCTGTGGAAATTTTCTCGACTCTACCAATATCAATATGCACGACGACGGACGACGACGTCTGTTTGTAGCCCGTTTTAAAAAGTCAAAAGAAAAACCGGTTACGTTTGTAGCAAATAATAAGAACTGTGCCATTCCAGTAATGCCGTGGTTTGGGTTTTGGTTTGGCTCAGTGCCGCTTGGTTCTGTTTTTGTGAGTTGGCAGAAAAACCAGTTTAAAGAAAAATACATTCTCAAAAAGCGCCCGCCGCAAAATGAAACAACAACAAAGTACGAAATTCATTTGTAGAAAAATCCAGCCCGAGACACAGACACACAGAAAAACAAATTTAAAATGGAAATAACTTGAAAAAGAAAGAAGAACAAATAATATTAAGTTCTTTCTTCTCCCGCCCCACAAGATTTGCATAAAGTGGAATTGGAATTTATCTCATTCGCTCAATACATTTGCAAAATGGACTACTCCAAACACACAGACATAAAATTTGTATATTTACGACGTAAAAATAAACGCCGACGTCGCCGTTGGCAGTGACTTTCAATAATTTAATTTCTGGCAAGAAACAGCAGCAACAACAACAACAACAACCAGACACAGTCACTGCTAAAAGAAATCGCTTTAACGTAGGCGTCGTTGTTGTTTTTGTTGTTGTACCCTTAGTTCCCTCCCTCTATCGTTTCGTTCTTCTGAAAATGTCGTCGTTTTTTTTTTTTTTGCCCATTAAAGCAGCGAAAAACGATCAGAAAACTTGTTTTTGCTTATACATATATATGGTATATTTTTTTTCCACAAAAAGCTATTTAAAGTAAATGTTAAGGGCTTGTGGCTGACAGACTTTGAAGTGGAAACAACCACAACAACCGCAGCAACAACAACAACAACAAGTTACATTAATGCCGCTGTGGCTCTATTTGAAAAACTGGTACCTCCAGGTGCCGACGAAGTAAGTGCCTACAAAACTTAATGTGCTGGCTGAGATGGCATTGGATGAAGGCGGAATATGGCTCTATCTATGGAGTGCCAAATGAAACTGTGTGGTTGGTATAGAATTTGTTTTGGGAGTTGAGTCTGAATATGTGGCTATAATTTTGACTTGTTATGGTTTCAGTTAAACAAAAGATCTTTTGAGATCTATTCTTGAGAGTAACGTGTGTGCCTTTATGAAAATGAAAACAAACAGTTCTGTTTAGAATTAAGATTCTGACTAATTCCGCTGTCTGAACACTAGAAAGAGACTATTTGTTTGGAAAATAGATTTCTGATGCATCTGCTCTTGGGGTGTTTGAGAAAAAAATTTGTCGGTCCCGTTCGTTTTGAGGACAACTTTCGCATACGGATGATCCACGAACTTTACGAGCTCTACGATGCTCGGGCATGTCGTGCGTATGGATAACGATGCTCCAGCGAAAAAGATATTCGACGAAGGGGACGACCACGACTCCGATGGAAAGCTCAAGTGGAGGAGAACCTATCGTCCGATGGAAAGCTCAAGTGGAGGAGAACCTATCGTCCGATGGAAAGATCAAGTGGAGAAGAACCTTTCCTCCCTTGGTATTTCTAATTGGAGAAGGCGCGCGCAAAGCAGAGACGCCTGGCGAAAGCTGTTGAGGTCAGCCGTAACCCGAGAAAGGGTTGTCATGGCCACACAATGAATGAAAGAAGAAGGGTATGCCCACAACTCCGATGGAAAGCTGAAGTGGAGGAGAACCTATCCTCCGATGGAAAGCTCATGTGGAGGAGAACCTATCCTCCCTTGGTATTTCTAGTTGGAGAAGGCGCGCAAAGCAGATGCGCCTGGTGAGAGCTGTAGGGGTCGGCCGTAACCCGAGAACGGGTTGTCATGGCCACACAATAATTGAATGAATAGATAGACTTGACTGTGAGTTAAAACAATCAAATTACTCATAAATCATAAATAAATTTATTAAATTACAATTAGTTTAAATCCAAACTCAGTCTAGCCAGCTATTTAAATTATTTGTACATTGAACCCAGCGTCATATTTTTGAGTTGGCAACTCCAAAGAGTCGTTCAGACTGATTATCGATAAAAACAATCGATAACTTCATTGATATGAGGCGTCAAATACCGACATGGTAAATATTACAAAAAAAAAAGTCGAGTTAATATGCATAGAAAAGTGTTGCAGTTAACAAATTATTTAATGTTATTTAACATATAAACTAACATTAGAATAACAGAAACATTTGTTTCAAAAAAGTGTGACCAAATATTTTCTAGAAGTTAAATTAAATCGAACCTTTGTCTAGCTACCTATTTAAATTATTTGTTCATTGAACCCAGCGTCATGTTTTTTGAGTTGGCAACTCCAAAGAGTCGTTCGACTGATTATTGATAAAAACAAGTGATATGAGGCATAGATACCTTCATCAGTGGCGGATTTAAATATTTGCCGACCCTAGGCAATACATAACTTGGCTCCCATTTTTCACAAAAAAAAAAAAAAGGAAAAAAATATTAAATGCGATTGTGATTGTCATCAAGGCTTTATTCCAATCTAAAAAAATAAAATAAAATCTAAAATCTTCTTACTCACAGTTCTTTAAGTCTTGATTTTTCAGCTGCGAATTCGCGGATATCTTCACAATCGATAGATAGAGGCAAATCTGACTGTATCGTTAATAACGCAAGAGCATTCAGTGTTCTTTCTCCCAATGAAGATCTGAGATAGTTTTTCACTCGTTTTAAAACAGAAAACCATCTTTCTGCGCTACAATTCGTAATAGGAATTGAAACAAGCATCAGCAACTTTTGCAAATTCTGCCGCCCTAGGCGTCAGCCTATGTTGCCTATGATGTATGATGATGAATATTTCAAAAAGTTTTGAATAGTCGGTTAATACATTGTTTCAAGATGCATATAATAAAGTGCAGGCTACAAATTATTTAATGTTATTTAACATATGAACTAACATTAGAATAACAGAAACATTTGTAACAAAAAAGTGTGACCAATTATTTTCTAGAAGTTAATATGCAGCTTCTTGAGGTAACAAGCAATATATATTGACAAGAATACTTGGTTCTGATTATATTATTTCGTGTTATTTAACACATAAACTAACATTAGAATAACAAAAACATTTGTTACAAAAAAGTGTGACCAAATATTTTATAAAAATCATTTTTTGCAGCTTCTTAGGACGACAAGCCATATAAATTGACTGAATTCTTGGTGCTGTGTATATTATTTCGAGTTTTATACGATACCTCTTAAGCTTAATAAATTTTAGAGCATACCGCTTACCCCTTGGATACACTTTTTAAGAGTAGCATTAATATTTTTTATAAGAATTAATATTAAGTATTCCAAATGTTTCTAGAAATGTGACCAAATATTTTCTAGAAGTTAATTTGCAGCTTCCTACGGCAAGAAGCAATATAAATTAACAGAATACTTGGTTCTGTTTATATTATTTCGAGTTTTATACGATATGTCCTAATCTTAATAAATTTTAGAGCTTGTCCGGCTTATCCCTTGGGTACACTTTATAAGAATAGTTTTAATATTTTTATAAGTACAAAAATGAAATATTCCAAATGTTTCTAGATCTAATAAAAATATTTATAAAAATTACTTGCAAATATTGCTTTTTAAATTCCCTACATGAAACGCACATTTCTACTGTCCAATTCCGCTTTCGTTTTTCACGCAATAAATGTGACTTAAGTGAAAGTGAAATTATAATCTAAACTACAAGAGCATAATAAAAAACTTAAAAAATAAACGCTAAAAGCTAAAATAATAATCAACAAAAAAAGTTCAACGAACTTTTTGACCATTGACTTGACTTGCGCGCAAAAAAGACACAAAAAAGAAACTAGCAAAAACATAAACAACACAAACACAAAATTAAAAGGTAATGACGAATTAAACATTTAAGAAGAATGGTATTTAACAAATCTGACCTAAAAGTGACAAGACTGTAGGTCAGTGTAATAACAGAGAATATGAAAAAAAAATAAAATAAATAAAAATAAAGCTTGCAAGGCCGTACGCTGGCGTAGGCGTTTAATATATACTTTTTTTTTATGACTAGTAGCACTAGACGAAATGACAGGCACAGCAGACACAGTGGTAAAGAGGCAGGCACACATAAGAAAAATAAACAAAGCACAAAGAATGCGTGCAATTAACAAATAAACTTTTCGTTAGTTTTGTTTTGGGCACTTGTTGCGCAAAAGCAGACCCGAAAAAATAAAGCTTTCGAAAAAAATGCTTATGCACATATTATTACGCTTTTTTGTTTTCTTTTTATTTGCACATGTGCGTGGAATGTAAACAAATGAAACTTTGAAGCTGCATACGAAAAAAAAAGTTTTGCGACAAGTGAAATTCGGCAACAGCGACGCACAGCGTCGTTCGTTAATCAACAACATAAAGTGAAAGATTATAATAAATAATAACGACAAATTTTGATGTGAGGCAGAATAGACAAAAAATATGAAAAATGAAAATGAAACGTGTCTGAAAACGAAGTCAAAAGAAGTGTAGCACAAAGTGGAAGCACAAAACAAAAAAATGTATGGCGCGGGCGAAAAAAAAAGCAACTACAAAGCGAGAGCGTAGTTTGTGTGAAAACTGCAGAGAGAAAATTTCACGCTTTTGATTTTTTTTTTTCTGCCTTGCTTTTTGTATTTCGAACAAACATAAAAGCAAACGAAGTCGCTCGCCAACGAATTGCTGCGAATGCTTAAAATGAGCGAAGAGCGAAGCGTGCGAGGGAGCAAAAAAGAGAGCACAGCATTGGAACAAAATATTTTATGTGTGCGCGCCTTTTATACATATGTGCGATGTGAAATGTGCGGGGAAAAACCAAGATGGCGGCCACACATAGCTTAAAAACTGCCACACTTCACATATAATTTGTACATTTTTCAACTTTTCGAGAAATTTTTTTCATAATTTAAACTTTTCAACTAAATTGCTAGCACGCTACACAAAAGCTTTGCGTTACAATTATGCTGCTGCGCATAAATTTTTTCCAATAGGGAAAAAGCTTATGTAACACATAGAACTCACAAACACGTACACACATAGCGAATGGAGAAACGTACATAGAACGTTGTATGTATTTTTCACTGCAGCAACACTTGACCTCATTTGCATGAAAAGTGTGCAGTGTGCATTTGTATGAGTGAGCGTAAAATTAATGAAAATTGCTAGTCATTTACTTCAATTGCATTAAAAAGCAACAAAAAAAAGCTTTCCAGCAGCGGAAAAGCTTAGAAAATCGATGAACACACACATATACGCATGAGAAAAAACGGCACATAATACACTCGTATACATGTAATATGTATGCACATTGGAAATATTGATTTTATATGCAAAAGACACGACTAACATACACACATACACTCACACAGCCGCACTCAAATTAGAAAGTACAGTTCTAAACTTTGTATATAATGCATTTTTTTTTTAGTTGCTCAAATTATTATTATTATTTTTGTATACACACCGAAATAGAATCACAGGCAGCACTTAGTCGTCGTCTTCGTGGTCATTTTCGTCGTTTTGATATATTTTTTTTTGCTGCTTAAGAACTTTGCACATAAAAATGATGTTGATTTTTCTTCATTTGCTTCCGTTATATATGTATATATATATATAGACACACACACAGTCATAGGGCGCACGTATGCAGCAGCACGTTAAATATATGTATATGTGTAAAAACGCGTCGAGGAAAAAGCAATAAAATTGAATTTATTTTTATTTAAGAGCCAAGTTTTTTTTTATGTATGTATTTGCTGCTGCGGAGTAGCAGTAGCAGCACCGCACAACAAATAAACGCGCGGAGCCACTGAAGAAAAACTGACGACTGCGAGCGAGTCAACGAAAAGTTTTCTAGTCTAGTCAAAACCACAGCGGCGAGCCACGGCGAACGAAGTTCGGAAACTTCGGCAAGCGCAAGCAACACACGAAACACGTTCGTTGTTGAGCCGAGCGAGTGTGTAAGAGAGTTCGAAAATTTACTTGCGTGTGTGTGTGCTTGCATAGAGTTGCCAGCGCGTATGAGTGCAAAAAAAAAAAAAAAACTTTCGCATAGAAACAGTTTTATTTGGTGCTTTATTGACAGCTAGAGGAGCTATAAAACAACAATTAGCAATACTTAGTCTAAGTAAACAAAACCACATAACTTATGTTATATTGTTATATATTAGAGATGGGGGTATATAAAAGAAAAATACGAACCCCTCACGAAAACATGTAAATACATATACCGTTTGTAACTTTATGGATCTAGAAAAAAATCCTGTTCATTTTAAAAAATATCATCCACACGAAGTTTTCACGGCTCCATCTCACCCCTATTAGATGAGTACAGCTAAATAATTATAAAAGCTGGTTGGCAACTCTTGGCTACATATGTATGTATGTTCATATGTGTGTTTGTACTATATGTAGTGGAGTTCGAAAATATCATTGGTTTCTTTGCTTTGTTGTTGCCACATGAAAACTGCGCGCATAGGGGGCGAAATTTGGTGTCTGTGTGTGTGTGCTTGATTTTTTTTTGTTTTTGCCAAGGCGAAGCCATAGCCATAATGTGCAGAAGAAGAAAAACGACAAAAATGAACATTGAAGAATTACCGTTTGCTGTGCCATCTCTGCTGCGCTGCTTGGCGCTCATCGCTCTCTTTTGCTTTGAGTTTTGTGTGTGGGAGATAGAGCGAACATTTTTAAATAGTTGCATTTTGTGACTGACAAACTGCAAAATTATTTTGTGCAGTGTGTGAGTTTATATATGTATGTATGTGTGTAGTATGTGTTGCGTTTTTTATGATCGCTCACGTCAAACGCTGTTGATTTATTTCAAGTTCCAGCATGACTTCATCGCAAACATTTGGTTTCCCCCCTTTTATATAATTATGTACAGTACAGTGGCCTAGATCAAGGGGGATTAGGGGGTGTACTCCACCCACCAAGTCTACAAGTATTTCAATGAAACTAAAATCCTTTAAAATAGCTAAGTTTACAAATTACACTAGCCTACAAAAAATTAGCATATTGTCTGGACACATTTACTTTAACTGAATAAGTTATTTATAAAATAATGATAATGAAAAATATCTATATTTTCAAAAGTATATTATTTATTTCAGCTTATTTATTCAATGGAATAAAATTTCTTTGTAGTACTTTTTAAATTTTAAAGAGAATTTTTATGTTATTGTGTATTTAATGTGAATTCTTCTTTTTATGTTCTGCTACTCCTAGAGGAGCATAGGGCCACCAATTAATGTAAATTAATGTAATTTATTTAATAAACGGAAATAATACAAAGTTTACCAATTATTTAGGCAATTATTTCCAAATTTCAAACAATTTATTTAGGTTTAATCCAAGCACTTCAAGGCGTTACCTCTACAACTCCAGTTTATCCAAATAATAAGTCACACAGATAACATAGTCGTAAATAAATATTTAAAATATGCTGAACAGCTCTATTTTCTTTTCACAGCAATGATTCCAAGAATCTATTAATTCATATAATAATGCAGTCAATTCTTATTTTTATACCACATAACAAAATTAGTTTCCTGATAAAACATATTTTCATGCGAAAAATATACGACATTAAATTCATACTAACTGATTTGCTTAACCTAACAAAAAAAACTATCTGCGCCTCTGGCACAGTGAATACCAAAATTTTTGAAAGTATAGAGTATTTGCCTTTTGTAATTAACGCATTTATGCGAAATTCTACACGCTTGATCGAACAGCTCCTCTAAGCATTCTAATTGCAGAAATGAAGATAGTTTTGTGGTGTGAAATTTATGTTTTTCATATACAAATTTCAACTCTTCAAATCAGTTATTAAATTAGCATAACAAAGAACTATAAATATACATAGTTGATAATTCTATGGATGGAGTTTGTGGCCTATTAAATAGTAGCTTTCTAAGAATATAACCTTAAATTTTCTTTCCGCAACTTATCAAGTCGGCAAAAGTATTTTGACAAATCTGCAATTAAATTTTGTTAAAGTTGAGCTGGAGAGTGTAAAGATACTTAAATTGGCCAAGTTATTAATCTACTTTCAATGTATTAATTATTTCGCTTACTAATTTATGCAATCAGAAGAAAAATTAAGCTTAAACTAAACAGATAAAAGAATTCTGAGATTACATTTAGTTAGATTTCTTCATTTTGCGAGTGATCTAGACGGGAGCTTTACTTATTATAAAGTCGCTTTTACTTTTATTTTATAAGATAAACACGACCGAAATAATCCAAGCTAAATGAAAATAATGGGAGATCATGTATTGTTTATTAGAGCAGAAGACTTTAGAAGACTGTATACCTAAATAAATTATTTATCATTTTGAAAGAAATTTCTTCTAGTTTTGATAGAATCTGCTTGTTATATTGGCATTGTTATGATTATACCCTGTACCGTACGGTACAAAGGGTATATTAAGTTTGTGCAAGCCGAAAATGTATTTAAGATATAGAAGGAGTCGTCGGACACACCCCAAAGTTACCTAAAATATGATCGGGTGACTAGAGAAGTCGATATTCCCATGTTCGTCTGTCCGTTTGAACACCTACATAGATCTCAGAGATGGTAAGAGCTAGAGTTACCAAACTTTCACATTAGATCCCACATTATTCCATAGGAGACAAGTTTATTTTAGTTTTTTGATATCAATGTTAAATTATATAGCTCCCATAGGGGTGTTTCAGACGTCCTCGACAAAAAAAAGTTTTAGATAAATAGTTCGTTTGTTTATGAAAATATCAAACCAAATTTGGCATTCGAAAGTTTTTTATACAGGGTGCGCCATTTGAATGTGGTCGATGGAAATATTGAAGCAGACACCGGCCCAAACAGTCACTTTCTGATCATGCAGTGGAGTTTGATGGATAGTATGAGGATTTTCTTTCCCCCAAATGCGATAGTTTTGTTTATTTACAGTGCCCGATAGCGTGAAATGGGCGTCATCAGTCATTAAAATTCGCTCCCAAAAATCGGGCAATTACATTTAATGAACATTGTCACTGTTTCCGCGCGTTCTTTGGGCGTGAATCGATTCATGGTTAAAATTGTAATGCAATAACCTTTCCAAAATGTGTTCGACGACGTCAATCGGTTGAAATCTGTCAAAGTTATTCAATATTTCCATCGACCACATTCAAATGGCGCACCCTGTAGTTCCCAAGCAGTGTACCAAATTTGATTAAAATTGGTTGACTATATCATATAGCTCCCATAGGGTCGATCTTCCAAAAAAATCGATTTTAGAACAAAATTTTTTGTGTTTCGTTTGTTTGTAAAGTTATTGGGACTAAATTAGGTATTCGTAAGTTTTTTAAAGTTTCTATATCATATAGCTCCCATAGGACGAATCGGTCCAAAGAAACGTTTTTTCCACAAAATTCATTGTGTTTTGTTTGTTTGTAAAGATATTTGAATTAAATTCTGCATTCAGATCTTTTTTAAGGTATTAAAGCACTGTGTCAAATTTGAATTTGAAATCGGTTGACTATATCATGTAGCTTCCATAGGAACGATCAATAAAAAAAAAAATGTTTGCTTAAAAATTCTTCTGTTTTTGGGTTTTTTATGAAGGAACCGGATTTTATTGCAAGCTAGTGGTTCAGGGTATCCCAAAGTCGTCCACGTCCGACTCTACGTACGCCATTTTTATCATTTTGGAAGCAAATAGTTTTTATCTAGTTTTGGATTGCAATTCAATTGTAAGATTTCGAAAGGCACCCAAAGTGGAATCAACTTGTTTTGGTGGTATTCAGAGACTCGGTGACAGTCAATGGAACAATAAAAAGGTCAAATAATACGGATTTAACCGTCACTTTTGTGCCACAAGAAGACGCAAAAGAATGTTTATGTAGATCGCTTCAAAAGAAATATCTTATTTTCTCACTAAAAGTAAAAACTGATCGCTTGATGGATGTGCCTGCACCCAAGAAGAGGCTAATCTCTTTAAGGGGTTTTTTTGAGTATTTGGGTATGTAGATCGCCATTTCTATTGATAATGATTCATTTGTACATACCAAAAGTCGTTAGTAGAAACGCTGCGTAAGGCAGAGAGGAACATCTAAGAGGTGCTTTTCTCAGAAATTGAATGGTTCAGAGTGACAAACTTAGTGATAATTTAATTGAACTGTTAAAGCAATCGATACCAGACCGAAAGAACATCGTCAATATTTTAAAGTAAACTTTGCTTTTAATATACCAATTTTGTTCTAAGCCTTTCTTTAAGTGATCAATATTTTGTCATCATACCAACTTAAATATTGATATAAAAATATTTGCATTAATTTTCTTTCATACGCACAACAATGTGCAATTCTTTGTTTTATTGTCAAAAAACTTTTGTTGACCAGTGTATGTGAGCAGATATTTACACAATGTTTGTATGTAAAACACGTTTATGCATAACTCACCTGCATTCAATGAAAAATGCGCTTAATACACATACGCACGCACACATACGCAGCAAAATAAGAAAAACTTCAAGTCGGTCACGTAGTAACTTTTTCCTTGCAAGTTTTGCATATGCAGCTCAGTTGTGTTGCTATGCTCTCTCTCTCCGCTTTTTTGCTCTCTTTTTTACCGCACTCGCTTGCTCGCTGCTGCAGCCACTGCAGCGGCAGCAGGGACGCGAAAAAACACACAAACACGAACGCACGACAAAAGATACACGAAACACAGAAGCAGTGAAAAATCAAACGGTGATAATTATCTACACACATAAATACATATATGTATACATATGTATTTACTAAGCTATTTTTTAATTAATTAAACAATTTAAGTTTTAAAACTGAAGCTGTGACTAGCGTTTGCTATGAGGCTACTCTACATAACCGAAAAAAAGTTTTGTACATAGCGTTTATATACACTACACTCCACGCCTGCTTTTAATTAACTTTAATTTTTTTTTATACGTTTTAGGCTTTATGTAATGCTTCGTTTATGCACTAGAAGAAAATTAGTAGTAACAAAGCGTAGAAAATATTTTAGTTAAGCTGAGCATGCTGAGACCGGACCGCACCGACGACCGTTCCACGCTTTTATTCCTGAGGAGAGTTTGTGCTAACTAAAATTGCTGTAAAATTGTCGGCAGCAGTGAAGCGACGAAAAACGAGAAACAAAAAAGAATCTCACACACATCGAAAGCTACAACTACAATAAAGCTCAGCCATATGCACACGAAGTTGTTGTTGTTGTGTTTGCGCTGCATGCGAAAAATACGAAGATCGCTCGTGCGCTAGAACATATGAGCGCATGTGCTGTGCGTCTGTGTGAGAGTGAGTGAGAGCGCACAATGACGCTATATTGGTGTCGTATGGCCGGAATTCATGGGGAGCTGTGAAATGAGGAAAACGTAAAGAAAATTAGCTTATGTACATTAATATATGCATGCGAGTGTGTGTGTGTGTGTGAAACCCTTTATGTGAAACCCTGGAAGTTTGCGTACAGCACGCTTCCAGCGATCACTTTTAGCTACCCTTCCAGTGTACACACGTACATATTGTGTCTAATCGATTTTTAAGTTGCAGAGGGTGCGCGTGAGTCAGGGGCTGTGGGTGTTTGGTTTAATGTTGGGGGCACAGCTGCCCCCTGCGCTGCAAAAAGCTGCACTAGAATGCTTTGCACAGATTTTTTCATCATTTTAGTTAAAAGCGGCAATTTTCGCATTTATATGCAAATTTATATGCATTTAATGGTATGTTCATAAATACAGTTTGTCAAGAAAGTGTTTTTGCAAGGGGAAAAGACATCAAATTTTATGTTTGGTCGCAAAAAATATATTTTTTGGTAATTTTTTAGTAAAACAAAGTATGCAGTATGGTTATTAACTTAATTCTTAACAATATAATATAAAAAAATGGCGGACGTAAAGTCGGGCGCGGACGACTTTAGGATACCCTGTACCACTAGCTTGTAATAAAGTCCGATTTCTTCACAAAAAACCAAAAACAGAAGAATTTTTAAGCAAAAATTTTTTTGACCGATCGTTCCTATGGGAGCTATATGATATAGTCAACCGATTTCAATAAAATTTGACACAGTGCTTAAATACCTTAAAAAAGATATGAATGCCAAATTTATTTCAAATATCTTTACAAACAAACAAAACACATCGAATTTTGTATAAAAAACGTGTTTTTGGACCGATTGGTCCTATGGGAGCTATATGATCTAGTCAAACGATTTGGATTAAATTTGGTAACATATAGAAGGAGTCGTCGGAACACCCTTACAGATAGTCTTACGCATAAGTAAATCATATCTATTTTGCTAGTTGACAATTTTCTATAATTTTTCGAAGATTCTAGTGTAAGCTCCGTAAAAGTTCTTCGTCCTAATTAACAAATAAGAGCAAAATTGTTACTTAAAATACTTTCAAGTAGAAGATCTCTAGTTATATTGCAATATGAAGATGTTTAAGCTAACTAAATAAACACGGGGACTTTTACTTTCTATGTAACATGTACAAAACTGTCGTTAAACTAACTTATAATTATTTAGCTATATAATTAAAAATCCATACTAGATAGATATAGTGGAAATTTTTCAAGTTTGCCTCAAACTTAATTATTTTCATGTGCATATTGTGAAATTCTTCCAATTGCTCTTTACTCATTTAAGCTCTAAAATTTTGCATATACATTTTTAAGTTACCAAAAATATACACTCATACATATAAACGTACATACATATATTTATACCCCTTTGCGCTTTCTAACAAATATCTTTATTAATTTTACTTTTTTTTTTTGTGGCTACTTAATAAATCTTTTTCCATTTTTTTCGTGTTGCATTAATAATTACCAAAAAACTTGATTTTGTTGCTTAAAAATAACTGATTACTTGTTTAAAAGTCGAAAAGCCACAACAATAACAAAAACAACTACAAAAACCATAATTGCGTCGAAATTCTAAAAATGTTGTGCACATTAACAGATCTGCTGCCCCAATGTACCAACCAACACCCGCGCCCCTGCCAAACACTGGAAACAAGCTTTAAACGAGAGAGAGAGAGCGATAGCGAGAGAGAGCCCAAAGAGATTGTGCGAGATTTGGCACTGGCTTAAAAGCTGCGCTAACAGCGACGCCGACTGCGACTGCGGCAGAGGCTTTGAATGCTGCGCAGAACCCAAAAAGAAATTAACAGCAATAATAAAAGTTGAAAATCTTGTGGCGAATGACGAAGAAAATATTTGTAAGCGAATAATCATGAAGAACCCAACAAACTGACGCTGACAGCCAAAAACTTGTTTTTTGAAATCATTTGGCTGTTGAGTTTTTTTTTGGCAACACTTTTTGGCTTGCTGTGTTTGTTATTGTTGGTTTTTTTTTTTTTTGGTTCGCAAAGTGAAAATTTATGCCGCACCCCGGTTAAGACACCAACAATAACAATAACAACAACACGGACGGACAATACCAACAATGTTGAGCGAGCGGTTCGTGATTTTGAAGCTATACAAATTCCATTCCCATTTCAAAGCCGCCAACAAAAACAAAAACAACAACAACAAGAAGACGACCAGCAAAAGTCAATAATTGAATTTTATGTTGTTTTCTTTTTTGATACTCTGTACCTGAAGGCATTACGTATGCGTGATATGTGTGTAACAGAAGGAAGAAGGCGTGGCAGATCGTATCACAAAATGCTCCGTTTATCTAGGCGCCATTGAGTGTTAGAGATATAGGCAACATTTTTCCTGAGAAAGTTTGCCGAATTGATCTGCCTGGGTTTCAGCCGTGTTGTTAAGGTTTTCGGTTCCTAGAAATGTACCATGTGGGTTTTTTTTTAAACTACTACTTGTAAATTTTATACGTAAACTTAGTAATATGTTTCTATTTATAGGGCAAACGAATTTTTTTTTTAAATATTAGATGTCTAATATACAATGTCTAATTTTTATACCCTGTACCGCATGGTCGGAGACACCTTAAAGTTACCCAAAATATGATCATGGAAAATAAAGAAGTCAATATGCCCATGTCCGTCTGTCTGTCCGTTTGAACGCCTAGATCTCAGAGATGGTAAGAGCTAGGGTAACTAGACTTTTACATTAGATCCCATATTATTCCATAGGAGACAAGTTTATTTTATTTTTTGATGCCAAGGTTAAATTATGTAGCTCCCATAGGGGTGTTTCAGACGACCTTGAAAAAAAGTGTTTGATGAATAACTCGTTTGTTTATGAAGATATCGTAACCAAATTTGGCATTCAAAAGTTTTTTATAGTTCCCAAGCACTGTACCAAATTTAATCAAAATCGGTTGACAATATAGCTCCCATAAAACCGATCGGCCAAAATAACTTTTTGTATACATTCGCAATATTTAATTTTTTTATTAAAGTTATCGTAACCAGATTTGACATTCAGAAGTTTTTTAGAGTACCCAAGCTTTGTACTAAATTTGAAAAAATTCAGTTGACTATATCATATAACTCCCATAGGGACGATCTTCCAAAAAATCGATTTTTGATCAAAATTTGTTGCGTTTCGTTTGCTTGTGGAGATATGTGAACTAAATTCGGCATTGAGATCTTTTTTAAGGTATTAAATTACTGTGTCAAAAATTATTGAAATCGGTTGGCTATATCATATGGCTCCCATAGGAACGATCGGTAAAAAAAAGTTTGCTTAAAAATTCTTTTGATTTTGGTTTTTTATGAAGGAACCGGATTTTATTACAAGCTAGTGGTACAGGGTATCCCAAAGTCGTCCGCGCCCGACTTAACGTACGCCATTTTTTGATAATAATCTTAGAAACGAAAAATCCCAGAACGTCAGGGTTTGACATAACCTCAAAAATGGTCATAAAACAAGATATTGCTAGCGTTATTCCAGAAACTCAACGTTTTGAGGATTTTTTAACTATATATTCGGATTCAGCGACCGCAAGGAAAACAGAAGAAATATTTTGTGTGGGATAATTTGTTATGGCATACAAAAAATTGTTTTTAAGGTCGCTTATTAGTTTTTAAAATTTTTGTAAATTTTCCCAATTTTTTCCCCGCTATAGCTTCTATTTTTTATTAGTTTTATTATTTAAATTGCAATCCCACAGTTGAGAAAATAGAAATAAGCTAGATGCAATTACATTTTTAAACCTAATACCTAGAAAGAAAAATATCTTTGGAGCAATAATTGTTTTTAATTCTTATATTTGTTTCAGGAAGCGCAGTTTTCAAATAATAACTGATCATACATATTCTATTTGGAATTTGCCTGACGGGATCTCTCCATATAAGCAGTTTTTTTAATTTTGTTAGATTGCAATTGTTTTTTACCAAATCCTAACTTTTATATAAATTTATTTATATTTTTTTAAAAATGTTATATATAGAGAATATTGTACATTCTCGTCATTAATTAAAAGGTTTTGATTTAACGCGATCTACAATACAATTTTTTACACAATTACATTCGGTTTAAAACGATTAGAAAAAGCTTTTTGATTACAATTTTAAAGAAAAATATTTCTATTATTCTAATCTTTTAGAATTTAAGTTAGTGAATGTCCCTTATAATTTATTTTTATAACATCTTATGAATGTACCGTATGTATTTTTGTATACAGTTTATTGTTTACACGGTTGTTTAGGGAACGTTTAAGACGGAACTGGAATGGTTAACAAAGAAATTTTCTCATTAAATCAAAAGGATGTAAGTAAAAATATTCCCGGCAAGATCGTGTGCAAGTCAAACAAGCTAGTATCTAAGGCAATCCTTCAAAGCAGTACCCACTAAAGAGATCCCGACTTCACGATGAATAATGCGATTACGCATAGACCAAAGAGATGCCATATATGTACAGTTGGTTAAGAAAGTGTTTTTACAAGGGAACATCAAATTTTGTGTTTGGTCGCAAAAATATATCTTTTTTGATTAATTTTTAAGAAAAAAAAAATAAGCAGAATGGTTAGTACCTTTATTTTAAATAACATAATGCAAATAAAAGTAGCATTCAAAAAATAACAAAGACTAAAAACTAAAAATTCACATGTTCAAGCGTGTCAAGAAAGTGTTTTGTTAGTGTGGTCGATACCGTACATATGCATGTCCAAGCAGAACTTTCTAAAAAAAACGTACTACGCCTTAAAAGCCATCCCATTGCACGCACAAGATCTCTGCAGCATAAAAACAAACATTTACAGAGTATACGACAGTCGACCAATACCACCTGCTTATCACATTTTTCTTCAGCGATTTTCGTTGCGGCGCACTTTACTTCATCATCGTCTTCGCCGACAACTTCGAAAGCTTTCATGTTGTTTTCGCATGCCATATATTTTTTTTACTCGCTCTTTTTTTGGGTTTTCTATACACTTCATTTCATTTCGCATAGACTAAGCGTGTGTGTGTACATGTGTGTGCGTGCTTGTTTTTGTGTTGCTATGTACGCTTTGATTTTGATTTCCATTATGATTGCGTTGTTGCGCTGCTTTTTTCCCCAAATTCTAAGCTGCCACTGTAGCTTCGTTTTCTTTGCAAGCTTTGCTTTGCGCTCATGTGTGGCTGTGGCTGTATGCGTGTGTGTGAGAGCATGTGTGCGCGTGTGTGTGAGCGTGATTGATGGCTTGTGTTTTTCAAAAGAACGCGACTTGGTAAATAAGCGAGAACACAACAAAAAAAAGGCGCAGACATTGCCCCAAAAGAGGCTGCCAATAAAAAAAAAACCACAAAAATCTTTACGTTAATGGAACTTTCTGGTTTTCTTTGGCTTGCAAATTTTTATGTTTATTTAATGTTGCTGCTGCTCTTTTTTTATTTTTATTTTTGAGGTCAAATGTGAAAATATGCTTGGAAGCTGTAGAAATAAGGTGAAAGGAGTGTCTTAAAAATAATGCATAAAAATTAGGTAGATCTAGATAATTATCTAAAAATAGCACATAGTAATAGGCAGCCAAAGTCAGCTGCGTTATTATTTTCCGATCCCAGCCAGTTCTATTGATTTTTTACATTGTCCTTACGAATATCAATGAAAAATTCATCATGAAAATGCTGCCTTATGTAGAAATTAGTGTATAGAACTTATACCTATTATATAATTATGCAAATCGTTACAATCCTTTGAAAAAATAAATACAACCAAGCCTCATTAGCAGCTAAAGCGCAGTGTTGCGTCATAGTTTTCCGATCCCGCCCAGTTCTATTGATTTTTCGCATTGTCCTTACGAATATCAACGAAACGAAGTGAAAATTTCATTATGTGCTGCGCACACCAAACAGGAACCAAACCAACAGCCCTAGGGGGTTGGGAGCGTGCGGGTGTTCGTTGGATTCGTTCGAAACGACCCACAACATAAGCCTTGAGTCTTGTTAGCTGTTGCTGATGGCAACCAGGCAACGGGTACGACAACAGCAGCCAAGCATGATCCCCTCGCATTTACTGCCAACAACCCTTCGCTACATCTGGGGGTTGGCTGAAGCTTACGTGAAAACGGAAATGCGCAGGAAAAAGCTTTTTTTTTTCGTCTCGCATTTTTAGTTAAATAAACCGAAACAACCCTAACTTGGAGCAGAGCAGCACACGCTCAGATCACATGCAGACGAACCCCGCACAGCGGGTGACATCGGGTAGGTGGGTAGGTGGTCGGTCGGTCGTGCTCGTTGTTATTGTGTACTCGTTGTCGCTTTTGTGTTTAGGGTGCGCGAGGGCGCGCTCGATGGCGGCTGATTGCGTCTGGTAACATGCTCTGGGCTTGTTTATTGGGGTGGAAAGTTGCCGCTGTCATTGCGGTCTTTGTTGTCGTCCCATGGAGATCCGCATTTTCAATATGTACTAAGGGTAGTTTTTGCGCGCGCCAATTCCCCCCAAAATAACCAAACCCAAACTAAAAAGTGCGCCAGCTGCCGCTGATCACATCAAGCCAACTTGTATTTAGTGGGACTAAAAAAAAAAGTTGCATTTCAACCCCTAGGGTGATGCAAAAAAAAAATGGAGATATAAATTTGGCGCGCCAAAGTTTTTATACCCTTGCAGTACAATAAAACGTACTACATCATTATACTATTAAGTTGTCAACTTGGGGAGTTTTTTCTATTACAGGATATGGGTGAAGCTTATTGCTTGGCGTGGCGTTGCGTCAATGTCAACCGGGTGTAAAGAGCCAGAGATCGGCAGAGGTTTTAGCTAGACTACGGCTCAAACCAATAGTGGAGACATGACCAAGCAAAAGTGTTCTCTGTATTGGTACCGGTGGAAATATTTTCCAAGGGTTCGCCCATTTTTCGAAACAAATCCATTGCAGTCACATGTCACGTTAAACAAACCCTGGAAAGCTCCAGTTTATCTGTTACAGGATATGGGAATTCTTTACCGTAGAATAAACGAATACTATTAAGCCATGGACGTCAGGCTATCTTTAAAATACAATAGTATCCACTTGGAACCTAAAAGCTCAAGGAATCATGGATTACTTTTCAATTCTGATAGACTAGAAAAGGCATCTTTCAGAGCTGTATAGCCAGGTCTATCGAAGGGGGCGACTTTTTCCCCCGGGCCTGGAGCTCTCGGAAGGACCCGAACTCGAGAGTCATTCGGGAAGAATCGACCCTCAGGATTCGCAGCTTTTTATCAAATCATCTATTCTCTCAGAGATCCCTTCTGTACTTTTTTTATGTTGATCTCACACTTTTCAACAATTATACGTATTTTCATGAATTAAGAAAAATTGGTAGCGGTTCGGATGACGAAAATATCTTAAGTATCCACTCGGAATCTAAAAGCTCAAGGAATCCTGGATCAATTTTCAATTCTAGTGCACTACAAAAGGCATCTTTTAGAGGATGACTTTTACCCCCGGGCCCGAAGCTCTCGGAAGGACCCGAACTCGAGAGTCATTCGGTAAGAATCGAGTCTCAGGATTGGCAACTTTTTATCAAACCATCAATTCTCTCAGATACCCTTTCTGTACTTTTTTTTATGTTGATCACACACTTTTCAACAATTATACGTATTTTCATGAATTAAAAAAATTCATATGGGCCCGGATCCGAGATTTTCCCCGGGGCCCGCATATTCTCTCTACCGCCCTGTGTATAGCCGTGGATAAATACTATCAAACAATTTTTTTAAAGGTCAAACCTTCTTCTTCTTCAATCCTCATTTGCTGTTAGGCGTCGGGGTAGCCTCGGGATATCCATCTTCTCCAATTAGGTCGGTCCCGACTCTCTCTTCTCATCTCTGCCAGGGTTCTGCCTGTCAACCTTCTGTGGGAAGGATGCGATTTTCCCAAGTTTTTCGGAGTCTTCCTCTCGGTGCATTGCCTTCCGTTCTCATTTCCAGTACCTGTTTGGCTTTTCTTGACTCGTCCATCCGATGTAGATGGCCGATATAGATGTCCGAACCATTTTAGCTGGCTCTCCTCGATTTCTTGTATAATCGTCTTCTTCTGCCCTACTGCTGAACGTATTCTTTCATTTCTGAAAGATCAAACCAATTTTTTGTAGTTGTCCGAACCATTTTAGCTGGCTCTCCTCGATTTCTTGTATAATCGGCTTCTGCCTCCCTACTTCTGAACGTATTCCTTCATTTCTGAAAGATCAAACCAATTTTTTAAAAGTAGATTATGATTATGTTTAAGCCATAAATATTGTATGTTGTAAAAATATATCATCATTGTACTGTCCAAATAATTTTTCTTGAATTCGCCTGTAACCCTAAAGTTGAAGGTATCAATAGAATACTTAACGATATTGGCTTTATATTAAGGATTCCAAAGTCGGCCTGAAACTGATGCTTGGTTACGTAACGCCAATTATTCCTAACTTTTAACCAACTTTAACTTATTTAAATAAAGAAATAGATGAATATAGTATTTATATACGGGATAAAAGACAGAAAATCCTGGTCCGGGGGACAAAATGTACAGGCCGCTCCTCACACCTTTACTTAGAATTATTGTGTTCGTCAGTTATTACACCGGGACCCTGAGAGAACTCCGGACCCGGGTAAAACCCCCTCTTTCCCACTCAAAATCGACGGGCCTTCGTACATACATAGATATAATCACATTTAATGGAGGAGTACTTAAGTATGTATGTACATACTCTGTAAGTACCTTCATATGTATAAAACCCCTGCTTACATAAGTATCTCAATGGTAGCAAAAACACAAGAGCCATATCTAGATGGATTAAAGGATCACAGATGTGACCATCTTTCCCAATTACAGTACACCCTCTCTAAGGGTATACAAAAAAGTTCAACAAACCAAGCACAAAAAATTGGATACCCATGTATGTTACTTGCGTGTGTGTGTGCGAGAGGGTCCCTGAAGCACTTAGTTGCATTTTTTATGTGTTCAGACTACACTGCTCGGTATATACTCGTACATATGTATGTATATTTTTTTTTGTTCGGTTGGGTTTTCCTACCCCCAGGATGGAAACATAACAGCTGCAGCTTGTCAGGCGACTGCGGTCGCTGCTCCCTTTTGGCTACCCCTAAACAACCCCTAAAGGTTCGTGCTGCAGTTCCATGCTCCTGTGATCAAGTTGATCGATCAATTCCACCCTTGATGGATGTGTTGTATGCATACGCCCTGCCCTGGCTCTGCTGCTTCTGTTACTGTCGCTGTCGCTGCCTGTTTCCGCAGCCGCCGCCACAACGCAGCGTTCAACTCCATTAAATTCAATTGACAAAAGGAAATGAACATGAAATGCAAAAAAAAAAAAAAGAAAAAAAAACTAAACTAAAACCCAAACGGAACGAACACGAAAAACAGCAGATTAATGGAGAACATAGGCAGCAACCAAAACAATGGCTGCAGCGTTGCACAGTGGGCGAAATTGATGATTTGGATAGAACTAAATATAAAAAGGATTTATTTATTTATATGCAGATCATTAAAAAATTAAAAAATAGCTTTTAATAATATATTTCTTAAATTAAATTTTCTCTTTTTATTATTTATTTTTAACTACTACCAGCAGCTTAGCCCTTTCATGCGCGGTTTTTGAACAAGGCAGGTAAATTGTTTTTGACGATTATTTTTTTAATATGTAGTGTTCAAATGACAATATTAAATTAAATTTTAAAATATTTAGTCAAACGATCAAGGGATCTAAGTTTATTATTTGCTATTCACCTAAAAATAAGTTGTGGGGCAAAAGATATGCGCATTTAAAGAGGAATGTTGTGCAGAAACAACAAGTGCATGATAGGGTTGAAGTAATTGTACATAAGAAAAATACAACAAATGACTTATTTGTGGAAAATAATATACAGATGTACATTGCCTTGATAGTATATTCGCTTGCGAATCGAGACATATCTGAAGTACATCATCGGCTTTCGAAACCCTAAGGTCGCTTCCGATTTACCAAGGTGCGCCACACCAAAGTATTTTGCCACCCTCATAATTCTCAACATTTCTGAATCGTTTGTGTACAAAGCCGCTTCGAAAATTTCAAAATCAAAAATTTTGTTTTTATTCTCAAAATATTTGTTTTTAATAAAATTGTTTTATTGTTTTTAAGCCGGTATGAACATTTGGTATCCAATTATGGAGCATTGCAAGTCATTCTCAAACATTAAATTCGTTCAACCGTATCAGTCCCAGACCCTTAGACTTATTGTTGAAGCTCACTAATTTGTGGCTAAAAAGACCTAAATATTTTGTAGGAAATATAAAGCACAAGTTTTGTGAAAAGGCTGCATAATCATTCCAATGTTTTGGCGGGAGAGCTATTGGATAACTGAGAATCATTTCCTATTCTTAACATATTCAAATGGAGTTTATAGCAAATGGAGTTTATATCATATCAAAAATTATACAAAGTGGAGTTTAATTATGTTTTTCTGTACAAAATTATAATTTCCAATGCATTAACTAATTACGTAAGTGATGGAATTTTAAATTATTCTAAATAATAAAATTAGTTTCTGAGATGTTTTGTATATAAATAGGGGGCTCCATGGATCATTTAAAATAAACTATATATTTAGCATTTTTTTGTAGAAAACTTTCTTTGTTGCATGGGTTTTGTTAAAGGACTGTTTCAAGTTTTAACTTGTGGCTTTTAAGGCAGAACCTTTAACTCCCGAAGATTCCCAACCAATTTTCATAATACATACATACTATCGAAAAGGCACTTTCATAATTTTGTTAAAAAAATGTCAGAGTAAATCACCAATTATCGTGCTAGTAGCTACTTTAGTCTCATAGAAAAAAGTAATTCGGACGGACAGCAGGACATGCCTTAATGGATTTTTCTTGTCGTGCTTATTGCTACATCTGGGGGTTGGCTTATTAACTTCATATTTATTATTATTGACATATTCAACATTTTATACTACAATGTAATACGAATTATGAACTAAACTCATTTACACGAAGCTTCTAATTTTCCTTAATTTAATATAAATAAAATATAAACAAAATTTTAAAAACAATTCAAATTTCAATAACTGAGTCAGTTCAACTAGCTACAACGATAATTTGTACCACTGTGCGTCGGGCATTAAATGGAAAATTCAAGGTATAGGCAGAAAGAACAGCAGTAACTGTCGTGTGCGTGTGCTTTTGTGTATGTGCGTGTGCGGCTGGAGCCAAAATGCAGCACATCTGCTCTTTTGGCGTTTTTAGTTTGCTTTTTTTTTGTGTTATTTCCATGCCTTGCCTGCTGCTGCTGCCTTTTAAAATTTACATTTGTATGCATGTGCAGATGCCGCAGTCGCTGCCGTTGGCGACCGACGTAAGCTGAAAAGATGACTTCAAGGTTAGACGTTGTTGAGTCTCGCTCTCTGTATGCGTGTGTGTGTGTAGAGTTGCGGCGTCGTTGCAACCCACGCAAAGACAGAATAACAACGCAAAAAATATAGTATGTAAAAGCCCAACGGCTGCTCAGCTTGCCTCTCACTTGCTCACACTCGAATTACTCTCTACAAAACTTTGCTGCTTTATGTGTTTTGGCTTTTGTTCTTGCTGTTGTTGTTGTTGTTGCTGCTGTCGCTGTTTGTTGGTGCTTTGCATTTTTGAATGCAAGCAAGTACAAAAATATGTACATTTGTATGTGTACAGTGAGTCAGAAAAGTTTGAGCATGTCGCTGTTTTGAAAGTTATTTTAGTAAGTTTTGGATTTGGCGATAGTTTTTGTGCGCTGTTTCAAGCAATTATGTTTGATTTGTCACTAAATGTTAGAGCTGGTTTCGGACTGCTTATTATAAAGCTTACAAAAATTTAAGTTTGGTTTTTTCTTGGTACTATTTATTCATGTATGTATGTACTTAAGCTATGATTTATCGCCTGGGAACTCATCTCATTTTTACGTATTGCTTGGGATTTGATGTTAATCTTTAATGCATTTCTATGTAACCCTTGGATTTTTATAGACTTTGGATGATTTGTATTTGACGTTTAGCAATCTTTAATGCATTTCTACGTAATCTTTGGATTTTTATATATGTATGTATGTACTTTGGATGATGTGTATGGTTTCTGCACTATATGGCCAATTTCACAATCAAGTTATCGCTGCACTTAAAGATGACAAAGTTTTAAAAACTTTTACCGTATTTTTATACCAATTTTTTTATTACGTCATGAACTAAATGCAATAATATATAGAAGTCGACCCAAAAGCAAGTTTTAGCAATTGTTCCTATTTTTTTTGGTATTCGTAAAGTACTTAATAACTGGTACTTACCTTGAGAAGGAGTCTATAAGTATGTAGTTGATAGCTTTAGTTTGAGGTAACTTAAGCTCCACCAACTTCCATAACAACATAAAATCTAAACATTTCAAAATATTTCGTTTTTAAAAATGCTCTCCTAATTGATTTTGTTGGTAACGTGCAAAAGACATTGATAGATAAACTTCAAAGAAACTTTTGTGCCTAAACTTTTTTGATAAACTGTATGTATGCTCATATGTGTGTGAGTGTGGGTGCATATGCATGTAAATGAGTTGTGCACCAAGTAAAAATAAACTTTTCTTGGCATCTCTTTTTTGTTGTTGTTGTTGTTTTTGTTCAACGTGCAATTTCTTTGCACGCGTCTAAAATTAAACTTTAAGGAATTTTTATGGAACAGCTGTGTTCAGCAAATGAAACATCAAGAAAAACAAAAGCAAGAACAACACCTTAAAAAAGATGGCGCAAGTGCCAACAACAAAAAATACAAAAATGTGTGTGCACATAAGTATGTATGTACATATGTATATAAGTACATTATGTACATGCCATTTACCCCATTCACGTCATATCACTTCATGTTGATCGTTCGCTGGATGATTCATGCTGTCAGTGCAATAGATCTTGAAGATTTTTAAAGAGAAATCAGAAGAGTCTCTTCAAAATTATGTTATGAGTAAGTATTATATGTTCGAATAAATAAATATTAAAGAACAATGCTTAATGCTGATAGTTACAGTCTTAAGATAATTGGGACCCTGTATTTGTTCATTCTTCAAGTTTTTTGGTCAAGTTATTAATATTGGGTGTATACGTGTACTGCGACCAAGGTGGATATATTGCACCCCCTTTATGGCTTAGAGCTCTCCCAAAAGTCCTAAGGCTACATTACAGTATTTTGTATGGACTTATATTAACAACGGTCTTCTGTGGGAGAAGGTACATGCCCAGGAGCTTGTTTCTTTTACCGGCGATTGCCATACAAGTTTCTTTCTCTATGCTACAGAAGCGACATAGTCCACTAAGCCAATTTTGTTTAAGTGGCTGCGGAATCTACAATGTCCCGTCAGAAGGCCCGATTTTCACGGTGTTCTTCCCGTGCGTTATCATGACTTTGAACCTCTTACAGTTGTAGTTGGAGGGACTGTTTAAGCCCTGGTATCTGAGCCCAGTGAAACAGTCGTTTTTTATTCTCCTCTATTCTCAGTAGGTCCCGTACCACGTGGCCAAGTTAGTTTCAGGAGATTCTGTGGGAGCAGCCAAAAAAGATTTGTACGGTCTTATTATTAATATTGTAACTTAGTTAGTTAAGGTTAAGTTAGGGTGGCAGTTGGGACTCACGTCCCAACTCACTTAGGCCAAGGATCTTGTCTTTCTGATTGGCTGAGACCCATACTCTGGCTCTGGGTCTAATGGGGACTTCCAACCAGTCCACCGCCACTAGCTTAGCTCCTGTATATACCCTACCAGGAGCTGCTATATGCCAAGATGCCATCCGGCGTCGTTGCAGAGTGGTGTCCTCCACTTCTCTCCAAATCTTCCAGGAAACGTTCCTGCAGGTCATTTTCCACAGCTTTCCACAAGTTCCGAGGAATAAAACCATCCTTGTTGCTCTTGTCTAGGACACCAAGGAGTATCTTGTCCTTCGTAACCTCGGCAAAGGTGCGGTTGAGGTGCTGCGGTCGGGTCTTTTTCGGCGAAAGTGCAAAATCCTCTGCAGATCTCTGCCGCTTAACCTAGACTTTAGGTTTACTTGGGGCTGCTGGCTGGAAGCCCATCTTTGGCCCAATCTTCTAGTTTCTTATCCGGTGATACTTCCGGAGTGGAAAATGTTTTTTTTTGGAGAATTTCTCCTGCCCTTCGTCTGTCTTAGTATGACGGTTTTGTTGGTGGTGGCATCTTAGGAGTAGCCGGCTCTGAAGAGTTAGCGGCTAGCCCTACCTTGGTCGAAGAAGCGAAACACTCTTGTTTCAGTCTTGCGTCCGAGGATGCGTTGGACTGCCTTCCCCCAGAATCTAGAGAAGACGGTGGGGTTTCTCATCTTACCCTTCCCGGCACAGTTCGGGAGGGAAGGGCACCTGCTGGTTCCTTCCTCACCGCGCATTGAGCTGTTTTTAACGGAAGCTTAGTCTCTTCCGTGCTTTGGCGAGTTACGTTCTTAGGTTTGTTTTGGTTTTTGTTATTGCTTTTGTTAGAAGATTTCATATTTGGACCCACAAGTAATCGGGAAAGGATGAGTCACACGCGGCATAGTCCAGGTACCACGGGAAGCCATTTATTAAAACTGGAGATCGGCAGGTATCCAGATTTCGCAAAGTGATGACTGAGACCCCCTCAGCCATGCATCCATCGGCCCTTGCTGTTCCATCTTAGATTTGGGATAATTTTATAGAGTTTTCTTCTCATCCGAACTATCATTAGTCAGCAAACATGGTAGAGACATGACTGTACCAAGGGCCTGCTTCCAGCCGTTCTCATGTAGAGAGTATACTCGCACTTCCAGAAGTGTGTCACAATTAGGCCGCGTACCCAAGTCTAGGGTTACACGTGATTCCCCTTGTGATACCGACTGGCTGACGGTCCTTACTGTAACTTAGGTTAATATGCATGGTATATAGTATTACCTTATAGATTTTCGCACAGTGGTTAAATTTATGCAATTATTTAATAAAAAAGTTGAGTCGAGAGTCAGCTCTGCACATACTGTTGCAAAAGTCCTCAACTTCTTAACTTAACGGCCAGCGTGAATACCCTAAATAGGAAATTCTAAATCAGATGATGTGCCACTGTAAAAAAAGTGGAATGGTTGATGGCTTTTATCGGAACATCAACCCGTCTTCTATTTATTTGAAGTTCATTATATATAGCGCATACCACGCCTTCATCTACTTAAACAATTCCTAGCCCACATTGTAGTTTATTAACAATTAAGCCATTGAGTTAGTGTCAGCTTTAAAATGGGAGCTGAAAAGAGGGAATGGAATTTCTAAAGCTTTAAAATTTCGAAACGCTCGCTCACAGTTATCGTCGTTGTTGTTGTCTCAAATGAGCCTGGGTGCGGCAAAATTTTCACTTTGCAAGCCAAAATAAAAAGCCAACAACAACCAAGTGTTGCCAAAAAAAAAGAAAAAAGTTAAATGATTCAAAAACAAGTTTTCGACTGTCAGTCTGTCGTTTGGTTTGGTTTAAGTTCTTTTTTTTTCCTCCATAATTCGCTTACAAATATTTTCTTCGTCATTCCACAAGATTTTCAACTTTTATTATTGTTGTTAATTTCTTTTTGGGTTCTCCACAGCATTCGAAGTGACAGGCAACAACAAAAGCAAAACCGCAAAAAGCTTCAAATCTTTCAATCTACGGCAAAAAAATTTAATTCTCGTTTGATTAGGGCTTCGGAAAAGAGGGGGAACTGTGGCGGTATAAACATTTTTAACAAGCAACTTTAAGAAGCAGAACGAATTAGTTAGCTACTTTTTCTTATGCGATCTGTTGGGTTTTGTAAAATAAATTTCGGTACATTAGTAAAGAAGCTCTAATCAGCATAATGGTATGAATATTTATGTATGATAGGCTTCAGGAATCTATTCTATTGAATAATGCAAATGGATAGAGTTTTTTGTTAACATGATATACTATACTGAATGTTATAACTCGTTTTTCCAGCAGAAATTTTTTTTTGTAAATTTTTAATTTAATTTGTTGATAACTTTACACTTGGAAATATAATTTATGAGCGTTTAGTACGTCAAGAGCGATTCTTTCATTATTGAGGGTAAAGTTCGTATTTCTCTTCTTGATTTTCAGTAATGCTCCAAAGTAGCTTTTTCAATTCGGTTTAAGAATGCTTATCTTTATGCTGAGATTGAGATCATTTAATTGAGAAAATTAAAAATTTTAAAGGTAGACCACTATATTTAATTAAATGACTTCTCCCCATTGGGAAGAATACAATATTTGCTATGCTACCTTCCGTTTTTAACATATACATACATATTGTACTCTGTTTTCTTGGTTTTTTTCAAGGTGCTCTGGAACGCACCTATAGGAGCAATAAAACATAAATAATAAAAATATCTTGTCGCCGACCTCTTATCAGTTTGGCTGCTATTGCTCTTACCATCTCGGAGATCTAGGCGCTCATACAGATGGACAAAAAGACAGATGAACATCGGTATATCGATTTATCTGGCAGGCCTGATCATACATACTTTAGATTACTTTTGGGGTTCCTTCTATATGTTACATATGAATCGGCATGACCAAACTTAATATACCTTTTGAACCATAAGTTATAGAGCATAAAAATAATCAGAATTTAAGATTTTTGGTCATAAAAAGGTCATTTTAAAGTAAATTTCTCTCCTCTAAGTCCAGGTAATTGTAAAAGTTTTCACGAAGCTACAGTTATTACAATTTTTACGTACATTTTTTTAGACGAAAATATCAAAGTTTTTTTACTCCGTGGGAATACTAACTTTTAGTCTGCCCAATAGTTTCGTACCAATTACTTTGAAATCTCTCCGAATAAAAAGTTAAAGCTCGCCACATACTAAGCATTCTTCTTTCAATACCCATCCGTGCATTTTTATTTAAATCTGAAAAGAACTTCTGGAGCTATAGCTAAAAATGTCAAGCAGAGCCCCTATTTTTAAGAACTTTGATCTTGCTATACAATTATTTGTATGTAATTGTTTACCCCTTTATCTTAAGATCCTTTAAAAACTACATGAAATGCTTTGGTGCAGGGTATTTCGAATTCGGACAGGCACGACAGTACCATCCCATCTTCTTAGCAACTAATGAAAGTGAAGGCGATATTATGGTGGATATGTCACGAAATGAATAAAGTACTATACATATGCCTTAGTGCGCAAAATAGACAGGAGGCAGAGCCCCTATTTTTAAGAACTTTGATCTTGCTATACAATTTTTTCTCATTTTGTAAGTTTGAAATTCTTTTTTAAACAATTAAGAAATGGGATCTGTTGTTTTTAATTTTTTTTTTAAAAAAGTCGAATCTTAATTTTTTATCAGTGCAGAGATAGTTATGGTGGGTATGTCTCGAAATAAATAAAGTATGGCCGAGTGTACAAAGCAGTCAGGAGGCAGAGCCCCTATTTTAAAGAATTTTGATCTTGCTATATAACTTTTTCTGATGTAAGTTTCAAATTCTTTTTACAATTAAGAAATAGGATCTGCTGTTAATTAAAATTTTTCGTATTATTTTATCAGATACTAAAGTACATGGAAGTCCCTCTTTTGATGTTATGTACAGGTAGCAAAAAACGCAGTTTTTCTGGTAGATAACCTCAAATATCTCTAAATCCTGATTCTGATCCCGGATTTGGATTCTACACTTCAAATTACTTCGGAAATGAACCTTAGCTTTCCAACAACTAAACCATGTTGACCTGTGTAATAAACATTTTTCGAACTCGAAAAAAATAAATTATTTAAGACCAATATTTGAAGCCTAAAATTTTTCTTTTATAATTCCCATATTTATATAACCACAGCTTTACACAAGGGTCGAACCCGGAATTTATTTATAAGAAAAACTTAGATCAGTTACAGGGGAACTACAGCACCCAACGAACTAAAGTATTAAAATTGTTACTAAAACTAAAAATAATTGCTGTCACTTCTGCTTAATTCTACCCCAAAACAAGTTGAAATTTATTTGAAAATAAAAACGAAAAACAAGTTTAACAATTGTCAGCAATAAAAAAAATTAACAATTTGACGTTTATAAAACCCATAGCCAGGTGAGATTATATAAAATGGTCAATGATTTATTTACATAGAAAGTTGCAACAAATTTTGTGTTTTCAAAATTTGTTTTTCATGTTTTTGGCTGGGCTCGTTGCTCTTAGCATGGTCTCCGGCGGCGGCATATGAGTTGAGATCATGATCTGCCATAGCAATTGGCAAAAAAGCGAAAATCCAGAGTGTAGAAAAAAAAAATAAGTTGGACCGCGGTTTGGGTGTGGGCGATGTAAATGTACAAAATGCGCGACTGATTGGCAGTTGGATGGGCCCCGAGGGCGCAGTGCTTAAAAATGAAATAGTAGACAGCAGATATAGTAGACAGAGAGCTGAAGCTGACGTTCCAAGTAAATTTCTACGTTGTCATATCAGCCCACAATACATATGTATATATATATACATATGTATATACATAGGTACTACAAAAACTATTACAATGAGTAGACAAACAGACAGACGGACATGTTAGGCAATGGGTGAAACCCTAAACGAAGCCCATAGACCGAACGAACAACCCAGAGACAGGCGTAGCGGCAGAGATTTACTAGCAAAAACTCATTATGATGCTGTGTACGATGATGATGATGATGTTGATGATGTGATGTAGTTGTTGTTGATCCCCGACTGCTCTGGTGTTGGATTTAATTCCAAATTTCCACCCTAAATTTTTGTTGGGGTTGTTTGAACGCTGGCGGCGAGGCATCGGCATCGATTGAGGCAAATAAAGCTTCAGGGCCAATGTACAACAACAATGTACAATAATGACAACAACACTAGCAACAACTTTGTTGTAGTCACAAACTACCCTAAAAGCGGCGTCAGATCGAGCGGGTGGCGTTTGGGCGGGCTGGTTTTTAGGGGTAGACTAAGGTAAGTGGGGTAAGTATATGCTAGGCCTAATCGTAATACAAAAGCAAAGCATAGCTCAGGGTAAGCTGAGGCTATGCCTATGTGTGCGTGCGTGAGTGTGTGTGAGTGCTTATATGTACCTACATACTTATTGTGGGGTTGCCAGCCAGCAAGAGATCCACATTGAGTGTAACTCTCACGAGAGCGCGCCTTGAAGTATGCGTGAGTTTTTTTTCTGCAGAGAGCGTTGGCTGCTCTGTCTGTGGCTAAGTGTGCGTGCGTGTGCGTGTGTGTCAAGGCAATTCAATGCAGTTTTCTATGTACTAAGTATATGAAATACATAAAACACGCTCCTCTACCAATTAATTAATTTAGCTTTAGCTTCTTTTTTTTTTGTTTGAAAGAAATTTGTGAGATGCAGGTAGACATGTATCTATATAGTTGTATCTATGTATATAGCTGCGTGCATGGGAATTATGTCATGCACAAGGCAAGCAACTGCTAAACTTAAATCCGCCCGCTTGTTGACTTGATGACTTGTTTGAATGACGCATCAATAAAACTTAGTTAGTTAAACGTTGTCAAGCCAAATTAGCCTTAGAGTTGGGAGTAGTTAATTTTAGCAAACATAAGATACAAAGGTTAATAAACGTTTGTCTAGCACGGTATAACAACGATTTTGAATTCGTATTAAAAAACACGCATATACACACAAACACACACACACAGTACATATTTAAGATCCTTCATTATACAAACCCAAATGCAGTGAGATCCAATTCGGCTGCTTTTGTTACAGGGCGCAAGATTTTAAATATGCAGCTGTTCTTGACTAGGCAGAAAGTGAAAAAGTAAACAATGTTCGACAAAGATAAGAATCAGGATTAACAAATCCTGTTCGAGGAGCTATGCAAAGCCACAGCCCTTGGTGCGCTGTATTTGGTGTACTCCAACAGTTGTGCCAGACAGGCAGGATTTTATCATGTAAGGATCACAGATCGACTTTTTAAATTCACCCGACCTTTTGTTGATAGAGTAACATATCTACCATGGTTGCTGGTGCTCTGATTTAAGCTACTAGACTACTGAGTTTGAAAAATTTTCTACTCGCTATACCTTTTGCGACCAACGCTATCTGAAGAACTTCAAGACTTTTCAACAAGTTGTCCCAAATTCGAAATTAAAAACTTTAGAAAGCATACAATTTTTAACACACTTTTCACGATAAAAAATGCAAGAAGCTGCATTTAGGCAACTGAAGCATATTTAATTAGCGTATTTTTCGAAAATATATTTTAGCTCTCGTATATATGTTAAGTTTACCAAATTAGTGGAAGAATAAAAAAAATTTGGTCAATCCCTCACGTAACATAAACTTATTTAAAAACGAACATACTAAATTTTTCGGAAGTACCATATATATCGAAAACTCATACATTTCTTGAATTTACCAAGTGAGTGGATGAAGCGTTACTTCGGCAAGTTGTTATTTCTAAGATCGCAGGGTTGATTCAAAAAAGGCTATTAAAAAAGTATATTTTGTAAAAAAAAAAATAAAGGCGTTAAGGCAGAGCCATAGAGTAAAAATCCGGGCACGAGGGAAAAAATGTACCGGCCCATCTATTACACCTATAGCTTGAATCATTGAGCCCCTAAGGAAACCCTGGGCTCGGGGGAATACCCTCTTTTCCTCATCTTGTGGAGCCTGTCTTACTATGCATGGTCTCAAATTCAAATTTTTTGGCAATATTTTTCCTATAACAGCTATACGAAATTTTATGACTCTATTGAAAAATGTCCTTATTGCAATTGCAAGACAATTATGTGTCAGAGTATGCTTATGATTCGCTCTTTAAAAATTCGAATATCTGGGAGTAGTACGTAAAACTAGACCTCAAAAATTCTACCAACTCGTCGTGACTGCTAAAATTCAATATGTGCGGTCAAAACAGCTTACATGCCTACAGGATCTGGATTATTTTCGCCCCGCAGTGGATCAACTAGTCTTTGTGGAGCCATTGCTGAATGGCCTCAAAAAATATGCATAATATAATAATTTCCTGCAAATTTAATGAAATATTATTATAATAAATGGATGATGTTACTTCGCTTTCAATGGAAAATAAAGCTAATTTACATCCTTATCCTACTGAGCGCTACTATGAACGCTAGTGATGTCAAAAAATGTTCAAGTCTGTTAATAGAGCATTATATGTTTTTAAGCCCATTGATGAAATGTACAATAATCTTTTTGGCATGGTAAAGAGCCGAATTTTCTATGCCAGAAAAACTAGAAGAAAGACATAAAGTCTATCCTAAATTTTCAACGAAAAACGTTTCGTTCAATGAATTTTACAAGGTGTCTCAAACTGATCCAAGTTTTATAAAGCAGCTTTATGAAATAGTGGAACAATTTTGATCAAACTTCACAAAAATAAGATTAAACAGAAATACAGCTGTAAAAATTTGGACAGGGTATTTAAAAAATTAAAAACATCTGTGTAGCATATATTGCATTATTAGTTTACACATTTGTGTGATAATATTTCATATAGCTACCATACAATTAAACCAGTGCTTTTTTTGTAGAGATACGCGAATAAGAAAACTGCACATTGCGTTACCTTCTAATTGATTGATCATGCGTATTGAGATGATTATCAACTGTAAGTTCTATTAGTATCTTAAGTTTTCTTGCTCTTCTTTCCTTTTCAATATGTCAGAAACGTAAAGAACAATACATTGCAGATATTTTTAAAATAAATTTCAGAGTTTTGAATTATCTTTATGCTGCCTATAAGCTCATTCCTATAGTTTATACGTTTTTTTGAATTTTGTCGATAGATCTATAAGAGAAGGCGGACTGTACATTTGAAATCTTTAATAGTACAATTGAACCATCCACCTTTTCAAATGACGCCCCTTGAAGTTTTCCAAGGCCGAAATCTTTCGTTCAAGCTTGAGTTGATGAACTTTGATCCCGCTTAATACCCTAGAGTACAAAGATGAAATCTTGATTCTTAAAAGAATCAGGAGCGCAAAAGCTCATAAAATGCCTAAAATTGAAATAATAAATGTAATTACTTAGCGCCTGAAGTGTATAGCGCAGTAAGGGCACCTCAGGTAAAGTTCTTCTTTTATTATTTTTAATTTTTAAATTTAACGAACTGTAAGCAAATAAGTTCCGGTACTAAAAAAACATTGCATAGCTCTTATCATAGCTGGTAATCTTTTTATTTCAACGATTTTCCTCAAACTTTATTTTGTTTGTTTACTTTGAGCTTCTTTAAAACCTTAAAACCATTATCACTGCTTTCAAGCATGTAATTTTTAAAAAATGTTAGAACCCTTTTTTCTATTATGTCCTGTACCTGTATAGTAATTACATTTGACAGAACACCCCGACGAATCCATCAACATCAATAGAGATGTTATGTTACGACCTTGCTGGTAAAGGGTGTAAATATACAGATTGATGCGTTGTCCAGAACAATGGATCATGTTAAGGATTTAAAGCACTACTACACTCCTTTTTTTTTGCATACATTATCCCATTACAAATTTTTGAAACGCCGTCAAGCGTCAATTTGATTACATAAATTATTAATGTACTAACCCCATTTAATTATAAAAGTGCGATATTTGTTTTTATACCTTACAAAAATGCAGTCATTTAATTATGTAATTCTAACCCTTTATTTTTAGGGTTGTAGACAGTAGACAGCCGAATAATAAAATGAGTTAAATAGTTTTTTCAGTGTAAGGTATAATAGACATTTATGAGTAGCTCCCATTGTGTAATACAAATCATTAAATAGCCTTTTCCGTTTCGGGATCATCTATATCAGTTAACTCAAAGACTCAATTTTTTGTAATTCCGCTTTAGATATTATATTTCATAATGGGATTGTTTGATACATAAGAAATAGGTGATCAAATGGGCGATACTTATTTTTTTGAAAGCCATAGCATTTAGAAGTTTTTGTTAGCAAAATGTATTTCGTTATTGGCAGGGCCGTAGAGAGAAAATCCAGGCACGGGGCGGAAAGTGTGACAACCCCTCTCTACACCTTTTCTGGGCCCGAAGGAATCCTCCCCTTCACCCTCCCTCTCGTCGGGCCTGATTATTGGGTTATATAGTATACCACATATTTTACACTCATGAAAACCTTTTATGGTGAAAAATGCTTTGAATATCACCAAAAAAAAAGCAAATGGCGACGCGATGTTCACTTTTGAGTATCTTGCGATCATAAATCCTAAAAATCTTTTGTAATCCAACAATTTAAAGGTTACGTAATACGTCTCTCTAAAAAAAAAATGCACAAGCTTAATTTTTGTATGGTAACCATATAAAATACTGGACCAATTTTGATCAAACTACACACAAATGTGAAGGCAAATATGAAACGTAACAAAACCTAAATCTTTATATATATAATTCTTCTGTGAGTTTGTATGTCACTAAACTTCTCTTAAACGACTGGACCGATTTTGATGAAATTTTTTGTCTGTGTTCAAGGGGATCTAAGAATGGTTTAGATTCACAATTTTGTCTGCTAATTGCGACGAAACTACTAAAAAGGACAATTTGATTTTCCAATACAACATTTTTTTTGTTAATTTAGGTTGGCATTGTGTACATTGTCAGATTAACTAATATTTTTTAGTAAATTGTTTTTGTCGAAAGGAAACACAAGAATTATAAACGTTATAAATTTTATTTTATTGAGGCACACCAAATTTCATGAGAATCGGTACAGCCGTTTCGGAGGAGTATGGTAACTAGCATTGTGAAACTAGAATTTTATATATAAGAAGAAACTTATGTTTTACGTATTATGGGTGTTCTCATGAACGAGTTGATGAATCTGATTTTTGCGTGTGTTAGAGGTCAATGCGGAAGTTTTAAGCCTATTGAGTATATGAGTTTGTGTGAATTGGTTCGTGGGATTGTGAATATTGGTTTTTGTGTGAACATACTCCTCCGAAACGGCTAGACCGATTCTCATTAAATTTTGTGTGCTTATTGGGCAGGTCTGAGAATCGGCCAACATCTATTTTTCATACCCCTAAGAGATAAGGGGTGCCACTTCAAACATTTTTTTTTCATTTATCGAATATACCTTCATGGTGTGTTCACGGGCGCGAAGTTAGCTGCGAAGCCTTCCACACTCCTGTTTCGCGGCTTTCGCGGACGGCGCGTTACGCAATATTTTTCAATCTGTGGTTTGTCTTGACTGAACGTGAAAAAAAAAAAAAAAAAGACATCCTGTCGCCATTCTAGGTTAACATTATTAGTGCACGAAAACATTAATATCAGTACTGCTTACAATGCCGAGAAGAAAACTACCAAATCTCCATCAAACATGGTTGAAATGTAAATATGGCGAGTGGTTGAAAATTTTATGATGAAATTAATCCACTCATCGATCAATCGGACGATGTTTTCCAATCGGAAAGACTCCAGATCTAGACGAGCGAGCGAAGCGAGCGTTCCGGAGCGCAGCGGAGGCCGGCTAGTAAATATATAAAATTTTTTAAATATCGTCACCAAATTTTTGGAACACATGATTCAGCAATAAGAAGGTAACGCCATGAGCAGTTCTATTATTCGTGTCTCTCTGCAAAAGATAGATCTGGTTCAATTTTCGTTGATAGCTATAGAAAACTTTACACAAATGTGTAAACTAATAATACAATAGATGGTACAAAAATTTTATTTTTTAACGATCAAATTTTTGTGCGTTTGTATTTTATTTTCGTTTAAACATTTGTGTAAAGTTTCATCAAAATTATTACACTATTTCTGTCATACAAAATTGAACTAGTTTCACTTCACTTCTTTACGTCACCTTAAACAATTTTTTGCATCCTGGCTAAGAGATGTTTATTCAGAATTTTCCGTATGACCCTAATATACAAAGCGGAAAAACTAGCGTTAGTTCACCTATCTTATAAAAATAGAGCACGGGTAAAATTTTTGTATTGTAGCTATATGAAAAAGCAAACTAATTTTTATCAAACTTAATACAAATTTAAGCTTATATGAGACATCATAGCAAATCACATAAATACATGTTAGAATTAGAAAGAAATTTAATAATAATAGTTAGAAATTTTTGCCAGGGCTGATCAAACAATTTATTCTGTCTGTCTGCGAAATAGAGCACTGGGTAAACTTTAGTATGGTAACTATATGAAATAAAGGACCAATTTTGATCCAACTTCAAACGAATAGTCGCTACAGCAATTTGTTTTTTGTATATTGCAAATATCTTGACAAAATTTTTTCTAGTTGTATGTTGTTGTAGCCTTAATATTTGTGTGAAGTTTGATCAAAATTGTTACACTATTTCACATGGCGACCATTCAAAATTATATCATTTGTTTTCATAGTTAAACTCGTCACTTCTTTACGTTACCTTATAAAATTCTTTGCATCCTGGCTAAGAGCTGTTTATTCCAAATTTTCCCTTAGACCCCAGTCTGCAAAACGAAAAAAATCCCAGAAGTCCGTCTACGCACTAAAAACAGATCGCAGGTTCATTTTTTGTATTGTAGCTATATGAAAATGTGGACCAAATTTGATCAAATTTCTCACAAATTTCAAGGCTTATACGAAACACCCCACACAAATATACATATAAAAATAAATTTTTTCATTTTTAAAAATATAGTGGCCGATATTTATGGAATTAGAATTTTTTGTATCCTATAAAATTCTTTACATCCAGGCTAAGAGCTGTTTATTTCGATTTTTCTTAGATCCCAATCTTCAATGCGAAAAAAACATCAGCAGTCCGCCTATTCACTAGCTAAAGAATATCTGTCTAACTATTTGACGAACAGACCCTACACTTCATTAATTTTGAATGAGTGAAAATATGACATTCCCTAAAAGAATCTACAAATAGATCACTAAAAAGTTCTAACACTTTTTTTTCTGCGTTGATTTGGTGGCCTCGTTTGTCAGCAGCAGAGCCCAACGAAAGTCGTACAGGTAATGAAAATGTAATACATAACATAAAGCTGACTATTACATGTCTCTAAGTATGCATATACATATGTACATACATACATACATACATACATAGATACAAAGACATGTGTTGGTAATGCACTTTTAGCTATTGAAGGGCTTCGTGAAGTACACGTCAACAACAACTGCAAAAAAAAAAAAAAAAAAACAAAACTGCACATATCGCATTTAGAACGCGCCTATGCATATGTACATATGTACATGTTAGTATGTACACAAGGTCGTAGCCAACTTCGCACAAAGGGGGGCCTGTTAAATACAATTTTTTGTTTGTACTATATGTAATCTATGACTACAGCGTCGTTGCCGCCCTGCAGCTACGCCTTTGTATTTACATACATATGTATGTATGTGAGTGAGAGTATGTGTTCATGCATTCATCAAGTTATATGAACATGCTATGTACATATGTATGTGTAAAATTAGTTCTAGGGCAGGTTTAGCTGTTGCTGCTGTCGCTCCAAGCAAAAATCGCTTGACAAAAAGCAGAACATTAGATAATGAGCACACACACACACACACACACACGTTGGTTGATTGTTGCTTACTGGGTAAAAGAGGGAGAGCGTAAGACGCAATGGCAGCACTAGCATATACATATGTATGTATATATGTATATATTTACTAGGCTACGTGTCGTGCTCTGTGATAACTCATAGATGCAATATTTGCAAGTTTTGCCTAATCATGATTGCAATTTTATGCATTTATGACATTAAATTGCTAAGCACACACAAACACACACAGACGCACACGCACACTAGCACACTTAATAGCTCTTTGGTTTTAGCTTTGGAGCAAGGGCCAAAGAGAGAGCATGTGAAGCTAAAGTATGTTAGTGCGCGCGCAAAAAAAATGAAAATAAATAAAATAAAATGCATTGCACTTGTCACACCACACGCGTACTAATACCAAAACACATAGATACAGCTGTGTATACATACATATACATATGCATATAGTATAAGTAATGCAAGCTATGCAAGTGGAAAAGTTACACATAGGAAGCCACAATGACGTCAAACAGTCTTGTTGCAAAACTTTTTTTTTTTAAACGCTTGCAGCTGCAGTTATAGTTTTAAGATACAGATACATATTTTTGTTTTCATTTTAGGCATGCTGGCGCCATCTAGTGCGCAATTTTAGCAAAGGGTGGCTGGGCGCAAACGTCAACGTTGCGTCGGCGTCTACGTCGACCTTAATATGCATTAATTGTTGCCGAGCATACAAGCATATATGCCTAACTACATACATACATACATGCATATGTACTTAGGCCATATAATTGTTTTTCCTTTTTTTTTTTGGAGCTGTTACCAAGCATTTATTTTTATGTGTTCCATGTGCTGCAATGTTTGTGTGTTTGTTTGTTTGTTTATTCTAATGCGCGCGCTCTCGCATTTCTTTTTTGCGCTCTCTCTTTACGCTCTCTGGCAGCGGCGTTACTCTTGGATTCTTTGTCACGCTCACGCGCATTAAATATGCACAATGTTCGGTTTTTGGAGCAGTGCTTTTGCTTCGATCCCAAGCAACACCAACACAGCCCACTAGGCACACACTAACACATACACATACGCGCACACGTTAACGTTAGCATAGTGTTGACTGCCGTTAGTGTGGGGGATCTTTTGTTTTGTTTGTTTGCTCATTCTCTCTAATTATGGGGAGCTGGAGTAGGGTGCGTTTTTGTTGTTGTTGTTGTTGGTTGTTGTAGCTGTGTGCGTTTTATTTTTTCCAATGTGGGGCCTCGTTTGTGGGTTATGTGTAGTTATAATTATATGTATGTATCTATGTAGGTATATAGCTGTGTACATAAGTGCACACGTCAATTGCTGGTGTTGAACAAAATGCGGCCTCGGGCATCTATGTACATGTGTCTATGTATGTATATGTGTATATATCTCTATCTCTGTTTCATTCGAAAACTAAAAACCATGTTAATACATGGAACATGAAATTCGAGTTTGAGTTTCAATTTGATCGATATTTTGAACACGAACAAACATTTGTACATAGTACATACATATATATGTACATATGTATGTCTAAATTGCATGTATGGAAAGTATAAAATAGTAATTAAAGTTAGTTAATAACTGTGTAATTTCATTTTGAATGTTACAGCAACAAAGATCATTATTTTTATACATTTGTTTTTAGATACAAACATATGTAATATTGATGAGAGGGTGGCGAATTAAATATGTTATCAAATAAAATCGGAATGTTAAACAATTCTGTTGTTTTTATTAAAAAACTTTGATGAAATAAAAATAGCTCTGAAGTAGTTGGCCCAAACTTGGCCTTGTGAGGAGTATCACATTGGGGCCCCTCAAATCTACATATCTACGTATGTATGTACATATGTATCTTCAGCTTAAAATAAACAATTCATAAAAAAATAAATAAAAAAAAATGATAATAATAAAAATTAGAAAGAAATAAAGGCTCTCCAAATTTCCTACTTTTATTTACAGTGTCACTTCTGATTGAGAAATATAAACAGATCTGCGGAATATGTTTTAATCTTTTAAACAAACTAAGGGTAAATAACAAATATTTTTATTTGTAGCAAACACGAACTTATTCGTGAGAAAATTACCCAAAATAGAATATTGCTATCAATCAAAAAATTTGATAGTTTTTTTCCCTTGTAAAAACACTTTCTTGACAGACTGTAGTACACAATAAAAACTTTGGCAATATGATATTGTAGTCTATGAAGTCGATTTTGTTGATATTTAGTATAGTCCTAGGAAACTCTGAAAGTAAAATTTTGTAGCGATTACGTTATAGATCAATTAGTCACATAAATGATTTATAATAAAGTCAAACAATTTTGACTATGTTTGGTTTATTGCTTGGGAAAAACTTTTGGTAACGATAGCTCCATAAAATAAAGAAGTACATATGTATAAAAACGTTTTCCTGATAGGCTGTTTAATAACCCTATAAAATATTAAGCCGATAGAGAAAAAATATAAATAACAACCCATGACGTAAAACGAGATCTTATCTGAAAGCTTGCTTGCTTGCTTTAAGTCTCGTCATTTCTTGGAGCTAGGTGTTGATACGGATGGATGGACGGACACGTGTGATTCTTATATGTAATATTATTATATAGCTTGTTTCCCGTGACATAATAAGGGATATTACCCCAAAGTTTGCTTTTTTCTAGGCCTTATTATCTCTAAGAACTATCAGAAAGACGAATAAAATATGTATCGATTACTTTAGTCAATCTGATCATACTTTGGATAATCTTTGGGGTCTCCAAAGTTGGCTTTGTTACAAACATTTTCAATTTGCTCATACTTTAGATAATCTTTTTTATAGGTTATTGCCCGCGACATAAGGGGTATAATCTAAGTGTTTGGTTTTTTTTTAAACCTAAACATCTCTAAAAACTTTACTCTCTACGGATAAAATATGTATCGAGCCACCATGATCACACTTTAGATAATCTTTGGGGGTCTCCAAAGTTTTGCGTTGTTACAAACATTTTCAACTGGCTCAAACTTTATATAGGTATTGTATAGGTAAGGTATAAGGTAATTTAAGGTATATGGTCGGCGAAGTAGAGAGAAAAACTAATTCTAGGGGGGAATGTACGTGCCCCTCTATTACACCTTCAGCTTGACTTACGACAGTAATTTCACCGTACCTCTGAGAAAACTTCGGGATCGGAAGAAATCCCTCCCCTAGCCCCACCTCCTCGGGCCTGTATATGGTTCAGGGTACCAAAAATGGAGACATTTTTTTAAATCTAAATTTTCGATTGAGAAAAAAATGTTGTATGAATTCAATAGAAATAAAAAAATACTGCTCTAGTAAATACAGCTTTTACTCGATCGAATGTTCGAAGTATGCGGAAATATACAAATTTCGGAGTATCTACCAATTTCTGAAAAGTTTCATCATTATCATGGAGTCTTCTGATGAAAAATTGATGTTTCCGCTACTTTTCTGTAGTTCTAGCATAGAGTTATGTTTCAAAGGGTATACGAATTTCAGAACTTTAAGGAGTTTTACAAAATTCAGAACTTTTGTAGATAAATTATGTTTTTGATACGGGACAGTTTTTAATAGATCAAGGATATATCAATGTTTTTGCTGTAGGCTGCTTCATAATCTTGGATCTTTCCGGTATAGAATAGCTTTTACTCAATCTATGATACATCAATGTTTCGAAGGTTGATAAAATTTGTTCATCAAAATTTCAGAGAATCCACCAATATTTGTATTTCAAAGTTTATTGTCATTATTATCCAGGATGTCTTCTGATGTAATATAGATGTTTCCAGTACTGAGCAGCTGCCTCTAGTTCTAGAATGGCTCTATGTTTCAAAGGACCTGCGGATTTCAGTATTTTGCAAAGTTTGTGGTCGGCTTTTTCATAAGAAATTATGTTACAGTAGAAGCTTTCGTTATCCCGATCTAGATCCGGTACTAAAGATCTAAGTAAATCAATTTTTCAGGTGTTTTACAAAATTCAGAACTTTTGTATAGGTTTCATAATCTATCATGATTTCTTTTTATGAAACAAATTACGTTTCCGGTATTGGACAATTTTTTCTAGATCAAGGATATATCAATGTTATAATTGTTTTAACTGTCAGCTGCATCATAATTAAAAATGTCTGCTGACGACATCTTCGATGTTTCCGGTATAGAACAGCTTTCACTAGATCTAGGAAACAACAATATTTCTAAGAATCCAAAAATCTACTCACTCTTAAAGTTTTTTATCGGCTTTATCATGACTTCTTATTAAGTTAAATTAGCTTGAATTTTATTATCTTTAGTTGTTTTCAATTGGAGGTTATAATATAATAAATTTTTTATATTTATAAGAATATATATAATTATAATTATCAGAATTGATTTGATTTATAGTTATTTTATAAAAATTATTAAAGAACTTCTCGACATGTCCAAGCGGATCACAATCTATTTTTAGGCATAAAAGTTCTCATAAATTTGGGCTTCTGGTTGTATTAAAAACTTTGCCCCGAAAAGAAAAGTTCCTGACAGATACGATACCCAACATGTAAGTTATTGCATTGAATTGACTTTCTATATCAGAGTTCCATATAAATTAATTCTTTAGTTTTGGTACAATTTAGTTCAAGAGCTTGAGTTAAGAGTAGGATTAAAATCATAAAATAGGGGAGTTCCGAAATATCATTAAAAAAATTAGCTCTTAATAAGGATGATTTAATTGATTTGATGAAATTTAGATCCTAAATTCGCAAGCTAAGATATTGCAGATTACCTGAAAAAGCGAATGATCAAGACAACAACAGCCAGATCCTCACTTGGCTGACAAAAATCGCATTAATAAAGTAATTTCAAAAGACACGAATCGAAATAATAACAAACTAAGATATTTTAGACCATGTGAAAACAAAAATAATCAGGACGTTAAGTTTCAATTTTTACACTCACGCAAAAACTCACGTTCTGCTCACGAAAGCACTGTGATGTATTTTTTTAACGATTATACATCCTGAGCTGTTAAGTTTCAAGCTTCATACTCACGCAAATACTCACGTTGTGCTCACGAAAGCACTGTAATGTAACTTTTAAACGGTTATACATCCTGAGCTGTTAAGTTTCAAGCTTTACACTCACGCAAATACTCACGACATGCTCACGAAGGCAATGTGATGTAACATTTTAACGATTATAAAAGCTGACGATCTGCTCACGAAGTCAATGTGATGTAACATTTTAACGTTACATCACACAACTCACGTTCTGCTCACGAAAGCATTGTAATGTTACTTTTAAACGATTATATATTCTGAGCTGTGAAGTTTTAAGCTTTGCACTCACGCAAATATGTACTCACTACATGCTCACGAAGTCATTGTGATGTAACATTTTAACGTTACATCACACAACTCACGTTCTGCTCACGAAAGCACTGTAATGTAACTTTTAAACGATTATATATTCTGAGCTGTGAAGTTTTAAGCTTTGCACTCACGCAAATACTCACGACATGCTCACGAAGGCAATGTGATGTATCATTTTAACGATTTTACATCCTGAGCTGTTAAGTTTCAAGCTTTACACTCACGCAAAAGCTCACGATCTGCTCACGAAATCATTGTAATGTAACATTTTAACGATTAAATGTACATCCCGTCAGAGCACACTCATCTATGTAATGTACTTCAATTATGCGCCTCACATTGAAATTGAAAAGAAAAAAAAAAGTTATTTTGTGTTTAGAGCCAGAACGAGAACATGCAATTATTTTAATACATTTAGCCTTGATGCTAATGCTCATGAATGCCAATTAGTTGATATTATTTACTAGTTGCATATACAGACATATGTACATATGTATACATACATGATACAGCTCATTGGCCATTATTAGATTATGCATAACCATAAAGCAACAACAACTCCCATATGCATTATGTAGTACATGCAAGAAACCATCATCCAAAAATAAAAATAAAATTTTGCTTTATATGAATAGCTTTAAGCACATCACGTTTGTTTTTTATGTCAGCTTTTACCACTGGGTGGTAATATATACATATGTATGTACATATGTATGTATCTATATATGTTTATGAAAATTGCACGAATATTACATTTAGCAAATAAAAAAATTAGGCGCTTTGTATGCAGCGACAGGCAAATAGATAAAGGCAGCGCACTAATTTTATGATACCTCCGCCCACTGCCGCACCCACTTGCTGTTAAATTGCAACAAACCCCCCAACTACAAACAGCAGAATACACAGAAACATATAGATTTAAAATATAGTATATAAATAAAGCTGTGTACAAGACTTTCGCAATAAATTGCAACTCATTTGATTTGTTTCGCCTTCATTATGCAAATTTGGTTATTGGCTTTGAATATTTATTGGCTAATTAAAAGGAAATGAAAATAATTTAGTTGTTGGCTGACATAATGTAGTTTGTTTATTTGACTTTAACATTTATATATTTTTTGAATTTGCGATGTGGCGGCAAAACATCGATAGCTTAAACGGACTAATCGATATGTGTTTATAGCAAGCAGCTGTTGCTCATGTGCATAAGTGGCAGGTGGCAACGCCGTTTTTCGTTTTATTTTTATAATTTGAACAGTTTTTGTTTACTGATAACTTTAAATATTATTTTTTTCTTATGGCTTGAGATTTTTTTGTAAAATTTCGTTTGTGTTAAAAAAATATACTTAATTTTTATGTTTTCATGCTTTTCAGGATATTTAGGCTACACACTTCATAACATTTATTCAACAATTCCTGTAATAAAAATATTTTTAATTCAGTTTCTTAAGCTTAGCAGGCCTTGGTACAAAATATATTAAATGTTAATAATATATACACAGTTTAATATTACATTAATTTATTAATTTTAAAACCCTCATACATCGTTTTGGGGTTTGGCAGAATTTTTTATTTACTATCCATGTGTTGTTATGGTACAAAATTGATATACAGATTCTTCACTTATTAAAATAAAAATAATAAAAACATTTTAAAAAAATGTATTAATTGACAGCAATGCACTGAGATTTTTTTTTAAGCCGTTTGACACAAATGCAATTTATTTATAAATTTCAAAATAAATTGAATAGAAAAAAATTTGACTAATTATTGTTAGACGCTTAAAAAATAAACTAAAGTAACTAAATTTGCTAAAACTAGCTTTAAGGTGAGCCATCATTTAAGCATAAAACAGCATTTACATATCCCATTTTCAAATTCAAATTTGCCGCCTTGGCGCGCAATTTCATTCCTTGCGTTTCACAAACAGTACACATAAAAAAATCAATAGAAATACGAGTAGCAATAACAATGCGTGCAAGTGAGACGAACAGCATGTACAAAACAGAACCAAAAACAGTGGTGCCAGCAAGTGCGCAACAATTAATAAACGCTCATAAAACACAAATTTATTTAGCAAACGCATTTGATAAAATATTTAACAGCTAAAAAAATAACAGCCTAATTTATAAATATAAACTAACGCAGCTTACAAATTTATTACAATAACATTTTATTGCATTTATAGTGCAGCCAAACTGTCTGGCAATGCCAAAGCGAAAATGGCGAACACGAGCAAAGCTACGATGAACGACGAGGAGCCGAAAAAATAATTATTATTTTAAATTCCGTTTTGCCAGCCAAATTCCAACGCGAGTCTCTCTCTGTCCGTCATAAAAAAAAGTGCGGAAAAGCCTATGCAATGCCAAATTGATGTTAATCAATATACAAAACAACTTACGGTGTTATTAAAAAGCAAGTGCAATTGTTTAAGAATTGTATGCTGCTAAATAGAATTAATTAAGTTTGCAAATTACGAAAAGCAAACGCAAAAGGCAAAGGCAGCGCAAGCAGCAGCAGCAAAAGCAGCTGAAAAACCAATTGAGTCGTATGTGCGTTTGTGTGCGTGCGTGCCGTGTGCGTGCGTGTGTTTGTGTATGCTGTTGAGCGAGCGAAAAGAGCATAGAAAAAGTTAGTGTAAAACAGAAAAAAAATACAAATTAATATAACAAATTTACTAAATAACACGGCACAAATAAAAGCAAATAATAATAAATAATAAAAGCAAACTGCAGTTATTGCCGTGGCGCTAAATTGTAAGCAGCATGCGCGTGTATGAAACCGTTTTTGTGTGTGTGTTAGTCCAAATGGACAAATAACTGTAACCAGGACATAATAAGTAAAAAAAGCAACAACTACGTTTACTGCAAGCGCGTAAACTGAGTACATATGTACGCACTACGTAATACGACGTAAGCGTTGGCGGTGCGACACATAAGCCGAAAAAATTCTTTTGACGTATTGCGTGCGCTCTGCAAATTATGCAAAAGAACAGCAACAAATACAACGTTAGTGTCAGAGCAGCGGCAGCAGCAGCGACGTCAACGCAACGTCAGCGCTGAACTGCACCGGCAAATACAGCAACAATAACACAACTGCAACTAAAGGAAAGCGCAAAGAGAGAGTACGCGCGCGGTACAAAATTGGCTATTAAATAAGCGCAAAAAAAAAACAAAAATATAAATAGCAAAAAGGTAAAGGCAACAAAAACAACAACAACGCACCTAAAATAAGCTACAAAATAACGAAAGAGGTGGACGGCAAACAAACGAGCGAGCAAATTGTTTGAAATGAAAACCATTTCAATTGATTTCAATTGCTCGTCAAGCATAGTCGCTGCTACTATTATTATTATTATTTTTATTGGTATTATTCTTGTTGTTGTTGCTAGTTGCAGCAACAGCAGCAGCCAACGTAAAACGTTGCAGTCGCAGCGAACAGAGCCAATTTGCCGCAGCAACTTACGCTTGAGATTTTTGTTTCTTCTTCTATTTTGCTTTAAAAGTTCGCATTTGTGACGCCTCGTTGCCGTGCGACATCGACAAGAACAATAATAATCAAAACAAAAATGTTTAAAATCCATTTTCTTTGCTTCTCCTCGCCCAACTCGTCGTGTATGTTTTTAGTCTGTCATTTGTCTTGTGCTTCCTCTTTATCTACTGCTACTTTATGTCTCTGTGAAGCTATCTCGCTTGCACTTGTAGCTTCGGCCGACACATAACGAAGTTGCTGCACAGTGCGCGTACAGTGGTTTAAAATTTTTGTTTATGGCAGGCAAATTGGAATTTAATTTGTTGTTTAATTGCATAAATTGCAGAATTGTACTTATATAAAAGAATTAAATGAAGGGCAGAATTTGATTAAGTTTATTTAATAATTGAAATTTAGTTGGAAAATAAGGGCCGAATTCAAATTTATAGTATAATAATAATAATTTGTTGCGTTCTTAATTTTTAGGCATTTGTGAACAATTCATTAAAGTAGTTATTAGTCTGCATAAATAAATTTCACTTGAAGGATATATTGAAAAGATATATAATAATATTAATAATAATCAATTTTTATTCACTAATTCTTAGGAATTACGAATACATGTGATATTAAATTTTTTTAAATTCCTAATTCAGGCTTAACTTTAAATTAACTTTTCTAATGTGCTATGAAATTATAATGAAAATATCTATTAGAGTCATGAGGCGGGGAAAAAACTATAAAAACCCCATGAATACAAGAGACGTATATGAATGACTTATTCTACGACTAAACTAGGCATTTTATGAAAAGATATATACATATTAAATCATTATTTAACAATGCACTAAAGTACTCAATACTCTTTTTGAATAAATTTCTCCTGTAGGATACATTGATGAAGCCTTAAAAAAAAGCCTGTATAAAATTAATTGTTAGATCAACAAATCGGAGTCCGTAATATAAGAAATCCCATTCCCTGTTGACCTGTTGCGTTGCCAATCATCTGTTGCTGTTTATTTTCAATGCATTTTATTTTAGGTGTACATAAATTGAAAAACTAAAATTGATTACACATCTCAATTTGTTTAATTTAGTTTGGTTTTCTATCCTTAAAAAATCGAAATACTTATTTCATAGCTTCGTAATAAGACGATTCAAAGAACCAAAACTGGTGGTTACTTGTTTTTGACGCTCACAGTATATCACATTTGACTTTACTTAAATATAACACTACAAATCAAAGTCGAAAAAGAGCTAAGGGGCGCAGTTACCAGATTTTTCAAATTATCTTCAAAGCCAGCAACCCCGACAGTTTTTTTTGAACTGCAATAGCTAATAATCCGATTTCTCAGCAAACTCCAATTACAAATATAGCTCAATACTACACTTTGTTAGATTTTTATAATAAAGAAAATTTTTAAACGACACTTAACATCAAACCGCATTTGTAAAAATAATTTTTCCTATATAGTTTACAAAATAAAGAGGTACCCGTTTAGTAAGGATTTTATTCTAGCTTGTCCAATCGTTCAATATTTCAATATATAGACATATTAACTGAATACTATCATTTGTTTTAATGTTTCTATTTAGTAAGCTTTGGCAAATGACCAAAAAAATAGGCGCGGCTTTCAAATTCTACAAATTTATTTTTAAAATCGGTGCTCTGTTCGACAAAGCAAAAATTTCGCATCTTTCAAAGTGTGTTACTTAACGATTTATTGAAAAAATTCGCAAACACCAAATATTGATAACTTCTGGTTTCTACAGAAAGGTGCTACGTGCCATATATTTCAAAAAACCATCGAATTTTAGAAATTTAGGTTTGATAAAAATGGTGGTTAAACGACTGTGGATTATTTTCTTTATGGTCCATGAGTTACGTTGACAAACGAAAAATTCTTAACTTGTGCCATTAATAAAATAACCACTAAAGTTATTGAAAAATTGTCAAAAAATTTGGTCGTCATTCATTCATGTCACCAACTTAATATTTAGCGAAATTGGGACATTTCCTTAAAAAAAAAGTGCTAAAATCCGAAACACTTGAAATCAAAACCGGGCCATTGTTTTTTAGCAAAAAAATCTTATTCAACTTAAAGTTATTAGACTATTAAAGTGATATAGGTAATTTGAATCTGTTTTCTGCTGTTTTTAGTTTAAAGTCGTATTTCTGGTATCTTGTGATATTTGCGAAAGCAATATTGAATATTCTTACAAAACTTGTAAAAGTCAACGGATTTGTACTATGAAAATCCGGGCCAACTCGGAGGTAGTCATCGGGATACTGGGACGTTGCTTCCAAAACCGGGCTATGTCGCATTTTTTCCGGGTCAGTTGGTTACACTTATGGATTAGACATAACTTTTTAAGCTTAAATGTCATTAAATTTCGCTCCATTTATTCATTTTTACACATTTTATTTAAAGTTCGGCCGCTGTTAAAAAGGCTTTTTTATCATTTATTTATTTTCATGTGCTTTATTTTCTTAATTTTTAATTTTTGCTTAAAAGTAGCTTGATTTGACATAAACGAAGTTAAGGCTTAACCTATGCAGCTGAGCTATATATTAGTTTTTTTTAAAAAAGACCTTAATATGTTTCTATAATGCAAAATTTTTAAAAATATTTCTATTAATATGATTTTGATCATTATACACGACGAGCACATTAATTTGATGCATAATAGACACTCTGTAATAATTTCCATTTCTCAACGCATTTCCAGCCACTGTGCAATGCGCATATTCAAACACGTTTCGAGAAGGCAGCGCAAAGAGGAAACAATGCAAAAATAAGAATTTATTATAGAAGAGAGTAGAAGCATTTGAGGGGCTGGTGGTTTTTTTTTTTTTGTTTGCTCCGCTCGGCTTCAAAGTACATTTTATCTTTTAAAGATATTGCTCGGTGCACTTATAATATCATATGCTCTATCGATAGCATTGCAGGGTATGTAAGGAGTTCATATTCAAGAGCGATAAAAGTAAAAAAAAAATAAAACCATACAACATAAAAACAAAAACCATTTGCCAAACAAACAAGCAAGCAAAGCAGCAAGTGAAAGAAGAAAAGGGCTTCAAATAGATGGCCAAAAGCGGCATTGGCGGCATATCGTTGTATTTGTGTATTTGTGTTTGTGTGTTTGCAGAGATGTGTTTTCGTTTACACGAACTTGTGTGAGCAACAGGGAGCAGGCAACAACAGGAAAAAACGTGGATTGGTCATGTGTGTGCGCGCCGCGCTACGAACTAACGAAGAAGAAGAAGAAGGGGCACCAAAAATACACAAACAACAATGCCGCGTAATGGGCGAGCGTTGATGATAATCCCCGGCTCTTGTGTGGGGGGTTTTTGGGGTTGTATTGCCAACTTTTTTTTTCCTTTTCTTTTTTTATATACATTTCTTTTGTTGGCAGTTTTCTTTACCTCGCGCTTTATTGTTTTGATTTGGATTTTTTTCGGAACTTGCGCGGGAAAGCTATTTGTGTTGTTGTTTTTTTTTTGTTGAGTGCAACTTGTTACTTTTAAGTTTTTCGACTATAGAAGGTTTTTGTGGCAGGAAACTTTTTGCGGTTATAGTGTTGTAGAAGATTCCATAAAGTTCTTAAGTTGCGGTAAGCAACAGCAAAGCGAGCGTTTCGGTAATGAATTATTTCTTAAAAATGAGCATAACCGATGGACAACAGTTGAGCAAGTTATGGGCCAAACTATGCTGGCTCACTGGGTGCACTTTAACACTTGTGGGAGAAAGGGGGCTAAAAGTTGTACGCTTAACTCTATAGTAGAAAATGTTATGTTATTATTTATGAAGTGTTAAACTTTTGAGGAGGAATCAGACGTAATTTTTTGTGGGTAACAAGCGATAAAAGCTTCTAAGGCTTCTAGAACATAGAATTTAGACTGTTGCAAAATTCGAAGGATGTCGACATCTCCTTAAACTTTGCTTTCTAAATATAAAAAGAAATCTCTATCAACTCTACTACTACTATTTTGGCCATTTCAATCGGTTATCGGTCTTGGCCGCGGAAATTATCCTCGCCAGCGGTTTCTGTCCAGTGCTTGCTGGCGCCAATTGGCAATTCCAAGACTACGAAGAGCCTCCGTTGCCTGATTTTCCCATCGCATAGGCGGGCAGTCCTGTTGTGGTCGACCTTCCAGTGATGTTCGATCGAAAACCTTTTTGCCTGGAGCATCATCATCCATTCGAGCAAAATGACCAAGCAGACCCAGCGCAGACGTATGCGCCGAACTAGATCAGTGTCGCCGTATATTCGAATACTGAAGTCACCATCCACATTTATTGGTTCAAAGATACGTCGGAGGACTTTTCTTTCGAAAGCACCTAAAATCGCTCATCATCAGATAGATGACATTGTCCATGCCTCAGGACCGTTGAAAAGCACGGGTTCGATGAGGGATTTGTAAAGGGTATTTTCGTGTGTTGAGAGAGGGCTTTATTCTTGAATTCCCTACTTAGCCTAAAGTAACATCGGTTAGGTAGATTAGTCCGTCCAGCGCAGACGTATGCGCCAAACTAGATCAGTGTCGCCGTACAGCTCTTGGTTCATTCGAATACGGAAGTCACCGTCTACATTTATTGGTCCAAAGATACGATGGAGGATTTTTCTCTCGAAAGCTCCTAAAATCGCCATATCGGATGAGGACAATGTCCATACTTCAGTGCCGTAGAGAAGCATGGCCATGATGAGGGATTTGTAAATGAGTATATGTATGAGTATGTAAATACACGAAATTGGGAGGGTTTTACTCTTGATTTCCCTGCTTAGCCTAAAGTAGCATCGGTAAGCAAGATTAGTTTGACGTTCCCAAGCACACGAAATCTTTTACAACTTCTCTGTCAACTCCACCATCTGCACCTTAAGTGATAATATTGCCCAATTTGAATTCTAAAATTTTGAGCTGCTTGCATTTTTGAGGTACTCCATCGGGTTAAATGCCTTGCACATCAACCCATATCTTCATCATCATCATCTTCCCACAAAAGTTGCAAGTCAAAGTTTGGTTCTGTATGCACTTGGCCGTCATTGTTGTTCTTCTTATTCCGTTGTTGCTGCTCTGCCTAGTTGGGCTTTTGCTTATGTCTAGGTGAATCCACTGAACATTGGAACAACCGTAGCCCCTTCAACCGCCCGCTTAGAACCAGAATCGCACGTCGCCTAAATTCTATTAGCAAGCGCTCAATGTACTACAAGTGTGCGCTTTGTAGGTGCCTCTGGCTGAGCCTTGCTTTAGGTCTTGAGCTTGGGTTCCTCTTGGAGAGACTCTCTGAAACTGTTTACATTTACAATGAACTTACAATGGTAGCGCAGTAACCAAAGAACTACGGCAGCATCCTTTCAGCATTCCTATTCCTTTTTTTGTTGTTATTGGTTTTTTTTTGACAATACACAGTACCAACAACTAGCAATAACAACAACAACCAGAACAACCTTAACAGACGCAGTACGTGCCATTGTAGGAGAGCAAAAAAAAACTATGGATAAAAAAAGTTAACCAAAAACTGGTTTCAGTTTTCTTTCCTTTGGCTGGGCAACATTTTGCAAAACTAAAAACTTTTCGGAATTGAAAGAGTCAACTTGTAACGACTGAGGCACAACAACAACAACAAAAGTTTAGTTAAAAAAATGAAAACGAAATGGTTTTTGGGAGCAAGTGCGCTACACTTTAGCTGGTTGGGTTTACCAAATGGTTTTGACATCAGCTGATTAGTTAGTTGGGCAGATAGGAAAGATAAACAATGAAAAATTAATATTTTAAAATAAGACTTAGGAAGGATAAACAATGAAAAATTTAACTTTTAAAATTTGACTTACAGGTGATTTAATGGATGTAAAAGTCCTTTTGATTTTTAAAAAACTTTTTAGTTCTGTATTTATGTTTTATAAATCTTCAAATTTTGTTTAATAAATATCTCTACTTAGTCAAAGAATCCACTTATTCACGATTTTATTGAGCCCAGTATATAAAGTGTAGTGAAAATAAGTAGGTACTTTTTATCGAATAGTATCTTCTGCTATATTTATATATAAGAACACTCATTCTTAAAAACTTCAAATTTTGGTTTCTTCGATTTTTTGTTTACTTTCTTGTTTATAATGAAGAAAACATTGAGAATATTGTCGATAATTTCATTGGCTTTTTGGGAGCAATTCCGGTAATTTTCTAAACTGTTACCAGGCTAAATTAAATTAAATAAGTAGTTCCAACTAGGGGTTAAATAATCTCTCTACGCCTTTTGTTCTTCGATCTTTTTATTGGCTTTTTGGGAACCATTCCGATAATTTTCTAAACTGTTGCCAGCCTAAATTTATTAGTAGTTCAAACTAAGGGTTATATAATCTCTCTACGCTTTTGTTTTAAGAACATATTAAGCTTCTTTTAGTTTGCTCCACAACTACAGTCTGCTTCTTAACTCTACTAAATTTACACCTGCCCTTCATCTCACCCGTTTTTGGGCCATTCACTGCCCCGTAGTGTATTTTATATGAAAAAAACAATGTTAATTCAACTGGGACTCAGTGTCCCAAACACAGATCTAGGGTTAAGGGAATTGGCACCGCTCATTTAGCTCTCTAGCCTATTTTCACCATGTCCATCTCCATCTCTTTGAGCAGCTGAATCGTACAATTGCAATGCCGTTTTAATTTTATTATTTTACCCAGGGGTTTCTTGCATCGAAGAGTATATATTTATAACAGAGCTCGCACTAGACTATAATTTTTCCAAATTTTGGGGGTTCCGGATCCGAAAATCAGACCCGTGGATCCGCCACTGATGAAACCTATCCATTAGGTTTATTATGTGGTCTCAATGCCTGTTTTCCCTTTGACGATGGGTCGGATTGCGCCAGAAATAGATCTGCGTTACATAAAAAAAACCTCTTCAGAATGTAATATTGGTAATTATAAAGCCAGAACGATAATGTGTTCGGTTGGTATGAACCAAAGCGATCATTCGAACTCCTGTGATTTCACAAGATAAAGACCAGTATAGTGACAGGACTCATAGGTCTAATGGATGCGTCGTCATAAGCATTCAACACTGCTTAGGTAACTGCCTTGTACTTTTTTTGAACCGAACCACCTCTTTCCCATATTCTTTTGACTTCATTTCCTCGTTATTAGTTATCATAATGGATCGCAAGATCTCGGTGTGATCTTAGCCTGTGCTAAGGGGCTAACGTAACCTAATCATGTCCGCAAAGAGGGATATGCTTCTTCTGGGTAGAGCGTCAGATTCTGCAAATATGCGTTGGGAGGTTTCCTGCTCAATTTCACAAAGCCTATGTACATGTTTTGAAATTCACATTGCCAATATTACTGATCATGGGCCATCGATATCGTAGTGTTAGCATACTCGCTTTGTAACCCGATAGTCGATGATTCGATTTCCCCGGCAGTACTGGCTCTTTTGTCTATCTCTGGGATCTCTGGAAAATCTCTATTAGTTGAAGACACCGCCGCGGCGCGCCGTTCGGATTCGGCTACAAACTGTAGGTCTCTTTTCTCTTCGAACAGTTATTAATAGAGATTCCCATACTTTATAGGGGTGGCGTGACTGATAAAATAATCAGGTCAGGGAAGTTATTGTTAATATTCATGAGGTGTTTACCAAATTATGCGTCATTAAGATATTCAAGTTATAGAAACAGAGGAGCTTCTTGGACTACCCTATTCCCAATATGTGTCCACTAAGAGTTTCGTTTGGATATCTTTTCGTAGCAGCTGCCAATCTTATCAACTATTTCTATTTTGGAAATGTTTGTGCGTCCCGGGATTCATCCAACTCTGATTTTCGTCATAACAGACGGTTTGATTTGACTAGGGCATCCGAAATCTAATTTTTAATGTGTGTTTCCTAGCTAGGTAGATGTCCGCACGTCACCCTTCTGTTTGAAATATGCTGTTCCCGCGTGTTTCGGGCAAGTGCCTCCTTATGTTGCATCTCCTCTAGAGCATTTATTCCAATGCCTCTTAATAATGCTAAGAACGAATCTCCTTTAGACAATTTTTTTAACTTCTCATTATAGTACTAATGATCTTTTTACAGTGGTACTCTGTGGCCTTCTCAGTCAATTTCTTCGTTTGTTATTCTTAAAAAAGTTTACAATATAATCATATATTATTATAATAAAGACATTATTTTGTAAAATAGTATTGCAATAATTTTTCTTTTTAGCCCCTTGGTAGACACATCCTTTTTATGAAGGGAGAAAAAAAAATATTCGTTTGTTTACTTCGTTGGGCATAAATGCATGCAGGCAAGAATGTTCGAGTAACCACGTAAGCCTAACCCTAAAAACAATCAGCTGTTTAAAAAAGTTATAAGGCGAGCTACATGGCTTTCACATTATATTGTGAAAATTGTATTTTAAAGTATAAAAGATAAGTTTGTTCATATCCAAAACAGAATAGGCAATGAGTTCAGTCTCGTAGATATTAATGCCGTTTATAAGAAAGGGGCAAGAATGCGCTAAATTTCGTAGTTAAGAGTCTAGGTTAGGCATAAGTGCCCAGTTTTTGTTGGAAACTGGGCTATTTTACCATCATGCATTTATGCCCGATATAGTGAGCATCCTTCATATTATCTAGCTCTTTGCGCAACCATATATTTTTTAAAACACACTTGAAAGTAATAAAAGTTTAAATAACTCGATTTTTAATGCACTTGTTTTTATTTTTACAAATATTTTAGAACTACTTTTTAAACTACATGCTTATAAAGCAAATTATTATTTTTTTTTCATTTAATTACATCGAAAAAACTTTGCTTATAGGAGATGCATAATTTTAAAAGTTTTTTTCCCGCATATTTTAATATTGCCTCAATTATGCCTGAATATCCATTAAAATCACAAAACGCTATAAATCAAAAAACCAAAAAAAAACTAAGATTGGCTAAGACGTAAGCTTCATTGTGTTTAAGCCATAAAATGAATGCTTCTCTTGTTTAGCTTTATTTCGATCGTCTTCCATCAATGCTGAGCGAGCATCATTTGTTCGCGAAGGTTATAGCCAAGTCGGCTTGTTGCAACCTTTAACCTGTTTTGGCCATACAGCAGCTCTAGCTCTCTTCTCTGCAGCGTTGTTCTTGTAATAGTGTGCTGACAAAACAATACAACAACTCCTTTTACCAGAAGAACGCAGACCACAGAATGGAACTCTGCTTTGCACAATGTGCTCAGTCTAAGCTTGAGCTGCATTTGGAGTTGAAGTTCAAACGGCTATTGTAAAAGTCTGTCTATAAAGCGCTTGCAATCGATGTTTTTGCATTATTTATAATTTAAATCATTTATTGATCAAATTTGTGTAGAACTAGAAAATTTATTATGCCCGTAGTAATTACAACCATAACAATGGCGAAAAACAAACGCAGGTGCCATATAAATTTATAATACCATTTAAACTATGCCCAACTAACAAGATATACAAACTTGTTCAATATAATTGCAGCAGGACATCAAGGAGGTCAACGTCATTGACACATCGACGGATATTGGCGTGTTGAACACGGCCAAGTTGGCTTCAAAAAATTATACATAAATAAAATTACATCACTGTTGAGGAGCGCTGGAAAGATACAACAAGATGACAGCTGTACGTGGTCATCAATATTTCAGCTTACGCTGGAATAATTATCAAAACACAATGACTTCCGTTTTTCAACAATTACGTGAGGATCTCTCCTTTGTCGATGTGACCTTGTCCTGTGAGCATGGCTCTCTTAAGGCGCACAAGGTGGGTACTGAAATATATTACATAAAGTGTAAATACTTATATGGAGTTTGTTCATTTTTCTTACAGGTGGTGCTGTCCGCTTGCTCGACATATTTTCAAAAGTTATTGCTGGAAAATCCCTGCAAACATCCGACCATAATACTACCCGCCGATATCATATTCACAGATTTAAAAACAATTATTGATTTTGTTTACCGCGGTGAAATCGATGTCACCGAATCGGAATTACAGGTAAGTGTCGTGATTTTTTTAAGGATAGGGAGTTGGTAGTGAAATGTGACTAGGAGTAGTTTTGGATAGCTCTGTACCTGACTTTTCAGAGTCGACGTAACTCTTGGTTGCTACGATTAATCTGTAATTTCTTCTTTGAGAGGGTTGCATTTTCTACTTACCAGTTCGATTTTTATTAGGTTCAATTCTCGTTATATTCTTGAATTTTATTAAATAGTGGAGGAGCAAAAGAATTTATTAAACGATATAAACGCAGTGTAATCTTTGATATAACTGCGATTATCGTTAGAAATTAAATGTTTTTGATCGACAATCAACAAAAGCGGGTTTACCTGAGTTTTTATTTAAGATAGGCAATTATCAAGATACATATTTATAAACCGACTTGAGGTCGATATTTGAAGGAAACCATTTTCTTATAAATTACTAAGGGGTTCCTCCAAAACCTCTACTTCAAGTCGATTTAAAGGGAACACCTTTCTTAAAAATAATTAAGGGGCTTCCTCCCGATATTAACAATAACCAAAACAGGCATTAAAGTCAATATTTAAAGGAAATCTGTTTCTTACAAATAATTAGGGGTTACACCCTCTGCGAGCTTCCCAAATCAAACGCTTACGACCAACTGGCACGGTAAGACTTAGGATCTACCAGCTATACTATGTATATCAAGTACAAACTATCCTTAGTTTCTTCAATTTTTATAAGATTTTAAAGAATATGAATTTTGTAACTCATTTGTAATGGCACCTAAAGATCGACATCCGTAATAGAAGTTTATTTACAAATACGTTACACTCTGGCTTGTTCTTAGTAAGTTTTCTAGGCAAAAGGGGCTTGCATTTGGGTTTTTGGTTATAAATACTGAGCTTCTCAACCGAATTTGATACAATTTGCATTCAGGGGTGCCTTTTTCCAGCACTTTCTTTGTTGGTTGGTTTCTGTACAATTGAGGGTTTATGTCGAGTTTCAACCTTTTAGTGAAAAAACTTGCGGAAAATTGGGCAGTGGTAGTCCCATAAAGTAAAAAAAATAATTATATTATTAAGACCGAATAGAGAAAAGTACAGATTCTGTGGTTATTATCAGCCAGAACCTTCTTTTTACCCAAGAAATTAATAATTTGCACTTTTTTCAAGTTTATGGACTCTATAGGGGTTTTCTTTACACGGCAGAATCCCTTCTTTCCTGTCAACAGACCCGCGTATTTATAGTACACAATTATCAACGCATTGTTTTGGATGATTATAGCTTCTAGATGGTTTTTAACCTCCCGAATTTCTCTACCGATTTTAATTTTCATTGTTTTGCACCTACAGATGTGTTCCCCAAAGGAAGTTTGTATCGATATTTAAGCTCGGCAGGAAACCGTGAATTTTATTGTGGAGAAAAATCGTCCAAGTGAAGATCTAAAATATTTGAAGCACCTTGAGGAAAAATAACAGATATCTAGTCTTTTTGTTCTTGGACCAACAATACAATTGAAGATCTAGATCACATTGAGGATCAGACAGTCATGGATAAACAATACGGAAAGACGGACATATGCTTATACTACGTCGTGATCATTTTAGTATAAAAATTGAAGGGGTCTGACTCGTTAACTTCTAGTTTTTTTGGTCTTGGACAAACAATACAAGTGAAGATCTACATCATTCGAGGCACATTGAGGAATATTTTTCAGACAGTCTTGGATAAACAGGCGGAAAGACAGACAGATGCTCATACTAAATTGATTTGTATTATCGTCGTGATCATTTTCGTATAAAGATTGAGGGGGTCCTACTCGTTAACTTTTAGGTGTTAATCTTGTATTTACCTTACACATTAAAGCCACAAAGGTTATATTAAGTTTCTGCAAGCCGAAAATGTATGTGACTGGAGTAGTGGAGTTACCTATAACGATTTGACCGACTCTACGGCCTTATAAACGCCAAGATTTTAGAAATGATAACGCCTAGATTTCAGAAAAGATTACGTCTAGAACGCCTATATCTCAGAGATGATAAGAGCAACCAAACTTTCCGATTAGATGCCATATTATGTCACGAAAGACAGTTTTTTTATTTTTGGCGATTTATTATGAGCTTCTATAGGGAGAGGTGCATTGGATGTAGTAATATAGGGTATCTTAAAATCGACCCAGCCGGTTTTTTTAACTACACTTTTCAATTACAATTTTCCAGACACAAATTAGAGAGGGCTACGATCAGTTAGCGGAGCTCCTTAGCATTGCGCTGATTGACTTTGTCAATATTTTCCCATTAGTCGTGCCAAGAGCCAAAGATCTTATCCTTGTCTGTCTAAATTGGTCACTGTCAAAACTAAGACGAAGTATTATTGCGGTTTTAGGATTTCGTCTTGGTGGGGGGATATATATATATCTGAGACTTTTAACCTATTTTGTTTTACTTTTGAAGGGGGAGTCCGCATCCCAAAACACATCTGATCCCATACTAATCCATGTTGAGCAAAGTAGCGCAAATTGTTCATGATCTGCACTAGGACACCGTTTTTGGTTGAGATTGCAATACCTCTTCTATGTTAAGTTGATATCTTTATCTTCATAAAAGCTTTGGTAAATTTCCATTTCAATTTCATAGGCTGGCTCTTATGAGCACTGAGCACATCCTCTCACTCATCTCATCACTTCATCCTCTCGCTAAAAACGTCACAGGCAAGAGCGTCAACATTTCTAAAACCAAGCTCTGCATAAAAAGGTTCCGAAGGACCTTCCTCGCTACTTCGCAGACAATGCGTCGAACCATTTTAGAATGATCTATACTGTTCTACTCCCTCTTATTTTCTACAAGAATGTGTTTTGCTAATATTATTTAACCGAGTTTATCGCTTATTTTTTTCTTATCACATTTTGACGTCAGCATGTGATGTGTTATTTGTTGTGGCGTTTGTGGTGCATTCGCTCTAAATTTTTGTTGTGGCACTAACCGTGCTCCGTTTATTTACTCATTATTTTTATCAATTTCTCATATTTGTTGATTTTTTTTCATATCGTATATAGAGTACAAAAATACATGCGCATATGTTAAGAAAACTATTTACATAAGTCATGCATAGCTATGTACATATGCACATTTGTACACTTATATATTGTGTATATATGTATAAGTGTTTACCTAGACATTTGTACATACAATTTGCCACCTCTTTATCCATTTGCCAACAACAACAACAACATATTCTAAAATCGGCATCAATTGACAATTTTATTGAAATTGAAAGCAAATAAATAAACAAACAAACATTGTCTGATTGCCGGGGACGGATTGTAGAAATGTTGCGCCCAAAGGGCGGCTTGTTTATTGTTGAATAACAAAGTGTAACTAAATTAAATACGCTTGCTACTATTTTGCACGACGACTAGGAATGGACAAACCTGGGTTTTCTTCAACACTTTGGACTACAGCAGCAATATTCTCAGTTGTTCTTGAGCGACGTGCACGGGTTTTATTCTTTACATCACTAACTTGTCCCAACAGCTCGAATTTTTCCACCAATTTCTGTATTGCGGTCTGACAAGGTACTTCACGACGACCCAAAAAAGTTTTAGTTTTGCGACCTGTGACTGCAAGATTTTTACCATTTTTGTAGTGAATTTTAATAATTTCAATGCGTTGTTGAAGCGTGTATCGTTCCATTTTTAATAATGGCGTAGTTTCTTGTCAAATGTCAACGAAAAAAATCTTCAAAAGTGACAGCTACCGAAATACCGGATGATTCAAAATAACACATATTGTTGGAAAACCCTTTATCACTAAATGTACCAAAATACTCGACTACAGTGAAGCAAAAATCAGGGCTTATATAGTGCCAAACTTGCTAAAATTCTTCAAAAATGTAATACGATTTTCCGTTCATAAGCTGCACTTTGCCTCCGCCCATGCCTTAATGCGGTCCTGCTGCTTGCGGTTTAACGAAAGAGATAACTTCAATAACAGTGTTGTGTCATTATCTGCAATAAGTTGGTGCTGTTCCGCTACGTTTTTCCAGCTCGTTGTCTCTTTCTATCATTGATACCGTTGTTTTACAGTGCTTTCAAGCTTCATTAACTGTTAATTGCGGTGGGCTTAGTTTGAGTGTCATTTTAATTTGTTATTGTTGTTGAATATTGCGCATAAATAATTTTAATTATTGCTGATTTTATTTATTGATTTATTGGAAGCAAAGTCAGCTGGAATGCATTCAACTAAATCTTATCAAAAACGAGTTTAAATATAGTTTAATTAGGCACAGCTTATTTTTAAACTAGACTGGATTCCACATATACTTTTAAACCAGGGCTACTTCAGAAAATTATGTTATTATTTTTACTCAAACTGAGTTTTTTCATAGAAAACAATTCAGTATATTTTTTTTGGAATAAAGAGTGATGATAAATAGTATTACAAATACTTTGATTAAATAGTATAGTATACAAAGAAAATTTATAAATTATTTATTTAAAAAAATTTTAATTACAAACTAGCTTTACTAAAATGATATATACATAATTACTCTATTGTTGGTCATACTGACTATTTTAGCAAAAATTTATGTTAGTTTTCTTTCCTGAAATGGCCAAAAAATATATTTTATTGCCTTTCCGGATATAAAAAAAATGGCGGACGTTAAGTCGGGCCACTAGCTTGTAATAAAGTCCGATTTCTTCACAAAAAACCAAAAACAGAAGAATTTTTAAGCAAAAATTTTTTTTTGACCTATCGCTCCTATGGGAGCTATATGATATAGTCAACCGATTTCAATAAAATTTGACACAGTGCTTAAATACCTTAAAAAAGATATGAATGCCAAATTTATTTCAAATATCTTTACAAACAAACAAAACACATCGAATTTTGTATAAAAAACGTGTTTTTGGGCCGATTGGTCCTATGGGAGCTATATGATCTAGTCAAACGATTTGGATTAAATTTAGTACAGTGCTTAGGAACTATAAAATACTCACGAATGTCAAATTTGGTCCCAATATCTTAACAAACAAACGAAACACAACAAATTTTGTTAAAAAATCGATTTTTTGGAAGATCGGACCTATGGGAGCTATATGATATAGTCAACCGATTTTGTTCAAATTTGGCACATTGCTTAAGTGGTCTAAAAAATTTTCAAACGCCAAATCTGGTTAGGATATCTTTATTAAAAAACGAAATATAGCGAATTTTTCTTTAAAAAAGTTATTTTGGCCGATCGGTCCTATGGGAGCTATATGATATAGTCAACCGATTTTGATCAAATTTGGTACAGTGATTGGGAACTATAAAAAACTTTCGAATACCAAATTTGACGATATCTTCATAAACAAACGAGTTATTCATCTAAAACGCTTTTTTTTGTCGAGGTCGTCTCAAACACCCCCATGGGAGCTATATAATGTATCCCCGATATCAAAAAAATAAAATAAACTTGCCTCCTATGGAATAATATGGGATTTAATGTGAAAGTTTGGTTGCTCTAGCTCTTGCCATCTCTGAGATCTAGGCGTTCAAACGGACGAGACGAGACTGAACATGGGTATATCGACTTCTCTTGTCACCCTGATCATATTTTATGTAACTTTGGGGTGTCTCCGACGACTTCTTTTATATGTTGCATACATTTTCGGCTTGCACAAACTTAATATACCCTTGGTACCATACGGTACAGGGTATAATAAAAAAAGAAGAAATAGCCACTTCTTTAGTCAGAGTATGAACCTTAAGCTTTATAGCCATATTTCTTACCTTCTGAGAAAATCAGTTATGGAAAAAGCTTTAAAGTTTTTATTTAATAACATTTATTTAAGTATTTTTGGTTTAATAAAAGGAATTTTATTATGTTTTACTTTTAACTTTTAGCACATGTTTTGTCTTTCTGTGGCCATGGGATAAGTTTTGCAAGAAACCTTGTTAAAGAGCTACCTAAAACAATTTTTTGAACCAAAATTCCAATATTTCCCCGAACTGTAACTCACAAATAGTTCTGCTGCAGCCCTGTTTTACACAACTGTTAAATTATTTTATGCCGCTGTTAAGCTTAACATTTGCTGTTACTGCGCCACACAACTACACGGGCATAATAATTATTTAAACAGCAACCATTAAGGCTATAGCCAAGACACAAACCACTTACACTGTTGGCTGCAATTAACATGCTGTGTGCTACGTTTTTACACTCAAACGACACAAGGCTTGGCAGTTGAGCAAAAACTGTCAAAAGAAAAACGAAAAAATAGGAAACGCTCAAGCCAATCCAAGTACACTCAAAAAGCAGCACTCTCATCCTCACCCACAAATACACTCAGCTTGTTTCTTGTGGCGACTGTCTGACGACTTCCCATTCATGCTGCAAGTTTTGTTGTTGTTGTTGTTGTAACTTTATTTTTATTTCCTTTTGTTGTTGTAGTTGTTGTCACAGACATGGCTGCGCTCCATTTTTATTTTGCGCTGCAAAAACTTGGCCGGCCGTCTCAGTCGTTTTTACATTTCTTTCTTTTCTCTTTATTTATTTTTTTTTGCGTTTTGTTTTGCTAGAGTGTGGAGCGAGCAAGCGAGTGTTGGAGGTCCGCTATGTTTGTTTGTATCTCTTTGGCACACTCGCAGCCGTATTCGTAGTCGTCGTCGACGTCGTCAGCGTCGTCATCATCTCGTCGACGCCGTTGTTTCTGCACATGTTCTTGGAGTTTCGCATGCTCCCGTTCCTTCTTTAGACCCAGCTTATGTACAAGTTGGTATTGTTGTTGTTGTAGTGTTTTATTTTTTTCCCCCATTTTTTCTTTGCTGTCGCATTTTTTCGCCCATTTTTATTTTCTGTTTCTCCGTATGTTTGTTGTTGTTGTTGGCCTTGTACTTGTGTGTTTTTATACACTGTAAGTGGAAGAGTACGTGGGCTATTGTAAGTTTTTGGCAAGGTGTAGGGAGCGTGACAGCAATTATTTATGTATGTTGGTGTATTTAAACAAAAGTTAGTAACGTTCAGTTCGTGTGCTGAGCCTAATAATAATATTATTATTGTGCAAAGTTGAACCAAGGACTTCTGTGGTGCCTCTAGCTCTTCAGATATTTTAATTCCTGAAGTAAACTTAATTTTTGGGAGATGAAGTTCCTATAACCTCAAATAAAGGATGCTCTTCTTTTAGAGACTAAGGACTATTGTGGTCCCTCTAGCCCTAAAACTCTTCAGTTATTCTAATCCCCGAAATAAACTTTATTATTGGGGATGGGGTTCCTGTAACCTCAAATAAAGGATTCCTCTAAATCGCACAGAACCTAAAGTAAGTTTCGTAATGCCTGTCAAGCTCAAGTGTTTCCTGAGCGCATAAAGTCCCTTAAATAACCCATTTAGTTTTCTACGGGGATATCTTGGCCATTTGGGGATTTTCTCAACTTATTAAAACTGAGAAGTTTCTCAGCTTATCGTAAGACAGCCATACTGACACAGTCTGATTCTCATCTAAACATCTTCTCTTTCCTGCCTCTAGCTCTTCAGATATTTTAATTCCTGAAGTAAACGTTAATTTTTGGGAGATGAAGTTCCTATAACCTCAAAATTAAAGGATGCTCTTACTTTTAGAGACTAAGGACTATTGTGGTCCCTCTAGCCCTAAGGAACTCTTGCAGTTATTCTAATCCCCGAAATAATACTATTATTATTGGGGATGGGGTTCCTATAACCTCAAATAAAGTCGATTCCTCTAAATCGCACAGAACCTAAAAAAGTTTCGTAATGCCTGTCAAGCTCAAGTGTTTCCTGACCGCATAATGTCCCTTAAATAACCCATTTAGTTTTCTACGGGGATATCTTGGCCATTTGGGGATTTTCTCAACTTATTAAAACTGAGAAGTTTCTCAGCTTATCGTAAGACAGCCATACTGACACAGTCTGATTCTCATCTAAACATCTTCTCTTTCCATTTTGGCGTGACGTTATATTGGTCTTCAATATTATAATAAAATTCGTCACTTATCATTCAGTTCAGTTCATGAACCAGTTCTATTTTCTGATCACAAAATCAGGGTGTCTAGATCAAAGCATATTATGGGACTTTGTACTCTGTTTTTTGACAAGTGTAAAAAGAAATATTAATATTAAATTTTTCACATCATATTTTATATACAATCTGTCTTTATAAGAAAATTTACCATATAATAATTAAGAAAATATAACATAAAGGCAAGTTTGCACATACTGCATTTGAAAATAGTTTTTTTTTTTAATACTTACTTAGTAATTAAGTAGAGACATATTAGCCCATTAAAAGATATTAAAAATGTGTTTGGCGTTACGTTACGTAAAATTGAAGTGTGTTATGATTTGGATTACGATATCGTAAATTTCTGGGAATTCAATTTTTTTTGTTGGATATGATTTAAGATAATGTACGCCTAATTATGCAGGTAGGGTATAACAGCAAATTTTTTAAATTCTAATTTGCGCTTTATTTACCTACATTAAGCTCAAATTAAAGCGTATAGGATATTCCACAAGCGGGCACCTCTTCGAATGTATCCCATTTTTTTTTTTGCCATTGCGTCGTTGTCTCGTACGTCCGCACGACCGCAACTTCAATGGCGTCGCTTTGTGTGCAGCTTGTGGGGCGTTTGTAAAACGTCTGCGTCGCCGTCGTTGCCTTTGCTTGCATGTGTTTTGTTGTTCTTATTTTGATTTTACATTGGCGATGGTGGCGCCCCCTTGCAATTTTTTTTTGGCGCGCCTATTGTGCACATCGCCTTGAAAAATTTGTATGGCTGCCGACTGCAACTGGACTTCAAACTGGACTTTGCTCGCGTGCGTGTGTGTGTGTGTGTGTGTCTCTGTCGCACGCACAGCGTTGCCACTTGTTTTTTGTGCTCGATATGTTGATGGATTTCCATTAGGATTTGGTTTTTTCAGCGACTGCGAGATGTTTCAATATTTGTACCGCGAGTTACGCCTAAATGTTTTAAATGTTGTTAAAGACATTTAGCAAAGTTGGTCAACATATTGCATGCCGCCCCAAACAGCAAGCAGCTTACATGCCGTTACATATGTTGCATGCAGCTATGTGTGTGTTTGTTTGTGTGTCTGCGGCGGCGACACCATGTGCTTGTATTTATTGTATATGTACTTATGTATGTAATTTCTTTTTTTTTTTTTTTTTTGCATGCCAACACTTGAGGGTCTTCCTAGCACTGCTGTTGTTGCCCCCGCAGCACTTTGGCCCCATTGCATGTTGGCCATCCGACAACGTCGACGTTGAGTGGCCCCCTTCTGCTGCTGTCTCTGTCGCTGTTGCCACCGTTACCGTTATCTTTAACCCAGCCAGCCATCCCGAGGTGGACAGCAGCTGACACCCAAGCCAAGAGCAAGAGCGGCGGGGGTAGCTGTTGTCGCTGTTGCCAGCTAGCATATTCATTGGCACACCCAACACCACCCACTACCACTACCACCCCTTTGCGACCAACAACCACTTGGCTTGCATTTTTTCCGATTTTTTCTTTCATTCTTTCTTGCAAACAATTTTTATTTTCTGTGCAGAATTCTTTTTTATTTTTTTCCTTTATACAAGTTGGCTCTCAGTGTATATATATATATATGTATATATTTTTTTTTTACCTCGCGGCACGTCGCCAACATGTCTCAGTATGTGTGTAAGTGTGCTTGTGTGAGTGAGAGCGCGCTTTGCCTTGCAACTTTGAACTTTTTCGAAGGAAACGGCAAGCGCTGAGCGAAAAGGAGGCAAAATAAAAGAAAAAATCTAAATTGAGTGAAGCGTAAAGAAAAAAAAGCTTTGCACGTGTGTGTGAGAACTGTGAGTCGCCCCACACACGCACATACATACTTACTTACATACGTTGTATCTGTATGCTGCTCTGGCTCGGACTCAACGTACACTTTCATTCTCATTCCCATGCCCAAGTCATTCAGGCTGCCTCTGCCGTCAGCTCCTCGTACCGACTACTACTTCTTCTCCACCACCTTCTTCGTAGCGAGCGCGCTGCTCTGCTTTGCTCTGCCTGCCATAAGCTTCGATGGACGACGCTGCGTCTGTCCAGTTCCGTCACGAAATTTTTTTTCTTGCTCAACTTTTCGTCCTGCTTCTTGTCTTTGGATTCGCCTGCTGGCTAGCTTTCATTGTGTTTCTTGTTGTTGTTGCTGGGGAGCGTATTTTTTTTCTTTTGCGGCACACGAAGCGTGCATTGTTTTTGTTGCACAGTGGTACGGGATTGAACAATTTTCGTGCGAAACTTTTTTGTAAGTTTGCCAAATTGTTATTTGTATTTAATGGTTTATTTTTGTATATATCAATGTGAGCATTGTAGAAGATTAAAATTCCTAATTGGAAAACCGTTTCGATTAATTAGGGCTGCATAAATTAGGCGTAAAGTTTAGTTTAAGGATGTGTTTGCAGCATTTCTAAAGCAATGTTCAAACATTTTACGATCAATTCAAAAATTGCCACAGAAAGAAAAAATCGTATTATTGAAAATAAAAAAGAAAGTACTTATGGTTTTTTTTCGAAATTCTTTAATGATTAGGCTTTTAACTGGAAAAGTTTAGGGATAAATAAATTGAAAAAAAAAATTATTTAATTAATAAAAAAAAAGTAATTAACTTTCAATTTTTAAATTCAAATAATAATTTTTTAAGCCAATTTGATTTGCCTGCACTTTTATTTTTTAAAACGCTTTCCAAAAAATCTAAAAGGCCAATCGTTATTTTGCCGAGCTGAAAACTAGATACATTTTCCATTCAAATATTCATATTTTTTGTGTTCCTTAGGAGGGTTTTTTTCCAAATTCTTTAATGATTAGGCATTTAACTGAAAATGCTTATGGGTTAAATAAATTTAAAAAAAAATTTATTATTTAATTAATAAAAAAAGTAATTAACCTGCAAACTTTAAATTCGAAAGCAATTTTTTTTAAGTCGATTGCTTTGCCTGCATTTTGATTTTTAAAATGCTTTCCAAAAAATCTACAAGGCAAAACTTTATTTTGCCGAACTGAAAACTAGATACATTTAGCATTCAAATATTCATATTTTTTGTGTTGCTTAGCACGGTGCTCAAGTCCACACCCAAAAATTTAATTTCATGTTGCTTGTTCTCGGTCAACACAACAATAACAAGTCCAACAACAACAACAGCTGCTGTTGCACTTTTTGTCGCTCAAAACTTCCATTGTTTTTATTGGTGGCAAACTACATATACAAGTTCTGCCTACCTTCCTTCATATATGTATATACCATATGTATTTGCTGGCTACCCAATGCTCGAAAAAAAAAAATCTTCAGCACAAATCATGGCCATGCGAATTCATCTTCAGTTAATGGGCGTACGTGTCGCCACGGGTTTGATGCGTTGGCCAAGCAATGCCACTTTGTGGAGTCTGAGTCTGGGTTCTGGTCTGGTCTGGTCAGTGTTGGTCAATTTCTAAGGGTGTTATATACCAAAGACCCGACCCCACCATTGCAAATTTCATTGCTTATATACGCTGGAGTTGCTCGCTGCTCTCACACGGACTTGTCGCAACACTTTTGTTGTAAGTTTTGCCGCAAGTTTGTTAAGAAATGTTTGGCTTGGCGTTTTGGGGGGGGTGGCCGTGCGCAGTACGCCTGCTGCTGCTGCTCATCAATAATGCAAATTGTTGTTGTCTGCAAACATTTTATGCAGTTTTTGAACGTATGCGGCCCACGGTGCGCGTGTTGTGCCGCATTTTTTTTTCGAGCTTTTCTTGCTGTTGTAGTTGTTGTTGCTGCTTTTGCTGTGCTGCTGCCGTCGCCGCTCAATGTTTCTGCTCATTTTTTTCGTTGCCTTGCTGCTTATGCTTGAGCATGACTGTAAGTGTATGTGTGTGTGTGTGTGGTGAGTTGCGGCTTGCTTATATTTTTTTCTCTTTTATGTGCAGAGAGCGCTCTGCAATTTTTTCCGATTGCGACCGATTTTTTTTCGCTGCCTTCGCCGTTATGTTTGAATGTGTGTGTAAGCTTGAGTGAGCTTATATGTGTGTGTGGCGCTGCTGCTTTTGCTTTGCTCCTTGCGCTGCTTTTGCTAATCGTTGCCGTCGCAGCAGTCAACATGGAGACGACGTCGTCTTTGGGCATCATCTTTTATTTGTAATTCGGTTCATCATCATCGTTCATCGTTCTGTCCCATGTACATACATATGTAGCGCGCTGTCTTTATGTGTGTGTGTGAGTGTGGTACATTTGCTTGCTCACACGTCGCCGTCGCCGTCGCTGCTTTTTTCTTGCGCTTTTTTTCGTTTTTATTTTTTTTTTTTTTTGTTTCTTTGCGGCAGCAGCGGCGGCGGCGGCAGCGCCAGCAGCGGCCAATGCTGCCAACTCTGTCGCTGCCGTTGCCTGCCATCAGACAACATTTGTACTCGGTTGGTCTTGCTTCGATCGCCGCACGCTCGCGCTCGGACATTCGTTTGTACATAAGGTCCGCCAAACACCGCCGCCACCAGCGCCGCCTTCGTCTGTCCATAGCTGTAATTATCGCGTAACGTAACCGTCGCACATCAAAGGTTCCTCCCGTTGCCTGCCTGACCGCTCCCGGCGTACTACTATTTAATTACCCCAACGTTTGTGCAAAAAATTTTCGACCAAAAGTCAGCCCAAGCAAATCAAATTAATCAGGCCCCAAAGTGCTTAAAAATAAAAAGGCACCGTCCGTCAGTTGGTTGTACCCATCAGATGCGCAGACAGACCAGACCCCGTTAGTGTGTCGTCGTCGGTTTGCTCTGCTTATTTTTGCGTACTTTATTTCAATTTAGTCTTTTTTTGCATTTTATTTTTGTACTTAACATAAATTCAAGTTCGCGCTTGATTGTAGGCCGGTCGGTCGCTGAATGAATGGCAAAATAAAATGCACATAAATATAAAACTACAAACACACACACAGACGCACATGCTAACATATGCGTGTGTGTGTGTGTCTCGTCTGGCTGTCTACTTTGTTACAGCTTCCAATAAGAATAAACGGGCAAAAGAAAAGTAAAAACCAAAACGTAAAGCGCATAGAAAGAAGCAGACGAAAAAAAAATAAAACTTGTGCGGCTTGCCTGCTTACGTTACGTTTTGCATTACGTAGTAAAAAGGCATTCCCGCACATACACACACACATACGTCAAACACATGTCGCTGCTGCCGCAACATTCCTTTTTGTATGACGTCGTCGCTGCTGCTGCAGCTGCTGTGTGCGTACATGTGTGTGTGTGTGTATGTGAGCTTACAAGTGTTTGAAGTCGCGCTCTCTGCCTGCTGACTGCGCGTTTACTTTTATTTTTACTTCTTCTTTTTTATGATTATTTTATATATTTTTTTTTTTGTATTTATTTTTATGTGCATTTGCCTTTTGCGTTGCCATTCGCGTCGTCTGTTTTGGTGTTTGAAGTTCGTGCCGGTTGGCTCTATGTGTCGGTTTATTGAACCAAGCCGCTGTCGCTGCCTCTGTCGCCGCCGCCGCTGCCGCCCGCGTCTTGTTTACTATGAATCACTACGCTAATAATAATAATAACAACAACAAAGTCGGCAACTTGAAGCAAGCGCCGGCGCTTAAACACCCCATAATATATTTATCCTAATCATTTCTTACAATTTTTCAGCTGTCAAATTGTGTATTATTTATTTATTCGTATTTTCTATACCCCTGTGCAGCATATTCTAACGAAAGAAAAGCAAAACAAAACTTTGAATTAAAAAAAGCCTAAAGGCGTTACTAAAACAAAAAATAACAACTAATAACAATTGCCTTGCTTAGCTTAACATTTTCTAGGCTCTCTTAGTGTTTGTGTTATTGTTGTTACCAACAACTCAAGAAAAAAATAACTTTTATAAACAAAAACCATAAAAATTTCGTTAAATTTTGTTTTCGTTTTTAAGTTTTCTTATTACTATTTTATCGAATATAAATATTATTGTAATTTATATGCAATTGATTCCGTCACGTCGTCTACTACAATTTGTCAACTGCGACTACTACGTAACTACTACAATACTATCAAATCTACTACGTAATTTAAACTAATAATTCACTGCGATAATACTACGATAATATAAATAAGCTGTCCTAAGGATTAACATTTTGAACTACTAAATAAAATATTAAGGTATGTTTTTGAAAGAAATGGATTTTATTTTATGTTAAGGAAATGTTTTGTGAAACGGAAGTGGCGAGAAAACTTTATAAAGTGGCGAAATCTGATGAGTCTATTGTGGGATGGGTATATTTTAACCAAAAGCTAACTTTTTGAAGTTTGTTGGAAACTTATGAAAATGTGGGATTAAAAATATTTTCGTCTAAACCCTAAACCCTTGTTAGCCATGTCTGTGGCACCTAGAATTGGAATTGAAATCGAATTGGTTTTCTGTGGCACCCCTGATAGCTTCAAATCGGAAAATCGAATTTTGAAATGTGATACAATAATATCAATATCAATAATCTCTTTAGATATTTGGGTGATTATTTTTTGTTAAAGATTTTTTAATAATTTTCAATGTTAAACTTCTCGTGGAGTTTTCTGTTTTGTTTTTGTCTTTAAAGAAGGAACATCCTAAATCGACGGCTTACGAACATGCCAAAATTCACTACCAATCATATCGGAAAATCTAATTTTGAAAAATTATACAAATCGGAAAATTGAATTTTGAAATATGATATACCAATTTTTTAAACGCATGAATAAGACCTTATAAAGGATAACCCTATCAAAAATTAGTGCGACTTTTCTCGAGCAAAAAGCAGCATTTCAATTCGAACTCGATTCCTATGTATTTTATGGGATACGAGGTCCCAAAGAGCTGATAGAAAAACTAAGCAAAATATGTTGTAGATTTCAAGAAAAATGTTGAAAAGGTATTAAAGAAAACTTTCCATAACTAAGTTTGTATGATAGCGTGAATTATGTTTACAAATTTTAAAAGTTGAAATTTAGTATAAATATGACTATACTTAATTTTGCTATTTTTTATCATTATGTTAACATAATTTTTTTCCAAGTGATATTTGTAAACCTTCTTTTGTTTTTCACGGTAGATATGGTCCAGAAAAAACGTGTAAAAAAAACATGAAGTAATCCTTAAGCTGTTATGAAAATAGGTAAATTCCTTAAAATATCTTAAAGATATGGTTAGTAAGATTATTTTTCCTAAAAATTTTAATCACATAGCTCTTTTAAATCGTTTTTGTAGACCGTGTTATTTCAAAACCGTGTAAAAAACGTATATTTTCCTTCAATGAAGAAGTTTTCAAAAATTTATTAATAACGAAATTTGAGCAACGTCACGCCAAATACTAGGTCTAATAAAAAAACGTAAAGGTTTTGATTCAATTTCAATATTAAAATTTACTAATGTTTAATCATACTTAAACAAAGTTTTATGCCAAACCACTATCCCAATTTTCAAAAAATGAGCGTTTCTGTAATCCAAGTCGAAGCCCACGTACATCTGTGTAACGTCACGCCAAGCTTAGCTGCGCTTGTATCTTTTAAATGATAAAACCCATTGTAGTAATTTTTTTACTACATATATCGCTGATCAACTGCTACAAAAGTATTAAACGCAATGTGATCATATTTTTTCGTATAAGTAACGTCACGCCAAAGTGGAAATGCTTATATACCAAAATGTTGAGGGGGGAAACAAAATTGCTTACCAAACAATTTGCAAGATTTTCTTTAAAATTTGTTAAAAATTTCATTCGACTAAAGAAACTAATTTTTAAGTTTCAGTAAGTTTTTTAATATATGGATATTATTTAAACAGATTTTAAAATCATACAAAGTGTTATACCAATAGACTACAATACAGACCCCAATACGCACAAATTACATATTTTGTAATCCAAATCGAAACACTCTTCAATTTTTGTAACGTCACGCCAAGGCTTGTATCTTTTAATCGATAAGACCGATTGTAATTATTTTTATTGCTACATATAAAGCTGCTCAACTGCAATTCTAACTATTCGAAAACATAAGCTTTTCCTTTTTATCATAATTTTTCGTATAAATGTAACGTCACGCAAAAGTGAAAATGCTTTTATACAAAAACGGTCAGCGAAAAAAAATTATTCAACATACAATTCGCAGGATTTCCTTTAAAATTTGGTACAAATTTGATGGGAATAGTCAAACTAATTTTCAAGTTCCACAAAGTATTGTAATAAATATCTACATATTATGCAAACCGATTTAAAAGTTGCTGCAAACTTTTATAAGCTCAAAATGTTGTAACGTTACACAAAATTTGTATTTTCAATGACACTATTTATGGTCTTGGTCCCCAAGTTAATTTTGCACATTAACCCTGCCTCGTTCTTTAGAGCGCCAAATCCTAAAAGCTTATATAAATTTATTGCAAAAATCATTGCCTATTTAAAGGCTGTTAAACAAGGCGTTCATTAGGCATGAGTTTCAGCTATTTTAGACTCCACTCTCAATTATCCGTTGGTTGGTATTTTTTTCTGGGTTTGGCATACAATGTCAAGCCTGGTCTACATACTACAAATAATGCCATTAATTAGATATACAAACACAAAGAAGCTCACAGATACATTGCCACACCCACACCAATACACACGCATATGGCCGCAATTAGCGGCCATCAAAATGCGTGCAACAGCAACACACACACACACAGACACACAAATACAACCAAGACATTATAACTGAAAGTGCTTGAGCAGCAGACGACACAGTCATCGAAAGAAAAATAATACCAACGACTCTTGGCCTTTATCGATAGTCTGTTTCTGGACAAGTTGGTTGGGCACACCCAAAACTTATTCAATGGCCATTTCGATTTTTTCTTTTGCACATGTGTGTGTGTGTGTGTGAGTGGGTGTGTATGCGTTTATCCAAGTTTTTTCTAGTTTTGTGAGAATGTAAAAGTTATGGATGCCTAATGACTAAATGATATAAGGAAAACCTTGAGAGAATCAGAAATCTGAATGAAAAACTAAAATTTGTTTTTGATGGATTGCATTTAGGTCCTTGAGGGCTTGTTGGCGTTTAAGGCATATGTCGGTGAATTAACACGAATTTGAAGGACGCTTTTAGGATTTATTATATTTTAATAATTTTGCTTCATTAAGGGTAATTATGTAAAGTATCAAAAAGGGTATGTAAGGGGTTGGTTTGCGTTTTGAATCGAATTTGACAGAGAATCAACATTTATATAAAAAAAGTTTGGTTCCTGCAATAACAGATTAAGATGAAATTTCTATTGAACTCGGGTTTTAAACATTGTCATATTTAATTTTTTATAAGGGTTATTATAACTGCTATTCTTGTTTTTTTTCTAATGAATTTTTTAGTAAAATGAAAAGAAAATGTCTGTATTCTACAAAATTATGAACATTTTCTAAGCAGCGAGTACATACTGTCATTAATATGGGCAGCCAGTTTTTTGGGGAATATTTTTTAGAGCTCCATAAAGAAAGTGGCCCTATTAGTTTGGTACACACTGTATAAGATGCATATATGGAATGTTTTTTTTTTTTGCAATCCGTTTAAAGTCGACTTATGATAATTGTTCAGATAGATACGATTTTGAAGTATTTTGTATAATCGTTTTTATCGTTGGGGAAGCTATTGAACAATCTTCTTTTATTCCTTTAACTCCTTGAGGAGCATAGGGCCTATTGAACATTGAAAAATTTAATATTAAATTGTATTAAAAAAATTGTATAGGTATTTTGGTAGAAATTCAAGAAGCCTGACATATTCCTTTAATAGCGTCTTATGGTTAAGTTCCTTATTTGCATTTAGTTTTCTGATATTGGCCCCACTTTTCCACAAAATAAATTTTGAATGCGCAATATGTAAAATTACATAATTTTAAATCGCTTGGGAACTTTGGAATTAATAGGCAAAATTTCTAAGAACCACTAAAAACAACCTACAGGTGAATGTAATAGACGCTTCAGGGGAGCTCTGAAGAAATAAAAGAAAGTAGAGAGCGTAGTATAATAGGCATGTCTCGACTGCAAGCATCTTCTCAGACTTATGGAGGGCAAAGCATGCAGGACGCGGTGCCCCTTATTTGATGGAAAAATGTTAATCCGAAGCAGAACTTACCTTAAATTCGCGAGCTTACAAAATCTTAATCCTATAGCAAATTAAAATTAGAAGATTTAAAAATTAATGACAAATCTTCTCGATGAACACACAATATTTTTACAGAATTTAAGAATTAAAATTTTAAAAAATTAATTGGCTGTCCAAAAAGGAATTATAAAATATTTAAAAAATAATATCATAGATATTAAATTTACTGGAGAGAGATTTTGAAACTATCTTTATACATACCATTATGTATGGAATTATCTTATTTATTTCGAATCTTTGACCGAATTTTAGCATATTAATGACTATGTATTTCGACTTTAATTCTTGCGCTAGCAAAATCTTTTATAGATATTGGCTTAAGTCAAAGCGGAAATAAAATTGGGTTTATACCCTGACGATGCCAATTATAGCTGATTGACGCTAAATCGAAATTTCTGGTGTTTTCGATACTTCAAATTAAAAAACATTCAATTTTGCGAATTGAATTCATGCAAATGAAATCAACTTCTTTTTCAAATTCAGAATCAAAGCAGACGAAAAAAATTATATCGAAAATAAGAATAAATATGGTCTTGTCACGAAATAGATGATGCAATTTTTGATATTAAGTCAAGATAAATAAATTGCAATTGTGAAACTCTAAATAAAAACACTTTGTATGCTAATAGCGATTTTTTTATAATATTGTTGGGAATAAAAATTTTTTTTTTGAAGAAAGTCTAATTAGAGAAAGAATTTCCAAATCTAAGATATTTCAGTTGGTCTTAAAGAACAAGAGGGCGTTAAAGACAGGTTTTAACACAGAAATTCTTAATTTGGGAATATTTCGGAAGGAGGGTTCTCGAGAAAAGGAACATGTTAAAGATTAAAAAAGAACATTTCGTAATAATTTTCTGATTGTTTGCTTCTAAAGCTATGATTTAGACTATGTATGTATGCTAAGAGCGATTTTTATGGTATATTATTTCTGTCTTAAAATCTCGATGAAAGGAATAAAGCTTAAATTAGAACACTTCGTTTTCATTTTCAGAATGTTTATTCCTAAAGCTGAAATAAAGAGTATTTTATTTTAAGAATAATAAGCGACGAAAAATTCTTTCAAATTTTCGATTAAAAGCCATTTTTTTTTAAAGTACACTAGTTTTTTACGAAAAATGAATAGTGTTGTTTAGAATATTTTGGATCGAGAAAAACGTAAATTATATTTATTTTTTGTTTTCTTAAGCGAAGTATTCGAGATTTTTTCGGAAAACGTCTTTTTGGGCAATTTTTTCAGTTATTCGTAATATCTCTACAACAAAATTTTGTACTGACATGAAAAACGATAAGATCGAAATGATGTGTTCTTTACACCGATGAACACTTACAAGAAGAACGTCAGGAAAAAAAAACGTGATTTTGCAGAAAATGCATTTAAAGTTTTCATGAACCCCATACAAAAATTTATTCTCTTCTCACACGGAAAGTATTATTGATATCAGTATGAAATTTTTACTCAATGCACAATTTTTTAAAACGAATAAAACTGCTGTTTTAACTCAAAAAACGAATTTTTATATAATATGATATGCACATAGTCAAAAAAGTGTAAGTAAGTATAATTTTCAACAATTTTAAAACTAAAAATTTTCGGTTTGTTTTTTAACAAGAACTTTTATTTTTTAATTATGTTAAGCTTTAGGCTGAAAGAAAATTCTTTTTATGAACAATCAGTGTCTAAGATCTTCGAATCGGATAGAAACTGTAGTGGTTATGGAACAAGTTTTTCTAAAAAATTTCGAAAATGGTGCTAAAGAAAAAAAAAAGATGTAATTTTCGTGTTTCTCGATCAAAATTTCTCCACACTATAATTTTTTACGAAGATTTTCAAGATGCCCCTTAAATTTGTAAATTAGTGTTAGTTATTCTCTTTTTTCTGAGTGTATGATTTTATAATTTAACTTTTGAACTGCAAACTTTTTCCAGAAGTAACTTGCAGAAATATTTAAGCAAAAATTAAACAAAAAACTGATTTATTTCGTAAATAGTTTTATAAAGTCGTGGAAATTATTGGTCCTTGGTAAGCACTTGTGCAGTAACAGTTTTCAGTTTTAAATTTTTCATTAGTTTTAGCTTGATGTGGCTGCTGTGCTGTGTTGTTTTTGTTGTTGTCAGTTTTCTTGAAGCGTTTCCACATGGGTGCCATTAAGAGTTGTTGTGGCCTTTTTTTTTGATTTTCTTCGCTACTCTAGTCCCCTTGGAATTGCGAGTTTAGTTGTCTACTACTTGGACGGACTTTTGCGCAAGTTAATCGATATCGTGTAGAGTAGACAGAGGGCCGGCCAGTGGAGGAATAAAAAATTAAAGAAAAAGTTCACACATCAAGAAGTGCAAAAGTTAAAAGTGGCCCCGAAGTGCAAGGCACAACAGCTGCAGCAGCTGAGCACCAACTGGGGGAAAGAGTACCATACCAAGTGGGGCTAGGAATTTGTTTAAATTATATGAAATGGAACAAATCCAAGACGAATCAAATGATCGTTGGTCGGCAGAGAGAGAAACAAGTAAAACGCTTGAAGAGAAAGAAATCAGCAGCCAAGAACGATTATGCCCCGGCTTTGTATACAATAGCGGGTTATCAAGTCCAAATGCCAACAGTGCTGTGTGTGGCAACAAGCGGGTGCATTGTGCGAATGAGTGGTGGGGGCGGGCTGCCTGCCACAGAAGGTTGTAAGTTGGCTTTGGCAGCAGCAACTCGCTCAAGCGTCGCTTATCACAAGCCTATTGAAGGCAAGCCAAGCAGCTCAGTTGTTCCCGGGATGTTGTTGTTGTTCTGGACGTTGTTGTTGTTGTTGCTGCGTGTGCTCCACTTGATGATGATGGGATGGGGGTAAGCAATGTACCCAACCGGGTTGCCCTGCCCGGTTTGCGCTCGCACACGAAGGAGACAGTTACAAATACACAGATAGCGTAATCAGGGTATTTCCGAGCTGTGATTTTTATATTTTTCAATTTGTTTTTTTTTCTCCTCTTTTTTTTATATTCTTTTTGACTTTTTTTTTCTTCTTCTGCGCTGTTCCGTTTTCCTTTTTCTGCATTCATTTGCACAGAGCGGCGATGCGCACACAAACTGCTACTTCTTAATTTCTTTTTAGTGCTTAAATGAGTCTTGGACAGAACGTTAGCTCGGGTGGTTGGTTGGTCCCACGAAAAAAAAAAAAAACTCACCCCACTTAACCGAATCAAGTGAAGAAAAATAAAAACGAGCCAAAAAGGGCAGCGTAAGGCAAAATTTATTTAAGAAAATCACAAGAAATGTAAAACAACTTCGCATTCTTACATATACTATACATTTATACATATATATGGTATCGGTGTATATATATACATATATATATTATTTTTTTTTTTTTATTTCATTTGGTTTATTTTTTGTAACAGTTTTTCCCTTAAGGGTAGGTTTGTTGAGCTGTAAAGCTTTTGATAGGCTGTTTTGGGGTGTGAGTTGGGGTTACTCGGACTTGGCTGGCTGGTCCGGTCGGTCCCGGTCCCGGTTCTTTTGCTTTAATCGATCGAGTGTGATGAGTGTGGACGCCAGCTTTTGCTAGTAGTAAGTAGTAGTAGTATTCTGGCAGCAGAGCGGCGGGAGGCGCTTCCATACAGCGTCCAACATCAATCACAGTCAAGAACAACCACACGCCACACAAAGAAGCGGGGTGCAGCTGGGGGATAAACCACTGCAGCAACAACAACAAAAACTACTATGAAAGCATTCCGTTCAGGTAGCAGAATGATTTTTTTTGCTGCTCTTCTTACCATTTAAGCATCTTAAACGCAAACAACTTAAAATTTATTTAAGCGCCTGAGAGTATGCTTTACTTTTGAGTACCTTATACACAAACACACTCATACAAACACACACAGCAAATTGCCTGTAGAATCGTCGCCATCTTGCTGAACATGACCAGCATGTGCGCCCCTATAAATATGCTAGGTATTTACTTATAAAACACATTTTGCAGCAGTTTAATGCTTAAGGTAGCAAATTATTTAAGCATATTTCTTAAACTTGAGGCAGGGTTTTGTATCGAAAGATAAGAAAACGGAGAGAAGTAGTTTACTTAGTCAAAATTTTATAGAGTTAATAATTTGGTAGGCTTATAGCAATGACATATTTTGGAACTCGATATCGAAGTCTGCAGCGTATAGGAGTAACATAATTTTATAAAAATAATTTGGTTCTGTAGCCAGCATGAAGGCCTTAGGAAGGCTTTTACGTTTCCTAAAAACAAGCTTTATTTATGTAACTAGATCATTATATCGAGCTCACCATTTTTGAGTTTGGTGTTGGCTTATACAAAGGAAGCTTCCAAATTAATACCAAATGGTTCCAAGGGTGGTTCTAATTTTCGAAATATTCTAATTTATGAATGAATTTGCTTAAAACATTTTTATTTCAACTGAAGCATTTATTCTTTGATAACAGTTTTTTCTTTGAATATTTTCAAATTTGCAGTAACAATATTGTGACGAACTGTCCTTCTTTCTTTATTATCATTGATTGTATCTTTGTTCCATTCTTCAATGGAGTCGATTGCAATAAATTCGCTTCTATTAGCACTTTCTAATTTCAGAGCTTCCAATACAATAAATAATCTGGTTCTAATTTCTTGAATTTCGAATTGTTGAGCGTTCTTATAAGTGATTCTTGAACTACATATTCATTTCATATGTCCCAATAGTGCACAGACCATTCTTCCCAAAAAAATGTTTAATATAAAATATACAGCTGTGCTTCTTTTTGCCAACTTCTCTTTTATCAATTTACTTTTTAATATAAAACAAAGAGTATGATATTTTAAGCTCAATGCCATCATATGGAAAGTTTTAACGTTTTAAATGATTTACGGGCCTTACGTCAGTTGAAGTCCTCAAAGTGCGGCTTAGCTGTTAATTTGGTAACATTTCAAAATGTTTTTTATTTTACTTTTAAATTTTTTATTGATATCATACTTGAGATTGAGAGACTTATGTATTTATCAATTATGTAATTATTCGTACCCAATAAAGCTTAGCCTGGAAATACAATAAAATATTAAATAAATATTTACTAGGCGCCAGTAGCGTATATATGGGCAAGATCTCGGGTTTTCTTTTTGTAAAATAAATAATTTTAGTTATAAAAAATAAAAATTTTGAGCCAACCCTCTTCCCAACGGAAGCAGCTTTCTATATCACCACTAAACACAATTTTTGGGTAAAACTATCTTAAATATTTTTGAAAATGGGATTTGTTTTAAAGTCCCTAAATCGACTAGACTCGAACATAGGCATAGATTTTTGCTTTTGTAAAGAATTCGCCAAGGCCCAAAACGTGGTTTAATCATTTCAAAGCGCATACTTAATTAGGTTGGATATTACTCCTCTTTAGTTTAATTTCTGTGACTGTTCCTATAAGTCTATTTGAGAAGCCTTTGCAATGATTTCAAGTACCTACTGCAAAAAATCATGATCTGGTTCCCTGAGATTGCAGTCGGGATGCTTCTGAGCTGGCTGTATTTAATCCATTTGCATTTGATATTTCGAATTTTATCTAGTGCTAAGACCGACTTAATAAACTATTTTTCTGTAATTCCTTTAATTCGTAATTTTTATGTCCTGAACCTCGAAGTAAGGAGTATACTAAGTTTGTGAACATGTTTGTGTAGAAAAACTAACGCCAGAGAACCCACAAGTTGTCGCTTTTATGGTCCTAAGAACAAGAAACTGGGCTCTCTCTCAGAATTAAAGCCTAGATTAACCTATTTTACCAATTAAAGGAGCATCGAATTCATAAAAAGAGGTTTTTAGGGTAATTTTGGGTCGAGAAACACGAATATAACATTAATTTTTTTTTCTCCGTTTTCGAATTTTTTTCCGAAAAACATATTTTTGCGAACATTTTTCAGTTATTTTTCAGTATCTCATATTTTGTATCGACATGAAAAACCATAAGATCGAAAGGTATTGATAATTCTCACTCATCCTAAAGCTTAATTTTATTTTAAAAAATGTTTTCAGTTTTTTAAAAAAATCAAACCGAAAATTTCTAAATTTGAAAAGTGGTCGAAAATTAGACTTTTTTCGACTTTATTTTTATGGGTAAAATTCGGCAGATTATTTTTTCATTTATTGTGCATTTGTACAAAAAATCCAGCACGCTTTTTCACATTTTTTTTATTGGTAAAATTCGGGGAGGTTTTTTTTTCATATGTTTTGCAATTGTTAAAAAATAAAATTAATTTTATGCATTGCAATTCCAGGTCAAGTTCAGTTTTGGCCTTAAAATGGTTCTAAACGTAACAATTATAAAGAATATGGTAAATTTTTTTTTGTGTATAGAGATATTCTTATGACCATAGAAAGGTAATACATTTTTCAAAATGAGCTTAGCAGCTTGACTTGGAGTTAATTTTAAATTCTTCTTATGATGAGTTGATTTTGGTTATTTTGTATGGTGATTTAGGTTCTTGTGGGATTTTCTTTTTGGATTCTTGACTCAATATTGTTCTAGATCCTTTTTCGTCACCTTTTTATTTGCTTTAACTGAGGTTAGTGTATTTGTTAATTAAGAGCTCTAAGGATTTTTTGATTAATATCAATATCCCTGATATATGCAATATGTATTTTTGAGGCCAAAGTACGAAGTGCCTTAGTGGAAAATTAGGATAGCTGAAGGTGCTGAGGGGTCCAAGGAAATTTTTGCTATATTTTTTATTCTGAAGCATTTTTTTTTTAAGCATATTATATTATTGAAACACAATAGTAGGTTTAAATGGAAACATGCAATTGTATTGTATTTAAATAACAAACAGATTGTAAAGAAGAATAAATAAAAAAGGTGGTACAGTCGAGGCGCTGCGCGACATAGACAATACTCTGTACTTTTTCTCTCGAAAACATTTTTTCTGCATATTCCTACTAAGAACATTCCAATTGGAATTCATTGTTTTTGTTGAAATTCGATGGGTATAAAAGTTCCAAAACTTGTTACCGATTGTGATGAAACTCGAAAGTTACGTCAAAGAAGCTAGTTAAAGTATATGGGGTACATTTTAAGTTGATATATTGAGGAAGAAAACATGGTAAATCGATTGTGGGGGGTGGGAGGTCCGCATCGATAAAATTTGCATGTGGATTTGTTCATTAGAGCCACATGAATCAGCTTACCAAAAATTATGATTCGAGGTCACTTGTAACCATAATTAGGTAGAGTCAAATATTGACGCAATTTGTATATTTTTGATTATAGCTTTTGCTGTATTTGTCCGATTTTATTCACTTTTGACACATAGATGCGCGAAACCGTAACGCATCAGTTTGTTAAATTTCAGATGAAAATATTAAACGGTGTTGCGAAAATCTACTGGCGGGGAATGGGTGAATATGTTGACATGCTTCAACAAACTGTATCTTCTGAGGATATATGCGCACCAGCTGGTAAAGTTTGGCGTTTCTAGCTCTTCTAGTCTCCGAGGTCTAGACGTTCATTTGGACGGACATGGCTCAATCCCTACCCGAGGTTATGATAAGCATTTTGGCATAAAGAACTTGGGGTCTGCCGTGCTACCTTCTGTCTGTTACATACATTGCACAAATCTAGTATACCCTTTGTACTTTTAAGTACAGGCTATACAAAAATATTATAAGTTTTATAAAACAGGCTGACATAAAGTTGCCTTATAAATGTTATAATACATGGTATCTTAAATTCGACCCCGCCCAATTGTAAATGTTCGTTATTTGTCTGCTTAATTCTAAGCTTGTCGTTCTGAATTAGTATATCGATATCCTGGGTCCCTTTGGTTCTTGTTTTTTAACAACAAAAATGTATTGCATACTTTAAGGCACATTGGCTCATACATATGCACAATATACACATACATATAAAAGCAGGGCCCATATTATTATAGCTTAAATACTAACTGAAAAAAAATCCTATGCTTAACTCTTCCAAGAGCTATGGCAAAAAAAAAAAAAAAAACAATTCATCGAACTCGAATTTCAAACGCCATTTTGTTGAAGCGGCCATTGCATTTGTCACACATAGACGACGCACACTTACACATACATGGACAAAGAGCAGCCATTCATTGAACAATGCTATATAATTACATAAAAGTCAGCTTGAGAAGCAGATACCAACAAAATGAAAAAAAAACAAATAGAATCCCTTGGTTTAATTTCTCCACGCCCAAAAAGAGAAAAAAATACGTATATATATATATATGTATGTATATATGTATTTAGTACAGAAAAGAAAAGTGCGCCCAAAGCCACCCACTCAACTACTAAATAACCGATTTTTTTTTTGTTGGTATTTTTTTCCCAGTCTTGTTGTTGTTGTTGCTACGTTTCAACTCATCAGCAAATTTTTGCCAACGTAGTTCGTGGTGTTGTTGTTGTTGTTTCGGAACTAATCCCACACCTCCATTGAGGCACACCCAATGATTTCGTGACGCCTGCCACCATTTCTAGGTTTTTTTTTTTTTTGGTGCCACGTTTAAACTTTTGTTGTTGTTGTTGTTGTGGCTGCTCTTGCTGTTGCACAAAGATTTAGATTACATTTGTTGTTTTCTGCTCCAAAACTGAGTGTGCTTATATACATGCATACATATGTACATATATATACAAAGTATAGTATATTTTTTTTTTTGTTATGCTATATATGAAAAATAAAATAAAAAGGTTTGCCTTTTTTTCGTCCCATTTTCGCCTTGCTTCATTTGCCGCTTGGGCCCTCAAATTGTCTTCTACGAGACGGCCCACAGACCCGAGCTGATTTTTTTCTTCCTCCTATTGTTATAGTTGTTGTTGCTATGTGATTTTTTTCGGTTAAACAAAAAAAAATAGAAAGGAAACTTGGGCATTTTTTTTTTGTTTTTAATTTTTTACATTTTGCAGTTGTATATTCTAGCGTAAAAAAATGACGCCTTTTGGTCAGCTTTGTTGTTGTTTTAGTTCTTGTGGAGAGTTCTTTTTTTTGTTACCAAGTATATATATTTTTTGCTTATTTACTACCAGATATGAGTCTTATATAAAAGAGTTTTTTTTGTTTTTGGTTATGGCTAGCTTGCTTCATTTGCATTCATTTACACGCCTTAGTTTTTTAACTCGTTTGCTGGCTGGACTCCAGCATGCTTTAAATTTATAATTAAAAATTGTTTACAACACGTTTTTCAATTTTCTAAAGATTAAAAAGGAAATCTTTTTAAACTTTTGGTTTTGTTTTTTTTACTCGAAATGTGTCTGAATTGGAGATGTGTAATACAGAAGAATTGAATAGCCAAAATAATTAGATTCGATACTGAGGAAAATATATACATTGTGACAAAAAATTTCCGGAATTTCTAAATAAATCGCAAAATAGTTAATCTATCTTCAATATTTATTTTCTCTCCTTCAAATATGCCCCTTCCGAAGCAATACACATATACCAGCGCTTCTTCCAATATTCGAAACATTTCTTATAGGCGTTGGTCAGGATAGCGTTCAGCTCCCTCATCGCATTCTTTTTTATGGTCGGTACGGAGTCAAAACGGGTTCCCGAATTGGCAATTTTAGTTTTTTTTTCACAATGTAAGTAGGGTTTGGAAATAATTTGTATTTTTTTTTTTAAAAGTATCCTTCAAAATAAAATCGAACACATCTAAATCTGTTTTAACACGACCTTTTTTTACACGGTCTAGAAAAACATTTTTTATATAATTTCATTCGATTTAGTATGAAATTTAGAAGAAAAATATCTTTTTTTATTAACGCAATCTTTTATTTTTTTTTTTTTAAGGAATTCCCATTTCAAATTTATTTTCAAAGGAGCTTAAGGATCTAATTTAAATATTTTTTTCCGGTTTTTTACAAGTATTTTTCTGGAACTTATTTACCTTGTAAAAACAGACACACAAAAAACAAAAAAGGCAGTACTTTAAACCAAGTATATCTAAGAAAAGCATTACAACATTTTAGACCCGATAAAGGATGTATCGTAAGCGTTATAATATAGAATATCGGTATATGGGTGCAGTTTCTTGGAGCCATCTAAGTCCTAGTTCTATTGATAATTTTGAGTAATACTTATATCCATTGTTACATACAAAAGGCAATAGAAATTTTTTCTTAAGATAATAATAAATTACAAAATAAATAAATAGCACGTTAAGGACTAAAATATTCGGATTTGTTTTTCGGAGCACAGCCGAGTATAACAAAATTTAGCTTGACACTGAAACTTTTCCATTTGGTATCGGATTGACGATATATCGGAAACCTAAATATCGGTTTTATTTATTTGGTATCAAACACGAAACGTTCGATTTTTAAGGGGGAATCCCGTTTAGGCCGATTAAAAAATCGACATTTTTTTATTGCATAAATTGTTAGTATAAGTGTGTGGTCAAATTTTGAAAGCAAAATTCGCATTATTCCCAATGCTATGACGACTTTCTCGAACCGACTTTTTTTTTTCCAATCCAATTTGACCAATCGTTCTGAAATTTGGTGTGAACATTCTTTATTCAATTCAAATCTAGATGAACCTGATTCTAGGATTATATGATTATTAAAAAAATGTTTTTTTTTATGTAAAAATGGTGAAAAAATATGGTATAAAAACATAACATTGTCTTCAAACACCTCAAAAAAAATGAAATTTTCTAAGTTTTACACAATCAGGATCATATTTTTAGGAAATGTATTGCTTACCAGCCCAATACTCCGATGGCAATCGTCCATGGATAGCACGATCTAACGACACTATTTCCGACGGAAATTACTTGAAAAATACCTACATAAGTCTTCTTCAAAACATGAATAAAATTCTCCCAAATCTAAAAAAAATTCTGTTTATTCATTCCCTATGTAAAAAATTCACGAAACACAATAAAATCTCGACCTCCTAAAATGGTATCCCCCCCTTAAAATATCGTCTCTCAAATATTGGTTTCATGTATTTAGCATCAATAATGAAATGTTCGAAATATCGAATATTAAATAAAAATATAGGCATCCAACTATCAGTGTCATTCATTTCGTATCGAAAACGAAATATTCGATTTTTAAAATATCGGCACCCAAATATAGTTTTCATGATCGGTACCAAAATATCGGTTTCATGTGTTTAGTATCGTAAACGAAATATTCGATATATAAAATAGTGTATTCAGTAAAAAGTAAAAAGGAAAACTTTTATCCATTTTGAAAGTGAATAAAAACTCATTTTCGAGCACAAAAATTCACAAATTTTTATGAAATCGAAAACTGTTTCTTCTAGTTACGAAAGTCATTATTATCTTCGGAAATGTAACTATTTCTTCTAATAACTTGATTTTTACAGAGCTCTTTTAAAATTCCTAAAAAAAATCGCACCTGCCAAAATACTTTATAATAGATTTCTAAGCTCCCAAATACTGAAAGAATTTAGAAGCTTTTGTAAAAAATAAAAAATTAATTTAAAATTATTAGAAATACTCTTTTGTTAAAAGGTTTTACTATAGGAAAATATTTAGGAGCTAAAGTTAGATTGAAAATTATTTTTAAATCCCTGGAAATACTCGTTAAAAGGTTTTAGTATATGTAAATGCTTTTATACTAAAGTTTGCTTGAAAGAGCTAGCTGTCTAACCGAAGAATTACCATTTGATTGCAATTCTATGCAAAGAGATAAATATTATAGATTCATTCAACTGTGTGCACCGCATTCAATTATTCATTCATTTTGCGCGTGAACGCTGTTTGAATGAACATCTAAATCTTTAGAAATGAGTCCTTAGCACTAATTCTCTTAAGGGGTTGAAACTGGGAAAAAAATCTTTAGACGTGTGCAAAAAATGTTGTTAAAAGATTTCTAATCGATATTTTTGACTTGGACAAAATCTATTTAGAAGTTTGCCAGATATCTAACAAGACAGTTTCAAAATTTTAAATTTCTCAAAAACTGTCACCAAAAGTTTTCTTAAATTATTTTTTTTGTTCCCAACGATGTTCCTGGATTTTTAAAAATTCGTCTGCCAAGCGATATAAAGATAAATTTTGAACGTGGTTGAAGTTAGTAAATTCGTCTGCCAGAAAGAAGAAATATAAGATACGTTTTGAACGTGGTTAAAATATGAAGAAGTGAAAGAATTCGTTTTTGGATGTTTCATTGATATTTCTGGATTTTGAATAATTTGTCGGCCAAGCGATATAGAGATACATTTTGAACGTGGTTAGAGCTTTTAAAGAACTGATAGAGTTATCTTTTGTTCCTAAGGATATTGCTGGATTTTTTCAAACTAGTCTGCCAAGAAATATAAGATAGTTTTGAACGTGGTTAAAATTTGAAGCAATGAAAGAATTAGTTTTTGAAAGGAGCTTTTAGTTACAAAAGAAAAAGAAAATTAGAAGCATTCTCATCTGGTAAGGGAAAATTCAGAATCTGGCAATTTTAAAATTTTTGTCATTTTTACAACACTTCCTTTAACACTTTCTTCAACACTTACTCCAAAGGTTCTAGTCAACTTTAATACGTAAGAACAAATTCGCTTACGTGAAGTGTTTAAAGACAAAAATCAACCAACACGCGCAAAAATAGAATCTGTCTGGGAAAATATAAAATATGTTGAGAAGTAAGTAGAAGAGACCAGACAAAGATGGTAACAAAAAAAAAGGAAAAAAAAAATTGAAACTTTTACTCACATGTTGTATGACCAAGAGACCGAGTAATAAAATGGCAAAAGAAAAATGCCAACAGAGACGACGACGAGACGAGGTTAAAGTCAGTAAAAGTCGCGCATTGAAGAAATCATAAAAAAGCAAGTCGAAAAGTAAAAGAAGTAAAGAAAAGCGAAAAGGCGCAAAGTGAAAAACACATAAAATGAAATATAAAAACGTATAAGTGTAATAATAATAAAAATAATAATAATAAAAATGCCGGCTGACATAGCGGCTGATTTTGCTCACACACACACACACAGGCGCACACGGAGGTTCTATCATTGTTGACTTTTGCGTTTCCTTTTGGTAAGCTCTTCTTCGTCAGCAAGTCAATCGAGTCAGCTGTTTTTGGATGCTTTTTTTATTTGTTATCTTGTCTATTTTTGTCGTCTTTGTAGCTGGTTTTATTTCTTTTGAATACAAGTGCATTATATGTGTATATATTTACTTTAAGGGTTTCTATATTTAAGCTTAGCTTTTTGTGTTCTAAGGACTAGTTTGTTGATATACAAAATTTGGTTTTATTTTGTTGCGTTTTATTTTAGTAGCCTTTACCTTTAACCCAGAAAGGGGAGCATTAAATGGTAGTAAATTATAAATCGATTCGAGCTAAATGGGGTTTAAGTCATATATCAATAATAATAACTCATTTTGCACGCTTTCCAAGCAAAAATATTAATAAATAAAAATTGCAGTTGCATTTTAGTGACAGTTAATTGTACCACAACGTAAATACTATGAACATATTTTTATTCACTACATTTAAAGGCAGGACCATAGAGAAAAAATTGCAAAACTCTCCAGCGATCTTAACATTTGTCCTAGGGTAACGTTTGTACTAATGTACTATCATAGAAAAGGTAACGCCTAAGACCCCTCTAGAGCCTCCAATACGGTCAAAGGGATAAAAGAAATTCATATAGACTCAGACTCTCCAAGGACCTTACCGGTTGTTCTAGAGCTAAGTTTGTGCAAATGTATGAATCATAGAGAGGCAGTGAAGGATTTAAATATTTGCCGCTCATAGGCAATCCATAACTTGCCGCCCTTTTTTCACAAAAATAAAATTTCATAAAATTTTGACGCCCCTCAATTCAGCCTACGTTGCCTGTACGATAAATCCGCCACTCTCTCTAAGAGAGGGTGATTGCTGTAACCCCGCTAAGAGGCAAAAAGAAATTGATATAGTCCTTCAATGGACCTTACCGGGCTAAGTTTGTGCAAGACGAGTGAATCATAGACCTCTCTAGAACCTCCAATACGGTCAAAGTGACAAAATAAATTCATATAGACACTCCATGGACCTTACTGGTCCTCCTTGGGACTAGTTTATGCAAATGTTTGCATCATAGAAAAGGTAAGACTAAAGACGGTTAAAAGGACAAAAGAAATTGATTGAAATTGTTGTTCTAGGGTTTGTGAAAATGTATGCATCATGGAAAGGGTGACGCCGGAGGCACATCTAGAACCTCCAATATAATCAAAGCGGCAAAACCAATCCGGAGACACATCTAGAACCTCCAACTTAATCAAAGGGGCAAAACAATTTTTAATAGACACCAGGCAACGTACCGGTCCAAGAGTTCATGTATGAGTCATAGAAAAAATTATGCCGAAGACCCCCCAGACCAAGAGGGCAAAATAAATTGATAGAGACACATCCATTCGTTCATCAGTTGAACACCTAGATCTTGAATTTTCTAACAGCTAAATTAACCAAACTCGACTTTCGAATTGAGTTCTTAAACTTATTCTTATATTTCTTAACGTCGTTTCTTCTTCCCAGTAATGTTGTATAGCTTTTTATACTAATACCCTTGAAGATCTTAAAAAGAGCAATAACTTCCAACTCAACCAAATCTTTTAACATCGAGCCCCTTTTTTATTTTGGAACAGAAAATATTCAGTGGGTACTAAATCAGACAAATAGGGTGCCTTGCCTGAGCAAGTAAATCGAATTTTAGTTCGTTTGGGCACTGCGATGGAGGTATCTCCTTATAAAAGAAGACTTTCTTTCTCGCCGAATGCGGCCTTTTCTACTCGACTTTATAAGCTATTACCAGAAATAGTTTTCTTTCCTTCCGCCGTTCCAAAATATTGTCGGTCTCAGCTTTTTTTGTGCCGTGTCGCCTAGTTTTAAGCATTAATTGGACTGACCCTTCAGCTCAGGTGTGAAACGATGGAACCAAGTTTAAGTCTCTGTTATCAATCGACCCAAGAAATCAGCCATATTTTTATGAAACATCGTCGAACGCATACAATGTACATCGTATCTAAAAATTTCCTTCAATTTGCGATGTATAACACTTTCTACTTTTTATCTTTTTAGTCCAATATCATTTTCTGATTTTTTTTTTCCATTTCTAAAGTGAGAAAATTTTTTTCTTTTGATCAACCACTGTGAATTTCATCTAGGCAGCTCAGCCGAACTCGTTTTATATCTGCCATCCAATTTTTGACAATTGCAATCGAAGGAGCCGAATCCCCTAGAGTAAAATCCAGCTCTGTTTTAAAATTGGTCTGGCTAAGACCTCTCAAATGCAAGTACTTCGTCACATAACGATGCCAATTTGTTCTACGTGAAAAAACGAATGTTCTCTAGAATTAGCTCGCAAAATTAGACTACAAAATGTAATAGTACCAAATCTCGAACTGAAGCTTTCAAAATGCGCTACTTCCTCTTTTAAACTTTTTTCGAATAATTATCAAGTAGTAGGTCAGGTTGGGTAATTTTAGTATCTCTCCCAACCCGAACAAAATAACTTGAAAACACCCCATAAAGGAGTTTCCGATGTCTTGTTTTATATTTTAGGGGAAGGAATAGATCTGTCTAGCCTTCTTTGAATCTTGTCTTGAATCTGATGCAATGCGCCAACAAAAAGATTGTCCTCTATTCGGATCTACGAATAGAAACTTGCATTTTGTCAAATATAATGAAGGTTAATTTTTAGGTTTAACGACTCCTGCGGACCATCTGACTACAATAGTGTCGTCAATAAATAATCTTCTTTTTCTAAGATTCCATTTGCGGCGACAGTGCACAGTGCACTAGACTATCATACCAGAGGTTAAGCATGGTCCTGCACTTTGCTCTTTTCCTGTGCCCCTTATTTTTCCTGTCTATTCTATATCCTTATCACGTATTCCAATAATCGGTATCACAAAGGGCCTGTTCTTAGCCTAAGTGGGACGCTAAGTTCCAACTGCCTCCTTAGCCTACCTAACAGATTCCATTTCCCCTAGTAGTTTCATTCATCAATGTTTCGTGAATTGAATTTTGCAGCTTTCAAAATATGAACCTTCTCTTTTTAATTTTTTTTTCGAACAATTACCAACACTAGTAGTTTAGGGCACGTAATTTCGTGATGGCTCTCGTATGAATCAATTTTAATACGCATGGAATTTAACTAAATGTGGATTGAGTGTGCTTTCCAAAAAATGTTATAGAAAAATTACGTATACGTATTTTGTCTATTGATATAAAACACATATTTTGCGCATCAAATTCATTTATATGGGGATGGGAATTCAAGCTGCTATGCCTAAGCTGGCTTATAGAAATTACGTATACGCATTTTCATTTTATATTTTTTTCCGAAATTTAATCACTGACAAATTTGAATTTCTCCAGATATTTATGAAATAAAAACGCATTTGAAGTAGCGTTGGCTCGAACACTCTGAAACTAAGAAACGAGCTAAAATTGTAAAGATATCCCCACGATGCCTTATAAAAATTACGTATACGTATTGCGATTTAATATTTTTTCCGAATTCAAATCAATGAAATATTTAAAGATCTCCAAATGTTTCTGAAATAAAAACGCATTAACCGCTTTTGAAACTGCTTTGGTTAGAACTCTCTAGAAAATAAGAAACGAGATACAATTGTAAAAACATAGATTAAATTTTTCCGTGTAACTTTTGCTTGTATTTTCCTTTGCTTCTTTTTGGCATTTGAGAAACCATAGCTACACAATCTCTGTTTCTCTCTCTGGTTTTCTCTGTAACCCGCTGGTATGCTTAATCTAACGCATTTCTAGCACCAACATCCAGGAAACGCCAACTACAATCGAATGAAAAAATATGTGGTCTACTTTTAGGTGATGTAGTTAGTACACACACACACACACAACAGTATTAAGGAAGCACAAACAAACCATTTTTTTTTTTTGTGTTTTGTTGAAAAGAATTTTTAATTAAAATGCAAACAGCAAGGAGAACGTAAGCAACGCGACGTGCTGTCATATTTGTAATTTCGTTAAATATAAAGCAACAAAATAAAAAAAGAATAAATAAATAAGACTGGAAACAACAAAATGGCGACAAATGCGGTAGTTAGTAAATATACCATACACAAGGGTCAGGCAGGACTTTAGGTGGCAAAGCAAGTGCACTTCTTTAACGACTTTTGGCCAGCATTTTGGCTGCTGCTATGCGACGCCACCAACCATAGGAAGTTGGAACCATAAGTTTGGAAAAAATAGTTTTGGGAAAAAAATTCCAAAAATGTATGCGACTAGCCGCCAGGCAGCTAGCCAGCCATCCAGCCAGGCTTGTGCTTGGTTTAGTGCGTGTCGTTTGTTGTCGTCAGTGCCGGCTGGACAGCATTTAAACCAACATCATTCATGGCAAGAGCTGCAACGACTCGACTACCAAATGGCATAAGCCGTTCTTCTGACGTTTCATTTCCGTAACTCAAAACGTCGACGACGACGTTGTTGTTGTTGGTTGTTGGCGGTGGTGCGATAGCTGCTCACTGGGACCACAAGTTGGAAAGACTGGAGCGCATAGTGTAGACACTTTATAGCCGGGGAATGTTCATTTACTTCCGTTGCGTTTGAGGTACAATTCTTTTAATACACTGCAATGTTGGGTATTATGAAATCATTAGTAACTTGGTCAGAGGAAGTATTGGCCAGAAGAGAGAAACTAAAGTACTCAGGATTGCAAATTCTCATTTCTGGAGCTGGAAGCATGTACTGTCTAAGGTTGGAGGTCATAAAACTAAGTAGTGAAGAATTTTCTTTCGAAGATGCAGAAAGTTAGGTTAATTTTGACTTATATACACTTCTCTTTTCCTGGGTAAAAATTTCTTTTGAAGTTTGTAAGAGCATTCAAACTTCGCTACCTTCCAACTTCAACTTTTTCGTATACTTTTTTTTACTTTACTTTAGCGCTAGTTTGGTTTCTTTTATGTTACGCATACGCCCTGTGTGTCTGTCTGTCTCTGTGTGTGGAGCATGCAAAGTGCCAAGGCAACAGTATTGCAATTTTCTATCTACCTAAGCTGTGCGCTAACTATTGTGACCGCCTGTGCCAGTGCGGTGGTACCAAGCATCATCATCATTATTATCATCGTCAACGTCGTTATCGTCATCAGCATTGTAATCATTAATATGGTTGCTCAGGCTCTGGCTCGGGCTCGAGCTCAGTTGTTTGCTGCCAACAGTTGTTCATCTTTGCCACCCACCTAGTTGCACACACAGATACTCTACACAGATACTTTTCTACATATACAAACACACACGCCCACACACACACGACTGACAATCAATGTTTGGTTTGGCAGAAATTTTTCTGCGCTAGTTTTCTTTCGTTGGTATAGCATTTTTATACTCTATATCCGCAGGATGAAGGATATTACAGATTTGAGCAATGTAGTTAACTGGTAAAAGAATATATGAGAGCATATACGTTGTTTAAACCAAAATGATGAACTATATATACTACATATATACTAGTGTTGGTAAATGTTCTGGTACAAAAAATTTATTTCGAAATTTTATTTCGAGAGCTCTACAAGCACAAATAGAAATCGAAATTCAGAACAGGCATGAACCGTGCTCTAAATTAAGCAAAATAAATTTCATCGATGTCGTTTTTTCGTCCTCCTAATTTCATGTATTTTTTTTTCGATAACATCGTTATTTTGTACATTTTGGTTGCTTATCGAAAAATCGCAGATCTTTGATTGAGTTTTATCGTCTATGGCTTGGGTTACATTTTTCGATAAATTCTCATAAAATTAACTTAGATTTAGCTATATTTTGGTGAAGCCAGAACAACAAATTTTAAAATAATAATTTGTATTTATTTTATTGGGTGTACAAATAGAAAATCGCCGTGACTTCTCATGATTTGAGACTTTATTGTAAAAAATTCGTTAAATACTCAGTCTTCAAAATAATTTCCATTGTTAGCCACAACTTTTTTCCATCTTTTTGGCAGCTTCTGAATTCCTCGTTGGAAAAATTGTTCTTCTTTTGAGGCTATCCACGAATCGATCCAATTTTTGGCTTCTTCTAAAGAAGGAAAGCGCGGTTCGGCCAGGTCATGCGTCATCAATCGGAATAAGTTAAAATCAGAAGGGGCAATGGCAGGAGAGTACGGCGGATGGGGTAGGATGTCCCATTTCAAAATGTATTTAAATATATTATTTAACTAGGGGGCTTCGCCCCCTGTTCTTTTCGCTCACCAACCCCCAGTTTACTAAAAATAAAACTTTTTTATATAATAGAGGGATTTTTTATTAATTTTTTTTGTTTATGTTTTAATTTATTTTGTTTTATTTCATTTTAATTTTATTTTTTTATTTTATTTGTAATTTTTTTTATTTTATTTTATTTGTAATTTTCTTTATTTTATTTTATTTGTAATTTTTTTTATTTTATTTTATTTGTAATTTTTTTTATTTTATTTTATTTTTAATTTTTTTATTTCATTTTTAATTTTTTTTATTTTATTTAATTTTGATTTATTTAAAATTTTTTATATTTTATTTAAATTTTTTTTTATTTTATTTAGTTGCATATTTTTTTTGTATTTTGTTTTATTTTTGTATAATTTGTTTTATTTTTGTAGTTTGTTTTATTTTTATAATTTGTGTTATTTTTTTAATTTTATTTATTTATTATTTATTTTAACAATTTAAGTATTTATTATTGTATTCTGTACTTAATATTAATTTAATGAGCACTAGCTACTTGAGTCTTTGATTTGTTAAATAATTATAAATACATATATATAACTTGAATTTGACATAAATATAGGGTGGGCCATCCCAGGGTCTAGCTGTTAAATACTCATTATTTGGAAGATAGTGGTACCAGAGCACTAGCTACTGGGTCCTTCAACTCGTCAAAATAATTATAAATTAAAATTTATATAAATATAGGGTGGGCCATTGATTTGCTTGTTAGAAAACACCAACTGGCGTACTATGAAAATAGTCGTCCAATATCGATGCAAAATGTACCAATAAAATACAATTAAGAAAAAAACCAGCAGATGGCCCACCCTACATAATATGAGAATATGAAAAAATAACAAAAAAAAATAGAGCAGTTGATATTAATTACCTAAAATTTTGAATATTTTTTCAGTCGATCGAATAGGAAAAGCTCGCAGAAAGCAAAATCAAGTGAATTCGAAGGTTGTTGGATGGTTTTCATTTATGATCTTGGAAATCATGTATGTAAGAAGAAGAAGAAGAAAAAGAAATATAAGTAGAAGAAGAAGAAGAAGAAAAAGAAATAGAAGAAGAAGAACAAGAAATAGAAGAAGAAGAAGAAGAAGAAGAAGAAGAAGAAGAAAAAGAAATAGAAGAAGAAGAAGAACAAGAAATAGATGAAGAAGAAGAAGAACAAGAAATAGAAGAAGAAGAACAAGAAATAGAAGAAGAAGTAGAACAAGAAATAGAAGAAGAACAAGAAATAGAAGAAGAACAAGAAATAGAAGAAGAAGAAGAAGCAGAACAGGAAATAGAAGAAGAAGAAGAAGAACAAGAAATAGAAGAAGAAGAAGAAGAAAGAAATAGAAGAAGAAGAAGAAGAAAAAGAAATAGAAGAAGAAGAAGAAAAAGAAATAGAAGAAGAAGAAGAAATCATGTATTATAAAAAATCAAAAACATTTACAATCGCAGATGTACTCAACACGGCGCAACTTTTACAAATGTCAAGCTATCAAGATGAAAATTTCATAGAATGTCAATCACAGGTGTGACAATTTAAAAAAAAAAAACAGAAACATCAAATTAGGTGACTGAGTGCTCCACAAGGTGATGATTCCGGGGACTTTTTGATCAATGCAGACCGCTTGAGGCCTACATAGTAAGAATATTCATAAACTATACCTATAATGTGCGCTGCAAGGGATACGCTGTGACGTCACATGTTCATGGCTGAACAGTGATGATTCCAAGCACTTTTTGATTGATGCAGTCCACTTGAGGTCTAAATAGTAAGAATATTCATAAACTATACCTATAATGTGCGCTGCAAGGGATCCGATGTGACGTCACATGTTCATGTCTGAAAAGGGAGGATTCTGGAAACTTTTTAATCAATGTAGTATATTTGAATATTAGCTTCCAAAAAAGCAGTCGGATTAAAAACTTATTAGAAATTTGTTTTGATGAACTGAAAATTGTCTTCCAAAAAATCAGACGGATTCAAAAGTTATTAAAAATTCGTTTTGATGAACCAAACATATGAAATTTTATTCGTATATTTTGTTCGTTTTCAGGACACGGATATATATTAAAAACTAATAGTGAATAAATAGGATAATAGATGATACAATAGCTAACTAAGATAATAGATAATTGAATAAATAGGATAATAGAATAAATAGGGAACTTGACTGATTATGCCGATAAATATTGAAATCTTTTGATGTTACTTTTTTTTATTGTAGAGTAGATTTTGTTTTTCCATTAAGTACTCCTCCAGCGAACTTAGGGCTTCAACAAGAACTTTCCACCGGACTCTGTTTGGCGCAGTTTGCTTTGCTGTGTTCCACAAGATGTTGTGTTGACGCCAGGTTGTCTTTGGCCTTCCCACTCCTCAGCTTCCTTGGGGGTTCCATTTAAAGGCCATCCTGACGATGCTGCTTCGGTCTTTTCTCACTTGCGTGTTCTTATCTGGTTGCAGATAACAACTTCACTTGTGTAGTGCCAGAATATCCCGCATATAATTCTAAGGCACTTGTTGACGAATGATTGTACTTTCGATATCATGATATGATATCATCAATGATATCGAGAGGAGTACTCCACCCATCTGGATGAAGCCACAATTATGACTTCAAGTTAAGATTCTTTCTCTCAGAGAACGAAACCCATAGAACGTGACCCGTTGAAGGTGGTGAGGGTTCTTTAAAATACAGTGCCTACATAATAAACCAAAAAAAGTGATATTTGTTTAAAAAAGCTGCTAACCTTGAAACCACTTTCCTGGAGTACGCCTATCTAGCACTAGAAGTGTCGTTACAGGGTATTCCACTGTCGGCTGTAATTTTTTTTATTGTTACACGTTAAAAATTGTATATGTAGTGAAGGAAACCATGAAACAAAACATTGAGTGCGCCATAGTTGAAAAAAAAAAAATAAAACAATACAATAAAACAAAACAAAAAAAGAAAAGAAAAAAAAAGAAATGAAATTAATTTCTTTTGTGTTTCCTTCGACGTTATTTAGTTGTTGCCGGCAGACGACTCCAGTTAGGTCCCAAAGCTGTAGCTATAGCTGGAGCCGAAGCAGCGGCAGCAGCAGCAGCAGCAGCAACAGACTCCAATGTTCATTTCCGGCAGTCAACCTGCGCCATTTTTATTTTAGTTGCCCTCTGTGCATGTGTGTGTGTGCCTCTCTGTGTGTGTGTGTGCCTGCACTTGTACTTTGTTGCAGGTTGGCTCAGGTGGCTCTGACTGGGCTTTGAGCTTGTGGCATCTTGCTGCCCCATGGGGTTTTAACCTTCCTTACTGTTGCTGTTTCTATTTCTATTTCTCTGCTTTACTCTTCTCGTCGTCTCCTCTTGGTTTTTATTATTTTCTTTTTTTTTCTTTCATTGCATTTTGCTTGGCACTTGTTCATTTGGCCAGGCAACTGCAACTGTATCCATTGCCCTGCCCATTGAAAACTCCTCGCCCCCCGTTTGGTTTTAATTTTTTTTCCATTTTGCTAGGCATTTTTTCTTCTTTTTTGTTGTTGTTGTATATGTGTTTGTGCGGCTCCTCCTTGCCTTCTTTCTCTATGCTAATGAAGCCTCTTCTTTTCCATTTTGTTCCGTATTTTTTTTTTTTTATGTGCTCTGTGCGCTCGCTGGCTGCTTTCAATGGCTGCGCCTAAGCCCGTGCTTGTTAATCCCGGGCACTAAAGACCATCCCGACCAACGGACCAACATCATATCAGCGTTGGCCGCCGCCACCAAAACCAATGCCTGTCCCTAACGCCGTCGTTGTCCCTGTCGTCGTCCTGTGCGCACGCTCCGATCTCGTCCTGCTCAAACCCAGACTTTAGTGCAGTGCCTGCAATCTGCACGCCTTGTTGCGGTATTAGTTTGCTTTACGTGATTTCGTTGCATTTTTTCTTAACGTACTTGGTTTGGTTTTTTTTTTTTGCGCGCGCTGTGAGATTTCGCATTCTCACAGTTTTCTTTGGCATTTCCCCCATTTCGCTTTGTGCGGCACTTTCATGCGCTCTGTGGAAAACCCCATAGATTTAATTACAGTTTTCCTCTCACAGATAATCGAATTTTTTTTTTCTGGTTCCTGGTATTCATGCAACAGCAGCGGCAGCATCAGCATCAGCTGCCCCTTTGCCGCCATTGGCATCTTGCATCAGAGCTGAGCAGCTCTGCCTTCGTCGTCGACGTCTCCTTCACCGTCTCCGTCGTCGTCGTCGTAGTTGTTGTCTCTTTGCCCCCGCCGGGCAGTTGGTTTGTGCGACTTCCTTTTAATCTGCATGTCGATTTCCTTTGGTCAGAGTTCGTTCCGCACATTTTTTTTTCGAATTGCTGCTGCTGCTTCTTCTTCTTCTTGGCATTGCTGCCAAGTTTGCACATAAATTTCTGTTCAGTTGTAATTAAAAATTGCTTTTGAGTCCTTACTCAAAATTAGTTTCTTCTGTATCTTACTGGACTGTACCGTGTTGTTGTTGTCTCTTCTGTCTTTCGGCTCTCTGTTTAATCCTAGTTTTTGATGAGTAGCTTTGAGCGCTGTTTTTTGAATGGATGTCTGATGAGAGTATTGAGCCGTTTCAAATTTCAATATTTATTAAGTTTCCGATGCCAATAGCAAAAAAAAAAAGAAGAAGAAGAAAAGCAAGCAAGCATTGAAACCTTTTATGAATATGAAGCTTGATTTAGGAGTTTTTTTGGTTTTTCAATTGAAAATAAGCTTGCTGAGATGTTACCTAGGGTAGGTGTTTTCACTTGAAAAGTTTTCAAACATTATAGGTTTCACAAAAACAAAGGTTTGATTGGACTTTATTACGTCTCGGAAATATTCAGAATGAAGTTTGTCATCTATTTGGGAACTCTCTATTTTTAAAAAGCTTGACAAAACAAAGGTATGGTTGTACTTTGTTATGCCTCTGAAATATTAAGAAATAATTTGTAATCAAATTTTGACCTCTTGTTCCCAAATATATTTTGAGGCCCAGTAAAAGCTTGACAAAATAAAGATATGGTAGTACTTTGTATTACCTATAATATTCAGAATTAAGTTCGTTGTGGGCCAGACCCCGAAAAGGCTGTAAATATTTTGCTTCCTACTAATTCAGCTAAAAGCGATGCTTCAGTGATTTGACAGATAGCAGATCGACTCCGGAGCTTCATCGTACTTGATTTCTCAACGAAAGTCTATTCATAAGGGGCCATAACAAACCATGGATAGCCTCACGAAAAGAAGTTTGACATCTATTATCTGCGACTTCGAAATCCGTTAACAACCTTAAAGCGATAGTTCTGACAAAACAGCCCAAAAACCCTAAGAACGATGTTTTAAGGGAGAAATTTGGCGTGTATGGTTTTTTTTCCCAGGGTTTTGTAGTTTGTCCCAGAATTTTGTTGCGGTTTTTGGGACCTCGGATTCCAATTCAGTGGCTCAAAATTTATTTGTGGAGATTTGTCACATGTAAATTATTATATCTTGAAAATATTTCTTATGTCTGCGGTAGAATAAAAACTTTTTGAACTGTCTCTTGAGGGTCTTTTTTTTTTTTTGACATCTTGAGCAATTCTTTTACACATAGAACTTAAAAAGAAAATATACTTTTAAATGCTGGGATGACGCTATAGATATACTTTTGGATCTTTCTTTTGAACATCTTGAGCAATTCTTCTACACAAGGAATTTTTTAATAGAATTAAAAGAAAAAATATGCTTTTAAATGCTGAGATGACGCTATAGATCTTCAAGAGAAAGAGTCGGATTTTAGTAGTGTTATAATATGGAGTAGTAGAAGTCGTATGATTCGGATGACAAGAGATGTGGATGCTTACATGCCCGTCCGTCTGATTGTTTGTCTGAACACCTATATCTCTGAGATAACAAGAGTTAGAGCAATGCACATTTTGATTTAGAACCCTTATCTTACGACTTCAAGATATGTAATATGCAGGAACTAAAAAAAAAAATTAATATTAGTACCATCCTCAACCAAATTCTGCGGCCCTATGTTGGAATTACTTTCGACCTCTAGGAAATATAAGTATATAAGCAAATTATACGTTTTAAATTTTTATTTAGAGCTTCTTGGCTCAGCATAAAGTTTTGATTTTGAATTCCTTTCATATAGCCCCACCATAGGACCGATCAAATAAAAAATAGCAGGATTTGTTTGTATGTGAAGTTCCCAAATTTCATGAAAATCGGTTGACTATTCATCAATTTCCCATAGGACCGATCGAAAGTTTTCAGTACATAATTCCATTATTCACATATTTCATGAAAATCGGTTGACTATATCATCAAGTCCCTATAGGACCGATCGAAAATATTCAGTGCATAGTTCCATTATTTCCAAAATTCATGGAAATCGGTTGACTTTATTATCAAGACGCCATAGAACCGATCGAAAATTTTCAGTTTATAATTCTATTATTCCCGAATTTCATGAAAATCTATTGACTATATCGTCAAGTCCCTATAGGACCCATCGAAAATTTGCAGTGTATAATTGTATTATTCTCGAATTTCATGAAAATCTATTGACTATATCATCAACTCCCTATAGGACCCATCGAAAATTTGCTAGTTCGATTATTCCCAAAATTCATGAAAATCGGTTAACTATATTATCAAGTCCCCACAGAATCAATCGAAAATTTTCAGTACATAATTCGATTATTCCCGAATTGCATAAAAATTGGTTGACTATATTATCAAGTCCCCGTAGGACCGATGGAAAATTTTCAGTGCACAATTCGATTATTCCCAAAATTCATGAAAATTGGTTAACTATATTACCAAGCACCGATAGTACCAATTCAAAATTTCCTTACCATAAATCAATTGTTTTTCTTTTGTTTAAGAATTTATTTTGATTAAATTCGGCAGTCAAGAATTTTTTTTTTGAGTTCTAAGCAATATAAGATATAATACAATCAAAACCATGATACCCAATTGGACTGCAGGAGAACATAAGAGATTCTGGTTTTCCATTCCGGGGCTTCGTCAAGCAAAAGTGCTTGTCAAACCTCTGGATGCGATCAAGACAAAAGGTCTTGGCAGAGCGGACCTAAAGCTCCTGGTAGCTTACCTATCTGGCCACAACACTGTTAGATATCATCTACAGAAAATTGGCCTATCGGACTCTTCAGAGTGTAGGCTCTGTCTAGAAAACATTGAAACCACCAGACATATTCTCTGTGACTGCCCAGCGTTGGTGTGGGACATAGCCTGTCACATCTTCCATCTCAGGTCAAAACCAACAAGAGACCTACTGCTATTCATCCGAAAAGTCTTTTGCTTTAACTTAAGGGTTTGGTACAAAAGATCTTTTGGTCGCAGTGCTCTACTTCTTTGTGAGGACCCTTTTCGGAAAAAAAACAATTTAAGTCGATTTCGATAAAAATAGGTTCATTTATTTATTTCTTTGTTTCATTGATTAAGTGCATCTCAAAGTCGCCGCTCCCAATTTAAAGTTCGCCAATTTATCTGAAAAATTTCAGTAACATCTAAGTGTGCAGGTTGGACCCAGCATATCTTTTTGGCGAATTTAAATTGACAAATTAGTTACCTTAACAAAAAATAATAGAACGATGTTTATATCAATTTAGTCTGCCTTATCTCATACTGAAATAAACTAACCAGAATAAAATGCTTTTCCAAGAAGATCTATCTACAAATTATCTTAATATTTCCTCGAATTTTGCTAAACAATATCTCGAAAAATAAATTAACTCAAGGCCTTTTTATCCCAGTAACTTGATATTTCACAACCAATGGCGATTTTTTTTACTTCTTTCCAATAAGGTCAAGCTCACGCCATTTATATATTTCAATCAATAAACATTTTCGACTAATTAGTTTAGCAATGTTCTTGTTAAGCACTTGTAATATATACCCATAGTACATATATACTATATATACAAAGCATTTATTCAATAACCTTTTACTAATGACCTCATTTTGCTTTCTCGTTTTGCAGGTAAGAGCACCAAAGTCGTGACAACATAAAAACCAACCCAACAAAAAGTCGTTAAAACTTGTAAAATGACAAAGAAAGTAAAATCGTAAGTTTCACTTGGTTTGGTCCCCGTCCCAGGCACATGCAGATCAAATCAATGACGACTGACGAGAGTCAGCAGCCTTGCCAAAATGAATCTTGAGATACTACAGAAGAAACGCAAAAAAAAATCCATATGATTCAGAGAAAAAAAAGCAATGAAAATTAAATTGCAATAAAATGCACATAAAAAATTTCATAAGTTGAATTTCGGCGAAAATTTAATAAAATTGAAAGAAAAAAGTGCATTTTAGCGTGAGAAAGTTTAGATACTCTTATGGCGCGGATGGATTAATATTTTTTTTTGATAAAAAAATCGTAATTACCAAGCTATTCGGTTTATTTAATTTATTTATAGATACTTTTTTATTTCACCTATGCAACTGTTCCTGAATGTTTCGTGAGATTTATTTGGAAAGCGTTGCTAATATAGCAGAAATATCTTGAGGATACTTTTGGCTTAAAAGAAAATTATGCGATTTTTCTTAAGGCTATTATTCAATTTTTTAACAATTAACTATAGTAGTTACGTCTATATAAGCCTCTTTTGCCTTTGTTTATATACAATCATCAGAATTTTCTTACATTTTTGCAGCAATATGTTGTAGATACTTTTTATTTAAAAGGCAACTAGCCTATCATTCTAAAGTCTTTTTGTTTATATACAATGTCCAGAATTCATTTGATTTCTTTTAATATAATGCGCTCACAATATCCTTAAGATACATTTTATCTTAAACTAGTGAGCCCGGCAGACGTCGTGCCCAAACTTTTTGAACACTCTTAAAGTGTATAAACATCGTAAGATTCTCTAGTTAGCTTATCTAGATAATCATAAGATTTTTGGATTAATTGACTTTCATGACTCTCTAAAAAGCCGTATAGACGAACTTAAGTATTCTTAAGACAGGTCTCATCTCTAATGTGGGGCATGAATTATGCCCCACAGAAACTACATTTCAATCCCTTTGTGACTACGCTTCTGTCTGCACTTAATTCTCCTATACCCGGTGTTCTAATATGCTATTTTCACGATATTCACAGAAATGCGTATATCTCACGAACCAATAAACACAATCACATCGCAATAGAGTCTAAAACCTCCGTATTGACAACTTCTAACACACGCAAAAATCATATTTGAAATTCTTCAACGCGTTCATGAGAACACCCGTAACACGTAAAACAATAGATACTTTTTATTAAAAAGGCCCCATCATTCTTAACCTTGGTTTTTACATACAATTTCCAACATTTCGTTTAATTTGCATCAATAATGTGTACGCAATGACCATTAGATACATTTGTGCAGAAATATCTTGCAGATACTTTTTTTTATTAAAAAGCCAACTAGCCGATTATACTTAGCCTATAATCCAGTATTTTAACAATTAACCATCTACGTTATGTTACAAACTATTTTCGCCTTAGTTTATATATAATATATTTACAATATACAACTTTCATTGATACCCTTTAAGATAAATTTTTTGATAAAAGACTACATGTTGAAAAATATTTGTTTTATTTAGTCAATTTTGAGACGTTTTTTTTTTGGCTTTTATTCAACAAGCTTTTAATTTATTTTACATCATTTTATCGACATAAAAAAAAATAATCAAAATTTTAACCATAAAATTTGTTTAAAAGACAATAAGATTTATGTTTGACACACTTTACTTGAATCGAAGTTAATCTTTCAGTTATAAAAGATACAGATCCATTAAAAGATACGCTTATAATTTTTTTAAAGTTTCACAAGGCCCCAGGTTGCCGTATTTTTTGAGAAGTCGACCGACACTGAGATACCCTGCAACATTTGAACAGTTTATAATATTAAAATATTATGTGTCCTTTGAAGGTGAAGTTTAAAATGTTATTTAAAATATCTGTGATAATTTTAAAGACATTGTATTAAGGAGTGTGAGCGAACTCCATAATATTTCGGAGACTAGGATAGTAAGAGCGATAAGAAGTCATTATAGTTTTTTTTTTTTATTAAAAACAACCGAAATTAGTGACTGTAATTCACTATATATAATATACTTACACTATCCAGCAAAAGTTTAAGACTACCTGAAAAATTTTCACTTTCGATTTATAAGAGAATGGTAAAGCAGAGTTTGAAGACAACTGCATCCAGAAAAACTCGATATAGATAGTGACGATCGATCTAGAAGATTGAATGCCCAGACATCATCAAATAGAAATCAAACAAAAACCAAAAAACAATTCATTTAGTTTCTTTGTTTCTAAAAATGGAAAATACTCATTACAAAAGAGATCAAGGATGAAAAAATATAAGGAATGCAAAATACAGAAAAAATCCCATTACAAAAAGATCAAGGATGAAAAAATAAATGGAAGGACAGAAATATAGGGCACAATTTTTTTCTCTTAAAACTATTGACCTTTATAATTTTTTGTTCGAAATCTATTTATATACGGCTTCATCATATGATAATATCTTTATCCAGGATATTTTCTTCGACATTCCCTATACTTATAAAGTACAAAGGGTATCTATATTTGACGCACTGTATGTAACGGATAGAAGGAGGCGCGGTAGACCCCAAGATCTTTCTACCAAAATGCTTATCATAACGTCAGGTAGCGATTGAGCCATGTCCGTCCGTCCGAATGAACGCCCAGATCTCTGAGACTAGAAGACCTAGTGACACCCTTTACCAGCTGTTGCGCATATTTCCTGAGAAGATGAAGTTTGTTGAATCATAAGAATATCTTCACCCGTTCCCCCAGTAGATTTTTGCGGTTATTGGCAACCCCGTTTACTATTTTCATCTGAAATATAACATAACGATTCTATGGTTTCACGCATGTGTATGTCAAAATTGAACAAACATCGGACAAATACAGCAAAAGCTATAGAGCAAAAACATACAAACTGCGTCAATATTTGACTCTACCTAATTATGGTTATGAAGTGACCTCGAATCACCATTTTTGGTAAAGTGATTCATGTGACTCTAGCATGAACAAATTTACGAATGCAAATATCTTAAAATATTTGACGTCCGCAATCGATTTACCGTGTTTATCTGCCACAGTCTCTCATTACATATCGACTTGAAACTTACCCGCATGCTACTGTAAATGGACTTCTTTAACATAACTTTCGAGTTTCATCACAATCGGTAAAAATGTTCGTGAACTTATTGGTACAAAATATCGAATTTCACTAAAACAAAATTCATTTCAATTGGAAAGTTCTTAGTAGAAATATGCAGCAAAATTTGATCGAGAGAAAAGGTACGACGTATATCCACTGTCGGACACCGCCTCGACTGTACTAAGACTGTTTTCTTATATGAAGTTCATTAGATGCGTAAATTTAGCCGCGTATGGAACTAAAAAATTGCTCTACGCTAGCAAATACTAATGTCATCTACTATTCATTTTAAATGCCAAATATCTAAAAAAAATTTTACTGACTGCTTTTCGGCCTTTAAGCCAAATAGATTTCATCTAAAGCCGTACTAACCTAATATGTTGGCAAAGTTTTGTGTCTCGGGCGGCCGCCGAAAACTAGACTTTCACATAGATGGACGGAGAGCCAATCTTAGCTTAATGGTTGCCACTTTTTAATGATAAGTACGAGTTGGTCCAAAAACCTTATGGTCGACCACGCCTTCCTTTGGCTGTTACACAAATTGCACTAACCTAGCATACCCTTGACCCTATATGGGTGCAGTGTATAAAAACGAAAGTAGCTGACCGTGTGAGAAATGCGGCTTATTGGCTTACAATCGAATTGTGAAACACTCCCCAAATATATTTTTCCAAACATATAGAACAGTTGCAATTGTATCTGTTTGGTTTGTATCTGTGTATGGGCTTATATTTGTTCCCTATGTATTGTACCAATCGGTATGGCTAAGGCACTTTTTTTGGCAACAGGATTGCTAAGGCGTTACACCCTTTGTTTGGGCGTGTACACAGGTTCCTGAGCTGCATTTACTTAGCCTGGCTTTAAACGCTCTAAGCGCGATCTACATCGTTGTTTCTTGGAAACGTTGGGCAAATTATTTGACTGTTGCATATAAGCCATATATATGTATATATATAGGGTGCGCGTGTGTGTGTGTGTGTGGGTCCAGCTTGCATTTAAATACAACAGAAGCAGCAGCGCTGCACAGTGGTCGAAGTGGAATATTTGGCGGAAGAAAATTAAAATATTTTTAATATATGATAATTATCATGAATTCTATGGATTCATTTTATTTACTGCATTATCAATACAGGTAACCTTCCTACAACGCAGGGAATAAGTTCCCAAAAAATGCCGAGTTATAAGAAATAGTGTTGTAGAGGATATGAACTCCATACAAAAATCAGAGTTTGGTTGCAAATTAAATAATTTTTTTAATAAAAAATTAGATAATAAAATTCGATTGATAAGACTTATTTTATTTAAACAAAACCAAAATAAAATTTCAATTATACGCAACATATTCAAGTTGAAATAACTTAAATTAATAAATTAAAGCAAATATAGAACCATAACTACCTACTCCTCCTCATCACTTAGTATGATTTGTCTCGAACGTTTTGTTTGTACTAGTTCAAAATCTGAGCATGATCCACTATCAGATTCAGATTCGGGCATTGTTTCATCGATTATTGGTTTGAAAAAATCATCTCATGAAGTTTGTTTGCTCTTATTTAGTAACTCTTTGTAAATTTCTTGATAGGGAGTTAAGCTGTTTTGAAGATTTCGTTTAAATATTTCTGCTCTATCCCTTAAAGGATCGTTCTCCAAAATGTATTCTTCCAACTGCTTTGCCATATTTAAAACTTTCTCGATACTTTTTAGTAAAAAGTTTTTATTTTCTACATCGGAAAGAATAGATTTCATCGATTGACGATTGTCCTATTTCCTTTGAATAATTAAATATTTGTAGTGCTTTATACTTAATTACATACCCCTCTAAAGGCAATCGCTTTTTCGTCATATCTTCTATCCACACCGTAAGCGATTGTTCCATTTAATCTATTATCTTTGGTCTAGGACAAGCAGTGATTTTCGAGACTGCAGAGGATCCAGATGCTACCAAACTTCAAATTTTTCCTTCGTTTTTTTTAATAGTTCTTATTGTTGACTCATTTAAGTTAAATAACTACCAATATCGATTATCCTTTCTTAATTTTGAAGTCGGTCCAAAATTTGTATTTTTAAATTAATGGATAAAAATTTAACATGCAAACCAGCAACAAAAATTCATTGTGAGAATTGCCCAGTTCGTAAAAAATTAATTATCGAGACATAATGCATTTTATCAATAAATGTTGAAACTTGAAAATATTTCATCTTCTCTACATTTTGTGGATCAGTACTGAAGAGCAGATTTGTTGGAATTTTGTTACCAAATATGCGTTTTTCACAATTTTAGCAGTTAAGGAAAACCGATCCGCTACTAGATCTAACTTAAAAAGTTTCAAATTTTTGATGAATATAGATGAAACAGATATGATATTCATAGATATCATATTGATATGATATTCATAGATATCATATTGATATGATATAGATATGATATAGATACGATATAGATATGATATAGATATGATATAGATATGATATAGATATGATATAGATATGATATAGATATGATATAGATATGATATAGATATGATATAGATATGATATAGATATGATATAGATATGATATAGATATGATATAGATATGATATAGATATGATATAGATATGATATAGATATGATATAGATATGATATAGATATGATATAGATATGATATAGATATGATATAGATATGATATAGATATGATATAGATATGATATAGATATGATATAGATATGATATAGATATGATATAGATATGATATAGATATGATATAGATATGATATAGATATGATATAGATATGATATAGATATGATATAGATATGATATAGATATGATATAGATATGATATAGATATGATATAGATATGATATAGATATGATATAGATATGATATAGATCGATATATATATGATCTACGAGGTGTGTTCAAAAAGTAAGGCGACTTTTCAAATTTCGCGTGCAACGTATTTTCGATTATCGATTTTGACCAAAAAAACCGTCGCATGAGCATCGCTCAAGAGCTGTTGAATGACGTCAACGTCGACCCAGATTTACTCAAAGGGTCATAACTGGTGACGAATCATGGGTATATGGTTATGGATATCGAAACCAAAGCCCAATCGTCCCAATGGAAGCGGCCAGAATGAGCCAAGACCGAAAAAATCGCCGATCACGCAAAACACTTATAACCTTTACGCCTCTCACAACCAAACAAAAAATGTCATTCACTTGAAATTTGGTACAGATGTTCGGGAAGAGTGTACCAATACAACAAAACAAAAAAATCGATAATCGAAAACACGTTGCCCGCGAAATTGCTGAAGTCACCTTACTTTTTCAACACACCTCGTAGATATGATATGGTAGATGATTTAGCTTTCGCAAAACCGATTTTGGATTAGCCCTATATAATTCGGCATATTTAATTGAGAAAGAGCGATTTCAGTTTATATAGCAGCTGCATTACTCAGTGCTCTCAATTTGTATCTATCAGCTCTCCCCAGATCGTTTTCGAAATTAATTTTCTGCCCCTCGATAACCCAAATGGACCACTGTGCTTTGGCGTATGCCCAAAAAAATACATATTGAATGTTTTAAAACCGCTTAGCAAATAAGAGTTACCTGACCAAAAAAAAATAAAACTTACGAGGCTGCCAACTTGTTTTGCAGTTGTTTGTTTGCTTGTTTCTCGGCTTGTCACGTTTTATTTTTACCTGTGCTAATTGAGTTAGTTTGTGTCTGATGTAGTACATATGTACATATGTATATACCTACATGCATTGGTACATATGTACTAGTGTGTGGACACACTCACTCATGAGTGATTGGCAAATTTCATATTGGCAACAGAAGCAGCGCAGCGGCAGTTTTGTGTCTACTTAGCAACTTTTGTGAAAATAACACCATGTAAGGTGTTACGTCTCTGCGCTCCCTTCATGCAGACAGTCAGACAGACAGACCTACCTAGAGTATCTACATATATATGTATCTACATACATGCATGTATCTGATGCATATTGGCCTGGAGCTGTTGCACACTATGCGATAATATTGAGGAGGTTTTTTTTCTTTTTGCATATAACTCGATAATATTGAGGTGTTGTGAGCTGTGAGCTTCATGCCGCATATGGCATCGAAAACCGATAATTGCCAAAGGCCTAACCAATACAAGCGTGTATTGTATCTGTGTGTGTGTGTCTACCTGCAGCAGAAGCCTCACAAGAGACCCGAGACGACTCGACTCGACTCGAACATGAAGTCGTCGTCTCTTCCGTTGGCAGCAAATTACTCACGCGAAATAGTAGCAACTATTTGTATTTGTTTGGTATTATTTGTTGCTGTTTTTGCGTATTTTTCCATACATAAATTTCACTGACTGTTGTTGTATGACGTATGCGCTTTCTTGTGTTCATTGTATTTGTATTAAAACGCATACATATGCATGACATTTTACCTGTGTAAAAATATTAGGGTGAGCCGGGTTTTAGGAATGCGCTAAAAAAGCGAAAGCTTTACAACTTGAAATTTGTTGGTATTTTTTGTTTAAAGAAATTAAATTTTAAACGATTATTTTTAAAAATAATAATAATAATATTACGGCTAACCCTAAAAAAGCGAAAACTTTGAATAGTAACGTGAAATTTGTTAGTATTTTTTTAAAAGAAATTAAATGAAAATTTTAATGCTATTTTAAAAATACCAAAGCTGTTTTTTACAAGTTTTGTGATATAAACAAAATTATATTCCATATTAAATATTTTTATTATACTTTTATAATGTTTTTCATAAATATAAGAAAAATCTGTTATTTACACTCATCTGCGTTTTGGATTTTTTTTTTTTGGAATGGATACCAAAAATTTCACGTATTTCAATGTTCAACAAAAGGCACATATTGCTTTGGTACAATTGGACAAGGCATAGTTCACAAGAGCTTGAAGTTATTTCCAAACGCTCGATTGATGATTCCAATTGTGCAAATGTGTCTCCTAAGAAAAACCCAAAATAAACCATTTCACGTGCTTCCTTCCTGATCATGACAGCTCTAGAGTCTTTGAAAACATGATCTTTGACGGAAATGAGTTTTAAAATCGTTAAGTCCAATTCTCATTATTCAATAAATTCTAAATGCTTTTGTGCTCTGGAAATCGAAAAATCAGATTCAATGAAGATAAAATTTAAATCTAAGATTTATAATTACTGTATTTGAATTTTGTTCCTAATCCTGACTACTCTAGAGGCTTTAAAAACATGCTCTTTGACGGAAATGAGTCTTTGAAATCTTTTTAAGGTTATTTAATAGATTCTTTATATAGACACTAAATTAAAGTAATTTGCTATGGAACCAAGCCAATTCACATTACTCAAAAATCGAGTTCTAAAATGCTATGCTGCACTGAAAATCGAAAAATCAGATTCCAAGAAGATAAAATATATCTCTTAGATTTAAAATTACTGTATTTGAATTTTCTTCCTAATCATTACTGATCTAGAGGCTTTTTAAACACGCTTTTTGACGGAAATGGGTCTTTTAATTTTTTTTAAGGTTACTTAATAGTTTCCCTATATAGACACTAAAATCAATTAATTTGTTTTGGAACCAAGGAAATTCTTAGTACTCAGTCAATCTTGTTTAAAGACATTTTTCAGCTCTGAAATTCGAAAAATCGGATTCAAAAAAGTTGCAACAAGAATCTTAGATTAAAAATTCAAGTATTTGGGTTTGTGAATTTTTTTAAAAAAATTTAAAAAAAAAATATTTATTAACCCTTTCCACTCGAATGTCGCCGCATTTGCGCTTATTTATCTCACTCAGCACTCTTGATTCTTAGATAATGTTTATGCTAGATAATTATTTCTTTCTTTTAGTTTGAATATAAGCTACAATATGCTTTATTACAATATATGTAAAAATAAATTGATTTTTTTAACTGCAGCGACCGCATTTTTCTTAAACATTAATGCATTCACTTTTTATAAAAAAAGCTCTCGAGTTGCTGGTCGCTACTTTTGCTTTTTAGGCTCGAGTGCAAAGGGTTAATATTTTTTTGTCAAAAGATGGCAAAAATTATTGTTAATTTTTATAATATTTGTTGGAAGGCATACTTCTTGATTTGATGATGAAAATAATTGATTTATTTTGTAGGCAAATATAAAAATTTCAGCATTGCTCATCAATCAATTTTTTAAAGATTATCATTAAATGGTCCAATTCTTTAATTCCGGTTTACTACGAATTACTCGTCCCTTGAACCTTTCCTCCAAGCTGTAATACCAAAGATAATGGTTTAGAAATAAAAACTTAAAAGTGAATTTTCGATATACATTCATTCGTAGAAAAATATAAATCCGAAACTATGTTCCAAGAGTATCTTTGACAGGTTTGTAAATCAGTCGTTTCGCAGTTAAGATATTTGAAGTGAATTTTAATGACATGATTACAAATTGATTTTTAGATAATCTGTGTAGAAAAATGTTGATTAAAACTGTCGTATGCATAAATAATAAAACCAAACTTTTCGTACTATACAATGTATGCTATACACTCTGCAATATGCTCAAATCCTTTTAAAGGAACCACAACTAAAATTAGGCAATTTGAAATTTTTCGATTTTATTGAGTCACCCTAATGTTGCCGGCATGCGCTTATGTTGTTATGTATGTTTGCATGTGTGCTGCTTATCTGTTAATGTGTGCGCGCATTTAAGCCGCAAAAACCAAGTCAGCATTTGCGACGGCGGCGACGCTGGCGTCTCAGTCAACGCTGCCACCGGCATGTTGATGACGTCGACGTAAACGACAGCCGAGACTGCGACAGCGAAATGACGAAGTTGTCGTCTACCTGTTCGTTAAGTTGGACACACACATTTTCTTTTCTTTGACTCTCGAAAATTGTGCGCCGTGCGTTGCTGCGCGACTTACCTAGAGAGGGGCGAACGCTGCGCATACGCATACATGAACAGTTTACCTGTGCACACACACATAGACACACACCGACAGACAGTCACATGCGCAGATATGCCGGCTCATGCCGCTCTCATTAATGCGCTCTCACTCACACTTATTTAAAAAGCAACGCTTAAGCGTCTCAACTGCGAAAGTCAAGCCAAGCTGAACGGGCACACTGAGCAGCTCCTGTTGTTGTTGTTGCCGCTCCGCCGGCGGCGTTAACCACGACGGCGACGTAGCCGACCGATACTAACACCAGCATAGTCATCGATGACGATTACGACGAAGACGGGGCAAGAGCGCAAAGCAGCGGCAAAGAAACGACGTGTATGAAGCACAGTGGGAGAAATTGTTAAAGTAGCTAGCAAAAATGTTTAGTAATGAAATCTTTTTAAAAATCAAGGGATAAATATATTTCAAACAGCTGAGGGGGTAAACAGTGTAAAATAAGTTATTTTTTTAAGCATTTTGAGGTTAAAAGCTGGAACATTTTTATATAATCATTTTTATGTTAAAGCTAAAATTTTTTTTATAATAGTTTTTAGGTTTAGGCTGCGAAAAAATGCTCCAATTGAACTTACTTCATAAAACAAATTTTTTTCAAAAATAAAATGTTCAAATTACTGCAAACAGTTGACTTCACTTTACTTATGCAAAGGAAGCGCAAATTAACAATAAATAATTTAAATTTAAAAAATCAAAAATTTTTACTACTTCAATATTCTCCATTAATGTGTATTTATTTTGTGCATATTTTAAATGCACTCATGCTAACTAAGGTGCCTTATGCAAAACTGTCTTGATTGTTTGGCAAAAGATTTTTATTTAAAAAAAAAAAAAAAACAAGTCCTCGAAAAATGCTATGTTTGCCAATACTTATACTACTTTTCTTGATCAACAAAATCTTCAAAAAGCTTGGATATTTAAACTCAATAATTCTATTTTTTTTTTTGTGTTGCTTATTCACTTTTTTTTAACTATTTGCAAAATCTTATCTTATAATAATTTATTTGACATTTTATTGCTAAATTGTGCAGAATGTCCACTGTAGATCTAGCAAAGCAATTTTTTTGAATGCTTTTTAGATATTATAAATGCAATTTAATTTAAATATGAGTGAGTTTAGCTTTCTGCGACAAGATTTGATTTTTTTTGGTTGCTATTAATTTCAATATAAACAAACTACAATAAAATAAATAATTAAGTTTCTTAATTCTTCTTCGATTTCAATAGAAATATTTAGCCAACAATTTTTACTCAAAGTTTTTTTGCGCACGAATTCAAACTATGGCGATTCCTTTTTTTCATATCTTAAATAAAAATTATCTTATTAAAATAAAACTGTCTTGTTATATAATAAAGTCGCCCATCAATAATTTCACAACTAATTTAATGTCAACTAGTATATTGACCATTTTGACCACTGTGCGATGTTTCGTGTTGAAAGTCTTGGTTGTCGGGCAGCAAGCAGCAGCAGCGGCAGCGGCAAACAGCGGCGGCGGCAGCAGCAGCAGAAATAAAGAAGAAAAAAAAAGTTGGGTTTTGGAATTTTTTCTTGCTCTTCTTTGGTTTCAGTTCAGTTCGATTTTTATACACAGTCGCAACGTACAAAAAACGTCCGTCAAAGCGCCTTTGTCCCAAACTGACCGCCATAGTTTACGCCGTAGCGGTAAACGTCGCTGCCGACGTCAACGTCAACGTGACTGACAGACGGGATAGAAAATTTTGTACGAATTGTTGTAGAAGACGTTAAACGTCGCGCAAAAGCAACGAAAAGTGCAGGAAAAGCAAATATCCAAAACAGTGCAAAAAAGAAAATCAACAAAAACAACAGCAACAACAACATAAGCAGAGCGCCGCAACAACAACAGTTAACAAAGTTGCAGTCGAAAAAAAAAGAAAGCAAAGAAAGTAAGCAGCAAGAGCAACAACAACAACAAGAAGAAGCAGCAGCAAAGCAAGAGTTGCTGTAATTTTTGGCAGTTGCTTTACGCCTGCGCATTTATCATGGAATTGTTTTATGCTTGCAAAATTCGTCGCGTGCAATAATAATTCTTGTGACAATTATTTTGGTTTTTTTTCTTTCGTTTATTATTTGTGTCGCTCGATAAATTTATGATAAGGTAAGATTTTTTGGGTTTTATTTTTTAACGTGTATATTTTGCTGGTCATGCTCTGGCACCGGATGTATCTAACTAATATGCTTATAAGTTTTTGGTTCCTCTGAGTTTGGTAAGGTCTTTGTGTGTGTGTGTAAAGGTGTGTGTGTTGCGGCCATTTTGTGTGCTGCTGCCACGGCAGGTTGCCGCAACGCGCTTTGCTGTCATTAACTCATATTGTGTGAGTGTGTGTGTGAAAGTGTGTGTGTTTGTGTAGGGTTTTATACACTGTAAGACAATATGGGTAAGGAATATTGCATAAAGGTCGTAATATCTAGTTGGAAGGGAGTTGTTAGGTTAAGAAGCTGTGAAAAGGAAAGAGATTCTTATTTGCTTGGAAAGTAGGGTACATAATCGAAAGCTACTCAAAATGAAACCAAGATACTTTAAATGAATAAGCTGATATGCAAGTTCCGAGAAAGACATATCAATATTAGTTGGATTTCAGAGGATTGGTGAAACTATCATTATTAAAAGTTTATACTAAACCACAAGATTCTGACAGAAATATGATTTTCAAATTCTTTTTTCGTTTTCTTTATAAAATAAAATTACTCTATAGGATTACAATCTGTTTTTTTTAGACAGTAATCTACTAAATAATAATAAAAAAAATATCAAATTTTCACTGAAACCTACTTTTGTAATAAGATTTTCCAGTGACCAAAAATCTGCTGTCCACAAAGCACTCTATGAGGGTACATATTTGTTAAGAAGATAAGCACGCTTTAACCAGTAGTCCTCGGTATCGGAAAATGTAACTCAAAATTGTTGTAAAAATTTTGGATTTTTAAATGATATGTCAAATAAGTTTCTTGAATAAGGGAATCGCTATTGTTAATCGTTAATCTGTAACGCGATTTCTACCAAGAGGTGTCAAAAGACACCTGCCAAATTTTGATTTCGAATTATTGTCTAAGTGTTAACATTTATATAAAAAAACTTTTTTTTTGCTTTTGGTATTTTTAGTCGTACGAAAAGTACAAAAAAATTATTTTAGACAAATGATTAAACTTTGAGTATAATTTTAAATTACGTCTTTTGACACATCACGGTAGATATAGTGTTAAAGAACGCTTCAAATGTTTTAAAATATATATTTTTTGCTCTAGTCAAACAAGATTTATTGATAGCTAAAAACTCTTCCTACTTTATAATAAAATGTTGGAAGAAAATCTTAAGTTTACTTTGCGAGTTAAATACTTATTGGGGCTTTTCAATGTTCCTAATAAAATTTCTGTTAATTTAAGCTATTTGAAAAATGTATTTTTTCGGTATAACAAGACAGTAGAAAAGTTAGTGTTAAAATGAATAATTTTACCTTTTTGACCCCTTGAAGGGGCATGGGATCTCTATTAATAACTGCTCGGATAGAACAGGGACCTATAGCTTATAGCCAAATCCTAACGGCGGTGTCTTTAATTAATAAAGACTTTCTAGTTTTCTAGTGTTAAAATACCAAACCAGAACTTCTGGGAAAAAAATGGAATTGAATTTATTTACTCGCTTGTTATTTATAAGGGCTCTACTGTGTTGCAGAAATCCGTTTCATCCGAATTTTTGATCTTTAGTAGTACTTCGTTGTACAAGAGAAATTTCTTTTAAAGAACTTTAAGTCCAATATTAATCCATCGAGCATCGGAAATCGGTTTCATCCGAATTTTTTTTTGCACAACAGAGGTTTCTTTTAGCCAACTTAAGCCCAACATCACTCCATCTTTATGCTGAAATATTTTTTAGCTTAATTTAAAAATATGAATAGTGTCAAAAGCTGATCTGATTCTTTTACGAACTTTTATCAAAAATCTTTTAAAAAACAATCTAAATTTCAACCTAACAGTAGAATTGATTTTGAGAAAGTTGAATATTAGTTATTAATTTCTTTTAAGAAACTTATAAGTCCCATACCAATTCATCTTTATACGAACATTTTTTTTTAGCTTAATTTAAAAATATGATTTGCGTCAAAAGCCGATCTGAGTCTTCTACGACATCAGAATCTTTTAAAAAACAATCATATTTGAGGCTTGCACGAATTTTTATCAAAAATCTTTTAAAAAATCATCTGAATTTCAACCTAACAGTGGAATCGATTTTGAGAAAGTTGAATATTAGTTATGTATTTCTTATAACCAATTTTAAGTCCCATCGTCCCTTCATCTTTATACTGAAATATTATTTTGCTTTATTTTTAAATAATTGATTGTCCTCAAAAGCAATCTAGGGCCTGTACGAATTTTCATCAATTACAAAAAATTCTAAATTTCAATCTAATAATGGATCTGAGTGTTTTACAAACTTTCACCAAAAATCTTTTAAAAAACAATCATATTTGGTGCTTCACGAATTTTTACAAAAAATCTTTTAAAAAATCAATCTAAATTTCAATCTAACAGTGGAATAGATTTTGAGAAAGTTGAATATTAGTAATGTATTTCTTTTAACAAATTTTAATTCCCAACATCCCTTCTTTATACTGAAATATTTTTTTTTGCTTTTTTTTTAAATAATTAATTGGGTAAAAAGCCGATCTGAGACTTTTATGTATCGTCATCAAGAATTTAATTAAAAAAAAAAATATTTAAATTTCAATCTATAAAAAGGGAACCATTATTGAGATAGTTAAATATTAGTTATGTATTTATTTATTTACAACTCGAATCCCAGACCATTGCCAGAAACTTCCATTTACTATGGTTACCATCTTCGGCCCCTAACCGTTTTTTCGTAGAATTTAAATATTAAGTGATTTTTTTCAAATCTATAGGCTCTTTTGAAAACTTCGAATCCGGTGAAAATCCTCTCGTTCCTATGATCGGTCTATTTGCGCCTACTTAAGCTTTTTAAACAAAGATGTGGTTTAAGATTTAAAAATAAAAAAAAGTCACAAATGTTATTACCTTCGTCAATATGCTCCAAATATCTTAACCGAATTCTAAATTGAAAGTTTTAGAGCTTTAAAAAAAAATCAAGATGTACTAAAAATACAAAAAAAAAAAGAGTTACAATTGAATCGGTCATTTCAAAAACCTCATAAGTCACTATATTAGAACTTTTCAGGAATCAATAAAAACTATTTCATACACTAACAAATGAGTTTTAATGGACTTTTTTATGCTTAATTATTATTATTTGAAGAGGAAGGATTGTATTCACTTATATAGTTTTTACCCAGAATACGTATCTGCCTTTAAGGAACCATTTTTAGTAAACAAAAGCATGTTGCAAAAAAATGTGACTTATGAGGTTTTTGAAATGACCGATTCAATTGTTATTACCTTAATAATATTAACTTAAAAGTTCGTTAAAAGTTTTTCTCCCAATTGTTTTTCCGTAGAATTTAAATGTTTAGATATTTTTTTAAATCTCCAGAATCTGTGTAAACTTGGAATCCTGTTGAAATCCCCTCGTTCATACGATCGGTCCACTTGCGCCTAATTAAAAGCTTTTTAAAAAAAGTTTTGGTATACGATTAAAAAAATACAAAAAAAAGTCACACTTGTTATTACCTTCGTCATTATGCTCAAAATATCTTTTAGCCAATTTTTAACTTGAAAGTACTTTTCCAAAAAAGCCGTACTAAAAAATCTTTAAAAGATTTAAAAAATACTAAAACGTCATAATTACTATATCTTCGTCATTATGCTCCAAATATCTTTTAACCCATTTCTAACTAGAAAGTACTTCGCCAATAGAGCGTTAATAAAAAATCTTTATACGACTTAAAAAATAGAAAATTGTGCTCAAAATACCTTAAAACCAATTTTTAACTTTAAAGCGCTTAAAAAAGTTTTAAGTAATTTTAGGCATAACAAGGGCTTCAAAAGAATATCTAGACTCAAGATTCTAAGAGCTAGAAGATTGATGTTCTCAACCAAATATTGAGCACTCTTAGCTGAGTAAGCTTAGCTTTAAGCCTAGTAAGCTCTTATACAAAACCCTGAGCATTTTTGTTTAGAAATTTTAAGGTCATAAGGATTTTCTTTCTTAAAAATAAACAGCTAGCTAGCTACACAAGAGTATCTTAAAGTCGTTTCTATCCGGATGTCTTGTTTTATGTGCGTTTCTTGCTGGTCTGGCTTGCCTCAATTATTGATTGATTAATTATTGCTGACGCGCCGAACGCTGACCAAAAAGCAAGCAGCGAACAAGCGACCAATCGACCCACCAAGCGACCGAACGACCCTTTATATACATTTGTATAAGTATATACATATATATATATATATTTCTTTCTATATATGTATGCATTTTGTAAATGTATGTAGATGGAATGGAAACCGGTTCGTTGACGCCTATCTGTGTGTGGCAGCAGTTGGCAGTTGTGTGTTGTTGCTGTTGTTGCACTCTCTCTTTTTGTACTTTAGCCCCAACAGCAACAACAACAACAACAGCAGCGACAACAACATAATCCAATTGCCTGGCCTGACTGCCACTTGTCGATCATCATGCGTTTTTAGCAATCGATTATGAGCAAATGCACACAGATACACACATAGATACATATACTAAGCTTCCTCTATGCACTGTAAATATTTGTCAGATACGCTAGAGAGACGCATGCGCAACAAATAACAACAACAACAACAGTAAGTGGCAACATTAGCGTAACGGTTGCAGCTGCTGCAAAACCGCAATCTACTGAAGATGCACCACTCACTGACTGCTGCTGCTGCCTCTATTTGTTGGTCAATAACTTGGCTAACTAAACAAGCCCCTCTAAAAAAAATAAAAACTCACTCTCTACCAATGTCTGTCTCTGCGTCCGCCCGTCCGTCCATTCGTGCAGCTCTAGCTGCCCGTTTTGCAATTAACACTCTTGCGTACGTGCCACATTGTACAGATGAGAGAAGAGCTTAATCAGCATCCAATTGGCACAACGACGTCGACGACGCGCCAAACCCAGCTCAACAGCTCACCAGCCAGTCAACCAACCCAACCCAACCCAAAACCCAAGTCGAGCCAATCCATGCCACTGCCATTCCAAGCCACAAAGTTAATCAGCGTGCAACGTTGTTGCCAAGAGTTACTTTGGAGTGTCTACTACGAGACAAGCTTTTTCCTTTCCTGCTCGTTATTCTGTTATTTTGTTTTTGTAATTATTATTTTTATAATAAACTTATTAGCGTTTCCCCAACACCAACCCAACACACCCCAGCCCAACCCCACTCCTAATGCGCCACACGCTGGGTTTGACTAAAATTCAATTAAGAAATCAAGCTCCTCTGTCTGGTCTGGTCTGCTCTGGTCTGGTCGGGTCTATCTTTAACCAACTCTCCAATGAGATGAGAGTGTGCTTAGTATTTTTGGTATGCCACGCATTTGTTCACAATCTATTTCTTATTGGGGTCTTTCGCCTCTCTGGGCAGCACTGGTGGATGGATAGAGGTATTTGTAAGAAATTTAATAATCTTTAATGAGCATTATAGACATTATAGATATTTGCACTACAATGTTTCTAATTTGAAGAATCTGTTGAAAGATTTGCTAGTTATAAGTTAGAGTGGCCTTATGGTACGTGACTGAAGTTTTAAAGCTGGTAAGAGAAATAGGGGCGATAAATAATCATCTTTGTATTGCGATTTTATGGCTTATTAAGGTCAAACAACTAATTGATTTTCTTTAAATGTAAAAGAGTGGATTTCTTTTTGGGAGGTTGCAGTGGGGTGCCGCAAGAATGTCTTTAGAAAAAGTGAGATAAATAAAAATACGGTCATAAATCTTGCAGTAAAAATAATGCGATATAACGATTTTTTTTTCAAAACTTTTAGGGTAACATTGTTTTCTTAATGTCATTATTGCAACATTGCGTGATCAGTCCTAAAAATATCCTTAATAAGCTTGGCTGAGCCAAACAAAAAATGATTTTGTACTTGTGGCTTACCTACAATCATTAGGGTAACACTGGTTTATCTGAATGGAAAATGGGACATATTTTGTCACAGAACCAACTTTAATAAAAATTGGAAAAATCAATAAAAATCTGAAGCAATAAAAAAGTTTTTAAAAGACGTTTACTTATAAATAGATAAATCTTTTGGTAGAATCAAAAGCAAGGTAATGTTTTGACAATTTTTAGGGTAACACTGGTTTATTATTGCTGTTAGGGTAACATTGGGCTATCTCTACTATAAATGGGAAAATCTTTGTCAAATCAGCATCGATCATAAGGTTGACTAAACAAAACTAAAAATGTTTTTGTTCCTGTACTTAATTTTAATTATAATCGTTAGGTTAACACTAGCTTATGTTAATTAAAAATGGAACATATTTTGTGAAACACGCAACTTTCATTAAAATAGAACATATTCTTCTAAAAAGCATTATTAATATTGTCGGAAGCAATAAAAAAGTTTTTAAAAAGACTTGAAATTATAAATAAATAAATCATTTGGTAGAACAAATTTAAACTAATTTTTGACAATGTTTAGGGTAACACTGTTTTATCTTTAGTGTAACATTGGGTTATCTCTATTAAAAATATGATAACTTTTGTCAAATAGGTATAGTTTATAAAAATAAATTATTTTGTACATACTTCTACGTAATATAAATAATTATCGTTAGGGTGACACTGGTTTGTATTAACTAAAAATATGACATATTTTGTTAAATACGCAAATTTTATAAAAATTGGATATATTTTACTAAAAAGGCATTAATAATATTGTAGAAAGAAAAAAGTTTTTTTAAAAGATTTGTGCCCATTATTTTTATTGTCGTTGGGGTAACACTGGTTTATTTCTACTTAAAATGGGAAATCCTTTGTCAAATACTAAGGAGACGCGAATTGTTAGATAAAACCTGCTTATTTTTACTCGTTATTCTTATTTACCTTCAGAATAGAGTCCACGATTAAGACTATTCGAAAACATATTAGTAGTTTTAAATAGCTCAGATTTGAAGTGCCCCAGGCAATTGATTGAATTTATAGGATTTGTAACACCCAGCTTTCATTGTCGGATATTTGTTTTGTTGCCCAAATTTCTCTTAAATAAATTCCAAAACTTGAAATTATTATGGGCAATAAAAATTTTCACAATAGCATTAATAATTTTTTAAAGGAAAAAAAGTAATCCACCTCTTTTGACTGAATATCTTAAACAAAGTATACCTACATATGTATATAGTGCTGGAGTAACATCGATGTTGGCTAACGTCGATTTTTCCGATATTTTAAGCAAACAAACATCGATATATCGATACATCGAACTACATTTAGCGGACATTTTCTAAATGCTTAAGTTAATTCAGAAATATCGGTCCAATAAACCCCTTCACTCATGAATTATAAGATAATCATAAAAAAAATGCATAAAACGAGACAATTTGGAAATTATCTAAGATTCCTGTATCGAGTTTTTTTAGACATAGGATAAAGCTGCTCAAAATCCATAAGCGGTGCCCCTGTCACATGTAAAGTTTACACCATGGATTTCAGCCATAGTATCTTGGGAAGTACTAGAGATACTCACATCGTTTTATGTATAGTTTTAAGATCTACAATTTTTTGATGATACACACAAAAACCAAAAAGGGCAATGGGATAGTTTAAAGAAAACTACGTTTCAGTTATTTCGGAGCCCTCTACGACCTAAAATATGAACTTTTGGGTATACATTCCATTATATAATAATATCTTTTGTCGTATACGCATACATTTTTCAAAACGCAGACTTCTTTGTCAAATAAATTTGTATCTGAAAGGGAATCTAAAGCAGCGTCAGAAATCTGTCGTTTAAATTTAGAGCGTTAAAGAGAATTAAAAGGAAGTATACCTATATAAGACATAGATTTCTGAACCGTACGTGAACCATATTTTTTCAAAATATTTCAAATAAATTGTTTCAATAAACAGTCTGCAAAAATTATCAAATCTATAACTTTAATCAAAATTTATTAACTCCAATCATATTGTTTTTGAATAAACGGTTCGGATGTTTAAATGCATAGAGACAAGAATAGCCGAATAATGACGTGAATACCCCTAACAACGAGCCAGAAAGGAAACAATGCCAGACTAGCAGCAGTTTACAACTTTTTTTTTCGCTGGATCTACTTCCATCCATGACAAATCTTTTGTGCGATTTTTTATGAGTTGTTGTTATGCCATTTTTTTTGTACCAATATTTTAGGTGCGGTTTTATCGTATTAGAAAAATAATACGTCAGTCCATGAAATGATAAGGTGATATCGTCCTAATGTTCACTCTCTTATTTTATCTCTTATCGTCATTTCAAAACGGGTTAGTTGTAGATAAACAATTTTTTAACAAGTTTTTTTATAATTCTTGTTTTATTTCTTTGAAGGATTCACATATAGGTAGTAGGATTCATACAAAAAATTGTTTATGAGAAAAATGCTATTAAAAAGCTTTTTTGTTGTTTTTGCGGAATTTCATGATCTTCTTCTTATATACAAATCTAAAGGGTGTTATCTCGTGCTTGCTTCGCTAACCAGCACTCATCTCGTCTCTAGGGACTTCATGATCTTCTTCTCATATACAAAACTAAGGGGTTTTTTCCCCTGCTTGCTTCGCTACCCAGCACTCATGTCGTAGTCCCTAATGATTTCACGATCTTCTTCTCATATACAAAACTAAGGGGTTTTGTCCCCTGCTTGCTTCGCTACCCAACACTCATTTCGTAGTCTCTAGGAACTGCAAACTTTAGCGCAAGCTTCCTTATATGAAGTCTTTTAAAAAATACCAATATTGACTCTATCATTAAAAAACTATTTTTAGCTTCCATTTTTCTTAGCGATAATATCTAAGCAATCCATACCCAAACTTATTATCTCCGATTTCATAAGTTCAAAGAACTTCAGCTTATTATATTTCAAAAAAACATCCATCCGACACGGCACGATTTGCTAATATTTTAATTAACTTTTCCCCCATTATAAAACTAAATATTTTTGTGTGAATATTAATCGTTGTGCCCCAAAGCAAATGAGCTCATCTGCTTTTAAAAGCTACATGTGCCTGAAATCCGTATTGCTTATGTTTGCAGCGCGGAATCGATACGTCGATCTCCGGTTGATCTCTCAGCTGGCCACTAAAAAGAGCCAACAAAACCAACAACAAACAACCAATTAGCCAGACCATATGCTTATGTAATAAACTGTTTTACAATTTTTGTTTGGCCATTTGGTTTTTAAGCAAAGATTGTATAATTGTTTTGTTTATATACCTAGTCTGTATATAACTATATATATAGTATATTTTTGTGTGTTTACGAAATCTTTTGCAAAATGGCGTAGAAAGGCAAAGAGCTATAGCTATATAGGCGACATGTAATTAACACTAATTAATCACGAACATTTGACGAAATCTTGCAAAAATTCCAAATACAGCGAAAGAAACAGCAAAAATCAATCTTTTAAAAAATAATTTTTACTTTTTTGGAGGGTCATAAATTGGCGGCAACACTTGAAGGCGGCTTAAAAAAAAAAGACAACAATGAAAATTTTTGCCAAAAATGTCGGTCCACAGCTTAGGCCTTGAACTTGTCTTTGGCCAAAATAAGCTCACACATACTCAAGACTAGTTTATGTTATGATCATCATCATTATCATTATGGTGTTGTTTTTTGGTCCTAACCTGCTTGTCTGCCCAAACTTAAAGAAACTACAATTTAATCATTCATTACTTGGTTAATTATAATTTTTCCTCATCATTTTCGTTATATTCAATGGCTCCAACTTTGCTGCCAATGGTAACGAACTCAGTAGACCTTGAAAATTCTAGCAAAAGTTGTCGGCCTAGTAAGTATTATGCCTAGAATTAATTACCAAAAAAAATAAGAAGAAATAAGTAAGAACGACAATGGCATGAGATTTAATTGAGGTGCTGGAAGTTTTAATACTCTTTAGGCAGCAGTGGATATCATAATTTTATTATTTATTAGAGGAAATTAAGTAACATGAAAAATAGACGCCATTAAGGTAGAAAAAATTACTTAGAAGTAGGTTTAAAAACGATTAAATATTTTTAAATAAAAAAAAGATATATATAAAAAATATATAAAAAAACCAAAGATTAAACTAAAAAAATCAAAAGATTAAATAAAAAAAAACCAAAAGATTAAATACAAAAAAAACAAAGATTAAATAAAAAAAATGAAAAACCAAAATAATAAATAAAAAAAAAACAAAAGATTAAATAAAAAAAACCCAAAAAAGTATAAACAAATAAATATAAAAAAAACTATAAACAAATATAAAATATATTAAAAGATAAATATAAAAAATATATAAAAGATAAACATAAAAAATATATAAAAAGATAAATATAAAAAAATATTTAAAAAGAAATATAAAAAAATATATAAAAAGATTAATATAAAAAATATATAAAAACAGATTAATATAAAATAATATATAAAAAAAAATTAATATAAAATAAGTATATAAAAAGAAGATTAATATAAATAAATATATAAAAAGATGAATATAAAAAAATATAAAAATAATAAGAAAAATATAAAAAATATATAAAAATAAGAAAAATATAAAAAAATATACAAATAATAAGAAAAATATAAAAATATATAAATAAATAATAAGAAAAATATAAAAATAATAAAAAATATAAAAATATACATAAATAATAAGAAAAATATAAAAAATATATAAATAATAAGAAAAATATATAAATATAAAAGAAAAATATAAAAAATAAGAAAAATATAAAAAGAGGAAAATAGAAAAATATAAAAAATAGGAAAATAGAAAAATATAAAAAAAGGAAAATAGAAAAATATAAAAAAAGGAAAATAGAAAAATATAAAAAAAGGAAAATAGAAAAATATAAAAAAAGGAAAATAGAAAAATATAAAAAAATGAAAATATAAAAATATAAAAAATAGAAAAATAGAAAAATATAAAAATATAAAAATATAAAAAAGGAAAATAGAAAAATATAAAAATATAAAGATATAAAAAATATAAAAATATAAAAAAGTAAAATAGAAAAACATAAAAATAGGAAAATATAAAAATATAAAAAAAGGAAATATAGAAAAATGTAAAAATATAGAAAATATGAAAAATATAAAAATAGGAAAATATAAAAATATGAAAATATAAAAATATAAAAATATAAAAATATAGAAAATAGAAAAAAAGGAAAATATGAAAAAATATAAAAAAAGGAAAATAGAAAAAAAGAAAATAGAAAAATAGAAAAAAATAAAAATAGAAAATTCAAAAAAGTATAAGTATAGAAAAAAAGAAACAACAAATAAAAAACAATAAATTAAAAAAGGACAGCAAAACAGTGAGCAAAAATAATAATAATAATAAACATAGATAAACAAATATGTAAATATAAAAAATTTGTTATTTGAAGAAAGGTAAATAGAAATTATCAATATAGTAATAAAAATGGTAAAATTATACAATTTTTTTATAAATTCCAATTGAATAAAAACTTATAAATAAAAAATGATTTATGAAATGAACAATAATATGCAAAAAACTTATTAAAACAAATTAATAAAAAACAATTTATTTAAAATAAATATTATATAAAAAATATGTATTTAAAAAAATTAAAATATAAATAAAAATTATATAAATGAATAATTTAAACTATTTTTGAATGCCTGGAAAGAGAAATTTTGAAATAAAATAAAATTATAAAAATAGTATTTAAAATTCTAATTGAATAAAAATTTATAAATAAAAAATGATTTGTGGGATTAATAAAAATATGCAAAAATAAATGGTTTTAAGAATCCAATAAAAAACTATTTATTTAAAATATATATTGTAGTATAATACAAAAAATATGCACCAAATATTAAAAAAATTAAGCAAAACATAATTAAAAAATATAAAAATAAAATATGTATAAACTTTTTTTGAATTCCTGCATAATAAGGAAAAAAATTATGAAATTTTATAATATATAAAAATATATTTAAAATTCTAATTGAAAAACTTTTAAATAAAAAATGATTTGTGGGACTAAGAAAACTATGCAAAAAACTTATTTAAAATAAAATTAAAAAAATAAAAAATTATTTAAAATGTATAGTATACAAAAAATATGCACTAAATATTTAAAAAGAAAAGAAAAACAGAAATAAAAAATATATAAATAAAATATATAAACAAAATATATAAACTATTTTTGAATGCCTGCAAAATAAGAAAAGAATATAAAGTGCTTAAAAAAATTAATAAAAAATATATAAAAATATAAGGAGAGAAAAGAATATGCTACAAATAGAAATTAATAAACTATATTCACTTTTTTATATAAAATATATAAAAAAAATAAAAAATTATATAATAAATCATATGAAAAACATAGGTTGTAGGTTTGGTTATACCGTTGACCCCTGGGGGAGTCACACATAGACTAGATAGTTCTGAGTGGTTTAATGACATATACCCATATAATAAAAAAAATGTACATTGTATAAAGCAAATACTTAAAGAAAATATCGACAAAAATATATAAAATTTTTTTAGTTAACATTTTTTTTTAAGGAATATTTGAACAAAATACCTTACAACTTTTATAAAGTTCAAACTACAAAATTTTGTATATTATAAAGCTATTATCAACTCTCTTACGATCTCCTGAACACGAAATTTGTATACAACAGAACAAAATTCTGCTCCAATGCGAATTTTTTACAAGAAATAAATAAAATATTAAAAAAATGCATATAATTTTTTAAATTCAAATTGTTTTAATGAATATATACTAAATAAGGTCGAATTTTTATAACGATCAAACTACAAAATGTTTGTATATTATGAAGCTATATCACCTGTATGATCTTCTGAACACGAATTTTTTATACAACGAACTAAATTATGCTCCCATACGAATTTTGTATAAGAAAGTCTCTTGTAGGTACAATAAAATATTAAAAAATAAATATAATTTATTACAATAAAATAATATACCAAAATACTAAATACAGTAGAATTTTTATAACGATGAAACTACAAAATGTTCTATATTATGAAGACCTATCAAATCTCTTTCTTATGATCTTAGGATGTTATGAAGATCTATCAAGTCTCTTTCTTATGATGTTATGAAGATCTATCAAGTCTCTTTCTTATGATGTTATGAAGATCTATCAAGTCTCTTTCTTATGGTCTTATGATGTTATGAAGATCTATCAAGTCTCTTTCTTATGATCTTATGATGTAATGAAGATCTATTAAGTTTCTTTCTTATGATCTCCTAAGCTCGAATTTTTAATATAACGAACCAAATTCTGCTCCCGTGAAAATTTTTTATAAGAAAGAGTAAGTATACAAAAAAAATTATACAACAAATTTTAAATAATAAAATGATTTTCTAAAATTAAAAGGTATCAACATATTTTTATTTTTCGCTCTGGGAATATGCCAATTTTTTGTAACTGGCAGATCACAAAAATACTTCATTAACTGCACAGAAGTTAAATTTTTTTAAATAAATAAAAATTTATTTAATAACTATTTATTTAATGAGGATTGTATAAACAGCGTTATAGATGGCAACATCTTAGGAAAGGATTTTCTTAGCTATAATTATAATTTCCATTAGTTTCCATGTTGATATTTATGCGTTACATACCTCTCCATAAATTCATAATACGCGTCCTAACCTCAAAAGAGTATATAAATCGCTCCCATGGCAATTAAAGCACGCGCACATTAATTTAAAGACCTCAATTGCCGCTGGTGCTATATACCACACTGTAGCATATACTATATACTATATATATGTATATATATACCTACTACTGTATAGGGTAGGGTCTCTAGCGCACATTGACTTAACAATCCGCTTATATGAGGAAACTCACGCAATTTACTCTTATTTTATATAGTTTTTATTTTTTTTGTTGGTGGTTGCTTTGTTTAGACCCGATTGAATTTGGTTACACCTGAAAGTGACTTTCAATTTTTACCATTCTTTTGTGAGGGTTTCTTTTTCTTTTTTTGGTAATATAAGCCAGTTTGTTGTGGCATCAGTGGCTTTGTCTTGCAACAGGTTGTTGCAAGCAGCAGGTAGCAGATATTAGAGAACCTGTTTGAGTGTGTTCCTTGTGCCCAAGGAGTGAAGAAGAACTAACTAAAATATGGGCTGCTTTTCTATGCATGTAAGTCTCGCTCACTCATACGCTCCCCAAGCTAGCAGCTGCCATCTCTGTCATTAGACCTTGACCTTGTCTGTTTCCTTTTGGTGTTACCCACACACATACATACATATTATACACATAGACCAAGTCCAAGACCAAGAGCAAGACGCAGTTGTCTAGCCTTGCATAATTTATGCTTTTACGCCACTAAAAATCTAGGCTACACACACACACATGTAGCAAGTGTATACGTGTGTGTGTAGTGTGTGTGTATTTGTGTCTAGTCAAGTTGCAGCCGGGGCACTCCACTTTTATTAGCCCACTTCCTTTTGCCGTTATCAAACTGGCTTTTTCTATTACGCTACGCGCACGTCTTTTTATTTCGTCTTGCAAGCTGAAATTCCACCTCCTCCTAGCACCCTCCGCATGTCGTCTTTAACAACATCTTTAGCGAGCTACTCCTTTGCGTTGTTTTCTTTTCTATTTTTTTTTTGCTTGATTTTTTTTATTTTATTATGTATTTTTTTTTTGCCGGCACTTTTTGCTCCTTGACGTTTTGCGCATTTTCAAACGCGTTTTTCGTCTGCTGCCGTTGGCGCCAGTGGCGGCGGCCAAGAGGCTTGCTGGTAGCTGCTAGACCCCTAAGCATAACACTGTTTCCTGCTTGCTTGCCAGCTACGCCTCTGGCTGCTGCTGCTGCCGCTGCCTCAGTCGCTCTGCCGCTGCGCTCATGTGTTGCGCGACTTTGCTTTTGATGAAATTTTATGTTGTTGGCGTTTACGTTTTTACCTACATTTCGTTAGTGGGTAACGTATAACGTATACGTCGTGTTATTCCTGCTCTTTTACAATGTCGTTGTTATAGCTGTTGTTTTTGTTGTTGTTGTTGTTATCGTTGTTACTTCTTGTGCTGCTTGTTTATTGTTGAAACGAGTTTTTCCTACACTTGCTTTTCACATCTCTCCTTTTGGGCATGCATGTGTGTGTGTCTCTCTGTCTCTGTGTATGTGTTGGTTGTTAAACAGGTCGCGTTTTCTTTGGCATCGTCTACGCTGCTTTGGCGTTTTTCTTCTACTTTTACTTATTGCTGCTGCTGCTTGTCGTTGTCGTCTCTCTCGCATATGTTTTTCTTCTTTTTTATTATTTTTTTTCTTACCTTGCATACGTCCTTGAAGATTTGTCTTATTTTCGTTTTATACATCGTTTTTTTTTTTATATTTTGTTTATAGGTTTTTACTTTGCCTTTCGCTGCTCTTGTTATTTGTTTGTTTTTTTTCCTACTACTTTTGCTTTACGTTTTGGCTTACTTTTGCTTTTGTTGTTTTGTTTAACGTTTGCGTCTTTAAACTGGGTCTCAATTCAACATCATCTTTTATCATTATTTTGAGGCAGCAGCAACAGCGGCAACAGCAGCACATTCCTTTTGGCCATTCTTGACATTTTTGCTATGCGTCTGGTTAAATGACTACTTGGTAATGCCAGGAATGTCGAGGCTGCTTAATGGCATTACTGGCATGTCCTTGGACATGGCATACTGTCAGCACTTAAGCTTAAACTTGAACAAATCCGATTTGCTTTATGCTAGATAAATTTATTATTGTGCTCATAAAGATATTAGGAGCCACTTTAGTGCTGAAAGTAAAAAGTTGTTGCTTAAAGATTAAAACTGGACAAGCTACAGTCAAATGAACTTAAAGATCCGAGGTTCTTAATGAGGAACGGTCTTGGTCAAGCCCGGAGCTGGAAACAGCTGCTGGGTTGGAGTGATTAATTATGGCTGCTCTACACTTTACATGCGTTTTTAGTAGCTAATAAGTTGCTACCTGGGAGAGTTTCTGTACATAAAATTAGGAAACGATTTTGTGGCTGCGAAAGGTTTCCATTTAAGCGCTTGCAATAAGTAGCATTGTGACGTCAGCAAAACACGCTGCATATGCTATAAGATCTCTTATCTTCTTTTTTATCTATGAAATTTTTTAATTCAGTTTGAGTCTGACCTTATCAACATAAACATCTAAAATTTAGAGAATTTTTCGTCCTTTATAAACCTAATCTATTTTTTACGAATTCCTTTTTTAATACTCTTGAGTAAAATGGAAAAACTCTTTCACTGTTACTTTTAATATCTATTTAATGTCTTTTTAACCGAATTTTATTCTATATGTTCGAAATCGAAAATCTTCGTTCGTAGGAAACGATTTTGTGGCTGTTAAAGGTTTACATTTATGCGCTTGCAATAAGTAGCATTGTGACGTCAGCAAAACACGCCGCATATGCTATAAGAGCTCTTATATATTTTTTTAGCTGTCAAATTTTTAAATTCAGTTTAAGTCTGACTTTATCTACACATAAGCAAATCTACAATTTAGAGAATCTCTCGTCAATCAATCAATTTCTGAAGAATTACTTTTTATGTAAAATTTTCTGTGTTGTTGCATAATATGGAAAAACTCTTTCATTATTACTTTTAATATCTATTTAATGTATTTTTAACCGAATTTTATTCTCGAAACCAAAAATTTTCGTTCGTAGGAAACGATTTTGTGGCTGTGAAAGCTTTCAAATTAAGCATTTCCAATAAATAGTATTGTGGCGTCAGCAAAACCCGCCGAATACGCTTTAGGAGCTATTATTTTTTTTATCTATCAAATTTTTAAAATTCATATTGGTTCTGACCTTATCTACAATTTAGAAAATCTCTCGTCTTTATATTCAATCAATCAATATTTTACGAATTCCGTTTTTACTAAATTTGTTGATATTCTTGCATAATATGGAAAATCTTTTTCATTTCTATTTGTAATATCTTTTTAATATCTTTTTAACCAAATCTTGTTCTATATATTTAGACTATATCCACCCAATTCTTTTTTAAGCGCAATTTCCTATATTTTCTCATATTAAAAATCTTCATTTGTTAAAGTAATATCTATTTAGACTATTTTCACCCAATTCTTATTTAAGCGAAATTTTCTAAAATTTCGGAAACCGAGAATCTATGTTCGTCATATGTAGTAGTAATAATATTTATTTAGAATATTTTCACCCAAATCTTTTTTAAGTACAATTTCCTAAATTTTCGAACACTGAAAAATCTTCGTTCGTTAAAGAAATAATATTTATTTAGCATATTTTCACCCAAATGTTTTTTAATTAGAATTTCCTAAATTTTCAAACACTGAAAATCTTCGTTCGTCAAAGTAATAATATTTATTTAGACCAATTTCCATTCAATTATTTTTTAAGCGTAACTTTCTGAATTTTTCGATATCTTAAAGGGTTTGTTCGTTTAGTTTAAAATATTTATTTAGACTGTTTTCATCCAATTCTTTATTAAGCGAAATTTCCTTTATTTTCGAAAGTTGAAAATCTTTGCTCGTCTAAAATAATGTCTATTTAGGCTATTTTCAACGAATTTTTTTCAAAATTAAATTTTTGTCCTATATTTTTACAATTTCCAAGTTTCTTAATATTATCATAGCGCATTTTGACCATATATGAAAACTTTCTTCGGTAATGAACGAATTCGTAATTTCGAAAATATATCTATGTAGTCTATTTTAAAGGTATTCTTAATTTTGAAAAATGGGAAACTTTTTCTTTTTTAATATTTTTACAAGCTCCAACAGTTTCCTAATAATAATATCATTAAAGTCTATTTTGAACGAATTCTTAATTTTGAGAAAAATCCATGTAGTCTATTGTAAACAAATGCTAATTTCGAAAAATGGGAAACTTTTCTTTGCTAATATTTTCACGAACTCGAAAATTTTCTCCGTTAATATAATATCTAGAGTATTTTAGACGAATTCCGAATTTCGAAAAATTGAAATTTTTTTCTTTGTTAATATTTTTACGAACTTATAAAGTTTCTTCGTTGATCTTATATATAATTATTTTAAGTGACTATTTGCAGCGAATTCTTTTTTAAGCAAAATTTTCCATATTTTTAAGATTCTAAAACTTTCTTCGTTAATACATATATCTATTCTATTTTCGACGAATTCTGAATTTCGAAAAATGGAGAATTTTTTTAGTTTTTAATATTTAATATTTTCACAAACTCGAAAAGTTTCTACATTGATCTTATATATAATTAATAAATTATTTTTAGTGACTATTTGAAACGAATTCTTTTTAAGTGAAATTTTCCATTTATGTCATGTATGCTTACCTATTTAGACTATTTCCAACGAATTCTTAATTTCGAAAAATGCAAAAATTTTTCTTTTTCTATATCTTCTTAATAATAATATCATTATAGTCTAACTTGAACGAATTCCTAATTTTGAAAATTGGAAAACTTGTCTTTGCTAATATTTTCACGAACTCGAAAAGTTTCTACGTTGATCTCTATTTGCAACGAATTCCTTTAAGTGCAATTTTCCATATTTGTCAGATTGGAAAATTTTCTTCGTTAATATATGTAACTATATTAGACTATATATAACGAATTCTTAATTTCGAAAAATGGAAAACCTTTTCTTTTTCTATATCTTCACAAACTTCTTTATAATTAATGAATTCTTTTTAGTTGAATTTTTATGATATCGATAAAATTTATTATTGTAATTAGATGAAATTTTTAATATAAGACTTTCATCTATAGGTAATTGCTATTAGGCCTGTATTCGGAAAAGTAATTTTCTAAGTAATTTTTTAAGGCAATATTTTTATGAGGGTAATATTTTTGCTAAAGTAATTTTTTAAAGTATTTTTATTTAAAATACATTTATATTTAATTAACGAATTCTTTTTGGTGACATTTTTTATATTTCTGCTAGTTTTAAAATTTATTATCTTAATTTAATTTAGATGAAATTTTGAATGTTTTCGAAAACTGGGAAATCTACCATCTATAGATAATATCTTTTTAGTCTATATTTGGAAAAGTCAACTAATTATAATTAATTAATTATTTTTATTAAAATTTTTAATATATCTGCTAGCGCTAAATTTTATTATTTTATTTAATTTAGTTGAAGTTTTTAATATTTTCGCAAACTGGAAATCTAACATCAGATAATAGTTGTTCAGCTTATTTAAAAAAAATTCAAATTTAAAAGATTTTTTAAGTTAACTTTTTCTGTGTTGGGTTGTCTATAATATGGATCGACGTTGGTTCCGTCCTCGCTATTTAGCATATTTACAACTGAACATGTTGACTGTGTTTTTTATATAAAATTTTTTGTATATAATTATTTTCTTAATTGGCTTTGAACATTTTTTTAATTAAAGTGAACTCTTCAACTTAAAAATTTTTAAGGGAGAGTAATTGTAAGTTCATTCTCTATTACTGCCTTTTAAAAATGTTCCCTGTGATTTATTAGAGATTTAGAACTATCAGCTATACCTAAATTCTTATCTGCAGTAGAAGAATCAAAAATAAAACCTAGTACTCCTATATTCCATATGTATTCTATAGTTTAACTAAGATTTCTAATCAAATTTACCCCATATTTATCTTGACCATATTTTAATTTTAGCCAAAAAAAAACCAGCCATAAAAAACAATAACTTGAACCGCTTAAATATGTAATTTTGTTTTGCCAAAAACTTTAGCAATACTTTCCGGTTTTTTTTATTAATTTCTCAAATTGTTTAGTACTCAAGAGTTCAGTCACTTTATGAGCATGATTACTCAATTGTCTTGGAAAGCTCAAGATTTTCTACAACAAAATGTTATAAGAGATAAATAATAATAAAAAAAAGACACTTGCCGGCTGTTGTTGTTTTTATTATTATAGCTGCTCGTGTTGGCCATAATGTTGACGGGGCAACTCCCGCCCCCCGAAAAAATAAAAAAAAATAAAACCAGTATCGTTCTAGTGATTGCCTACACAAATACAGATACAAAATGTTACTTTGTCTATTATTAACTTTTGTACGCGCATTTACTTGGGTTTGCTCTTCTTTTGCCGCTGCTGCTGCTGCCGCCTCTGCTGCTTCTTGGCCATAACCATGACTTGGCTTTGAGGTCAACAAACAGCTGGCTAACTGGCTGAATCGAGTTGTTGTCGAGTAGAGCTGGGAACAGCAAAAGCAAAACGTTAAAAGCAACTCAGCCAGTCTAGTACCATGGCGGCGTCTTGGTCGTTTCGTTGTGGTTACTGAAGTCATGCGTGTATGCGAACACACAGATACACACACAGATACGGTGTACACATACAAGTGCAGCCGGCTTTGCCAGCATATATATGTATGTATGTATGTGTAGCTATGTACAAAAACGAGTTTCTTGTCTCACCGGCGTCGTAGCCACATAAAAAATGTGGCAAGCTGAAAAGTTTCTCAGCGCATGGCTGACCGGCTCTGCTTGGCTCAGTGTAGTTGTAGTTGTTGCTGCTGCTTCTTCTTCTTGCCTGTAAGTTTAGTTCGCACGTTTTTTTTTTTTGGTAATACTATTTTTTTTTTCTGGTTACTTACTTGAATTATTTCTCACACAAAATGCTTCCGCTCTGCTTTGGCGGTGGCATTTAAAATTTTAAGAAATTTCAGTTGACTTTTAAACTAAAATTTAGTACATGTCTGTTCGATTTAGTTAATTAGGCGTTTTAACAATTTAATCGTAATAGGTTGTAGACGGTTTTAAAGGCCACAACTCTTGTTATTTTTCGCATTACAAGAGATTTTAGAGATTTCTGTTGATTTCGAGAATCTATCGCTAGTACTTCGGCATTTTAATATCTCAAGGAAAAGGTGAATGAATAAAGGTTAGAGACAACATGGAGAGATCAAGTAAAAGTCTTTGAAGATGAGCTGCTAATTTAAGACAGTCTTCCCGAGTGTTGCTTCTTAAAATCTCATTAAGACATCGTGAGATAGACGACTTCTCAAAGAAAAATTCAATCACTAACACTCACGCATGGTGAAACTTGATATAAAAAATGACGGAACAAACTGAAAAGGCAAAGCTTAATTAATAAAGCTTGGCTAAAAATTTGAGAAAAAGAATTCATTTCTAGTACCATGGCATTGTGATATCTGTCAGAAAAGTATTCAAAGATTCTTCAGGAGAGACAAGGTTAAAGTGTTTAAGCTAGGCCGAGAATTTAAGCCAGTAGAAGACTCATGAAGACAAGGCTAGGTATCTATAATCATGGTTTCTCAAAGAAATCGTAGAGACATTTGGAGAGTCAAAGTTACATTGATAAAGCTTGGCCGAGAACTTGAGAGAAAGAGTAGATGCATTCCTAGTATCATGATATCTTATAGAAAATTAGTAGAAGACTCACAGGACATAAAAGGTAAAAGTTTTTAGGCTAGGCTCAGAATTTAAGCCAATCGTCCTAGAACTCGCGGGTATAACTATAATCAAGACTTGTCAAAGAAAATAGTAATTCTGGCACTAGCATTTAGGCAATGTGTAATCTGATAGAAAAAGTGACGGAAAAATCCGTAGAGACTTCTGAAGAGGCAAAGCTTAATGGATACAGCTTGACTGAGAATTTGACAGAGAGTAGGTAGGTTCATTCCTACTAACCTGGCATTGTGATATCTTTTAGAAAAGTAATGGAAGAGCCTACTGGAGAGATAAGCTAAAAGTATTTAAGCTAGGCTGAGAATTTAAGCCAGTCGTACTTGGTCTCCACTCATCAAGCGGAAGATAACTTTAATCATGGTTTGTCAAAAAAAAATTGTAATATCGTATAGAAAATGTGATTTCTTATGGAAAAAGCAGCAAGTTGTAGAGGAAACTGTATAGACACAGTATAAATGAAAAAACTAAGCCGAACTCGGCACAAGATAAGATAAGATGATACTTCTCTCAAAGTAAGTTCCTAGTGCTCAGGCACTGTCTTAAAGGATGAAATAAGTGAAAGAAGAAATGATAAAACTAGGCCGAAAATTTGAAGACAGCACAAGATAAGATGATGGGTAAGATGAACTCTCGACGTTAAGTTATATAGGTTCCTAGCGCTCAGGCACTGTCTTAACGGATGAACAAAAGTAAAAGAAGAAATTGTAGAAAAATTTGGATAAAGCTAATCTGAGAAGTAGAGGCAGTATTCACAAAATAAATTTGTATATAGGCTTAGCTGGAGATACTTAAGGCAGCTCCTCATCATGAGCTTCTGCAGAGTAAAAATTCGTTAAGAGCGTCTTGAGAAAGTGCTTCACCAACTGTTGCATCTCCAAACAGGGTTATCTTAAGTAACGCATTACAAAAAGTTCTTGGTTGAAAGTCTTCTACGGATAAAAACTCTTTAAGGCAGTCCAAGTAGAGCGCCGAAATATCAAAATAAGATTCTTCTCGTCTTTACACTTGGATAGTTAACACGATAGACAAAATATCAGCTAGATTGAGATTTTAAGACTGTCTCCCTGGGCGTGGCGGCTGTAAAGACCGTAAAGATAGTGAAGATGAAAAAAAAAAATACCATTGATCATCGAATCTTCTACAGTCTTTCAACTTTCCTAAAAGTGTCACAAAAAGTATTCCGACGATTGCTGCTCTTCTAAACCGGGTCTACAAGTTGGATAAGCAATGAGAACCTGCAAGATGACTCACAACAAAGATTCTCAGCTAAAAAGCGCGAATAACATAATAAGGACTTCCGCAGCGTCTTTGTCTTTCGAGGAAACAAATATCTCGAAGGCTTTAAGAATAGTTTCTTGCAAATCTTTCGTCACATGATAGACAGCGGACATTGATCTTCCTTATAGAATATTTGAACTTTTCAAACCATTTTATTGGTTAATTGTTTTAGACTACCAATCATATTCGACTTTTATTTAAATGTCAGCTTAGCTATTCTCTTCATCTCAAAAGTCTTGCTTTATACTTGGTAGTGAGAGAGCTCTTCTGTCTTTCTCGACTCCCAGTCGAGCATAGTGCCTTGTGAGAGAGCACAATGTAAATATCGTTTTGATCGTAGATGTCTTGAACTTCGAAAAAAGGGCCATTGTTTTGAGTGTTACTAAAGTGTTTCGTGAATGCTACGTTCTTCATAAAGGGTTGCAATCACTCAAAAAGACATGCACGCTTCATCATCTTCAGATGTATCACTGCATCTGTAGGTCTTAAGATTGGATTCTTTCACAAAATCTTGTGTTAAATATTATTTGGCAGATGAGGCTCTTCTTACAGATTTTAATTTTCAATACAATTAATTTAGTTAAATTTTAGAATATGAATAATATATGCAATCGTGCTTAACTTCATCTCAGTTAGCTCTCTTCATCTCAAAAGTTTCTGTATTCTTTTGTGCTATTTTGTAGTTGGCTGTATTACATGCAACGAAAATGGAAAAATCTGACCAAAAGTATTTCCAATATCTAATCTACCTCCTAGCGAAGATATTCTTATGACTAAACATCCTAGAATTTGTTTATCAGTTCTTCTGTATTTTCATCTGGAATATAAATGGCTAAATCTGATCAAAAAGTCTTAAAGATTTTGCCAGTATGATATATGATATCACTGTACCTACAATCGAAGAGATTCTTATGACTAAGAAGCCTAGAAATTTTGTTTATCAATTCTTCAGCATTTTCATCTGGATTTGAACGGACTTTATATGCATCTACATTCTCACTATGGAGTGACTCTTCTTACTGCTTTTTCATCAATTAGAGTCAGGGTCTCTACATATCGAACATCATTAAGATTTTCTGAGAATTCATCTGGATGTGAATTTTTGGACTTGAAAGTATAAGCTGTACAGTTGCTTTGAACAATCGAAATTATAATCGAAATTTTCATTTGGTTTTGAGCGTACTGTATTTGTTTATAATCTCAATATGAAGTGACTCTTTTAGATGCCATTCCATCAAGCTCATTCTAGTTTTCTACCATTATGATTATTATTAAGATTTTGTGAGAAATCTTCTGAATGTAAATTTTTCGCTTGGTAACTATAAACGGTACAGTCATGAATCGAAATTGTTATCAAAACTCTCACGAATATTTGATTAAGATTTACAAGCCTCATCTTACTTGTAGATATTATTAATCTGAGATTCATTGTCTTACTACTCTGGAATAAACTTCCTTAAAACGAAAGTTGCACAATATTTAATTTTTCCGCCGTAATATTTCATATAGTTTATCAAAAAAAAAAAGTTGAGAAATTCCATTTTTAATTTAAAATTGAATAAGGAAATCAAACTAAAGTTATAACGAAAAAAAAACACGATCATTTGATTGAACTTCTGCTTAACTCCAAAGATTTATCTTTTCTTTGATCTTTTACAAAAAAGAAGAGCACGAAAAAAATTAAATATTCGTTGACCGAAGACAGTTGAATATTGCGAAATTGACTTTCAACGTTCAATGCTCGTCATGAATTTCAATTTAAATGGAATGATGAATACATGCAAACAAGCACACAAATACATACAGATATATATACATATATGTACAAATAAGCAAAATATATGTACAAATAATGATTGTTGTAGTACCCAACACATATTGTAATTTCTGGCTGTTTGGTTGGGGCTACTCGGTGACAGTCAAAGAATACAATTAACATAATTTACTTGCAAATACATGCAGGCAAACAACATACACACACACAGATACAAATACACACATAAGCACACACAGATACTCACACACACACACAGAGAGACATTAACTTGCCGTGTCTCGGGGGGTTCTGTAAGTTTTAGCAAATTTGGCAAATCGTCTTTGCCTTTGGTCGAAACAACATGATGCGCCATTTTGTTGGGGGTGTCTTGTCTGTCTTCTAGAGGTGTCGGTTCTTCTTCTTCTTTTTATTTTTTTGTAGTAGTTTCTGTTTAGTTGTTGTTGTTGGCAGCAATGCGCAGCTGTTGTTATTTTGCTGTGAAATCGATTTCGATTATGTACTGCTATATATATATGTATATATAGGTACTACAAACTTATAGACACCACAGATACGAGATACTACGACTACAAAACATGGCAACAATTGTATTTGACTTATGCTGACAATGTTGCAATGCAGCTGCTCTGCTGCACTTTGAGCTGACTTTGATTTACATTAGCAACATTAAAAAAAATGGGACTATATCAAGTACATAACAAGTACATAACAACAGCTACTTTTTGTGCCTACATAAATCAATGCAAAAATATTAAGTACAGTGGACTGTCGCAAGTGTGGCTTGAGTTTTAGAACCATGTAAGGTGTGTTTCAATTTTTAATGCATATTATTCACAATAGTTCTGGTATATTATTTTTTCTTTTATTTTTATATATTTCCAAATTTTCTCTTTTATTTTAATATTTTTTTTGTCGATTTTAACAATGCGGGTTCTAAAGCATTTTTCCTATTTTTTGATTTGCTAGACTTTCAAAGTACATCGGTCTTTGTAATCTGCACAATAACTTAACAAAAGGTATTCATCCTAAAGGCCTTAGAAAAATACGAAATTTTTTATTATTCTTTATGTTGCATTTGGGGAATGAAATGGTGGATGCAATTGCCAAAAGCGGTGTTGAGCTTCCGGAGGGACAAATACACGACGTACGCCGACCGATCAAACATCTTAACGCTATGCTGGAGTGCAACATGAAGCGCAGAGCTGAAGCTAGATGGAAAAATCTAGACTGCTGTCACACAGCGAAAATCATGCTGGCTCAAGCGAATTATGCAGGATCTGCAGGGATCCGGAAGTCCCTGAGACCCTAGCACACGTACTTTGCGACTGCCCAGCCATCTCTAGACATCGTGTGGCTACCCTAGGAGAACCAGCGTTTGTCGGTCTAGATGAGGTGGCCAGGCTGCAAGTTGGTCGTCTACTCAATTTCGCCAAAAAAGTAAAATTTTTAACCGACCATCACTTCGCGTAATAACCTCTAATCTGGCACAGCTAAGGACCAAAAGGTCTAAGCTAGGCTGCACTCTGTTGTGTGGCCAGTTAGTGTAACCTAACCTAACCTATGTTGCATTTCCACATTTTTCTTAAGGGAGCAACAATAATTAGTCAAATCTTACTGTAATTTACTTTATTAATATTTTATATAAACATTTTGACTAATTTGCAAATTTTCTCTTTTTTCATCTCGTTGCAGGTAAATATCGAAAGATTTCTAAGATGCTGACCAAATGTACCCCACGTATTATAGATTCGTTTTGGTAACGCCTTTAAATAAGCTATTTGCGAATTAAGACGAATCTTAATTACATTTCAAATAGACAAGTCAAGTAAAACACTTAAGCGGCTTAAAATGATTTTCAGTATTTGGTAAATAGAGTTAGAGTAAGAGCCAGCCCCTGCGTCTAAGATTTGGATTTGGGATTTGGTCAAGTGTAAGAGGATTTCTAAGTTAGCAGATTAAATGAGCAAAGGGTCTAAGCTGGCTGAAAGAGGCTTTAGTAAAGAGGGTTTTTAGTAAGGGGTATAGAAAGTTTTGGGAACTTCTCTTTTGAATCTTTTGTTTCGGGATTGATATTCCAAATGTGGGAAGCTTTTGAAGGTGGCGATTTGCAAGCCATTGGGTTTAGATTACTGTTTAATTTTATCACTATGGTACAAAGGGTAAATTAAGTTTGTGCAAGCCTAAAATGTATGTAACATATAGAAGGAGTCGTCGGAGACACCCCAAAGTTACCTAAAATGTGATTATTGGGACTAGAGAAGTAGATATACCCATATCCGTCTATCCGTTTGAACGCCTAGATTTCAGAGATGGTAAGAGCTAGAGTAACCAAACTTTCTTATTAGATCCCAAATTATTTCATAGGAGAATATCGGGGTTAAATTGTATAGCTCCTATATAGGTGTTTCAGACGACAAACACTAAACAAAAGTTTTAGGTCAATAATTCGTTTGTTTAGTAAGATACAACCAAATTTGGCATTCGGAAGTTTTTTATAGTTCCTAGCACTGTACCACATTTGATCAAAATCGGTCAAAATAACTTTATTTATACAAAATTCGCTATATTTAATTTTAAAATAAAGATATCGTAACCAGATTTGGCACTCAGAAGTTTCTTAGAGTACCCAAGCATTGTACCAAATTTGAACAAAATCAGTTGACTATATCATATAGCTCCCATAGGGCCAAACTTTAAAAAAATCGTTTTTTGAACAAAATTTTTGTTGTGTTTCGTTTGTTTGTAAAGATATTGGAATTAAATTTGGCACTTGTAAGTTTTTTATAGATCTTAAGTATTGTACCAATTTGATAAAAATCGGAAGACTATATCATATAGCTCCCATAGGACGAATCGGTCCAAAAAAACGTTTTTTATACAAAATTCGTTGTGTTTAGTTTGTTTGTAAAGATATTTTAACTAAATTCGGCATTCAGATCTTTTTAAGGTATTAAAGCCCTGTGTCAAAATGATCGAAATCGGTTGACTAACAGGTGGGCTAAAAAGTCCGTATCGTTTCTATGAGATGGCGCCACCAGAATAAAATTCATACCCTTCTTAGGTAGTACCAACCTTCAAAAGATACCTGTAAAAATTTGACAGCTGTCGGATCATTAGTTTGTGAGTTATCGTATCGAGAGTGACGCTACTTTTGTTATTTTTGAAAACCATGGAAATTCAAGAGTTTCGTGTGTTAATGAAACATTATTTTTTGATGAAAAAAAGTGCCGTCGAATGCAAGAAATGGCTTGATGAGTGTTATCCGGACTCTGCCCCGGGCGAAGCAACCATTCGCAAGTGGTTTGCTAAATTTCGTACCGGTCATATGTCAAAAGAAGACGACGCACGCAGTGGACGCCCAAAAGAGGCAGTTACGGACGAAAACGTGAAAAAAATCCACAAAATAATTTTGGGAGACCGCAAAATACGGTTGATCGACATAGCCAAGGCCTTAAAGATATCAAAGGAACGCGTCGGTCACATCATTCATGAATATTTGGATATGCGAAAGCTCTGCGCGAAATGGGTGCCGCGCAATCTCACATTTGACCAAAAGCAACAACGCATCGACGACTCCGAGGCCTGTTTGGAGGTGATTTTGCGCAATAAAACCGATTTTTTTCGCCGATACGTCACCATGGATGAAACATGGCTCCACCACTACACACCGGAGTCAAATCGCCAGTCGGCCGAGTGGATGGCTGCATCCGAACCACCTCCGAAGCGTGGAAAGACGCAACGGTCAGCAGGCAAGGTCATGGCCTCTGTTTTCTGGGATGCGCGAGGAATTATTTTTATCGACTATCTCCAAAAGGGCCAGACCATCAACAGCGACTATTATATAGTGTTACTGGAGCGTTTGAAGGCCGAAATCGCCAAGAAACGACCACAAATGAAGAAGAAAAAAATCTTGTTTCACCAGGACAATGCGCCGTGCCACAAGTCCATGAAAACGATGTCGAAATTGCATGAATTGGGCTTCGATTTGCTCCCCCATCCACCGTATTCTCCGGACCTTGCCCCAAGCGACTTTTTCCTCTTCTCGGACCTTAAGAGAATGCTCGCCGGAAAAAAATTTCACACCAACGAAGAAATCATCGCCGAAACTGAAGCCTATTTTGAGGACAAGTCGAAGGATTACTACCGGAAGGGTATCGAAAAACTTGAAGACCGTTATAATCGCTGCATCGCTCTTGAAGGCAACTATGTTGAATAATAAAAGCGAATTTTGACAAAAAAAAATATTTTTTCATTGAAACGATACGGCATTTTCAGCCCACCTGTTATATCATATAGCTCCCCTAGTACGGATAGGTCAAAAAAAAAAAAATGTATGCTTAAAAATTCTTCTGTTTTTGGCTTTTTTACAAAGGAATCGGATTTTATGACAAGCTTGTGATACAGGGTATCCCAAAGTCGTCCGCACCCGACTTTACGTACGCCATTTTTTTTTAATGAAATAATGATATCTGGTGAGAGCTAGCTGAACTTGCAAATTAAATATATTTCTCAAACGGCTCAAGACCCTCTCCATAATTTCATCTTGTAGCCCATTTTTTTTTATAAATGATTTTTTTTTTTATATTTTCTAAGAATCATTTTTAATTATATTATATTATTTTTTATAATTTTTTTAAAATCTTTTTTTGCTGAAAATTTTTTCTTTTTAATATTATTTGTAATATTCTAATTTTCTTTTATTAATTTTTATTTTTTTTATAAATTATTATTTTATTTTAGTATGTTTATTTAATATTATTCTTTTTGATTTTTTCTTTAAGATACATATTTGTTTTATTTTAATGTTTTTTTTGATACAGATTATTATTTTTAATGGTTTTTTATATTTTGTTCAATTTTTGTTTTTAATTCACTGTATTTTTTATAATTTTTTAAATCTCTTTTTTTTGCTTAATTTTTTCTTTTTAATTTAGTTTTTAATATTTTAATTTTCTTTTATTATTTTTATTAATTATTATTTTACTTTAGTATGTTTATTTTTTATTATTATTCTTTATGATATATATTTTTTATTTTAATGGTTTTTTCTTTAGATTATTATTTTTAATGTTTTTTATATATTATATTTTTGATGCTTTTTTTTTTTTTTTAATTTTTAGTCTTTTTAAAAAGGTTCTTTTATTAACATTTTCAACAGTTTTTTATTTAATTTTTGAAAAGGTTTTTATTTATTTGAATAGTTTTTTTTATCAAAATTTTGAAAAGTTTTTATTTAAATTTTTAATAGTTTAATATTTAAATTTCAAATTGTTCATTATTTAAATTGTGAATAGTTTATATTTTAATTTTGAATAGTTTCTTATTTAAATTTTGAATTGTTTTTATTTAAATTTTGAATTGCTTTTTATTTAAATTTAGCATCGTTTTTTATTTTAATTTTGAATAGTTTTTTATTTTTATTTTGCATAGTTTTTTATTTACATTTTGAATATTTTTTTATTTAAATTTTGAAAAGCTTATTATTTAATTTTTTAATGACTTATTATTGAAATTTTGAATAGTTTTTAATTTAAATTTAAATAGCTTTTTATTTAAATTTGGAATTTTATTTTATTTTTAAGCCATATATTTTTTAATATAGTCATTTTTTGAGTATTGTTTTTTAAAGATATTGTTTCTTTTTTAATTTTTAAGTGCTAATAATAAGAGTTTATTTAATTAGATGGCTTACGCATCATTGGCTGAAAGTCTTATGGGCTTTGTAATATTAATTGTTTTAAAGTAATTTTACTTTTAGACAAATAATGTTTTTAATTAAAATTATTTGAACTGCATATAGAATTAATTTCTTCACCTAGAACTTTCAGTCTTTGTATGAACTAATGTCTTAACCATATTCACTAGTTCTAAGTTATTTATTAATTTCATGCTATTTCTGGTATAGTCATTATATTATAATTAAAAACCAATCAAGTTGCCTATGAATTTTGAATTTTATTAATTTTTAATTGTTTGTTTTTATATTTCATTGATTTTTAATTATTTTTTTTATATCATTGATTTTTTTAAATTGTTTTTTTTTTATATTTTATTGATTTTTATTTATTTTTGTTATATTTTAGTATTGTCTCCTCATGTCTCATCACTGACTGTTTTTATTAGGAATATTGTTGACTCAGAAAATGTTTTCTACGAGCTTTTCATAGCCAAACTTTAGACAAGTTACAGAAAGTTTTGTTCTAATTTTTTTTTTTGTATTTTTTTTTGTATGATGGGGTGCATTTAAAATTTTGCTTATATTTTATTTTTATAAATATTTCATTGGGGGATTCATTGCTGTTGTTTCTTTTTTTTTGTGGTGTTTTTTGTATTTTTTGATATTGCATATAAAATCAGTCAGAAAAAGTTCCAATCACTTTTATTTTTACTTATTTATTTTTTTGGTGGCTTCTACTTTCAAAATGAAAGAAAGTTTGCTTGGCACTTTGTATATATGTACATAAGAAATACATATATGCAAAAATATTTCAAAATCATGGGACAGCGCGTGTATGCATGTGTGTGCGTATCTCTGTATCTGTGAGTGTTTTTTTTTTAAAGTATGCAAACTAAAATTTGCAATGCAAAAAAATAAAAACTAAGGGCACAAAGTGAGATGTGGGATATATATTCCGATATAAATGCGAGCGCATGTATGTATATATGTATATATTATATATATAGCTAAGGGGTCTTCGCTTACAGAGTATCTTGGGTGTAACTCTGTCTGATGCTGATAAGTATTGGCTTGTTGGAAGCAGGGCCAAGTTTAGTAGTATGTGTATGTATGTATGTAGGTATATCTTTAGATGTGTGTATTCAATATGTATGCATGTAAATTTATGCATATCTAACTTTTGGACATAGTACATACATAATATATGTTGTGCACATACATAAATATATGTAGCTATATATCAAACAAAACGCATATAGCCAAACATGCGACTGTCCATCTGGTTGTCTGGTAGGTCGGTCCGACTGTCTATAGGTCTGTCTGTTTATATATATAGTATATATATGTATATAGTATATCACTGCTTTGAAATCTGCATAAATGATGATGGTTTTTTTTTTTTTTGCCTTTCGTCATTTGGTTTTTATAAAAGTGGTTTGTTTTTGCCCCATATGTATATATGTTTGTATGTATTTTGCATACACATGGCCCAGAGATTGTGGCGGTGGCGACTGCTGCGACGTTTCGTTGGGGCCTTTGGAGTGCCCGAGGGAGTGGTGAGCATTTGGTGCGATGCGGTTTGGGTCTCTGGAATTGAAATTTGGTAATTTTCTTTCGTTCGTTTGGGATTCGTTACGCTGCTTGCAAACTTTGATTTGTATATAAGAACAAAAAAAAAGAAAAAGTAAATAACAGCGTATATACATATGTATGTAAAAAAAAACTTTTGTAGATATACTTTGTTGTAGTTGTTTGTGTTTAGACTATAAGCTACATGGGGCAAAGGCATGAAACCATAAAAATGGCAAATTAACCGTGTGCATGTGTTTGTCCGTGTATGTGTGTGCATCTGTGTGTGGCAGCCCTTTGGCAGGCAGCACAGCAGAGAGAAGCCACAAACAAAACAGCAACAAAAGAGCAGTTAAAGCCTGTCACTAATACAACTAAAACAGAGCAAAAATGCTTCAATGTGAAACCGGCACGTTTCGAGGTCCCGTCCAATCAAGCAACGTCGCCGTCACCGTCGTCGTCGTCGTCACAGTCACCGTAACCATCATCGTCATCGTCGTCTCCATTTTTATACACTGCACCCAAAGGGTTATTAAGTTAGTGCAGAATTGAGTTAAGCCCCAACGACTATATAGCCGAATTATGAAGAGAATAAAAAAAACGATTTTGTCCTGTCCAGAAATACAGATTTCCCATATGTCCGGTTGGCATATGTTTCCGAAAAAATCTTAATTTTATGTCGGAATTTTGATAGGAAAAAGAAAAAAAACTCAACGTTTCACAGTTTTTAATTTATTTAAACCATTTATCGTATTGCCTGAAAGCTCCACTGAAACAATATACTAGGAAAAATGTTTATAGAGACACAAGACTTTGAGTTTTCATTTTTTTCATCTTATATATAAAATTCTCGTGTCACAATGTTAGTGAACATACTCCTCCGAAACGGCTGGACCGATTCTCATGAAATCTCACTCATGTGCCTATTGAGTAGGTCTGAGAATCGGCCAACATCTCTTTTTCATACCACTAAGGGCTGCCACCACTAACATTTTTAAAAAATTTTTTTTTATAGTGTGGCATTGTTTACATTTTTAGATTAACTAATAATTTTTAGTTAATTGTATTTGTCATGAAAAGGTAAAAGTAACTTATTAACTTACTTTCACGTGTTACGGGTGATCTCATGAACGCGTCAATGAATTTCAAATCTGATTTTTGCGTGTGTTAGAGGTTGTCAATACGGAGGTTTTTTCGGAAGAAATGCAACAAATCAATTTAATTATCAATCTAATCGTACTGCCCAGAAACGTGAAGATCGCAATGAACGTGAAAGAATTCGGTTAAGACAGACCCGTCAAGCGCGACATTCGCCTAATAATGATTTAAGTTTTAATGCTGCAAACTAATCTAAAAATCTAATATTTTTCCAGATAAGCTAACTAGAGAATCTTACAATGTTTATTCACTTTAAGAGTACTCAAAAAGTTTGGGCAGGACAACGTCTGCCGGGCCCATCATAGCTGAAAATCTCACTCAAAACCATCTATGAAAATAAATGCTCGAGAATAAAAAAGGCACTCTGGGTTTTTACGATTTTTACACATATCCATGAAGAAATACACGAATTTTAAAATATATTTTTTTTTACAAATTCACTCCTTGTTCTGAGAACCCAATTAATATAATTTATTTTATGACCGAATTTTGATATAAAAAAAAAGAACCTTGAAGATACCCATTTTTTTTTTCTTTTTACTTATTTCATAGTTTTTAAATTTTTTTAAAGCAATTCCACGTATTGCCTGAAAGCCCCACTAAAACAGTGTATGAGGAAAAATTTTTAAGTAGAATCTAGAGATTTGGAATTTCCACGTTTTTCATACCTTTTTTTTTGAGGAAAATTATTTAAGTAGAATATGGAGACACAAAACTTGGGATTTTCACATTTTTCATACTTAATTTTTTTTAAAGAAATACACCAATTTTAGAAAATAGATATTTTTTTGACCAATTATCCATTCTAGCTTGAAATCCCAGTCAAAACAATCTATTTGAATAAATGTTCGAAAAAAAGACAACTCTGGGTTTTTACGACTCTTACATTTATATGAAAAAATATACGAATCCTCTATTTTTTTCCCGTTCCCGTTCTTTTTCCCGTTCTTATTCTGGAAACCCTTCTAATAAAATAAATTGAAGAAAAAATTTTAACAGGATGTTCTTTGAAATTTGGACGAAAAGATAAAGAGACATAGAATTTGAGATTTTCCAACCAATTATTCATTCTAGCTGGAAATCCCTTCCAAAAAATGTTCGAAAAAAAGACAACTTCGGGCTTTTACGTCTCTAATACTTTTATGAAGAAATATACGAATTCACAAAATATAATTTTTTAACCAATCCCGTTCTTATTCTGGAAACCCATTTAATAAAATAAATTAAATAAAAATGTTAAAAGGATGTTCTTTCAAATTTGGACGAAAAGAAGCTGAAGTTTGGGAATTATTTGTGGTATGTCGAAATTAATTACAAACTACCTGTTTTGATTCTAAGGAGAATTTGTGCCATATACTGGCCGAATGTCATCAGCAACGAAGACCTACTTACTTTGGCCGAAAGCAAGCCAATTCAACTTGAAATAAAAGATAGAAAATGGCGTTGGATCGGTCACACCCTACGGAAAGAACAAAAAAATATAACAAAAATGGCGCTAGAGTGGAATCCGCAAGGTTCTAGAAGAAGAGGAAGGCCTAAAATGACATGGGAAAGAACAGTGCGGAATGAGTCGCAACGATCGTGGCAACAACTGAAAACACTCGCTCGCAACCGAAATCGATGGAAGGAGTTTGTTTCCGCCCTATGCTCTGTATAAGAGCGACAACTACAGTTATATTGTTCTTGTCAAGGAAATAATAATAATAATAATACCTGTTTTGATGGATAATTGTGATTTTTATTGTATAACAATTGGACATTTTTATCTCGACGAAATTGAAAATGGCGGCTCTTGTTTGCCTCTGCACGCATTCGTCTCCGAATTTCAGTTCTCCAGCCTCTTATGGTGAAACTAAATGGAAAAGATTTTTTTGTTTATTGAACAATAGATCATGACCTCTGCTTGAAATTCTGATGAAAAACATGGTTCCGAGAAAAACGCGTTTCAAGTTTTTAGAAAGTCCCTCAGCGGGCGCAACTTAGATGCGTTCAAGATGTTCTGTTTCTATATAATTTGTACACATTTTCTACAAATAAGCTTTAATTTTTTTTCCTAAAATTGCGTTTCTCGACCAAATTTGAAAGAAGCCTGCTCTTAAGTAGGAGGTATATATACAATATTCGGTATTTGAACTAGTTTTACTCTAATATTAAAGCCTTTTAGTTTATAAGTATTATAATCGCTATTCCTTCGTAAGGGGCGTTTGTATAAAATTATACATTTTTTGAGTATGTTTCCTAAATCAAAATTTATTCCATATTTTTATCAACACCTGGCAATCTGCCGCCAAAGTTTATTTCTTTTCAAAACCAAACATTTCTAAGAAGTAAACACTCGATACGATAAGACGGTGTTTTAAACCCCAGAAATCCCCACCTCTCAGTCCGTCGCTTTGTTTTTATTAAACCCCCCAACCTTTGTAAGGAGTAAAAAGTAGATACAGACCGTCCTTTTTTTAGACTTCCAAACGTTTACAAGGAGTAAAAACTCGATACAGACAGTCCTTCTTTCAAACCCCAAAAATCCCCACGTCTCAGTCCGTCGAGACAATATTTTTTTTAAAACTCCCAAACTTTTTTAGGGAGCAAGAACTCTATATAGAGCGCCCTTTATTTATTATCTATTTTTAAGGTATTACTATGTATAAAAAATTGGTTGAAGACAAGCCACAGTCGAACTAAAAAAAAAGGAAGGAAAGGAGTCGAACTAAAAGGAACTGCTATAGGAACCATTTTTTCATAGTACAAGTTCTTTCAAGTAGACAACTTTTTTTTTTATCTCCTTAAAACATATTTTCGTATAACAAATTTTCTATTTGGAAACTTCGATGGCATTTGTAAAAATATTTAAAAAAAAACTAGTCAACAAAATCATGTATTGTAAAATAAATCAAGACTTTTTTCTTTTTGTAATACCAAATACAAGGCACTCGTAAGAGTTCTTCACTATTTTCATCCAAATCCTTTCCACGCAGAAGTTTCGAGAAAAAGTTTCTAAACTAATACATCTCAAAGTTCCTCAAAAGAGTTCCTCTGTCGCTACATAGGGCTGCAGTGTATATTCTAGTCGGCATATGCCCGCACTTCTAGCCAGCCCACTTGTACTTGTTGTTGTTGTAGCTGTTGTCGTCCAGTGAGTGACTGCATCCGTTGTACCGAGCGTCGCCATAGCCATCCCATCACCATTCAACAACACCATTACCATTACCATCAAGCCATCAGTTCATGGCATGTTGTTCAATAACGGCTCTGGCGCTGCTTCAATCAGCGACGATGTCGACAATGACGACTGCGACGAAGACGACGACGTTGACGTCGACAGCGACGCAGCAATTTATCCAGCCATGCATATTAAGCCTCACGATTTGTTTCTACGTGTGAGTGCGGAGTGAGTGTATATGATAGTCCGTATGGTTTATATACCTACATGTGTGTTTGTATGTGTATATGCGCCTACCAGTTCAATTTCAGTTCGGTTCAGTTTTGTTTTATTTTTCTTTTTTTCTGATAAGTTTTCAATTCAGTGTCGTCGATGCGCTAAGTTTATGCCATTTCGTTGACTGACTGACTGGCCTGGTCTGGTCAGGACAGTACAGGACAGGGTCTCTGGGCTGCTCTACCTATCACACTAAATGACCAAATTGACTGAATGACTGGCTTCCTGAGCTTTTGGTAGTGCTCTCTATGCCATATGCTGCTAAGCCCTTGGCATAGGAGACCATTGAGTGTATTGGGTTTTTAGCAATTTGAGGCGTTTTTTATTTTTCATAATTGAAGCTTTTGATTTCATCTGGATTTTGATTTGTTTTGAATGTGTGGTGAAGCTAAGTAGTTTTCACTGTACTCGCAAGCGTTGGAACATAAATTGGAATTAGTTTTGGCATAAATTCTTCTTCTTATATCCTGCTACTCCTAGTGGAGCATATGGCATAAATACTAAGTCAGAATTGTGTAGGAAATTTGGGAATATTTGACCTCTATAGCAGTGAGCTTTTAGTTAACGTAGGTAACTAAATTTAATTATACTTTGTTGTTTGGTTGCAAATTAGAAGCGAATGCAGATAGAAATTTTTTTCGCTTTCGATACATCGAATAAAATTTATGTCCTACAAAAAAGTTTTGTAAATTGCCTTCAACTAGTTTTAAAGTCGGATTGCTTTTGATTGAGCAGAAATAGTTTTCAGACTTCTACGTCTTTCATGAATTTTTTGAGAAGTTTCAGCTGAAGCTCAATACGTCTGGGTATATATATCCTCAACAGATCTAAAGGATCGGATGTGTAATAGATAAGGTTTGGTAACTCGCCTTGAACTAATTATCAAGCTGGATTGCTTTGATTGACCAGAAGTAGCTGTCAGAGCCTTTTCCGTCTTTCATAAATTTTTTAAGAAGTTTTTGCTTAAGCTTATTTATATCCTTTACAGACCTAATAAGATCGGGTGTGTAATAGATTGGTGCAATGCATCAGGCAGATGGATACGTAGGAAGCCGTAAGTTCCATATATGCAACATTTTGGACTCAAACAATAAAATTTAATATTAAGGTGCCCAGATATGTTTATTTTTTTTTTACAAAAAGCGTACAAGTTATCCTTTTATTGGGACTGTATTATCTTTTTTTCTTCTATAATATTTAGTTTTGCCTCAGAAGGCTAGCTAATTCTTTTAGATAATTCTTAGTGACATAGCCAGCAGCTTTTATCATAGAACGTCGGCTAATAAGTTGTCCTTGTTGTGAATCATAGCTAGCAAACTAAAATCCTTTTCCTCTTCTAGAAATATAGATAACCTTTGTCTGACTGTATATGCTATATATTTGTAATTAGTGAGATATCCAGCAGCTTTTTAGTATAGGACGTCGGCTAATAAATTGTTCCTGTTGCGAATCATAGGTAGGAAACTAAAATCCTCTTCTCTTTCTTGAAATATTGATAACCTTTGTCTGACTCTATATACAATATATTTTTTATAATGCAGATAATTTTTTGTTTAGAGACTATTTAGAGAAAGCTTTAATCAATTTCTGAAAAAAAATATCATGTAATAAAACTATGACTAAATAAAAAAATTCTTACTATTCTGTATTTTATAATCGGCATCGGTATCGAAATCCAGAAAAGTCATGCTTGATATGTAACATATCATGTTTCTAAGTCCATGTAAGATTTCTGGTTTATTAAGGGTATTCAAATCACTAGGCATCCTTCAGTATTGCCATAAGTGTTGCAGGATAATTCGATCCAAATCCAAGCAGTTATTCTTTCAGAAAATATTATGAGAACTTTAACGGAAAGAAAATGTTTTTCTTCTCTTCTTCTTCAATCCCCATTTGCTGTTAGTCGTCGGGGTAGCCTCGGAATATCCATCTTCTCCAATTAGGTCGGACCCGGCTCTCTCTTCTCATCTCTGCCAGGGCTCTGCCCTCATCCTTCCCACATCCTGGATGCGATTTACCCAAGTTTTTCGGGGTCTTCCTCTCGGTGCAGTGTCTTCCGTTCTCATTTCCAGTACCTGTTTGGCTTCTGTTGACTCGTCCATGCGATGTAGATGTTCGAACCATTTTAGCTATCTCTCCTCGATTTCTTGTATAATCGACTTCGTCTGCCCTACTTCTGAACGTATTCTTTGTTTTTAACAAAGCTTAATTCAGAGGGTTATGTTAGAAGTGATGTTAAAATCCGTCAATTACGTCGATGGAGCTTTCTTGTTTTCCGACAATTTTTTACAAACGCCTTTTTAATAGAGCGAAGAATTTATACTCGTTTATTAAGAGCGTTAAAACACTATTCTGGAAGTTTTTGGCAAGTCCAAGAGAGAGGAGAAGGCAAACCGATCTACTTCTTCTTCTATGGCACGACAAACCCGATGTGGTTGTAGGCCTGCATCGCTTGCCTCCATTCTTTCCTGTTTTCCACTTTACTTTTCCAGTCGCGGGTGCCTAGCGCATCTACAGCCCCCTGTACAGTGTCAAAACATTGCAGCTTCGCTCTACCACGAGGTGGATGATGGATCGCTATACAGAACACGCCTCGGGGAGCAGTTCTCATGCATTCGATGCAAATGTCCCAAACATCTTTCCCTCTATTGCAAAACTTTGGCGACAATGATTCTCGCAGATTGGGCCGAAAATCTTTCGCAGAAATTTTGGCTCGAACACAGCCCCGTCTACTAAGAGCGTAAAAAACTTGTAAAATTTGTTGAAGAAAGCCTTTTAAAGTGACTTCAACTGAAACAGAAGACATAATTTTGATTCCTTGTATATGCCCATGAGTAATCAATAATATTTATTTATTATAGTTTAAGAACTTTCCTGAGCATTTCATAGGTCTTCTGCTTCATACTTTTGTCTGTATAATAGTATAACATTTCCAACCTACAGCGTAGTCAGCTTAATTGCATTGATTGAGTATATATGTCATAGCAAGCAGCTTTTACTTGCTATCAACTTGAGTAACTTTTACTTGATATCAACTTGAGTAGCTTTTACGATTCCGCTTGCTTATTATATCAGAACGCAAAAATTCAATTGAAATGTTTTTTTGACGAATCCCTCTTGAAGAGGCATTAACAGAAGCAGAAGACGGACCACTTTTTTGACTTCTTTCCCTTGAGTACTCAACCATATTTATTTATTTCGCTTTTAAAACTTTCTGGAGCATTTCCTTGGGCGTCTGCTTCAAACAATATAGTATACCCAACTTACAGCGCAGCTAGCTTAATTGCATTGATTGACTGACTATAATATCATAGCAGGCAGCTTTTACTTATTCTCAACTTTTACGTCTTCACTTGCTTATTGGATCACTATGTAAGTTCACCTGCCCAGACAATTTGGAGTATATCTGTAACCAGCCTGTATCCACGTCTCATCCAATTTCATTATTTTGAATCTCTCCATGCTTATACAGCACCTGGTCTGTAGCATCATCATCTATCTGCCAGATTGATCAACAAGTGTAGGTCATTGCGGTTTTTCCCCAGAAATTGCTCTTATATAAACTCATATACATATATACATAAGCACTTATTTGGGGGGCTTTATTGTCTTAACATGCCCATATGGCCAAAGTACCTGCCAAACCAGCCAGCCTTATTTTTAGCACACACGTGGAGTGCTTTTTTTTTTTTCTTTACGGCTGTCATTTAACAGCTGCTTAACATACTTTTCCCTTTATGCAGGTGTGTGTGTGTATCTGTGTGTGTATGCATGTGTGTGTTTACATATTGTTTAAGCTCAGCATTTGTGCTAGCTCTTGGGCTAGCTCTTACTTTTGGACAGCTACCAGGTGTAGGGGTGCGCAAACATCTTTAACTTTTGGCAGTGGCGGATGCGGAGAGACCTTACGAAAGGAGTTCCAAATTGGCCAGCAGAGGGGGGGTCTTGTAGCTGCCACTGACTTTTGGTATGCAAGGCGACGGTTGCTTCCTTTGCCAACAGCAGCCACAACAAAGCAACAAACACGTTACGTATTGTGATTTTCCCTGCTTGCCTGCTCATTTTCTATACACACACTCACATATGCAGCTACGTTACACATACATATGATTATATATACCCATACATACACACACTTGAGTCTGAGCTTCGCTTCGAGTCGTAGACAAGGCTATAAAAATGCTTCTTGTTCTTATAGCTGCTTTTGCTGCGCATCTTTACTGTCTGTGTGTGTGTGAGCGCCCACACGACGTAGACGTAATATTTTTTATTTTTATTACTATTTTCGTTCTTTTTTGATGTTTTCTTTTGCCTGACTTTGGCTGCTTTATTTTATTATTATGTATTACTTTTTCGCGTAATTCTCTGTTTTGCTCTGCAGTTTCTTTGGAAAAATTCAACTTTTACTTTTTTTTTTTTTGTCTTGTTTTGTTTGTTGTTTTCTTTTATTTGTCTTGTCGCTCGCGCGTATGTGTGTGTTTGTTTTTTTTTATGATTATTTTTTTTTGGTTTTCTTTTTGCTGCTTGCTTTTAAGCAGATTTTTCTTTGTTTTGCTCGGCGCGTTTAACGCTGGCTACGCTTTGTGCCGCTCATTCTAGTAGCTCCTTAACATTTTTATTTTTATGCCTTTTTCTCCATTTGCTGCTGTCTACGGTTTTTTTTATTTTTATTATTACGCTTTGTCGTATTTCAATATCAAAATTCGCGTTTTTATTTCTTTTACGTAGTTTCATTCTTGTTTGCATTACGTAGTCTGACATACACTCGCACACACACACACACACGCTCGTATTCATTCATACATTTTCACTTATTTGCGTATGTGCGCTGACGTCGCCGTTGACGTTGACTTCGCAGTTGCCGGCGCGCTTCAATCTAAAATTTTGTTTTGTTGGTTTTTCCTTTATTTTGTGTTTGTTGTTGTTATTGTTATTTGTATGCTCTTTTTGCCTTTGACTTTTTACTACTACACACGACGTCGACGACGACTTCCAGCTTTTTATTGCTTTGACTTTCTTTGCTGTTTTATTTTTTTGTTATTGTTATTGTTGGTATTTTCATTTTAGCAGCTTGTTTTATTTTTATTATTATTATTATGCTTACATGTGAGTTTGAAGGTCGTTTGTTGCCGCTTGACCCTGTTTTTCATTTGTTTGTTGTGCCATATTGCTCTCGTTTGGGTTTGAGAGCAAGGCAGCGAATACAGTTTGACGGTCACTGCAGGGGAAGGCCTATATGGCATGTCAAACTTTATATGCGTTGGTTGGCTGTGTAGAAAAGGGCGTTATTTATATAGTTATATAAATTTTATTATTATTACGTGACGTTACAGTATTTTTTTTATATATTTTAAAAATAGATCCATCGATTTTTTGACGCTCCTCCTTAACAGCTGTTAATGGCCTGCCGCATTATTATGTTAATTACGCATTTAGCTTTTGAGTATATAAATGACTATGTACTTGCGAAAAATTTTTTTTTTTTTTCTGCCTATGTATTTTATTGGTTTAGGCGCAACTTTTGTTAATTTATTACAAAGACACACACAAATGGCACACAGCACGCATGTACAATACTCATTAATATGCGTTTGTTGTTGCTCTCAGCGACGTACTCTATACACAGTACACCTTTAAAAGTCAGCCAAAGTCGCGATATATATACATATATACATACATATATATATATAAAAAGCCAGCAATAGCAACAACAACAACAAGCATAATGAAGCTATAAAAACCGACGAAACGTCGAAAAAAGTTCAATAAACTTTTGGCCGCTTCCCTTACGTCGTCGCTCGTGGCATTTTTCTTACTTTGTTGTACTTGTTGTAGACTATTTTATTTTTTTTGCTTGGTTTATTTCTGCTTCCCCCTAAGCCCCTGCATTGCGGTCTTCTCATACTTCCCTTAGTTTTAGCTTCAAAAACTAACCAACCAATTGGTTCGCGTGTGAGTCTCTATCGGCACTTAAGCAGGCCGTAATTCCGTAATTTCCTAGCACTCCAATTTACAATATTGTACTACGTAGAGTCTACCCAGATGATCTAATATTTGTTACGTCATATTTAGGTAGCCATGCAAATCTGAGCTGATCGTTGGCTTAGCAAAAGTCATTTCACTATTTCTTTATTTCCTTTATATGGTTTAATTTTTATAACTAAAATCTGCTATTCCTTTTAGTTTTTTATTATGTGCTTCGATTCATGACTTTTGATATGCGAACAGCTGATTTGATTGAATGCTTTCTTAACTTTTTATGGGATATACCTATAATTTCTTTAGTCGCGAAGTTTAATTTCCATATGAATAAATATTATGTAAGACAAAGTTTTTAATTTTAAATTAATTAAATTTACAATCTATAATCTGTATAATATTAACTTTATATATATACTCTGGGACTCCACCTCCTGCGTCGGACTTCAACCACCCATCTTTTTTCATTAACTCTCTTTATTTATATAAATAATTCATTTATAATAATAATGCTCGTCTTTACAATATTCTGGAAGATATACTTAATGCTATCAAATTACATTGTTGTTCAAGATTTGATATTGCTGCTATTTCTATTCTCCTCTTTCATGATAACGTTTCATGTTTCATGATTTTTCACCTCCAAGATTTTACATTGTACACATCGTATGTAGTATGGCTATTACATAGTGTAAGATTTTTTTCGATACGTTTACGCTTAAGAACACAATCGGTACCAAACTGATATATTTGAATAAAAAAAAATATTAAAATCGCTTCTAAAAAATGTTGGGTTAATTTAATTTCTAAATTTAGTGAAAAAACTTGACAGAAAGAAGTTAATATGCCCTGTAAATTAAATTAAGGGATGTACTAAGTTTTAGTAACTGTATGCTACGTAGAAAAGGTGACGGCGTGGAACTCTACAAAGTTAGCTCCAATATGGTCAGAAGTACAATAAAATATGGTCTAGGAACAGTGCAGTTGAGAGAACTTCCGGTCCCGGAGGAAAAAAATATACCGACACCTCTATTACACTACTAAATTGAACCGCCACAGTACGATAGTAATTTCATCGTGCCCCTGAGAAAACTTCACACCCTGTGGAATCCGTCCCTTTCTCCTCTCTCTCGTCGGGTCTTTCTAGGCATATGCTTCCGACTATTCGTTTGTGAGAATTTTTTGATTGCAAAAAAACAGCGGTAGCCAAAATTCGTATTTGAAACCCATATGTGGCGATTCGGATACAATTTATTTTTATTTCCTCTTTCACGTCCCCTGCCTCTTCCAAAAAATATAAAAGCATATAAAAGGATTGAGTGAGTAAATGTTTTAATTTTACCTTTTTATTAGAGCTGGGCTTGATCTTCAATTTTCGAGAATCGAACTTTTCGACCGATTTTCGCATAAAAATCGATTTGATCCATTAATCTGACTAAAACAATAGACGCTATCAATTTAAAACCGCAAAAAATTACAGGAAAGAAATTCGACTTAAAAAGACGTAAATTTATACAAAATTCAGTTTAATTTAGTTTCATAATTTAAAATAACGTAAAAAAAAATTTAAAACGATACAAGAAAACAAAAAATTGCTACATAAAAATTAGTCTTCATTTATATAATTTTTTTAGGGCTTTTGTAAATAAAAAAAAAAAATTTTTTTTTGGTAAGCCCTCAAAAGTGCTCTCTGCCGCTCAATCAATCTGCATTAATTCTTCGACCCCTAAAACGACCAAAAATACATATTTGACTAGTGGAAAAATATCATTTTTGTCCTTTTAAATGGAAGATCTAAGACGATTTTCAAATGTTAAAAAAAAAACACTTTTTCACTTTTTTTTTTTTTTATTTCACATATTTTTAGCTCATTCCTTTACAAGAAATAACTAAAAATAAAAAAATAAAACTATCAAAAATTAAAATTTCAAAAGAATTAAATAAATTTTTTTTTATTTTGTTATATATTTTTTAAAATTTTATTTTGTAACTAAACTTTTAGATTTTATATATTTTTTGATTTTATTAATTTTAGTTATATTTTAATTGTTTCGAGGCCCTGTACTCACAGTAGTCAAGGATAGCAGAAGAATATATTTGATTTTATTTTTTAGTTTAATTTTTTTTTAATTTATGTCTTAATTTTATTTAAGTTTTTATTTTATTTATTATATTTATTTCACTTCATTTATTTTTTTTAAATTTATTATTATATTTATTTAATTTTATAAATTCATTTATTTAATTATTATATTTATTTAATTTTATAAATTTATTTATTTTATTATCATATTTATTTCATTTTATTATATTTTTTAAATAATTATGTTTTGGTTTATTTATTCTCTCATATATTCTTAACTATTTACTTTCTTACAAGGAATAATCAAAAATACAAAAAAATTAAATATTACAATTTCAATGGAATTTATTTTTTATTTTGTTATACTATTTAAAATATTTTTTTTAAGTTTTTTTATTTTATTATTATTTACAAATTTTTGTTAATTCTGTTTTACTTTAATACATTTTTCATTTTATTTAGTTGTTTAATTTTACTTATTTTAATTTTATTTATTTTTGAATTCTATTTAGATGTTGATTTTATTTATTTTTTTTAATTTTATTATTTCTTACAATAATTTGTTTTTTGTTTTAATTTTATTTATTATTTCATATATTTCTATTTATTTATTTTACAAGATATTATTTATTATTTATAATTTTATTTATTATTAATTAATTGTTCATCATGATATATAAGTTAATCTTATTTATTTTGAAATTTCATTTTATTTATTATTTTAATTTTATTTATTTATCTTATATTTTAATTTTATTATTTGAGCTTATATTTATTATTTTATTTATTTTATTCATTATTATTAATTTTACTTATTATTTTAATTTTATTTATTATTTCAATTTAATTTTTTTTATATATTAATTTTATTTATTATTTTAATTTTATTTATATATTAATTTTATTTATTATTTTCTATATTTATTTATTATTATTTAATTTTATTCAATTCATTTATAATATTTTATTTATTTATTTTATTAATTTATTATTTTAGTACTTTATTAATTTACTTATATTCATTTATTATTTCATATATATTTAACTCATTTCTTTATATAATGTAACAGTATTTATATGAGTCCTCAAAGAGCATATGAAATTCGGCTGCCCAAGGGCACAATTTTGAAGCTTGTAGCTGTGTTTTTATTTCTTTACTTTTTGTGCAATAGATTTAGTTTCAGTTGGCTGACAACCCCAAAATGTCACCTTATATTGGCTGACTAGGAACCCCTTAAGTATGTTGCCCTCTCTGCCACCTATTCCAACTGGGCAGGCAGCTCTTGGCCAAGCTACTTTGGCTTAGTGTCTTTGAGCGTTCTAAGCTCGTAGCTGCTCATCTGTTCGGGGTGCTGTCCATTTGACTTTAATTTAATTAACACTGACAATCGCATTTTCTCAGGCAAAAATACATGGGCATGGGCTCTTGGGATATCGATAAAACTATCTGTATATCTTTTGAAATTTCGTTTTTCGTTTTGTCATTAGTACTTTAGTTGTTGTTGTTGTTGTTAACTTATTTTGTGGCAATTAGCTGCAAATTGTTGTTGGCGCAACATTGTTGGCTTTGCTGTTTATATTGATGATGCGGCGGCATTCACAACAACAACAACAACACCAAACACAGAGCCAACTGGTTTGGTTCCGCTTTCCAAAAACCAGCCATTTACTACGACTCTCTTCAGACAACCATTTCGTCGGTCAAGCTGGCAATTCTTTGCTTTACAAATCTGTCTGTGCATATATACATATATATAGTATATATACTATTTATATAAATATATATATACGACTCTTAAAACTAATACACACGCAACTTGCGGATATTTGAGTCGTGTTGTTTTTTTTATTTGCACAAAATTAATTATACATTTTATATAAACATTTTGACTAATTTGCAAATTTTCTCTTTTTTTTCATCTCGTTGCAGGTAAATATCGAAAGATTTCTAAGATGCTGACCAAATGTACCCCACGTATTATAAATTCGTTTTGGTAACGCCTTTAAATAAGCTATTTGCGAATTAAGACGAATCGTTAATTACATTTCAAATGGACAAGTCAAGTAAAACACTTAAGCGGCTTAAAATGATTTTCGGTATTTGGTAGATAGAGTAAGAGTAAGAGCCAGCCCCTGCGTCTAAGATTTGAGATTTTGGATTTGGTCAAGTGTAAGACGTTTTCTAAGTTAGCAGCTTAAATGAGCAAAGGGTCTAAGCTGGCTGAAAGAGGCTTGAGGTAAAGAGGGTTTTTGAGTTTGGGGTATAGAAAGTTTTGGGAACTGCGTCCCGAAATGTGCCGGAGAGTTCCTGTGCAGAGTGGAGTGTGTGATGGAAGCTATTGGGCTTAGATTCCTTTTTAACTTTATCTTTAACTAAGTAGAAAGGTTTTTAAGTATGGGGTAAAGAAAGCTTTAAGAACTGCTGTTTTGAATATTTTGTTTCTGAATTGAAATCCCAAACATGGGAAGTTATGGAGAGCACTGCTTGGAAGCTGCTTTAACTAACTTTATTTTTATACACTGCACCGTATGGTACAAAGGGTATATTAAGCTTCTGCTAGCCGAAAATGTATGTAACATATAGAAGGAGTCGTCGGAGACACTCTAAAGTTACATAAAATATGATCAGGGTGACTAGAGAAGTCGATATACCCATGTCCGTCCGTCCGTTTGAACGCCTAGATCTCAGAGATGGTAAGAGCTAAAGTAACCAAACTTTCACATTAGATCCCATATTATTCCATAGAAGACAAGTTTATTTTATTTTTTTGATATCGGGGTTAAATTATATAGCTCCCATAGGAGTGTTTGAGACGACCTCGAAAAAATACAAAAGTTTTAGGTCAATAATACGTTTGTTTATGAAGATATCGTAACCAAATTTGGCATTCGACAGTTTTTTATAGTTCTTAAGCACTGTACCAAATTTGATCAAAATCGGTAGACTATATCATATAGGTCCCATAGGAACGATCAGTAAAAAAAAAAATTGTTGCTTAAAAATTCTTCTGTTTTTGATTTTTTATGAAGGAACTTAACTTGGCAATCAAATCTTGGTATATCTTCGTAAAATTTTGTTAATATTTTGCCTATAATAAGAATTTTTGGTACAGCTACACTTTAAAAGTAATTTTTTATTTATTGAAGGAGTACAACTAAGAAAAGTTGACATTATATTATAGAAAAACAGTAAATTTATTAAGAAAAAAAATATCTTGCCCGATGGGCGAACTTTTGAACGATAAGCACCTTCTCACATCAAGAACTGGCCAGACACTTGGATTTACAATATAAAAGTTGAAAAAAAGAACCAAGATAAAAATTAATCATTATATAAAAAAAGTGCCAAGGGATCAACGTTGACCAAAGTAAGGACTCATTATATAGGATTGATCAAGGATGCTCGTAGAAGTCAAGATAACGTAGGGTAGAAGAAGTGATAGATTGAATAGACCGTTCGAAAGAGAGGAAATTATAAAAGTTATTATAATTAGAGCATAAGGCACGGAATGGATCGTGTAAATCATAATTAGATCTACAAAATTGTAAGGCTAAAGGTTGAAAAGTACGAGTTACTCTAGAAGGAATAACAAAAGTAACTTTGCTAAGAAGTACATTGGAGTCGATAAGACCGAGTAACAGCTTATGCAAGAATAACACGCCATGGTATGTTCTGCGATGGTTTAAAGAAGGCAATTTTATAAGGCGAAGTCTATCAGAATATGGCGGCAATCGGATGTTTGGGTCCCAGTTTAAGCCACGAAGTGCAAAAAGGAGAAATTTTTTGTACGGACTCAATCATGTCTTGATAAACGTAATATTGAGGACTTCAAACGCAGGAACAATATTCTAAAATTGGACGGACGAGAGAGATATAAAGAAGTTTGGTAGTGTAAGGGTCGTTAAACTGTTTAGGCCAACGCTTACTAAAAGCAGGAACACCTCTAGCTTTATTGACGATGTTGCAAATATGGTTATTAAATATAAGAATATGATCGAACAAAACATCAAGATTGGACACACTCTCGATGTGTTCTAAGGTAGAAGATTCTAAAGAATAAGTAGCCAAATAAGGAGCAGATACATTTTGACTTGTTGAGAAAGAGTTGGTTGATATTGCACCAATATTGCATGTTATCAAAATCATGCTGAAGATGTAAATGCTTATTTGTATCGGAATAGGACAAAGTTTGACATCGTCCGCATACATAAGAATGCAAGAAGATTTGATTACTTGCGGGAGATCATTTAAAAATAAATATACCTTGAGGTATCCCTGACGTGACCTTAATTTCTGTAGATTAGCAGCCATTAAAAACTACCTTTTGGACTTGATTAGATAAATATGACGATATCCAATTAAAAAGGCAATACGGAAACCACAGACGAGACAGTTTAACAAGGAAAAGACTATTGTTCACCGATTCAAATGCCTTACTGAAGTCATTATCTCAAACTTTAATTTTATCTCAAAATTTCATACAAATCCGAAGCCTTTTTCACAAGAACTGATTTTAAAGCACTTGTGTGCTCTGACATAACCCCAAAATCCCCTATTAGACAACATATTTTAAAGGTTATATCTAAACTCTGAGCCTGGAGTTTTTTTGATCACGTATTCGGATTGAGCGTTCCCAAAAATACGATCGGATATCCAGAACTGAAATGAACCTTTATGAGGTTTTTTGAAACTAATGTATGTCACAGACACTGAAAAAAAGAAGGAATTTACGGTTTCGAAAGCCGTCGCTAAATCCCAAACCGTGGTTCACAAAAGCCCAGCGCGTCATTAAATGAGGTATTTTGGAAATTATTTTACGTCGAAGGATTTTTTACCTCGGATTTAGATTAAGCGATTCCAAAATTATACAAATAAATCATAAACATAAAAAAATTGTATAAGGTAATTATGAGAGATAGTCGCAGAACCCTAGGGTGCTGGGATTGCTCCACTCTCTTTAGCTCTCCCAGAAGAATGAGGGAAATTAACATTTTAAAATCTCATAATCTATAAATCATACAGCACCGCTTTCAGCTCAACTGCTACTTAAATGAACTGTTTCCAAGAAGTTTTTCCTAAAGTGTAACTTCAAATTTAAATATTCAAATGCTTTCCATGCAGAAGACTCTTCGCTTGCTTAGCAAATGTGTTAGTTACTTAGTTAATATGCAAATTTGTGGCAACCTTTGTTACTGTTGCCACATGGCCAACAAACTGCGCAACAAAGCAAATCAGCTCATTTGCATATAATTATATTCCCTTACTTACGCCTGACAACCCAACGAATCTTTCTTTTATATAAAAATGGGAGTAAAAAAAACAAACTTAAAAGTGAATAAAAATATAAATGAAAATGACAAAATCCTTGAATTTCACTATTGATGCCTTGTAATTTGCGCTGAATCAAAGCGCTTTTATATTATATACCTCTATGCATATACCCATCCAAGTTTATATCATTTAATCATGCTAAAATATCTTGGGATAAAACAAATGTTGTTCTTCCTTTTTTTTTCCGCTCAAATTATGCCATAGAAAGTGACAAATGCACGCGAACAAGCTAAATGAATTAGAATTTACGCGAATAAATGGAAAAAATGGGTATATGGAAAAAAAAATGTAGATTGTGAAATTTTAAACCCTTGAAGGCTGGCCTGGCTACTGTTGTTTGTTGTCTACTGATAGCCGAACCACCCGCTGGCCGTCACCATCCACCCTTCCACCCTTTAAACCAAACCAAAGAGCTGCACCCCAGACCTCAGACCTCTCCTCCGCCGCCGCGCTTCTAACGCCAATCTAACATCCATCATCCGCAGCCATTGCATTGCCCATTTGCCAACTGGGCTGTAAGTAAAGCGCTTTTTACCTTCTTTTTTTTCTTTGTTTTCACTCTTGCCTACACTTCCGCCCATTTGTCCGTATTGTATTCATCGTTAGCTGCTTTTATTCCGATTTTTTTCCTCACTTTTCTCTTTATTTTTTTTATTTTTAATTGTATTTGGTTGCATTGGTAATTATCGATTTATTTTGTAACTGTCACGTGCCTAGGACGATGATCATCGCAAGCATTGAATAGAAGCAATTTGAGGTGCCCGGGGGTTCATTTTGATGGAAACTATTTATAGGCTCGCTCGTAGTAGTTGTCTCTTTAAAGCTTAATAAAGTCTTTAGGTAGTTTGTAATTGAGTAGGGATCGAAAGCAGATTTATGTCAGTTCATTTCGGTGCATATGTTCATCTGTACGCTCGTAGTTTCTAAACTGCTTATCTTTATCTGACTAATTGGGTATTGTTGGAAGCGTATTGAACGTGCGCTGGTTATAGGCTCTGTTAGATTATATTAAAGTGTGTGTGACGCCCTCTAGAGGAAAAAATGTAATAAATCAAAAAAATTTCATGTGACCACGACTTTTTTCTGAAGATTACTATAAATAATTTATTACTTTTTAAAACTACTTACAGCGACATAGTTTTCTATCCCACTACAAGCACTACATAATACAAAAAAAAAGTGTGAAAAGTATGTACACACTGGTAGATAGCTTTTGTAAAACTATTTTAGCTTGACTTTTTAAAGTCAAGGGTCTGGGAAAGGTTTTTTGTAAAGCTGTTTAGGTTATAAATAATAAAAACTGTACAAAAAAAAAATATGTAGACACTAGTAGATATTAGCGCTTTTTGCAACACTATTTTTTTTTAGTCAACTGTCTGGGTCGGGATTATTATTTTTTTCTTTTGCAACACTATTTTAGCTAGTTTTTTCGAAGACCAGGGAAGGTCGGGATTCTAATAAAATATATTATTTTCTTAATCGACTGTTGGATCATAGGGCATCAATTTCTGAAAATCGTTCTGATAACGAGAGGTCAAATAACAATTCATACAGAATAGTAATTCTTAATCGATTAATCGAAATAACAAACATACCTGCCTAACAAATGCATTTAAATATATCTTTGAATCTAATTTTCAGCTTTCGAAAGCTCTACAAAAAAAAATCTCTATAGCTCATAGATAATTAAATCGGATTTCTGTTCACAAATAATTCAATATTCATTTGAGTCCTTAGATTTTTGAGCCAAACCGCCTACAAATATTCTGTGTAAAATTAGGTTGAAAGCTTTTTCGATGATTCCGATTTTTGTAAAAAGAACCCTCAAAAAAATGTCTCCAAATCATTCTTGCAATCGACAAGTAATAATCGTTTGTAGACATTGCCTATTTTACCTACTTCTCAAATGTGGTAGTTTAGTTCCATTTAGTATATATTTTTATTAGTCTTTATCTTATCTGTTTAGCGACAGTGCCCTGAGGTTATGGGTTCGAATCCCACGTTAAGCACCGTTCTGCACTTCCCACTTTTCCTATTTCCCAAATTTCTCCTATCTATTCAATATCCTTATCGATATCACAAAGTGCCTATTCTTGACCTAAAGGAGTTGGGACGCTTAGTTACAACTGCCTCCTTAACCTACCTACCTTATCTTAATAAATATTTATGATTTTGTTTCAAACGTTTTATTTTTTTTTGTTTTAAATGTTGGTCATTAATCACCTCATTAGAATATTAAATAAATGCAATTTTTTTTAGATTTTACGTCACTTTTAAAACTTGATTTTGCAATTGGAAAAAAAACCTTTGTCAGCTGTAAAATAATATTTTTGCTGGTTATTGATTAAATAAAGAAGAAATTATAGTTTCCCACCCCGTCTTCCGGTTAAGCGTCCTGCTCCAGGTCATTTCAGGTATGCCTCTGGATCGATTGCCTTGTGGGTTCCATTCCATTTGGAGCTTCTTGACAATAATACTGGTAATGAACCATGTCTCACAACCATACAACAGCACTGACTTTATGTATGCGTTGAAGACTCGTATTTTGGTTTTTCGCCGGATATTCAGTTTTCGCCAGAATCTATTTTATTGTCCAAAGGCTGCTTTGGCTTTACGATTATTTAACGATTTCCTTTCTTCGGAATCTTGATAATTACCGATTCCTTCCAAGGTAGGTACATTTTCAGAGGTCCAAACAGCTTCCAAGATCGCAATTAGCTTTTGTGCCATTATCGCTTGGAAGCATTCAACGGCGATTTTATCTGGAGCTTTGCCTTTTTCAGGATGTTAATTGAACTCTCAATTTCCTCTGGTGTGGGAGGGCTAGTTTTTATTTGGGAGATCTATAAGGATTTATATTTGCTAAAGCTGCAAGGTGGATATTAGGGCCTCATCTATACAGAAGATAATGTTTTTAAATGTTATGTATTTTGTACGGCATCATTATCAAGGTTCTCGAATAAAGGGTATGAAAATAAAAGGTGCTCCCAAGCGTGTTTATTGAGTATATAGTATATGATTCCATACCTATATATACTATATGCATGTTGGTGCATGGTGATGATAGTGTGTTTGTTGACTGGCTTAGACAGATTTTCTGCTAACAATTTTATGCAGTTTTTTTGTAACCCATTTTTCAGTTTGCATCCTTTTTTTTATAGTTTTTTTTTTATTGCCGATGATGCTTTTCAATTATGCCTTGTCGCTTTTAGCTTTGGCTTTGGCTCCGGTTCTAACTGTGGCTGTGGCCTCAGCTTTGGCTTTGACCAGGACTAGGACTCCATGAGTGCCATTGTGTCATTTAAGCTATATATCACTCATACGCAGCGTTGACTGGTCTTTATTTTCATGCACTAATTGCGTTAGAATTTCAATGAAGGGGGTGGGGCGGGGGCGTAGGAGTGGATGCAAATGCGAATCATGTGGCACACTTGGCGCAACTTTACATAGGATGTCCAGTCAAGCCTGCTCGAATTGCTGCATAGATTAAGGCGCTTATCGCTTGAGCGAAGGATGGTTCCTACCAAAGCGAATGCGCATATCCTACCAGATAGATGCCATGTCGCCAAAGGCCAGAGTTAATCAACATTTTTCTCATTTTTTTTTGTTTTAGATATTTTTTTGATACGAACACATTTTTAATTGGAATTTGCACAAAGATCAGGCCGTTGGTTGACACTGATTTTAGCTGCTGCTATGCAAATGTCTATTCTTTTACCCCATTTTTTTTTTTTATCTTGGCTATTTCTTTTGGGGTAGTTTGTTTGGGCAGGAGGGGAGGGGTTATTGCTAGATACATACAATACCTAGAGCGTAACTTGATTTGGTTGCTTTGTGCCATTGAACACTTTTCACCCAAGGTTTTGTTTTTTTTTTTGTACATAAGCCTGAGCTCCGGGTTGTGGTTGTGGGTTGGGGGGTAGTGCAGCAAAAGCCATTAGAAGAGCGCGCGTGTCCAACTGCTGCCGGCGTCAACGTCGCCGTCGACTTTGTTGCTGCTGCTGCGGCGTAATTAAAAACAAGAAATTCTGTAAGAAAAAAAAAGGGAAAAAATGAGTAAGAAATGTGCCAAGAAGCTGGCCAAGCAACTAACCAACCAAAACCCCAATTTAAGCCTGCCCCCACCATCTACAATTTATTTAAATTTCAGCGGCAAACTCTTTTTATTTTTTTCCTTTTTTTTTTCTACTTGTTATTTTTAATAAAGTGCTGGGCGTTTGGCTAAGAAGGATGAAAAGAGTACGAAAAAAAAATTGGAAAAAATAAATGGAAAGGGCCAAGGCAAGGCAAGAAAGTTGAAAATAAAAAAAGTTGCGTAAATTTGTTATGTACTTTTTTAACTTAAATAAATAAATAAGGCGTAGTTTGGGGCACAGACTTGGGCGTGTTGATGACCAAAGCAGCAGCGGCAGCAACGACCACAAACCAACCTCCCCGCCCCGCATGCCAGCGTCAACCCTTCGCATATACACACAGCTCAAGCAATCATGCATCCTTTCCTGACATGGCTTGTTCTAGGGCCGCCGCCCAACTAACGCCCCCCTATCTGCCGACTCCTGCTGTAGTTCCGTTTCCGGCGCCAGCCATTTGCATCTACAGCAAAAAAATTTTTCTTTCATTTCGTGGGTTTTTTTTTTACTGAGTTCTGTCGTGTCGAAGAAGAAAAGATTTTTCTTCTTTTTTTTGTAACTGGACAGCGCTGGGTTTTGTGGTGGCAGGAGCGAGAGAGCGCTGTATATATCGTTGAGGTTTGGGTAAAATTTTTTTAAATACTCTACAGAAGACGGGAGTGCTAGGAAGTGGTAGCAGATCTGGGAGACAGGGTGTAGGATGTTTAAAGCCAGATCCGCAAGTCAGTTTTTAGTTCTAAAGAAGAGTCGTGTGAAAATGTAATATGTTGAAGATCGTTGAAGCGAAGTTTGGCTTCTGAGTTCCATTTTCGTGACGAGAAGTCTCTTTGCATTAACAAGTGGACTGCTAGAAATTGGTAGTAAGTCTGGGAGAGAAATTGAAGGACGTCTGTAAACTGGGTAAGGCCAGATCCGCAAGTCAGTTTCTACTTCTGTAGTGCAGTCGTAGGAAAAAGCAACGTGAGGAAGATCGTTGTAGTGAAGTTCCATGTATGTTCCATCCTCATGAGGAGAAGTCTCTTTGCATTAACAAGTGGACTGCTAGAAATTGGTAGTAAGTCTGGGAGACGAATTAAAGGACATCTGGACATCTAGGGTAAAGTCAGATCCGCAAGTCAGTTTCTACTTCTGTAGTGCAGTCGTAGGAAAAAGCAACGTTAGGAAGATCGTTGTAGCGAAGTTCAATGTATGTTCCATCTTCATGACGAGAAGTTTCTTTGCATTACTAAGCTGGGATGCTGAAATTGGTAGTAAGTCTGGGAGACATGACACTGAAGGACGTGTGTGAAATGGGTAAAGCCGAGATCCGCAAGTTCTTCTGCTGTAGAGCAGTCTTACGAAATAGTAATATGGAAAAGATCGTTGCAGGGAAGTTTGACTGTATGTTCTATATTCATGACGAGAAGTTTCGTTGCATTACTCAGTATCTGCCGAAAATATTTGGAGAACTCTAACGATTTAGTTGGCTTAAACTGCGTAGTCGTTTATTTCTTTCAATTTCCGGGCACTTTATAGAGGTACTGGGAATTGAGATTTTCTGCACATCCGAGAGTTAAATATATTATTATTGGGGTGTATAAGTGTACTGCGACCCAGGTGGATCTATTGTACCCCCTTCATGGCTTAGAGCTCTCCCAAAAGTCCTAAGGTCTGCATATATTGCAGTATTTTAATCGGACTTATAGTAACAACGGTCTCTGGTAGGAGAGCGTACATGACCAGGAGCTTGTTTCTTTAACCGGAGAGTGCCATACATTCACATAATATATGCGAAGAAGTTTCTTCCTCCAAACTACAGAAGCGGCATAGTCCACTATATCCAATATGCCAATTTAGTTTAGGTGGCTGCGGAGCCTACAATGTCCTGTCAGAAGGCCGTCATGATTCTCACGGTATTCTTCCCGTGCGTTATCATGACTTTGAACCTTCTACAGTTGTAGTTGGAAAGGAGGATTTTGACTGTTTAAGCCCTGGTATCTGCGGCCAGTGAAGCAGTCGTTTTTTATTCTCCTCTATTCTTAGTAGGTCCCGTACCACGTGGTTACCAATACCACAGTGTGCTTCAGAACCGATTAGCGGTGTTGCTGCAGCGGTTCTTGCAAGTTTGTCTGTTAATTCATTTCCAGGAATATTGTTGTGCCCTGGAACCCATCTAATCATGAGCTTATTCCTGGATCCTTAATTATTCAGTGATGTTCTCACTTCTTTAACCAGCCTTGATGTAATCTAGGCTTTACTTACTGCCTTTATTGCTGCTTGACTATCAGACAGGATGGAAATATCCTTTTCATGGTAGTTCTTTTGCAGATTGGATCTGCATCTTCCAATAGCGCAGACCTCCCCTTGGAAAATGCTGGTTTGTCTGCGTAGAAGTTCATAAATTTTGGTCCTGGGTCCTACTACCTCCAGGCCACTTCCTTGATCAGTGAGTGATCCGTCTGTGTCCCACTTTATTGTATGGGGTTTCATAGGTTGAACTACCACAAGACAGGTCCAAGCCTCTCGAGAGTTACCTTGATATAATTGGTTCAGTTTTCAAATTAAGGTATTTCATTGGGAGGATCAAGATTACTATACATTCATGTATGGTGCACTATAAAGGAGTGAGTCGGGTGAACAACTCCATCCATCTCTTTTGCTAAAAAATAAAATTGTGCAATTAAATTATCCAGAAAAACTAGTTCGTTTACCCCTACCCAACGGTTATGATAAAAGTAGCTATGGAGAGTGCATCATAGACTAATGGGGAACAGCAATGGTGTTCTCCAACACTACTTCAGTCTTATTTGTGGAGAATAGGAAAAAAGAAAAAAAGCTTCACTGGTAATTTAATTGCCCGCCATTCTTTGGGAATCGCGCCCGGAAATCCATTCTCATAAGAGTTGGATCGTCTGGCAAATTTGCCTATGGGAGAAAAGGTTCTGTTTATAGTACCCTCAAAACGGCTTAGCACGGGAAGCTAATAGATAGTCTAAGCAAAAAAGACCACCAGCTAATTCTCTACACCACACACACTTCGCTATTCTTATGCAGTCATAAGGCATCCCTATATACCTTCCCTTGATCTCATCTTTCCCGGGTTATAGAGTTTTTCGTATAACAATACTTATTCCTTTCAATTATTTCATGCATTTCATCTCTTATGGTGCCACTGTAACCTCTATTACTTCTTTTATCTGAAATCGTTCTGACTTCCTGCTTCGAAGAATCCTTGAATAATTCTGAATTGGTGGTCACTCATTTGGTGTACGGCGCTCATTTGCATTTCGTCCTAGGATGATTTTCAATTTTTGTTTTTGCACTTCCTTTCTTTCAACTATATTCTTCCTAGATCCTAGTCTCTGAACAATTCATGACGTGAGTCGTTGCATATCATTAGAAAGTTGGCTCATTTGGCTAGAGCTGCGGACTAAGTTCATAGACTATTACTATTATAGGCAATATCCTCTTTTCTAGGGTCAACTGCGCTTTATATTGTTGATTGAAATACAGGTAGCAAACTCCTGCAAGTCCGAATTTACTAAAGAGTATCTCACTATCGTAACGACAACCGTGACCTTTTCTTTTTTTTTTCGGCCCTTCAGGAACGGGTACACAAATTTCAACCTACTCAATTTTTGCCTTAATTTCTTTTTTGTTTCTTTTGACTTGGCCATCTTGAAACCCATCCAATCGAGCAACCACCAACCCAACTTGAACACCCAACTGACCCCACTCTTGCATAAAAAAGGCGGTAATAAGAATTCTTTCTTTATGCCTCTGTGTTCAGGCCAGCTGAGCATGTATGCGTGTGTGTGTGTGTGTGCGTTGGAGTGTTTTTTTCCGTATTTTTAATTTAAAATGCGAAGCATGAAAAAATATAAAATGGCAGGCTGGCTCCGGCTCCGGCTACGTCTCCGGGTCTCGGAAAAGCGCTCAAGCCAACTTGAAAGAAAAATTTCTGAAGTAAATATATGTCTGTCCAATTGCTACGAAGGCTGCCTGCCAACTGCATGACTGCTGCTGCTGCTGGTGGTTCTGGTACTGCTTGGTCACCCTGTGGTTTCTTTACTCCAAAAGCAGAGAGTGTGGGTGTACTCTGACCAGTGTGTAAAAGTGTTGCTTGGGAGTCGGGGCGGTGGCCAAATGAAGCGTCGCCATAATGACTGTCACAGCAGCAACCAAATAAAAAGAAAGAAAAAACAAATTTCTGGAAACCCTACCAGTTGCCAGCTTACATATACTCCCCTACTATATATAACCGACCCTATGTCATGTATTGCGCTTGTAGTTACTACTTGGGTGCGGTCATCTTAAGCTAAGCATTTACAGCAATTACAAATCGAAATTTAACAAATGATTATGGTTCTCTCTATGCTTACAGGGTCTGCTACGTACCGCCGAACAGTTGAAAATCAAAGGTCTCTGTGAGACAGCCGAGAATGCGGACGACTTGAATGACGCAGCCACAGCAACTATAACGTTATCAGAGAATATACAGCAGGCGGTTGTTGGTAATATAGTTAACGCTACCATAGTGCCAGGTGCGCCCTCACCCACGCCCGAACAACAACAACAACAGCAGCAGCAGCAGCAGCAACAGCAGCAACAACAACAACAGCAGCAGGTGCACTTGCAACAACAACAGCAGCAGCAGCAACAACAGCAACAACATCTGGTAAACGCTGCGCTGCTAGCGCATCCCAATCTCGTTGGTAACAGTGGCGGCGCACAATTGTCCAACACTGGCCAACTTTTAAGCAGTCAAACAGCAGCCAGTGGCAGCAACAGCAGCAGCAGCAGTAATCTACAGGGAATAGCAGGAGCAGGTGTCGGAGCAGCAGCAGGTGCCACACAACAGCAGCAGCAGCAAGTGGCACGCAAATCACGTCAACGTAAACGCTCCAAATCGCCAGATTTGCAGCTGCAAAGCACCAGCCAAGCCTCACAGTCGTCACAGTCGGGAGGAGCAACACATCATACGCATCACCAGCCGCACCAGACCATACTGATACAAAGTCAAAATCAAACGTCCATAGTGAGTCTGCATCAGACAGCAGACGGGAATTATATACCAGTAACAGCGGGTGAGGATTCAGATAGTGAGAAGCCGACAAAGATCTGCAAGACAGAGCAATCGGTTGCATCGCCGCAATCCAATTCATCGACCTCAAATAATGCTGCTGGCGTGACCGGCGTGACAGCATCGGGTCAAGCGATTGTGACACAAATTGTAGTAGCGCGCGACGGAAAAGATAAAAATATGACTAGTTTAGGCATGGGCATGGTAAGTGTCGTCGTAACGAGCGAGTGTTATCATTTTGTACTTATGTTGAGAGAAGCTATCAGAGCAGCTTAAAGCCTTGAATAGTGTTTTAATTAAAGATTTTTCTTTGTTTTTTTTGATAAATTTTCATTGGATGTATGCAGAACGGCGGCCTATTAGGCGTGCCCATGGGATTTTTGGATTTCACACCCGAACCACCAGCACCATCGGCCACACCAGTCACCGTAACGGAACACGTCGATTTATCCTGCAATCCAAGCACGGATACGCGTGATCTATCAAGTAAGTTAAGCACGCTTTACCTTATCTAAGTACTTACTTATACGAAATCCTTTGATTTTTGCAGACCCCACCGAACCGCTGGACATAGACAATCATTTGGCGCAACAAATTCATCGGCTCGATCAATCACCCATGCACTCGATATCGCATCATCACACTGGCGACGAGAGCAATTCGAATCTCGTGCAGCACATAAAAAGCGAAGTTATTGAGGCCAAGCAGCTGGCTGCACAGCATCATGCGCATGTCCAAGCACAGCAACATGCGCATCATCATCAGGCGCAGCAACATCATTTGCATACGCAACAACTGATTGCCCAAAATCAGGCACAGCAGCAGCATCATCAGCAGCAACAGCAGCAGCAGCAGCAACAACAGCAGGCAGCGGTGCATGCACAGCATGCAACACATGCCACACATGCTGAGATTAATGCTGCCACTGTCATGGAGATTGATCCGAGCCAAATAAAGCATGAGCCGGGCATGATTATAACGCCAGAGATTGTCAATATGATGTCCTCCGGACATATGGGTAGGTTTTGAGCGACTGCTTACCAAGCTGTTTATATAACTAACTTTGTGTCTATTCTTTCCTTACAGATATGTACAACTCCGATACCAGCGAGGACTCAATGATGATCGCCAATGGTTCACCGCATGATCAAAATGAACCGCATTATACAAATTTGGATCAACAGCATGGCGGTCTTGGCAGCAGCGGTGGCCCTGGTGCCGGCGCTGGGGCTGGTGCTGGTGGTGGTGGTGTGGACATTAAAGGTCAGTTTAATGGTCCCAAAGCTTGGACACAAGATGATATGAATTCAGCTTTAGATGCATTAAAGAATCAAAACATGAGCCTGACGAAAGCATCTGCCATTTATGGCATCCCCTCAACCACTCTCTGGCAACGTGCTCATCGTTTGGGCATCGAAACGCCAAAGAAGGAGGGCGGCACTAAATCATGGAATGAAGATGCATTACAGAATGCCTTGGAAGCACTACGCTCTGGACAGATATCGGCAAATAAAGCGTCTAAAGCCTTTGGTATACCATCATCGACATTGTATAAGATTGCACGTCGTGAGGGTATACGTTTGGCGGCGCCATTCAATGCCGCTCCAACCACGTGGACACCCGAGGATTTGGAGCGTGCATTGGAGGCGATACGCGCCGGTAATACATCTGTACAAAAAGCTAGTGCTGAATTTGGCATACCAACAGGTGAGTGAGAACCTTTAGAGGTTTTTCTAAGTACTACTAAGAACATCTGCCCTTCGTATGTTTCTTACCATTGTTGTTTTTGGCTATCTCATCTAATTTTTGTGTATCCTGAGATCTTTAGCGCTTGTAAAATGTTCATATGATCTTCATCTGTATATATCTAATTAGTATCAAGATACTTTGCCATTCCTTTTGAAGGCATCCTTTAATTAGTAAAATTTTTCCTATTCTGTAATATAATTTCTATGTTCTCCCACTTTAGTGGTCCAGATCATACAAGTTTTTAATTCCTCCTTGAATCTAAGAAGCTTAAAATGTCTTGTAGTTCAATATGAGATCGCATTTTACATATGATCATAAGAGGAATACTTCTAGATCAAATTTTTAATTCCGCCTTGAATCTAGGAAGCTATAAATGTCTTGTAGTTCGATGTTGTGTTGTCGTGTCCTTAAGAGATCACATTCCATACATGATCTTCAGAGGCATACTTCTTGATCAAATATATTTTTAATGGACCTAAAACGCTTCCAAGACTTTCATTCGAAACGTAGTTCCTTCTATCTGACTGACTTTCCATTGTAGAACTCTTAACGCTTCATAGTATCTTCAGAATCTTACTCTAAGCATGAAAACAGTCTTCAACATTTCCAAACCTTCTTTGTTGTTGTTATGACTCTTCTTGGACACCCCTTGTTGTCATATCTTTCTCTAAGCCCTCAAATGCTGAACCATCAAACAAAATCCTTGTGAACAAATTATGCTAATCCATATCTTTGTCAATTAATTCCAATGCCAAAGGAACACTTTATGGACGCTGCAAACGGGAGGGCATTGAACTGTCGCGTTCGAATCCAACACCATGGTCGGAAGATGCCATGAATGAAGCATTAAATTCAGTGCGGTAAGTAAATGTGATTCCTGTTTTAGGCTTTTATAATCCTTTGACATATATTTACAGTGTCGGCCAAATGTCCATCAATCAGGCGGCTATACATTACAACCTGCCCTACAGCTCGCTTTATGGACGCTTCAAGCGTGGCAAATACGATGTCAGCAACATCAGCGGAGTATCTCTGAATAATACATCGGGCAATACAACCGGCAGCATTGAAATTATTGAGCATAGTCAGGAGAACTCGGTAAGATATGGCTAGTCAAAAAGCAATCATACGCCGATGAAATATACATGGAGAGCACTGCATGAATGAGGCTTTTAGAACTGTAGCTGGATATAGCTGTAGCTCTTGGAAGGAGGAAAAAGACGGCTATCTTGAGCCTCACCATCGATTTAGAGAAATTTCTAGTTGATGTGAAAGAGAGTTAAAAAGATAGTTTTTAAATGGAACTTAGGAATATTTTTTTAAAGGGAACTTCGAAATGTTACTTGAAAATTGACTGCAGGATATATCATAGCACTTGCAAGAAGCAAAATTAGTCAATTTTGGGCCTAAAATTTAGAGTCGATCTGAATGAGAGTCCCAAAGATAGTTTTTAAATGGAACTGAGGTATGAGAGATTTTGTGTACCCGTATGGTACAAACGGTACATAATGTATGTAACAGGCAGAAGGAGACGTAATAGATCCCCTAAAGTTACCTAAAGTATGATCAGGATGACTCTCTCTTCTCTAAGTCGATATACCCATGTCCGTCTGTCCGCCCGTCAGTGTTAACGCCTAGATCTTAGAGATAGTAAGAGCTAGAGCAACCAAATTTTCAGATTATATCCCTTATTATTCTATAGGAGACAAGTTTAATTTTACTTTTTTGATATTGAGGTTACATTATATATCCCATAGGCGTGTTTTATAGGACCTCGAATAAAACAAAAATGTTTAAATAGAGAATACGTTTGTTTATGAAGATATCGTAACCAAATTTGACACTCGGAAGTTTTTTAAAGTTCCCAAGCTTTGTACCAAATTTTATCAATATCAGTTGCCTATATCATATATCTTTCATAGGACCAATCGGACAAAAAAACTTTTTTATACAAAATCCGCTATATTTTGTTTGTTTCTGAAGATATTAAAACCAAAATTGGCATTTAGAAGTTTTTCAGAGTGGAACTTAGGAATGGTACTTGAGATATTTTTAAATAGAACTTAGAAATGTAACTTGAGATATTTTTTAAAGGGGTCCTACCAAAAAAAAATGTCCTTAAGAAGGAAAGATTCCGCTTCAAAGACTGAAAATCTAGTTTTTCCAGTTGATTCGCAGATATATTTTTCAAATGGATCTTAAGAATGTGACTTGCGATATTTTGTAAATGGAACTACAAAATGTTACTTAAAATTGACTGCAGGAAAAAATTATGTTACCTAAACATTGATAGAAAAGATTTCGGATTCAAAGACTTTTTCAGAGATATTTTTCAAATGGAACTTAGAAATATTACTTGAGATATTTTTTAATATCCGTTATTTAAAAATTGACTGCGGGGTAATTTTCGATTTCAAAGACTTTTAAGATATATTTTGCAAATAGAAAGATTTATGTTTTAAAGACTTAAAATGCTTTTTATCCAGTTGAGTCACTGAGATATTTTGCAAGTGGAACTTATGAATGTTACTTGAGATATTTTTCAGAGATCTTACTTATAAATTGACAGCAGGAAAGATTGATTGACTGGAATGAATTGAATATAAGACTGTGGTAATGATTATCTCTGGGGCGTACCATCGATTTATATAGTTTTCGAGTTGGTATAATAAGAAGAGGATTATAATATATTAATATGAAAAGGATTTGTGGCTTTAAAGGGTCGTGACTTCCAAATTAGACGACTTAGCGCAAAAATAAGTCCAATTCGTGGTCACTTCAACTCTGAGAAATTTTACAGTCCCATCTTTAAAGAGCCATCAAATTAGACGACTAAGCGCGAAAACAAACCGAATTCGCGATCACTTTAACTCATAAAAACTATATCGTCCCATCTGTAAGGGGCCTTAACCTCCAAATAAGACGACTAAGCGCAAAATTAAGGCAAATTCGTGATCACTTCAACTCACAAAAACTTTATCGTCTCCACTTGGTAACTTCAACTCTGAGAAATTTTACAGTCCCATCTTTAAAGGGCCATAACCTTCAAATTAGATGACTAAGGCGAAAACAAACCGAATTCGATCACTTCTGCACATAAAAACTTTATCGTCTCCACTTTCAATGGCCTTAACCACTGAAGCGAAAATAATCGAAATCTCGGTTGCAAAATATCGGACATAATTTTTTATCTCAACTTTATATGGCTTTGATATACCAGGAGTATTTTCTTAGATAATAAAAACGCCTTAAATGTATCTTAGGATATTTTTAAGATGTTTCTTAGAACTTCACTAAAAATATTTATATAAAGAGAAGAGCTGATAGTTCACAGATTTAGGCAGCTTCTAAAACGTTATCCCATCGAATAAGTGGCTAGGTCATATTAGAGTTCAGACAAAGTAAATGTCTGCCATATGTAGGCTTAAAAGGATCTTGTTGACAAATCAGAGCTATACATTCAGATATATAACAATTTTCCTGAGTGACTATTTTGTCAGTCGTTCCTAGACTGAGCATTGGGATTAATAAGTGTTCAAAGAGAACAGGGAGCTACTATTTATAGCCGAATCCGAACGGATTTATATACCCAAATGTATAAAAATTTTCCTGACTATTTTGTCAGTCGTTCCTGAGCGGAGCATTGAGGATCTTTATTTATTTCAAAGAGAACAGGGACCTACGGTTTATAGTCGCATGCGAACGGATTTATATACCCGTATAAAAATTTGCCTGACTATTTTATCAGTCGTCCCTGAGCGGAACATTGAAGATCTTTATCTATTTCGAAGAGAACAGGGACTTACAATTTATAGTTGAATCCGAGCGGCGGTGTCTTTAATAGAGATATCAGAAATTTACGATTTACGCATGACTTGAATTCTAGAAATAAACGGACGAAGAGAAGAAGAGACACACTTAGAATCAAATCCAATATATTTCTTAAATTCTTTCGAATCCTGAAGGATTTATTTTGCAAAACTGAGCTAACATGATTTAAATCAACTACAGATATGCGCTAAATATAAGTTGATTGCTTGGGATTAATGGCTTAGAAAAGGTTTTCCTTGAGGCATTCATTCCCTCAGCTTTGGTTCATGCAGTGCTCCACCACACACATATACATACACACACACTTACATTTAAACATTCACACCTGCAAGCTTTAACTAACCGACAACAAATTTGTGCATTTATTCAAGTTGCATATGTTGCAGCAACAGTTCCCGTACAGTCCCTCGCCGCATCCAACGCCGCAACATCACAGCACGCCGCAAGGGCCGCCAACTCCTCAGCATATGCAGCAACATGTCGTGCACATGCAACAACAATCGCCGCATCAATCGCATGGTCATCAGCAGCATATGCAGCAGCAACAACAGGATGTGGTAACATCCAGCAGCCAGGTGGTGCATCCAAGCCAACAGCAGCAGCAGCAACAACAACAACAGCAGCAACAACAGCAGCAGCAGCAGCTTCAGCAGATCTATCAGCATCATGGCACGCCGGAGCGTAGTTGAGAATCACTGCAAGCTGCGGCAATGTTAGGCGGCGGCGGCGTGGGCGGTGGAGGAGGCGGCAACAGTAATACAACAACAGCAACAACAACAACAGCAGCAACTTCAGCATTCGCAAGCATATCCGGTTTGGTGGGTGGAGGCGGCGGCAACAGCAGCAGCGGCGCTGGCAGCGGCAGCACAAGCAAGCGCAAGAAAGCCAATAAGCAAAAGCGTTGAGTAAACGCCACGGATGCAGTTGCTCCTGTCAACCTACAACCGGAAACGAAGCATGCACGGCAAAGTGCTGAGAAAATCAAATTTAGATTTAATGCAAAACATTGGAAACGCAAGCTAAAACAGTTTCATTTGTTATTATCGAAGCAATAGGACGCAGTTAAAGAAGCTGTGGGTTGTTGTTGCCAGAATATCAGGTTTACGGAAATACCTTAAATACCATTTTCCCAAATCAATCAAAACGAAAAATAATAATAATAATAACTACAACACAAAACTGGACATTAATTACACAAAAGAAGTGTGTATAAAATGTATATAAACAAGTATATAGTTATATATCTTAATGCTTTACATAATGCTAATAATTATTATATATAGTTTCAAAGACCGACCGACCGACCGACCTTTGTTGTGTAGATATAAGCAGAAAGTTTTGTTTAAATTTAAATTACGCGAATTTTTGTTGCCCACGCCACAGTTTGAAAGCAATTGTTCAACCCGCCACAGTTTGAAAGCAATTGTTCAATACTTTTAGTTTGCTCTCACTTTGTAGCCTAGATAGTGATGATAGTTTTTATAGTTATCTTTTGGCTTAGAGACAAGCAGACTTGTGCGAATCTTACAAAGTTAAAATATTTTATTTCTTTTTAAAAACAATAATTTTGCTTAGTGTGAGACTGAAAGTTCGCCTAAAAACTGTTAAACAAACTTGGGAGTTATATAGCGGGCATACATATGAAAAATGCTTTATAATTTTATTTAACAAAAGTAAAAAAAAAATACCTTGTACACGATAGATTTAAAAACAAACTTCAAGGGTCTTGAATATAAAACTCATTAGAACGTAATTAAAGGCAAATAAATAGTGCTAAATAATTGAATTCCCCTAAAAAAACATAAAAAACACAAAAACGCGCGAAGCAAGCATAAAAAATTTATTTTTTATTATTTTTCAAATGAATTAACAAAAGTTTAAAACATATTTTTAATGAAAAAAGTAACAAACACTTGAAATAAAATTGTATTTTTGATATAGAAAACCCTAAACTTGTAATATTTCAAAATGTTGTTAATATATTTAAAATCAAATTAATGTCTTTTCAAACAAAAAAAAAAGAATTGTTAGCTAAGAATACGAAAGTTATAAAAAACAACTATTAAAAAAATTGTAAGAAATACCCTATAAATTGATAAATATTAATTTATAAGCAAAAAGTAAACGAAACCTTGTAAAATTTGTAGTGTAGTGTGGCAAAACCTGCAAATAAAACTTTTCCATAGCAAACTTGAGGTAGTTTTATTTTGAACAGGTCTAAATATATAACTAAAGATTTTAATTAAACCGTAGTAAAAAACGTTGTATAAAAACATTAATTTCAAAATTAAACATTGTAAAGCATATAAAATATAAGTAGCTTCCACTAGCATATAATAATAATACATATATATTTTCAAATTTATATAACTAACAACATATAAACTGTATATAAATTAACATATTTTGTATTTAAACAAAAAATGCAAATCAAATTTGACACTTGCTTATAATTTATTTTTTAATTTAAAAAAATATAAACATACAAAAAAAAAAACATTACAGAGAGTTATAGTAGAACTGAATGCAATATGCTATCATTTACTTTATATTATTTAATTCCTATTATAATTAGTTTTTTTTAATTTTATTTCAACTTAGCTAAACCTTGTATTAATGTAAATTTATTAACTATTCAAAGTAGTTTTTTAAGCCGCCTAAAAGTTAAGTATATAAAAGCAAAAAGTTAAAAAATATCAAATAACATTGTTAAAAATTGTCGCAAGAACAATTAAAAAAAAACAAATACGAAACAAAAACAAAAATACGTGGCAAACCGTAAATATGAAATCTTAAAAAAAAAACATGAATTAAACTTTAAGCAAAGCGTAAAAATTTTTAAGTGTAAACTTTAACCACAAAATATTATAGCACATTTCAGATTATCAAGTACATATATGAAATATCTACTATAAATATTGAATGTAAACCGAAAACGAAATCGGTATCCATACAACTTATTTAAAGAAAAGAAAAAACAAACCCAAAATGTAATGCATATGATATGATATATATGGTAGTATATATATATAAAATAAATAAGTATGTAGTATGGCAATTGGAGTCGCAGGAAAAGTAAACCACATTTAATGTAATATTGGTATAACGTAATTTTTAAAGTGAGGTACTATAAATAAAAATTATTGAATAATATAAATGTTGGTTTTTAATGTACACTGGGGAGGGGATTTTTGGAACTTCTTGCGATCTCAAATGGCTCATGGCCTAAGGTTTGTTCTTTAACTGCATCTAAGGCCTGTAAAATTTGAAGGTGAGTTAAAAGTATTTTTTACAGGTATCGATACGTATAATTTCTTAAATAAAAATCATGAAATAACATTTTTTAAATTTTTTTTCCATTTAAATTGAGAATTACGCCACTTTGTTTCTTATAAATGAAAATTATTATATAGGTAATTAAAACAAAAATAGCATTTTTTATTAAAAAAATATTAATTATTCCAAATATAAAAAAATATATCAGAAAATAAAAAATGTATTTTTCGATTTCATTCATACAAATTGATATTTAAAATTATTTTAATAAATAATAATTATTCCAATATATAAAAAAATATATATATATATATATATATATATATAAAAGTTTTTCGATTTTTTAATATAAATTGATATTTTAAAATAATTCATAAACAAAAATTGCATAAAAGTAAAATGTCCATAAATTTTTGTTTTCAATTTTAAAACATTTCTCAATTTTTTAATATAGATTTATATTTTAAAATAATTTAAAATATTAATTTACATCAAAAAATAATTTTTAAAATAATAATTTATATTTAAAAATAATTTTTAAAATAATAATTTATATTAAAAACTAATTTTTAAAATAATAATTTATATTAAAAATCAACAAATATATAAAAATTAAAATTTATGAACAATTTAATTTTATTATTATGAAATTATTACACAGGTCAACATGGTTCAGTTGTTGGAAAGCTAAGAGTCATTTCCAAAAGAAGTTTGAGATATTTTTGCGAACTGTACATAACCTCATAAGTAGGAAAAAACGCCGTTTTTTGGGTAGATAACCTCAAATATCTCAAAATCCTGACGTGATGGGCCAGTTCTGACGCCGGATTCGGATTCTACGCACCAAATTACTTCGGAAATAACCCTTAGCTTTCCAACAACTCACATGACCCCTGTATTTGTAGACCTGTGTTATTTTTTCTTATATAAAATAATTTTAAATATCACTATATAATATATTAAAAATACGAGAAATATATAAAAATTATCGGCATTTAATTTTTATTATTATGGAATTTTTTTTTCTGTAATACTTTTTTTTAATATATTGGAATAATCTTTTTTTCATAAAAAATTCTGTTTTTGAATAAAAATAATGATTCAATTGATAAATGCCAACTTTTATTTTAAAATATCGAAATAACTTTTATTTACGGATTTTTATAGGGAAATTGAAAATAAAATTTGTTGATCAATTATATTTTTATAATAATATATTATATTATTTCATAAATTGAAAATATGATTTATTCTGAATTTTTTATTTTATAAATTAAATATAAATATTATTACGCAGTTTCTATTTAAAAAATTAAACTTTAACATGTATTGAACCAGGGGCATACTACAATTATAGGCGAATTTATTTAATTATTCTTCAACACCTTTTCATCGATACCTGGAAATAAAAATGGCGTACGTAAGGTCGGGCGCTGACGACTTTGGGATACCCTGTACCACTAGCTTGCAATAAAATCCGGTTCCTTCACAAAAAACCAAAAACAGAAGAATTTTTAAGCAAAATTTTTTTTTACCGATCATTCCTATGGGAGCTATATGATATAGTCAACCGATTTCAATAAAATTTGACACAATGCTTAAATACCTTAAAAAAGATATGAATGCCAAATTTATTTCAAATATCTTTACAAACAAACAAAACACATCGAATTTTGTATAAAAAACGTTTTTTTTGGACCGATTGGTCTTATGGGAGCTATATGATCTAGTCAAACGATTTGGATTAAATTTAGTACAGTGCTTAGGAACTATAAAATACTCACGAATGTCAAATTTGGTCCCAATATCTTAACAAACAAACGAAACACAACAAATTTTGTTAAAAAATCGATTTTTTGGAAGATCGGACCTATGGGAGCTATATGATATAGTCAACCGATTTTGTTCAAATTTGGCACATTGCTTTAGTGGTTTAAAAAATTTCCAAACGCCAAATCTGGTTAGGATATCTTTATTAAAAAACGAAATATAGCGAATTTTCTTAAAAAAAGTTATTTTGGCCGATCGGTCCTATGGGAGCTATATGATATAGTCAACCGATTTTGATCAAATTTGGTACAGTGATTGGGAATTATAAAAAACTTTCGAATACCAAATTTTTACGATATCTTCATAAACAAATGAATTATTCGTCTAAAACGCTTTTTTTTTGTCGAGGTCGTCTCAAACACCCCCATGGGAGCTATATAATTTATCCCCGATATCAAAAAAATAAAATAATTTTGTCTCCTATGGGTTAATATGGGATCTAATGTGAAAGTTTGGTAACTCTAGCTCTTACCATCTCTGAGATCTAGGCGTTCAAACGGACAGACGGTCGGACATGGGTATATCGACTTCTCTGTTCAGCCTGATCATATTTTAGGTAGCTTTGGGGTGTCTCCGACGACTTCTTCTATATGTTACATACATTTTCGGCTTGCACAAACTTAATATACCCTTTGTACCATACGGTACAGCGTATAAAAATCCAGGCTGGCTCTCTCGCATTTTTAAAGAGAAATATAATGGGCCTGCGCAATGGGGGCGATCTTCTTATGATGGATCCTGCTTGCTCAATAAAGAGAAGTAAAACAAAAGAGAATAATAATCAATAAATCACGCCTTTGACACACTCGATCACGCGGTGCAGAAAAGTGTTTTTGTAAATTTAAAAAGCTTACGCGTTTCCTAAAAGTGTTGCAATGTTTGAAAATAGTTAGTGAAATAATCAGCAATACTAGTAAATAGCTTATATGCGGCACTGTTTTAAATAACTCAATCAAGAAAATTAATAAAATGCGCATAAAAGTTGGCAGTGAAAAGTGTAAAAAGGCAGGCAAATTGATATGAACGATAATTATTGCTTACTTTTTTCTCTTGTTTGCATTTGTTACTCTTAATTCTAGAGAGCCAAAGAGAGATATTAACAAATTCTGCTTGCAGTTCGGTTGCTGCGCAGTTGTCAATGTCAGTTGATTTTGTACTTTTAGCTGCGCGCGTCGTGTTTCTTATAAGCTGATTTTAAATTAATTGCAATCAAGTGAAAAACGTCGGAAAATTGAAAATATTTGTAGAAAAGTGTTTTTGGTACATCGTTGTACATGTAGTTTATTAAATTAAATGCAGTTAAAGTGTTTTTCATGCATATTTCGTATATCTGCTAATGCAACGGTACATTGTGCAGCTACGTCGGCTGGCGGCGGCAGCGAATTGGTGGCGTCGGCAGCGAAACGTCGGCGGTGGCAGCGAAACGAAGGCGGTAGCAGCGTCGCCAACGTAGTCGTGCTTGACTTAATTTTTTTTAAGTTTATCGTGTGTTAATAAGGCGCTGCTTAATGCAGCATTCACTAGAGCTGCAGCGCATCGCGAAGCTGTACGTCGCGGTCGACGTCGTTGTGTGCGTATTTGTTTTAATTCTTTTTTCCTATGCGTTTTTTTTGGCTTAAAAAGGTTGCGCGCGTGTTTTTTATAAGCTGATCTTAAATTAATAACAATCAATTGAAAAACGTCGTGAAATAGAAAATTTTTGTAGAAAAATGTTTTTGTTGTACGTTTAGTTCATTAAATCAAATGCAGTTAAAGTGTTTTTCAGGCGTATTTCGAATAGCGTAACGGTACATTGTGCAGCTACGTCGGCAGCGAAACGGCGGCGGCGGCGTCGCCAACGTAGTCGTAATTGACTTAATTTTTTTTAACTTTATCGTGTGTCATTAAGGCGCTGCTTAATGCAGCATTCAATAGAGCTGCAGCGCAGCGCGTGTTTGTAGCGTCGCGGTCGACGTCGTTGTGTGCGTATTTGTTTTAATTCCTTTTTGCTATGTGTTTTTTTGGAATTCAAGAGAAATGGGTAAGAGAGTTAAAGTCAGAGTAGCTGCTAAATTATTATAGGCAAAGAGAAAAAAAAAAATTAAAGCTATGCCAATTGTTGCTGTTTTATACGAATTTTATTTGTTTTTTGTTTGGTGAATTCAAAATTAAAAAGAAAAAAATATGAGCTAATATAGTAAGTAAGAATTATATTAGGTTGTCAAAAAAGTCTTGCGGTATTTTTATTGAATTTTCAATTGTTCATAAAATTGGTTATAATAATGCGATTTAAGTCAAATATGCGCCGTTTTGTTCGATGACGAGTTCCCAACGAGATGCCAACTTCATAATGCCCCTCTTATAGAAGTTCGCTTCCCTATTGTCAAAAAACTCGGAGAGCCAATTTTCACAGGACTCTCTTGTGGACAACTTCCGATTACCAAGCCCACTTGGTGCGAGATCCGGACTATACGGTGGATGCAAAAGAACCTCCCATCCGAGCTCCCGGAGCTTCAGGCGCGTCACCAAAGATGTGTGTGGCCTGGCGTTGTCCTGATGGAAGACAATTCGGCCTCTGTTGATCAAAGATGGCCTCTTCTGCATGAGTGCTGTATTCAAGCGGTCCAGTTGTTGGCAGTACAGGTCCGAATTGAGCGTTTGGCCATAGGGGAGCAGCTCATAGTGGATGATTCCCTGCCAATCCCACCAAACACACAGAAGAACCTTCCTGGCCGTCAATCCAGGCTTGGCCACCGTCTGGGCAGCTTCCCCGCTTTTCGACCACGACCGTTTACGCTTCACGTTGTCGTAAGTGACCCACTTTTCATCGCCAGTCACCATCCGCTTCAAAAACGGGTCGATTTTGTTGCGATTCAGAAGCGATTCGCATGCATCCATACGGTCAAAAATGTTTTTTTGCGTCAAGTCGTGTGGCACCCATACATCGAGCTTCTTTTTCAATCCAAGCTTCTTCAAATGGTTTATAGCGGTTTGATGACTCATGCCCAGCTCTTGGCCGATGCTACGGCTGCTACTATGCCGGTCTCTTTCGATCAATTCAGCGATTTTATCGCAATTTTCGACAACAGGCCTTCCGGACCGTGGCGCATCTTCGATCACCTCTGCACCAGAACGAAAACGTTGAAACCATCGTTGTGCGGTGGAAATGGAAACTGTATCGGGTCCATAAACTGCACAAATTTTATTGGAAGCATGAGATGCATTTTTGCCTTTATCGTAGTAGTACTGTAAAATATGCCGTATTTTCTCTTTATTTTGCTCCATGTTTGCGACGCTATAACTCACGAACGACTAAAAGCAAACAACAATTAATCAAACACGTGTTAGCACGTGAAAAGAGCTTTCCAAAAAGCTCTAGCGTGAACCGATGCGACGAATGCAACTAGAACTACGCGCTTGCAAAGACAAGCTTGCGGAAATACCGTAAGACTTTTTTGACAACCTTATATATATAATTATGTCTAATAAAAAAATAATACTTGGCGTATACCTTTGCTTAGCTAAGTCAATGTTGAAATAATATGAACGAAAACTTCATGCGAGGTGTGTTCAAAATGTATCGCCAATACTACTGTAAGTCCGCCGGCAGGAGCGTCTTACTTTTATGAGCGTAAAAAAAGAGAGAGGTGCAAGCAAAAATACAAATACAAAAGAGGTTAAAAATCAGTTAATCACGGCTTTGACACGGTCGGTCACGCGCTGCAGTTTAATGCAAAATTAATAAGTTTACGTGCTTTCAAAAAGTGATACAATGTTTTAAACCATTTAGTGAAATAATCAGCAATAGTTTAAACTAATTAGCTTACACACGGCGTTGTTTTAAATAAGTTAATCAGAAAAATTAATAATATGCGCATAAATGTTGGCAGTGAAAAGTGTTAAAGGAAGGCAAATTCAAAATTCTTATTATGAGCGTGGGTGTGAAAGAGTGCGCTCTACTGACGTTCAATTTTGTTTTTTTTTTGTTGCTATTTTTTTTAGTGCAGTGAATTTAATAAGTGCAAGCAGAGCTCAAAAATTGATCTCTTTGCTCTCTTCAGATTTGTTTTGCTAAATTGCAGTAAAGTCAATAAGTGTAAGCGATATGTCTATTGTGTGTTAAATTGAAAGGAGCTTGTTTTGCTTTAGTGTGAGTATTTTTTTATGCTTTTTTTTAAGTGTGCGTAATCAGTGTTTTTTGTTGTTGTTGAGATGCCCTGTAGCCAAATTGGTTATTGGCTATTTGCTTTAAGAGAAAATAAGATTATTGAACATTATTTGAACTACAAAAGAATTGGATATGCAGGTAAGTCGGCATGTTATACTATTATCTAAAAGCATTTTATTTTCACTTTTAATCTAAAATATCGTCCATATAAACAACTTCTTTAATTAAGGCTATCGATTTTAACGATGATAACAATAGTTGAACAAATTCATAACTTTTTTTCTTCAAAAATGAGACTTATTTTTTATGTTAGGAAAATGTTTTAGCATTCAAAAACAGTTTTTTGCATTATCCTCTCATGGCTTGTTTATTTTACAGCTATTTTTAGGTACTGATTAGATTTTTCATTATTTTGAATTTTCTCAAATTAGTTTATACGCGGCATTGTTTTAAATAAGTAAATCTGGGTAATTAATAAAATGCGCATAAATGTTGGCAGTGAAAAGTGTTAAAGGAAGGCAAATTAAAAATGATTATAATGAGCGTGTGTGTGAAAGAGTGCACGCTACTGTCGTTCAATATTTTTGTGTATTTGTGTGCGTGTGCAAAGCGCCAAAATTGATCTCTTTGCTCTCTTCGGTTTGTTTTGCTAAAATGCACTTAAGTGAATAAGTGCAAGCGATAAGTCTATTGTGTTTTAAATTAAAAGCAGCTTGTTTTGCTTTAGTGTGAGTATTTTTTTATGCTTTTTTTTTAAGTGTGTGTAATCAGTGTTTTTTGTTGTTGTTGTGATGCCCTGTAGCCAAAATGGTTATTGGTTGAGGGTAAAGTGCATATTGTTGATTTGCTATTATTTTGCAAATAAGAATTTATTAAAAGAATATTTAACTTTATATGAACTACAATAGAATTGGTTATGCAGGTAAGTCGGCATGATTTTTTATTTTATACCTAAAATCATTTTATTTTCACTTTTAATATAAAATTAAATAAAATAAACGTCCATTTAAAAACATCATTATTATATAAGGCTATCGGTTTTAACCATGATAACAATAGTTTTCTCTACAAATGAGACGTATTTTTTATGTTACGGAAATGTTTTAACATTGAAAACCCGTTTTTTGTTTTATCCTCCCATGGCGTGTTTTACTTATAGCACTTTTAGTAAAAAATAACATTTTTGAAATGATTTTTCTCAAACCACAAGAATTGCTAAACCTAAGAAAAAAAACTACAGCCGTAAGTATTTGCCCAAAGCTCCGAAAAACACATAATTTTCGAGACTTTTCGTAAAAATATCTTTGTATCTATCAGAAAAATTTTACACATGTTGATGTTTTTGGTCATGATATGTAGAAGCGATTTCTGTATAGCTTCGACTTTTTATTATAAAAAATTACTGATTTATTGAAGTTTTTGTAAAAATTGAAAAATACATTTTTTTCGAAGGTATTTTATTATGTAAATTTTTTTTTTAAATTCTTTTATTTTGAGCATCTTATCAGATCTGGAATTAGAAACAAGCTGTATTTAACCAAAGTTTTCGGTTTGATAAGATCTTCTGTATCAATGAAATCTTTGATCTTGTTACATGATGCAATTTTAAAGCCAATGTCGCACCAATTTGCTTATACCAATAAACAATTCAATAATAAACTGGGCATTCGGGCATTTCGGGTAGAAACCCGAAACTTTCTAAAATCTTTTTAAGGAAACTCCACACATGCAGTTGATCAGCTGATCCTGATAAGTTAATTTTCATTGCTTTACGAATTAGAGGACCTACGAATATTTCTTTCATAACCTTCAGTTTGCTTAATTTGGGGAGCCCAACATCGTCTCCATTTTTTTTCAATTACAATACTTTAAGTCACATTTTGTTAACGTAAGCATTTTTGGTGAAATCTGCAGATATTTTTTGTAAACTTTATTTGATAGTTCCGAAGCGGCACTCATTCTGGTCATTTCAAATTCTCAATCGTCCAAATCCATCCACTTTTGACAAAGTTATGCACATTTAAAAAAAAAGTGACGTAAAATTTTGACATTTACCTCTACACAAAATAATTTTTTGGGTTAAAAAAAATAAAGCGTGTCTAATGAAATGGACCAAGGAACAACATATTTCAGTTTCATTGAAATCTAAAATCATGACCTGCGCGGACCGGGTGTTTTGAAATGGAAGGGGCCAATAAATCTGCGAAAAATACGATTTTTTGAGGTTATGTCAAAAACCAGTCGGGAAATGTGTTGTTTTTATTACAGATTCGGTTTCAGCACATCAAAATCTATGTAATGAGATGTGCCGCTTCAAAAGTACAGAATTTTTTATTTTTTTTTTGTGGTGCTGTGTTACTATGCGGAGAATTGCATTTGGCAATAGGTGTTACTATGGTCTCAGTAAGCAGATGTGTAGCAGAGACCTCTCTCGAACGACAAAAGTAACACTCTACAAGACGCTCATCTTGCCCGTGCTCTTATACGGCGCAGAAGCATGGGTTATGTCACGGACAGATGCAGCTGCTCTTGGTGTGTTTGAGAGGAAAATTCTACTCAAAAATCTTCGGTCAGGTACGTTTTGAGGAAGGCTATCGCATACGGATGAACCACGAGCTGTACGAGCCCTACGACGACATGGATGTTGTCCAGCGCATCACAATACAACGTCTGCGCTGTGTAGGGCATGTCGTACGTATGGATAATGATTCTCCAGCGAAAAAGGTAATCGAAGGGAAAGCCGACGAAGGAAGACGGAGGAGACGACCACGACTCCTATCAAGTGGAGGAGAACCTATCCTCCCTTGGTATTTCTAATTGGAGAAGGCGCGCGCAAAGCAGAGGCGCCTGGCGAGAGCTGCTGAGGTCGGCCGTAACGCGAAAGCGGGTTGTAATGGCCATACGATGACGATGATGGCTGTGTTATTAAGTAAAATTATTAGTAAGTGTATGTACACTTTCCCATAGCCATCTCCATATCAAAAATCTTCTCATATATAATAACAATACATTATTGTAACCCACAAACTTGCAACTTTGTAGACTTTATCCTAACCAAACTTAAAGAGTTTACATTTAAAACTTCTTAACATTTAATCAAAAAGTTAATTTATTTTTAAAGCCAGTTTTTAAGATCTTTTTAGATGAAAACATTGTATAAGTCTAATCCACAAACTTTGAGTTTTAGTCCCACATTCCTATTTGCTTTATGCAATGTATGTGAATTTATTTGAATTGCTTGTGGCTCTAAAACTGTGCTCAACTGACAAGCTAAACAGCTGTGTAAGCGCAACGTTGTGAATGGCAATAATTGCAAGAAGCAGCAGCGCTGTTGCCAGCGAAATTCAACTTTTAATTTTTATACATTGCCAATGCCGTAAAGATGCCTGAAAATAATTTGTTGACAACTTAATTATTGTCGTCTCCATTAATTAAAAATGTGTAATTGCGTAGTATATAATTATATTATAACCAACAAGTAAATAACGCTCTGTGCAAACAGGTGTTGCTTATACTGTGGGTTTCTAAAACCACTCAAAACCCTCTTAACTGGGATGAAAACAACTGCGTAGTATTGAAGTTATTGACGCAGTTATGTTAACAGTGCGTACCATATATATGCGCACGCATTTTGTAAGTATTGAAGTAACAAGAAACATATTTCAAGTAACCGACAAGTAAGTACAACGTTTGAAATGCCATGACTCTCAAACTGTAAGTGCGCGCGCGCAAGCCAAAGCTCTTGGCAAAGTTTTGAGTTTCGGGCGCTCTCAGTTGAGCTCCTCTTTTTGATTTTCCGTAACATTCCATCAGTCTGTTGGCGCCGTGCGAACTGTGTACGTCATTAATATGCACGGAGTTTGATAAAACTAATGCCGCAGTGATTTGGTCTGATACAGCAGCAAAAAAAAAGGAGCCAAAGTTTTCCTTTTTGCGAAGGTGTGAAAATTTTTATGGTTACTTACAAAACGCAAAAATATTGCAAAAAAAGTGTAAACAAAAATTTGCTTAAATAAGCAAATACTATGACAACGGCTATTTAAAAAATAAAACAAGTAATAAAAAAAAGTGATTTTTTGCTGCTGGTGTCAATGACAACCTTATCAGGTTAAGTCATTTAATAATTAATTAATTTAGCTTACTAAATGTGCAGCGATTATAATAAATAATAAAACAAATGAAAGTGCTTAGCAGTACTAAAACTTTTGCTTAAATTTTGATTGACTTGAATTAAAAAAGATTAAATAAAAAGTGACAGCGCTTAACTTCGCGGATGTGCAAATTATTTTTGTATTTTATTAATCTAGATTTGCTAAAGTGAAATCAACGTTTTTTTTTATATGTACATACAATATATTTATTCATATTTATTTAATTCAATTTTGCTTGACTGCTTTGCAACTGCGCCCAGTGCTGCTCAAACCAAAAAAAAGTTAGGTCATTCGGAACTGGTAGGCACTTGAGACCAGTGACTGGTACTTAAATAGCTTCTATCAAAAAAATAATAAGTTTTAATAACACGCACAAGAAATTATGTACTAGGAAAAAACAAAAAAAAAAAACCAACGCTAAGTGCATAAACAGTTTATTTTTAACAACTTTGTCCCAGCTGCCAAGTTCAAGTGTAGCACAAAAATCTACCTCGTAACCCTCAAAAAATAAAAAAGTAAAATTACATTAGACTTTTTTTTTTTTTATACGCAAAAATCGCTCAAATACAAGCACACAAATACAAAGTATGTGTATGCACAGTGAATCAAAAAAGTCGCGGCACGGCGGTATTTTTTAAGTTTATCTGTAATTAGTGGAAAACCTCTACTTACAAAATTAATTACATGCACATTTGGGAGATCTAAGTTTCTATCAAATATTTGCACATACAGAAATTTATTGGGGTATTCACACTTGTTGTTGAGCGGAGAAGTTCAAAAGCTAAGGACTTTCGCAATAATATGTAAAGGTCTAAGTTTTAACGCTCAACTTAACTTATCCTCGTTCCAACGACTATTCTAGTTTTTAGCTGTTCGAGTTGAGGAGCAGCCAGTGTTGTGAAATAAGCTGTTTTGCGGCATTTATAACACTTTCATATTTTGTAAAGAAATCCATAGAGGCTTTGTGCTGATTTGAGGAGTTGAATACTTTTACAAAAACAAAAAGTTTAGTAAAATGCAACCCTGTGTTTCAACTCTCAACTCAACATTTCCTCAACCCAGACCCCTGTTTGCTTTTTGCTGTTGAGAAAGTGTTGCAAATATGGCAATTCTCCGCCATTTTAGCACTGCAAAATTAATTTTTTAGCTGTGCCTTTTTTCACTTGATTAAGAGAATTAGACATAATAACTTCTTCGGAAAGAAGAAGAAAACCCAACAACTCAACAGAAGGGATTCCCGCTTTGGCGTGTTGACTTTTTTCTCAACTCCTCAACTCAACACAAAGCGTGAATACCTCTAATATTAAATTGGATAAAGCTAGCGAATCTTGTGCAATTTGCTCACAAAATGAAGCAATTTTTACTTTTTGGTGGCAGAGTTCACAGATAGGGTGCTAATGTGTCAAATTTGAAATTATCTTGAAAGAAATTACACAAAGTTAACTCATAAACTAACAAAAAGGGCGTTCACGCTTTAGCTACTTGCGATTTTTCGCAACCTTTAAACTTCCTAACATAACAGCAACCATGAACACCCTATATAATTCATTTTGTTTTGCAGTCCTTGCCATATTTTTAGATATGTGTTGAAAATTTCGTTTTTTGATTTTTTACTCTATTATTATTTTAAATTATTATTTTTATTTATTACTAGTGGGCCCGGCAGACGTTATCTTGCCCAAATTATTTGAATAGTCTTAAAGTGTTTAAAAATCGTAAGATTCTCTAGTTAGCTTATCTAGACAATCATAAGATCTTTGGATTAGTTGATTTTCATGACTCTCTAAAAAGCCATATGGACGAACTTAAGTATTCTTAAGAGTGCTCGCATCTGTAATAAATTCATGCCCCACAGAAACTACATTTCAACCCCTTTGCGACTACGCTTCTGTCTGCACTTAACGTCCAATACCCGATGTTGAACAATTTTCTACTATGCTATATTCACGATATTTACAAAAATGGGTACATCTCACGAACCAATACACACAATCACATCGCAATAGGCTTAAAACCTCCTTATTGACAACTTCTAACACACACAAAAATCATATTTTAAATTATTTAACGTGTTCATGAGAACACCCGTAACACGTAAAACATTAACATTAGTTAATCTGGCAATGTACACAATGCCATACAAAAAAAAAAGTTTGTTGAAAATTAAAAAAAAATGTTAGGTGTGGCAACCCCCTCCTTACAAATTACTCACAACTTTTTGTGCTATAAACCTTCTAGACACTATAACAAACAAAATAAAAAAAATTTTGCTAATTCGTCCAGCCGTTTCAGAGTTATGCGATCATAAGCGTACATCATTTCATTTTTATATATATAGATTATTATTTTTATTTATTATAAATTTTTTGAACCCATCTGTTCCCTCAAATGAAAAAATATTTCATTTTAAGTTACAAAAAAGGAAATATTTTCGACTGGCCAGGAAATTCACCTGATATGAACCCTATTGAGAACGTCTGAAAGTTTTCTAAAATCTAAAGTTAGCATAAATCCCCCATAAACCAAGCAAGAATTAATAAAGATCCTTACTGCTACTTGGAAATACAATCTAGAGATATCTCGTTGCATTCATGTTGTAGAGCTGGGCTCGATTTTCTATTTTGGAGAATCGATCTTTTCGACCGATTCTCATAAAAAAATCGATTTAATCGATTAATCGCCCTAAAACCAAAGACGCTAGCAATTTAAACCCGCATATAATCACTGAAAAGCCAATCTATATACAAAAAAAAGTATATTTGTACAAAATTAACTTAAATTTATTTTAATAATTGAATCGGTTTTTTCAAAAACCTCATAAGTCCATAAATTCAAATTTTTCAGGAATCAATAAAAACTGTTTCATACACAAGCAAATGAGTATTAACGGACTTTTTTATGCTTAATTTAGTATTTGAGTGATATAAAATTAGAATTGTAAATAACCTTAACAGTTTATTAATGAAAATAATGAAAAAATCCCTAAAAACTATTTTGGACTTATGTTGTTTTAGCAAGAAATAGGATTAGTGGTATAAATTTTAACCAAAACAACTGTTAAGGTTATTTAAATTAAAATTTTTTATCTTTTAAATACTAAATTAAGCATAAAAAAGTCCGTTAAAACTCATTTGTTTGTGTACGAAACAGTTTTTATTGATTTCTGTAAAATTTGAATTTATGGACTTATGAGGTTTTTGAAAAAAACCGATTCAATTTTAAACATCAAACGTCAATTTAAAATGACAAAAACAAAAATTTAAATCTAGATAAAATTAAAAAATTAATAGGATTCAAAGCTTAAGGAGATGAAAAAAAAAATATTACGGGGTTAGGCCACCTTCACGACCAAAAATCAAGGCATATATTAGGTATTTTTTTAAATGAAAACCGAAGAATATTGAGCAAATTCATAATAATAGCTTCAATAAGCATACATTAATTTGTTTATTAAAAATGTATCGAATTTTTTAATGGAAAAATAACGCTAGTCCGCAAAAAAATCACGTTTTCATCTATGTTTCTGATTGTTCTAATTGTTATACAAAAAAAAGTATTCCTTCTATAGTGAAAATCCTACGTCACGCACAATCTGATAGATTTACGAAAATTTTGATTTAAAAACATTCAAATCGGTCAAGAATTATAAGAGTAGCACTGCGCATCGCACGACTCCAACCGCTTGGAAGCGCATGGCTTCAAGTGTCAAAAAATCATTTTGCCGATCGAATTGTTCTCAATTAATATACTTCGTGTATTCTTAAGACTATAAGGTAGCATTTCGAGAAAAAAAAACGATTTTCCAAAAATTCAAATGTGGCCTAACCCCTTAAGTAACAATTCATTTTATTTTTTTGAGATCTTTTGTCAACAGAAAAAATACAAAAATACAAAAGCGTCCTCTGGCGACGTTTAAAATAGACGTCAAAAATAAATATAAATAAAAAAACACATTTTGATTAAGGAAAAATAGCTCTTTCTGTCCTGGTAAATTTAGATTTTTTATATTTATTTTAAAATATTATTTTGAAAAAGCGGGCGGGCGACTCGAAAATATTTTGGAGCCATAGTTTCTTAAAAATGTTAAAAATTGGCCAAAGAATTAAAATCGCCAAATCGTTTTTTCATACAAATTGAATCGCCCTAATATACATACATACATATGTCTCAAAAAGATCGATTCTTAAATAAAAATCGATTTTACTGTCAGAAAAAAATAATCGATTAAATCAATTTAAAATCGAATGTTAAAAATGGCCCAAAGAATCAAAATCGTTGAGAGCCCTAAAACGTTTTTTCCGTTCCAAACAAATTGAATCTCCCTATATACTATATGTCTCAAAAAGATCGATTCTCAATAAATAAAAATAAATTTTACTTGCAGAAAAAAGAATCGATTAAATCGATTTAAAATCGAATCGATGCTGAGCTCTACTTTTTTGGCTGCAAAAGACAGTCACACAAAATAAATATTTTTTCGAAAAAACGTATTTTCTTGTCAAAACTAATATTTTTTAAAATTTATTTTTATGTAAAAAATAATATTTTTATATACAGAATTATATTTTTATGTACAGAATTACATTTTTATGTACAAAAGTATTTTTATGTATTCTATGTATTAATTGTTACTTTTGGTGTTTCAATATATAATAGCTCTTTAAATGTCTACTTATATGTTATAAGTAAGGAAAGCTTAATTTTTGAGCGTGGATCTATTAATATGGCAAGGATCTTATATTAATGAGCATTCACAAGTGCAGGCGAGGTTGATAAAGTGGGCTCAAGTCCCACGTACAAATTCAAGTCGATTTTATTTTAATTGTTTTTACTTTTACTAATCGCCTCAAAAAAGACGAAGATCAAGGAACTTTGTTCCTGACAGGGAATATACAGCATTTTTCGCTCAAAACAGATTTAAGGCTAATTTACTAACCTACTCAAGAACGTCTAACATCAAACACAGGAATAAGTCGTAGTTTATCTGGATTTCATAAAGGTCCAGACGCAGCATGCCAAGTTAAAAAAAAAAAAATTTTTATTTATATAAAATTAAATTAAAAAATTTAAATTTTTTTCTTTAGTAATTTTGAATTTAACTTGACTGGACTTTAATTTCAATTTTTAATGAAAAACTTTTTCCATTACATTCGTCAAGTTCGCAAATTAAATTTAAAGTTCAAATGAAAAGTCTAACTTTTTCTGCATAAAATACTTTTTTAAACTGCGATTTCTCGAAAAGTGTTGTAATCTGATTATTGAATATTCCAGCACACATTCGATTTCACCCCCAAAAGCGTCGCCTATGTCAACACTTTTTTGTTTCACTGTAAAAATGTACATACATATAGTACCTACATATATACAAATTCATGTACATACAAATACTTCTATGTGTGTGGTTGAGCTAACGCGTCGCCGCTCAACACGTTTTTCAAAATTAACTTAAAGCAAAAAAAAAAAAAAACAACAACTTTTGACTACAACAACAACCAGAACGCAGCAGAACGCGACAACAACAAACACACACATGCACAGTGTATTAAAATATATTATTATAACCGCCAAAAAAGACAAAACAAAAGCAACAACAAAAAGCAAAGCATAGCATAGCATAACAGCAACAACAGTTTAACAACAATGCGCTTAAGAGAGCGCAAAAAGTTTATGCTCATTCATACTCACTCACTTATTATTTGGAGAGCAAAAAAGCTCGGCAAACAGCTGATTTGGATTATGTTTTTGTAGCATACGCATGCTGAGGGGGAGCAGCCAGAGGAGCCAGAGGAGCTTATGAAAACAACTCATGCTCATTATTATTGCAAAAGTGCAAACAAAAGTGTGCAATGACTTTGAATATGTGCATGCGTGTGTGTGGGTGTATGTGTGTGTGTATGTGTGGGTATTCTAAAAGGCAACAAATGGAGGCGCCACAAGTGCCACAGATTGTCTAAGAGCTTGCATGCATGACTTAATGAATGGATTTGATCTTTTGGCAAGTGTCTGACAAAAAGTCTTGCCATTGTATTATATTTAGTATGTGGGCACTGCTTGACTTTTTCCAAGAACACTTTCATAAGTTTTTGAAGGCAAGAAAAACGTTTTAAAATTAATTGTTTTTCGTAAAAATAAACAAAAAGTTTATCAAAGGGAATGCAAAAGAAGCGGCTATACTTAGAAAGCTTACTTAGTGATTCTTTATAATCTTGAAAGTTTAGAAGTATATTAAGTTTTTGAGAATGTTTAGATTGGTGCAGTAAAAATATACACAAAAGGGCTTGACTAAGAAAAGAAGGGAAGATTTTCAAGCGTTCTAACTTGGGAACTACCAGAAATTTGTACATGACTAAAAATACACCTTTATGCACTTTTAAAAGATCTTTCTATTTTTGTTTCATTTATTGGCAATCAGTCTATTTATTTAAGGCTATAATACAATAGGAATTAACAAAGTTAATGGGTACACATAGTCTGATTTAATGTCAAATATAAAAAAACAAAAAAACAAATTTACAAAATTAAAATTTTTAAGATCTAAAATTTTTTGATACACACCAAAAACAATAAAGGGTAGGGGGGTGGTTAAAATTAAAAAAAAAAAACTGCGTTATAGTAATTTGGCGACCTCTACCGCCTAAAATATGAACTTCTGGGTATACCTTCCATTACAAAAATTTAAAATTCAATTTTGAAAAGTTTTTGCTTTGGAAGTTATTATATTTTTACATTTTTTAAATAAGAAAATAAAACTGCCACTTAGTAATTTTAGCGACCTCTACCGTCGAAAATATGAAACTCTGGGTATACCTTCTATTAAAAAAACTTTTAATTCAATTTTGAAAATTTTTTGCCCTGGAAGTTTTTGTTTACGACTTTTAAAATTCAAGATAAATGGGCTTAAACATAGATCAAAGCAACGGAAGGACCTACGGCGGAGAGGCTTTTGGTTTAAGACTTTTTGGATGGTCCTTAATACATAAGGCAAAAGAAATTCCAGCATGTAATTTCTTGCTAATCAAAATCTATTTTTACTGTACTATATACATAGAGAAGGAGACTCAGATAGCTTCCAAAGTTACCTCCAATATAATCTGGAAAACAAAAGAATTTGATCTAGATATGTACGCCCTTTTGTTCTATTTTTGAACGCCAAGATCTTTGAGATTAATATGGCAATCAAAATATATACTGCCAGATGAAGTTCATTTTTTTTAAGTTGGAAATGGTGTTTGAGGTTTTTCGTATTATGTGCAAATATCTCAAAATAGATAGTTTTTTCGGAAATTGTACCAATATATTTTAGTTATTTTTTGTTCGATTACTAGATTCATTTTGTAAATAATTTCAATTAGTTTAACAAAATATAGGGATCATCTATTTATCTAATATTTTTGAAGATTTTCCATACGATTTTTGGGCCTTATGACGCTTGGCCAGACGTTCCCTACCCCGTGGAGCTTCACGTAGTTTATGAATGATCCCATACGGGTAAAATTTTCGAAAAAAAAACTGCCGGTTTCGAAATATTGATAAATTATTCGAGCAACAGCAACATAATTTTTAACTTTCAACAGTCATTGTGCTTGAACCAATTAATCAACATCCTTGATTAATGGCTTGTTTGATAGATAATTTTATTATTCGCAATAATTTCGACCTTTTTATAAGTTTAATAGAAAAAAAATTCATGCCATAGCCTTACTTATATATTAACAGGAGGTGGTGCCACGCCTCGTATACACAAATAAGAAACTCAGTTTAAGACTTAAAAGAGTTTTACTAACGATCCCTTTTCTTTTTGTGCTTTCGTTTATTGTATAACTGCCATTAGAACATCAAACAATTTCCAGAAGCTATATAGTCCATAATTTTAGACCCACATGTTAGTAAAGTTTGTAAAATGTGTTTCTATAATGAATATATTTAAAAAAAATTTGTTTGGCCATAATGTCAGCTGAGACTAATATTAGTTGTAGAAACAAAAATTATGCCGAATCTAGTCGAAGCACCAAAGTTTCACCCTACGAATAATTTAATTAATATTAATTACTTTTCTTACTAGTACCAATGTAAATAATTAAAATAAAATACCTTGATCAAAAAGTTCTCGAAACTTATTCAGAAAATTCAAAATGTAAGGTTTTTTTTTCGAAGTCGATATTGTCCCATTCAAAGTATTCCCCATCGACTCCAACGCATTTTTTATAATTAGTTTACGGCATGGCCATCAGAGCCATCTTCAATTTTTTGATGACCTTATCTCGGAATTAAGAGGAATTCGGTTGTTGTTGAATGGTATTACATTTTTACTCTCATGGTCATGGAAATCATGCGTTTTGCACCGCGCAAAACCAAAAAGTCTTAAACGGATCCAAAAGCAATGCCCAACTCCTCTACCAACAAGAGAGATGTATAGTAGAAATTCATTCTTTGATTGTGTTCCTGTTTTCATCGTTATTCGATAGTATATACAGTAGGGTGGCCGCCGCTAGTATGGCAAATTTTTAATACGATGATATTAATAACGCCACCACAAGTTTTGGGATATAGCGAAAAACCCGTTTTTTTTTTTAAATTGAAAAAAAAGTGTCTTTATTTAACAGCAAAAATCTCTGGCCGTACTAAACTGATATTGATTTTTTACTGGATTGTAGATAATTGAATTACCCATCGATTATATTTGGAACATGCATACCAAACTGACGGTTTGGTCGCTATTTTTGTATTCATATGAAATTTTCCATAATTTTTAACTTATTTTCGAATCCTCAAATAATTTCGGATCGCCTTTAAATTTTACAGGCGCTATATGCAGTTAAAAAGGGAATCTTTTAGGTGCGTTATTGATATCGTGAGAAGCTACATAAAACGCCACTCTAATATATACCTATATATCATATATATGATATAGTGCTCCGATTCGAACTAAGCTCAATAATTATTTTGATTCATAACGTCCCATATGTTTATCTGCTCACAGTATTCTATACAAATGACGGAGATATGGCAAAACTAATGATGGGGTTCGGATGTCAGCTATAAAATATAGTTTTCACATTCACACAAAACTCACCAAATGTTTCTTATTTTATATATAAGAACTTTATAATATTTTAAAGTTTCAAGTTTAAGGGATACGTTGATCGTTTTTGAAGAATTAATATACAATTTTTTGATTGGCTATTTCCCCACTGTGCATCGCTACGTCTTGATACCAAGGTTCCATTTTCAGTCGGAAATTTTTTTATATCTCATTATATTAATAGTTATATCAACATTACATCATCTATAATGCCATCGTATAAGGTGTCTGAAAGTTTGCCGTGTTGCACTTTTTATCATTTTTTTTATTAGTAGAATATTTATGATATAACCATCATACACTCATTAGTTATTTAGTCAGTTTGCTTTAGTATTATGTTTATTTATTAAATACAGATTAAGTAAGTTTTTAAAACTAACTTAACTAAATTTTAAGCACTGGCAGCAAAAGGCCATCCGGCTCTACTTATAATATTAATATTATATTAATTATATTATATGTATGTAATATATGTATAAATATTAATATTTATCAATTGTGTATATAATTAATGCTTATGCTTTATTATTCTAATTTTTAAGTTTTGCTTAAGAAGAACACTCAATATTTAAAAAAAACTTTAGTGGTCATACCTCAAAAAAAACGAGTTATATACGACAAAGTATGAATTTAGTCAGAATTGGTCACCATGGTGCAAAAAATCGATTTCTTTGGCCATTTCCGGCTGTCCATAGATGTCAATTTCATAAGCCCCATCTTGTTCTTTTTCTTTTATATGTTTTTTTCTAAGCCACCTCTACAATCTATAAAATTTAATCCGCATAAAAAATAAACCAGGCAAATTATATTATATAGTTTAGATTTTCACATTTTTACATTCAAAACTTGAAAGTTTCAATTTGCGAGCATTTTTCCACATTTTTTTCTTTGGTAAATAAATAATGTAATAAAAATGTGAAATATTTCGTTGATATTAGATTTCTTTGACAATTATTTGTTTATTAAATATAGTTTCATTTTACTTTATTATTTATTTTGCTCTACATTCAACGAATTGCTCACACATACATTGACAATAAAAGCAACAAACGATGAGCGGAAGTTGCGTGTGCGCCATTAAGCTATTCAAAACAAAATGGTCGCAATTTAACAGTTAGAAAGAATAGTTAGAACAGTTAGTTTGCTCAGTCAGCTGCTGACCAGCAACAGCATCAGGTGTGTGTGGGTGTGTTTGTGCGCTTCCGGTTAACTGTCTTTGTGTGTATATAAAATGGCGGATTCTAAATAAAATAAATATTTTGCTGTTATATATTTATATTTATGTTTTATAAATTTTCTGAAGCTTATTTAACGTTTAAAGGCTGTATGAGCCGTATATGTATTTTTTTTAAATTTTATTTTACGATTTGTGCTAATTATTTTTGTTTTAATTAACATAATTTGTCTTGCGCTACAATTACCAAGTAAAAGTTTTTATTAAATGTTTTATCCTGAAATATTTAACTTGTTGCAGCACTCAGACAAAAGTCGAGAAATCAAGCTGCATTCATTTATAGCTACTGAGGTTACCTCAAAGTGTGCCTGGCTTAGCTATAAATAGTGACCAAGTTAATCCTGTCGACAACAACAACAACAACACAACCAACGGCAAAGTTAATTCACTGCAGATTGGAAGATACTTTGCGGAGAGGTAAGTAAAAAGTTTGCGGTATTCTGTTTAAGTTTAATTTTAATGTACTTGGGGGAAGCCAGTTGTAGGCGGTGCTTAGTATAGAGATATAATAATATATTATAAAATTTAAATTAAGTACATTGTATAAATAAATTTAAGCTTGTGTACTTATCACTGTTTTATTTCAACAGTTTATTATTTTGCTCATTAGCTTAGTAGCACTTTTTGCTTAATGATTTTGTAGCCTTTTCCTTGAAAAAAATTTTTCACGTAGGATGAAATTAATACATTTTTTTAAACAAATATTTTTCTTTATTAAAATAACTAAGAGGGAACAAGTTGTAGGCAGTTTCCCTGAAAATTGTTTACGTAGGATAATATTAATACATTTTTTTTATTAAAACAATAAAGTGGCAGCAAGTTGTAGGCGTGCTTAGTATAGATATATAAAATATTATATAATTTACATTTAGTACATATTATATAAGCTTCTGTACTTATTACAATTTTATTTCCATAGTTTATTATTTTATGTCCTCATAAGCTTAGTAGCACTTTTGGTTTAATGATTTTGTTGCAGTTTCCCTCAAAATAGGATGTTCACGTAGGATGAAATTAATACATTTTTTTATTAATAAATTAATTCCTTTTTTTATAAATATTTTTCTTTATTAAAAGAATAAAGAGGGCGACAGTTGTAGGCAGTTTCCTTGAAAACAAATTATTCACGTAGGATAAAATTAATACATTTTTTCTTTATTAAAAGAATAAAGTGGGAGCAAGTTGTAGGCGTGATTAGTTTTGAGATATAATATATTATGTAATCTATCTTTACTAATAACAGTTTTATTTCGATATCTTATTATTTTTATTTCTTATTAGCACTTTTTAGTTTCCCTAAAAATAAATTGTTAACGTAGGTAGGTAGGTATAGTGGCTGTCATTAGACGCACCTAGGCCTGTTGTAGGCCCTTTGTGATGCCACCGGGGCTATCCCTCTCCTCACTCTACGCTGTCCTCATTGATCTGTTATCTTTACTAACGGCCATTTTCCAGAGTGAGCTCTGGTCTCAGTACTTCCTTTGGCAGTATCTTCCCCAGTTTGACGCATAGTCACAGGACGTCGACTAATTGGCCTGGTTCCGACTGCCGCGGGAGTTCCTAATGCACTGGGGTTAGGCTTAGCCTCAACTCCAGTACCAGTGCTTGACGCCGGTCCACTTTGACCAAGTTTGACTTCTGTCATCGTGTTGGCTGTTTGAGAGCTCGTTTTGAACGCTTCTCGCTTCTCGGAGCCTGCTGCTCCTTCCGGTTTGTTCAAAGAAGAACCGGACTCCTTATTGTTTTTATTGTTATTTAAATTGATTGGCTGCATAAATGGTCCCACGAGTGTCGGAGAGGGGATGTCCGCCTGCGCATAGCTCCGAACTACGCAGGTAAGGCTAGCTATTACGGAGGGCGCCAGGTATCCGTAAGCTCACATTTGAGACTGGGCTATTTTTAAAGGGCCCCCAGCCAGGCTGATCCTCGGCACGGGTCGCATTACACCTTGATCCAGCCCTTTACCTTACACCATGGCAAAACTCCTTGTTCAAATGCTGTACTATTAATGAGTAACGAACACTTGCTCATGGAGCTTTACCTTAGCTAGATACCTTCCTACTACGCGCGGGAATTTCTGTGGTACCTATTACCAGTCGGCACCCTCGGGGAAGGTTCAGTGTAGGATTTTGCCGAATTGTTAACGTTGGTTGAAAGAAATTTATTTTTTAATATTTTTGTTTCCTATTAAAAGAATATAATGACTATCTAGTCTATGTTTGACTCCCGCAGGGGTTTACCAGTACAAATAAAAAATAAAATACTACTTTAGGTAACAGGTATACTACATATAGTATTCTCGTATATCGGCGAAAATAAGTGATGCGGGCCACTTTTTTCCCGACCTTCTTCTAACCAATAGTAACCACACCGAATTTTATTGAAAAATTTCGATTATTTATCAAGCTATCGATAAGTAAATATCGTGATTTTCCGGGTTTTTCATTTTTAGAATTTTTTTTGATAAGCCATATCTTCTAAACATATAAAGATATTGACACGAACTTTTTTTACTGTGACAGATAAAATATTAAATTTAAAAAACAATATTTATTTTTATTTTTAAGATTTTTTAATTTTTTATCATTTTTAATTTTATAATTCAAAAGTGATCTCCCACTTTTCAAAAAGTGCTAATGTCATTGTATGCGTGGAAATTCGCTAAAAAAGATGCAAAAAAGATAATGCGGTAACTCTTAGAATTGTAGAAGTTATGCTTATTTTTATGATGGTACCCCGCATGTTCGCCATAGTAATCAGTATCTCGAAAAATGGCAAATAAACCCAACTCTTCGGAATTGAGAAATAATAAGTTCAAACTTTTCATGAATAATGGCTTTGACATTCTAAGATCAAAGTACCGATGAGTATGATGAGTGTGGCCCTGTGTCCAAATATTTAAGGTGAAAAGTCACAAAAATTGTTTTTTTGCTAATAACATATTACCAGGGCTTTTAAATGTTTCCCAATGTTCTAAAAAATTATAAGGCCAACCTAATTATGATTTAATTTTTGTACTATAATTTATTGTATTTTAGTCTGATACTCAGAAATACTTCAATTGTATTTTTTTTTTTTACATTAACTATGGCGTATTAACATAATTCCAATATCACGTATTCGTAACTTGTGCTTGAATAAAAACTTCGTTCTTCGGTGTGCGTATCCTTTGTATAGTTTTTTTCTGTATAAAGAAAATTTTTGCTTAAAATGTTAAAAAAATAATAAAACAAAATGTTCTTCCGTAAAATTAGGGCTTTCTAACATACGATAATATCGCGCAATATATGGCTTTGATATATTGAAATCACTCCTAAATAACTCCTAGTAAAATCTTTATTTTTTCGGAAAATCGAAGAGCCATGCCGCTATTAAAGATTTGGCTGAAAAACATGAATCGAAAAATATAAATTCTCTGTATTGTTTCAGGTTGTATTAGTAAATATAGCGTAAGCCATCTGTTAGTTAGGTTGTTCTTCTTCTTCTCTTCTGCTATCCTTGAGTCCCAGTAGAGCGTAGGGCCTGGTTTGGCTGTTAAACACTCATAATTCGGAACATCTCCGTCCAAAGTCTTCGACATTATTATGTCAAGTTGAAAACTACTCAATTTTAGTCATGGATCGTTTAACAACCGAAAAATGGCTAAAATTGAACCAGGTGTCGGGGACTTTTTCCCCCGAGCCCGGAACTCTCGGAGGGTCCCGGACTCGAGAGTTTTTTTCGAGAGTGATTTCATCAAATCATCAATTCTCTCAGAAATCCTTTCTATACTTTTCTTTATGTTGATCTCACACTTTTCATGAATTAAGAAAAATTGATAGTGGCCCAGATCCGAAATTTTCCCCGGGGCCCGGATAATCTCTTTCAACCCTGTCGACGCGCCACAAGAAATTCAACTTGCAGGATTACATTGCGTCGAATTTAGCATGCGGATTTCCATTTAAACAGATTTAAATGACGCAGCAAGCACGGACCACTCAGCACATTCGTTCAGATTCAGCAGATGGCTCATATTATAAAATGTACACGGGATGAATACCAAGCATTAGTTTACTTACAATCGTTACATAGCATTCAGCTTTCGCTTAAGTGTTACTTTATAAAATGTACATTGTAACATTGTTAAATAAAGAAATTGTCCATTATTGGCTACAACATATACGTATGTATATAAGCCATCCTTCATATTTGTGTATTAATTTGTATACAATTTATAAAGCATATAATGTGTACATAGTAAATTATGTACATGTGCATACACATGGAACGTGTGTTCACCTTTTAAAGTAGGCCAAAGCCTATAGAGATGCTAATAAGGATTACTACGCATATATTTTGCGCTGCATGTAAGAATAATGTTTTATGTACTTACCTATTTATATACATTTAACCAGAATTGGCTGCACAGCCCACTTTATTTTTATACCCTAGGATAGATCCTAAGGTAAGAGGCATATTAATGTTGTGCAAAAATATGTAGCATAGAAAAAATAGCTCTAGAATCGCTAGAGACGAAAAAAATTTGCTCATAAATATTTAATCGTAGTAAATATCGTATACAATCGGATTATCGAATTATGGGTGTATTTGGGCAGAGAATAATTTGAAATAAAGGACTGGATTTGTGACTAAATCATAGTTGCATAAAGACATAAAGAAAAAGGAAGTATGGGTGGACCGGTAAGAGCCGAGCAACATTGCACATGCAGTTTTGGAATGGAATCCGGTATGAGAAGAAGATATCGACCAAAAACAACGTGGAGGACAACATACACACTGTTACATTCAAATTGAGTTGGCACGAAATAGAGAAATTTGGAAATACTTTGTAAATAGGCTAATTTCAAGAATTTATCACGATTATATGTAGTTAAGAACATGCCAATAATAATAGTAAATAATCGGAATATAGTATTTTAGAGGCCAGTTATAAAATTGCCGGGGTAAGAAACGCATTCGGTAAGGTTAACTAAGTTGATTGATTGACTACCAAAACTTAAAATCATCTCGAGTCCAAGTTTTTATACCCTGTACCGTATGGTACCAAGGGTATATTAAGTTTGTGCAAGCCGAAAATGTATGTAACATATAGAAGGAGACGTCGGAGACACCCCAAAGTTACCTAAAATATGATCAGGGTGAATAGAGAAGTCGATATACCCATGTCCGTCTGTCCGTCTGTCCGTGTGAACGCCTAGATCTCAGAGATGGTAAGAGCTAGAGTTACCAAACTTTCACATTAGATCCCATATTATTCCATAGGAGGCAAGTTTATTTTATTTTTTTGATATCGGGGATAAATTATATAGCTCCCACGGGTGTTTGAGACGACCTCGACAAAAAAGCGTTTTAGATGAATAATTCGTTTCTTTATGAAGATATCGTAACCAAATTTGGTATTCGAAAGTTTTTTATAGTTCCCAATCACTGTACTAAATTTGATCGAAATCGGTTGACTATATCATGTACCTCCCATAGGACCGATCGGCCAAAATAACTTTTTAAAAAAAAATTCGCTATATTTAGTTTTTTAATAAAGATATCCTAACCAGATTTGGCGTTTGGAAATTTTTTAGACCACTTAAGCAATGTGCCAAATTTGAACAAAATCGGTTGACTATATCATATAGCTCCCATAGGTCCGATCTTCCAAAAAATCGATTTTTTAACAAAATTTGTTGTGTTTCGTTTGTTTGTTAAGATATTGGGACCAAATTTGACATTCGTGAGTATTTGATAGTTCCTAAGCACTGTACTAAATTTAATCCAAATCGTTTGACTAGATCATATAGCTCCCATAGGACCAATCGGTCCAAAAACACGATTTTTATACAAAATTCGATGTGTTTTGTTTGTTTGTAAAGATATTTGAAATAAATTTGGCATTCATATCTTTTTTAAGGTATTTAAGCACTGTGTCAAATTTTATTGAAATCGGTTGACTATATCATATAGCTCCCATAGGAACGATCGGTCAAAAAAAATTTTTGCTTAAAAATTCTTCTGTTTTTGGTTTTTTGTGAAGAAATCTGACTTTATTACAAGCTAGTGGTACAGGGTATCCTAAAGTCGTCCGCGCCCGACTTACGTCCGCCATTTTTTTTTTAACCTGTGTCAAATATACAGTTTATAAATCATGGAATTATGTACATGTAAATGCCAGATTATTTTTGTTATCCGATTCGATAATGCCATATCTCTCCGGATGTCTATCTCTCTGTCTATCGGTAGGAACAAAAGCATCTCAATATAAGCAATAGTACTAAAAATTCTACCATAAGACTAATTATATATTATATATTTTGGCCGTTCCCTCGAGAGAGATTTTTGCGGTTTACACCGACACTATACCAGCTACCCAGTCAAGCGATATTAAGACTAAAATATTAAAGTTCTTACATTGTGCGTAGACCACCGCCCAGCACTATATAACCTGAAACAATTCTATAAAATCTGTTATAACCAAAAAAGCTTAATTTTTTTATTACCCATCCAGGAATTAAAGTTTTATAAAAATCCGTACATCATAAGCTATGTATAGCCAAAAATTAGTACATCCGTACATCAGAAGCTGTAGCCAAAAATTAGCAAATCTTTTTTGACTAGAAGATTCTTTAAGAGAAGGTTCTTTCAATTTTGGATCAAAAGAAGGCGAAGTTTGAGAATTATTTGTGGTGCGATGAAAAGACATACAAACATTCAGTTTTGATTGTTTAATTTGATTTTTATTGTACAATAATTTAAATTTTTATCTCTTTTTTACCTCCGCACGCAGAACATCGTCTTTGAATTTCAGTTCTCTAGCCTCTTGTAGTAAAATTAAATGTAAAAGGTTTTTTGCTCATTGAAATTAATGAAATTCTCTACGGCTTATACTAAATCGGAATGAGTTTTCACGAAAAATTAAATGAAATGTGAATTTCTGATGAAAAACATGGTTCCGAGAAAAACGCATTTGTAGTTTTAGAAAGTGCCTCACTCAGCGCGCGCGAATTAGGTGCTTTCAAGATGCTCTATTTCTATAAATACCCATCGCATCGAAAAATCCTTTCGTATACATATTCTAGAATATGTAGGTTTCATTTTTTGTAAAATCCATTTTAAGGACCAAATTTGAAAGAACCTCTCCTTAAAATCAATTTTTTTCTAAAGCTTGTAAAGAAGTTGCAATTACCAAAATGTGAGATTAAAATATAAACTTACTTTACTAATTGGGGATGCCAACCATATGTATGTGCCTAAATAATTCTTTGTGGTATTCCCTGGAAACTAATTAGTTTCTATAGGTTTTTTTTAGAGTCCTCCCACGATTGTTCGATACTTAATCCGATGAACACTATGCAAATTATGACAACAACAGGGTATAGTATAGTCGGTATCTTTCGAAATACATATGGAAGGCCATTCGGAGGTCATTTGTCGGTTGCCACCATAATTTTATTTTAAGCGTTGTGGTTGTTATGCAATTTAGAGCTGTGTTGTTAAAATAATATTATTACACGCACGTTTTATTTGCTACCACGCACAATCACGACTTGCACAAATTACGACAAGCTGGCTCGTGCGTGATTCATCTCTCATCACTATCATGTACTGTTGAAGTGTTTGACGCCGTAAAAATTGCACTGTCGTAATATGCTAATAAACTTTTGTTGTTACGCCTTTTACATGGTTTATTCGTTGTTCCTTTTATTGTTGTTGTTGTTGTTTCCGTTCTGTTCCTGTTGTTTCACTTCCTGTTGTTGTCACTTTGTTCTCCCGCTGTGCACTTGCCGCCATGTTGGTAAATGTTAACCGTTAGTGTCACTTGTCCGTGTGTATCGGTCAGTGACGGTGACAGTTTATCCTCACATCTCTCACTATGTATGCGTGTGAGTGTGTGTGAGGGAGTGTGTCTGTGTGTAAGTGTGTTAACGCTTATGTGTCTATGAGCGACATCATTTGCCTTTATTGTGATGTCCTTTGCACATCCGCCCTCCAACCAGATAAACAAAAACAAAAAAATGTATATTGAGCCAGACCAAACCTCTTTTAGTGCTTGTTGGTCCTCTACGTTGAAAATATTAAGAGCTACACAAGCGTAGAAAAAGGACCTTGCAGCGGGTTCATCTAATTGTTTAACATTTTTTACATTGATTTGAAACATTTATCAATTGACCTTTGACTTTTGATGTTAATACGAACTGCTGCTACAAAGGCCTATGCATTTACCTTTTGAATATCTGCACTCCATGAATGACATTCAAACAAACACAAACACACTTAGATTAATGTTTGTATCTGTGCCCTTGTAAGGCTTTGAACTTGTACTTGAATCAGTTATCCTTGACGTTTACCTTAGGACGCCTTCTACGTTTTTTTGCCCAACTTAAGTTGCCCTTTGTAGTCACGCAGGGGCTACATAAAGGGTGTTCTTTTTTTTTTTGTTTCACTGTGATAATAATGTTTTGAATATAAAAACACAATACTTTAAAAATTCTTTTTACGCCTGTGACTGTTTGTTTGTTTATTCTAGACAGGTAGAAAGGAGTCTTAATATACCAACTAAAGTCGCCTACTGTAGTCACGAAGGGGTCATACAAGGGGTTTTTTTTGTTTCTCTGTTATAATAATGTTTTGAACATAAAAAGCTAATAATTTAAAACTTTCTTATTACGCCTATTACTCTGTTTAATGTTTGTTTATCCTTGTCAAGTAGAAAGGAGTCTTAATATACCAACTAAAGACACCTCTTGTAGCCACGCAGGTGCCATATAAGGGGTGATTTTTTTTGTTTCTTTATTATAATAGTGTTTATAATATAAAAACCATATACTTTAAAACTTTCTAATTACGCCTGTAACTCTGTTTAATGTTTGTTTATCCTTGACCAACTAAAGCTGCCCCGTGTAGTCACGCACGGGTCATATAAAGTGTTTTTTTCTTGTTTTTAAGTGATAAAAGTGCTTTGAATATAAAACCTCAAAACATTAAATTTTTCTTATTAATTAATTCTAATTTAATGTTTTTTCTTTGACAAGTCTAAAGGAGTCTTAATATCTCAACTAAAGTCGCTCCTTGTAGTCACGCAGAGGTTGTTTTTTAGTGACAGTAGCTTTTAAAAAATACAAACTCAATACTTTAATTCTTGTGACTTTGAGCTTAGAGCTAATTTATTCTTTGTCATCTTTAATCGCAAAATTGAGAAATCAATACGATATCATGGACAGTTGCAGGGAATTTAATTACCTTAAAGCCACGTTTGATAGACGACCCAAATTTATTAAGCTAGGAGAGTGAGTTCTGCTGTATCGTATAACGCAAAAGTGAAATTGGATAATTGAGTTAGGTCGACTTAATAAACTTTCCCGCAATAAACATTAGTTGAAAGTTCGCAACTCATAAAGGGTGTCTCACTATGTCAGGCCAAACCCCTGCTCTATTTCTAGGACTGAAATTCTATATTAAGCATCCATCTGACGAATGTACAGGGTCCAGTCAGGCAACATTCGTCAATTCGTTAAATTTTAGGAAGGTACCTTCAAAATATATAAAATTAACGTAGAAAAATTATAAATATCTGGCCAGACCCGTTTGTCAGACGGAGAGTTAAGCTGGAGTTCGTTAATATTGCTGACTAGATTACTTGCTGGGCACTGTACATTTTACAAATTCCAGACATCCATTTGCTTGTGCTGTGAACTCAAAGAAGAATCCTTACAGCACGAACTTTGTGTGGCTAGCTACTGGTTTCTGAAATGGTCTCAGAAGCGTAGAGTTAAAACATTTTTAGAACCATTCCAGAAGTATGTTATTACGGAAATCTAATTTTCTTTAAATTTTATAAATAATAATATTCTAATTTTAGAGTACTGTAGTACTGTAAACTATGGAGGTTAAGTTCTGACATATGTTGGTTGAAGACCTTAGAGATGAATCCTCTCTACAGGGATCTAAGATGTTGCAAGAAACTCAGTGTTCGATGAAATATTTTAAGAGACATCCCAGAAATAGAATCGATAAAATATGACAATAATACAGGTCTACAAATGCCGGAGTCATGTTAGTTGTTGGAGAGCTTGGGCTATTTCCGATGAAATTCGCTGCATAGATTTCGAATCCGGATCCGAACTAGGAACTAAATAAATATACTTGGTCGCAGCACTCTCAAATTGTATTACTTTTACTACACTGGTAAACAAGGTTAAGTTGTGGGAAACCCAGTCATTGCCGAAGTAGTTTGGTACGTAGAATCCGAATCCGGAGTCAGAATTGGCCCATCACGTTAGGAGAGACAATATCTCAATGATATTTGAGGTTATGTACTGGAAAAACTGGTACTTTTGATGTTATGTAAGGGTTGCAAAAAAAATGTTGCAAAAAGTCCTGACGTGATGGGACCATTCTTACCCCGGATTCTGATACTATGCAATAAATTACTTCGGAAATGGCGCTAAGATTTTCAACAACTATGTTAAATCATGTTTCTTTGTGTAATAATAGTTATATAATTTGGGAGAGCTACACTAAATATACACCCAATGGATCTATATTGTTCCCTACTAACATTAGAGATATTCAGCTACAACAATTCCTGGAACAATTTTAATTATTTGGGCTGATTTTAGTCCAGTGACTTTGAAGCCATGTTCATGTTAGATTCTATGCGCGCCAGATAGGGACATTCTTCTTTTGTCTAAAGCGTTGCAAAATTGAGGCATATCCTTCAGCTGTCTAGACCTTCACACTCTGTATGTTTCGATAGGATTCCTTCTTAGTTCTTCCAACTTACATTTGAGTTCAGGATCTCCATGTTAGGTAAAGTAGGCAGCTAAGTCAGTGACTGAGATCACCCAATGACCATGAGGTCCATTGTATTGCCTAATTGTGAGAGAAGGAGGAAAGGAATTGCAGAAAGTGATTTTGAGGAGTCGATCTAAATAGCCAGATACGCTATGGGCGCGTAGGCTGGACTACCCAGATACTCAAAGATTGGTTTACCCAGAAGCTGGGTTCATCTTCTAAGAAGCACAGGGCAGTGGCCTAGCAGGTACTGGATGCTTTCTGCCCCTTCATGATCTCCGCAGCTGTGGCAGAAATCGAAATGGGGAACGTGCAGCCTTTCAGACGTATGCAGTGCCCCGTTATAGCACCTACTATCATTCTGGTCCTGTTTTTATCAAACCACAGGTTTTCAGTTGTTTGCTATGGATTTTACGTTGACTAGAGTGCTCGGAAGATGCGCAACCGGACACCGGTGAAATATTTCGTACGTACCCAAGTTGTAGGAACTGGTGAGTTGATTGGCTTGCCGATCCCCGAGAAGTTGATTAGCTTGCCAATCCGGTCTGATTCTCGTCTGATTTTATTTGTGTGTCTGCCAATGCCAAAGAGGGGTTAAGGCCCTGTAAGTCAGTTTTTTTCCTCTGTTCAAAAAATTCGTATGTGTTTTGTGTGTGAGGTATCGTGAAATATTTTCTTTATTTTAAAGATATATATTTAAGCAAACTTTTCTCCTTATTCCGACCTCCTGCAAAACATGCCCTGATAGATACACTAGCGTCTGTGGAGACATTTTGAGCTATAAACTATAAATTTCTTAGCATACATTTTTTGTCTTTTCGTTTTTAAAATATGGTTTATTCCTTTATGAATAATTCTTTAATTATGCTTTAACCACCCGAAATTTTTATAAATTTCTAGGAATACGCCAACGTTGCGTATGCACAACATGATGACATGTCCTTTCTAGGTATTCAAATATTATAAAATTTTACAAACAAGTTATTTAAGGCGAATTTCACGCCTCTGCATTGATTTCATTCCAAAAAATGGTTTTCCGCGAAAATAGCGAAAATGGTTTAATGGTTTTGTAGCACGGCCTTTCTAGGTATTGGAAAATTATAAAATTTTGCAAACATGGCGAATGCCACGCCTCTACACTGATTTCCTTCCAAAAAAAATGGCTTTCCGCGAAAACAGCGAAAATGGTTTAATGGTTTTGTAACATGTGCTTCGCTGCTGGGATCCAGCGAAGAAGACTTTATTCCATTGTTCTAGTGTGCTCTGGTTTCCTGACCAATTTTCAGTGAATCTTTTATCCAGCTTCCACATAAGAGCTAACAGTAACCGTATGAGCTTAAAACCTTCAGTCCTTAAAGCTTATTCCACTACCGCTTACAGGAATAGTTTGTTAGATTACCTTAAAAAAAAGCACCCTCTGTGTGGCAGCGTTTGTTGCATACAACTTATGGCTGTTTTATTTCTTGCCACATATATACTATACACAATCTACTCATACAATAAATTGCAACGTTTCTCTTCGTGCAGTTGCAATGAATGTACAACTTGTCCAACCCCCCCGCCTAGCCCCCACCCTATAAAATAGATAAGTTTATGTGCGGCAAATTACGTTCTCTATTTGTTTAAGTAGTTTGTTTGTTCTATAACATGCAGTTGTTGATTCCAGTGAAAATAAACATATTTTGTTCCCGATAATTGACATTTTATCCACATGTTAGCTTCCTTTTAATAACATAATTGCAAATTTACTTTAATAATAATAAATCCCCCTCTTTGGTATATCTAGAGCAGAATAACTTTAATTAAAGGAACTAATCATATTAGCTATTTATCTAGCTATTGTTCTTTTATAAGCTGAAGAAATGTAATCAATAACCTTGCAAATTTTAATTAAAAGCTTATTAGAGATAATTACGTATACGCCTTGTTGTGCGTTGTACAGTCACCTTGAACTGCAGCTAACAATTACCTGTCAATATATCAAAATTTAATCACTCATTTAAGTCTGTTTCTGCAGCTTTTGTAGTTTATGTTCACCTTTGCTTTATGAAATGATTGATGGAGTGATTGTTTGGCTTTCCAGGTCACTAGAGTCACTCTACTATGTATACTCAATAAACATTGCTTTGGTACACACAAGGAGCTTATCCTTATCCTATAAGCATTCTCCCCTTTTGGATTACATTGCTGCTTTTCATGTGAATCCTGAATGTCCGTCGCTTGGTTTACAGGGATTTATGTTTCTGTATTGAACTTGAGCTAGATTTGGTAGCCCAGGGCAAAGCACAGAATACAAAAGTATTTTGCACTCTGCACTCAATTTTGGCAAACATTGAATCAAAATTGTGCACCCTTACAAAGGGTACATTGCAAAATAAAACAATTTTATTATTTTATAAACCAAATGTTATAAAGATAGTATCAAAATTTTAAATGAAGTTTTAAAGTTTTAAAACTGGCCCGACCGACGCTTATAAGTGGGGAAATATTAAAAAAAAAAAAAATTTTTTAATCGTTTCAGTACATTATTTCTAAAATAATTGTCTACCAATTTAGCTAAAAAAATGGCGGACGTAAAGTCGGGCGTGGACGACTTTGGGATACCCTGTAACACTAGCTTGCAATAAAATCCGGTTCCTTCACAAAAAACCAAAAACAGAAGAATTTTGAAGCAAACATTTTTTTTTTACCGATCGTTCCTATGAGAGCTATATATTAGGTTGTCAAAAAAGTCTTGCGGTATTTTTATTCAATTTTCAATTGTTTATAAAATTGGTTATAATAATGCGATTTAAGTCAAATATGCGCCGTTTTGTTCGATGACGAGTTCCCAACGAGATGCCAACTTCATAATGCCCCTCTTATACAAGCTCGCTTCCCTATTGTCAAAAAACTCGGAGAGCCAATTTTCACAGGACTCTCTTGTGGACAACTTCCGATTACCAAGCGCGTTCGTCATGGACAGAAATAGGTGGTAATCACTTGGTGAAAGATCCAAACTATACGGTGGATGCAAAAGAACCTCCCATCCGAGCTCCCGAAGCTTCTGGCGCGTCACCAAAGATGTGTGTGGCCTGGCGTTGTCCTGATGGAAGACAATTCGGCCTCTGTTGATCAAAGATGGCCTCTTCTGCATGAGGGCTGCATTCAAGCGGTCCAGTTGTTGGCAGTACAGGTCCGAATTGAGCGTTTGGCCATAGGGGAGCAGCTCATAGTGGATGATTCCCTGCCAATCCCACCAAACTCACAGAAGAACCTTCTTGGCCGTCAATCCAGGCTTGGCCACCGTCTGGGCAGCTTCCCCGCTTTTCGACCACGACCGTTTACGCTTCACGTTGTCGTAAGTGACCCACTTTTCATCGCCAGTCACCATCCGCTTCAAAAACGGGTCGATTTGGTTGCGATTCAGAAGCGATTCGCATGCATCCATACGGTCAAAAATGTTTTTTTGCGTCAAGTCGTGTGGCACCCATACATCGAGCTTCTTTTTCAATCCAAGCTTCTTCAAATGGTTTATAACGGTTTGATGACTCATGCCCAGCTCTTGGCCGATGCTACGGCTGCTACTATGCCGGTCTCTTTCGATCAATTCAGCGATTTTATCGCAATTTTCGACAACAGGCCTTCCGGACCGTGGCGCATCTTCAATCACCTCTGCACCAGAACGAAAACGTTGAAACCATCGTTGTGCGGTGGAAATGGAAACTGTATCGGGTCCATAAACTGCACAAATTTTATTGGCAGCATGAGATGCATTTTTGCCTTTATCGTAGTAGTACTGTAAAATATGCCGTATTTTCTCTTTATTTTGCTCCATGTTTGCGACGCTATAACTCACGAACGACTAAAAGCAAACAACAATTAATCAAACACGTGTTAGCACGTGAAAAGAGCTTTCAAAAAGCTCTAGAGTGAACCGATGCGACGAATACAACTAGAACTACGCGCTTGCAAAGACAAGCTTGCGGAAATACCGCAAGACTTTTTTGACAACCTAATAATATAGTCAACCGATTTCAATAAAATTTGACACAGTGCTTAAATACCTTAAAAAAGATATGAATGCCAAATTTATTTCAAATATCTTTACAAACAAACAAAACACATCGAATTTTGTATAAAAAACGTGTTTTTGGACCGATTGGTCCTATGGGAGCTATATGATCTAGTCAAACGATTTGGATTAAATTTAGTACAGTGCTTAGGAACTATAAAATGCTCACGAATGTCAAATTTGGTCCCAATATCTTAACAAACAAACGAAACACAACAAATTTTGTTAAAAAATCGATTTTTTGGAAGATCGTTCCTATGGAAGCTATATGATATAGTCAACCGGTTTTGTTCAAATTTGGCACATTGCTTAAGTGCTCTAAAAAATTTCCAAACGCCAAATCTGGTTACGATATCTTTATTAAAAAACGAAATATAGCGAATCTTTTTTTAAAAAAGTTATTTTGGCCGATCGGTCCTATGGGAGCTATATGATATAGTCAACCGATTTCGATCAAATTTGGTACAGTGATTGGGAACTATAAAAAACTTTCGAATACCAAATTTGGTTACGATATCTTCATAAACAAACGAATTATTCATCTAAAACGCTTTTTTTTGTCGAGGTCGTCTCAAACACCCCCATGGGAGCTATATAATTTATCACCGATGTCAAAAAAATAAAATAAACTTGCCTCCTATGGAATAATATGGGATCTAATGTGAAAGTTTGGTAACTCTAGCTCTTACCATCTCTGAGATCTAGGCGTTCACACGGACAGACGGACAGACGGACATGGGTATATCGACTTCTCTATTCACCCTGATCATATTTTAGGTAACTTTGGGGTGTCTCCGACGTCTCCTTCTATATGTTACATACATTTTCGGCTTGCACAAACTTAATATACCCTTGGTACCATACGGTACAGGGTATAAAAATTCGATTTTCTAAAGATTCTCACCGCTTAAAGCTAACTTATATTAATCAGCCGTGCTCCGGATACCGAATCCGAATATTTTACTTGGATTCGTTTAGAATATACATTTTTGGCGCTCCTACTACCACTAAAGCGAATTTTTCATGTGTTCCGAAACTGAATATTTTAATTCAAGAGAAATTAAAACGAATCGCCAGAAAAGGTTTAAATAAGTAATTATTTTATAACGAAATATTTTTAAAAATATTCTTTGAAATTCTTAGATAATGTTTATACCAGCTTCAAAATAGATATTCATTGGCAATATTAAGTAATTAATATATTGAAGAAACTCATTTTTTGAAAAAGACCCTGATCGATTTTGTTTGATAATAAGTTAGCAGCAAAACAGAACAGCTTTTGTTACTTCTGGCGCCATCTAGTAATCTTATTGGCGCCATCTTAGAAGAATCAGTAGGTGCTATATGGCCTTAACAATGGTTGAGAAATAGATTGATTTTTCTTAAAATATTTTTTATTCATCGTGAACAAATCTTCTTGGTAGCCATTGCAAGCAGCGGTTGGAAAAGTTGAAAATTTGGCACAAATGCTGAAGAAAGAAAAATTAACAAATTTTGAAAAAATTTCAGAGCGATTTGCAAGTCGAATTCATGCCCCGTAAGTGTCGTATCTCAAGAGGTACCATTAGCCCATTTTCTTCCTCTGTTGCGTATATGCGGACGACTTTGGGATACCCTGTAACACTAGCTTGCAATAAAATCCGGTTCCTTTATAAAAACCAAAAACAGAAGAATTTTTAAGCAAACATTTTTTTTTACCGATCGTTCCTGTGGGAGCTATATGATATAGTCAACCGATTTCGATCAAATTTGACACAGTGCTTTAATATCTTAAAAAAGATCTGAATGCCGAATTTAGTTTAAATATCTTTACAAGCAAACGAAACACAACGAGTTTTGTATAAAAAACTGTTTTTTGGACCGATTCCTCCTATGGGAGCTATATGATATACCGAAATTACGATATCTTCATAAACAAACGAATTATTCATCTAAAACTTTTATTTTTGTTCGAGATCGTCTGAATTACCCCTATGGGAGCCATATAATTTAACCCTGATATAGAAAAATAAAATAAACTTGTCTCCTATGGAATAATATGGGATCTAATGTGAAAGTTTGGTTACCTCTAGCTCCTTTCATCTCTTAGATCTAGGCGTTCAAACGGACAGACAGACATGGGTATATCGACTTCGTCTAGTCCCTCTGATAATATTTTAGGTAACTTTTGAGTGTCTCCGATGACTCCTTCCATATGTTACATACATTTTCGGCTTGCACAAGACTTAATATACCTTTTGTACTAGTACGGTACAGGGTATATAAATTCTTATATGCCTTGTGTGTGAGGTATCGGCAAACTTTGTTTTAAAGGTATATATTTAAGTTACCGTCTACTCCTTAAACCGATTTCCTCCTAAGCACACTCTTACTGGCACACCTCATTTTGGAAAAATTTGGAGCTTTAAACTAAAAAATAATGAGTATAGATTTTTTGGTCTTTTGGGCTTTACAATGTATTTTATTTTACGTTAATCTGCCATTATAAATCGAGACAATTTTTTAATTTAGTCAACCGAAACCTTTCCAATGGTTGAGCAATACGTCATCATTGCGTATAGGTAACATGATTCCACGGACCTTTCTAAATGTTGGACAATTGTAAAATTTTGCAAGGCAGATTGTCACACCTCTACATTGATTTCATTCCAAAAGAAAATTTGTTTTTTCCGAAAACAGCTATAATGGCTTAGTGTTAACAAGGCGTAAAATATAAATAGTAGGTACTCTCCGTATACAACTCTTTTTAAAATACTTAGATCATCACAAAGCCATTTTGTGATTATTGTTTTCTCACCTAGTACAATATTTTCATTCTGAATGATTTTTTCATTCCAACCTTTGAATGGCCCTTGTATTGTTATCAATCTTGGCAATCGTTTAACTTTTTCATATTGTGGCCTATTCATTTCAAAGATGAATATCGCACTGACCTTATTGTTCTGTTTCTTTCTTTTGTATGGCGGAAAATGTGCACGTAGCCATGTGACGTCATCACGTTGTTGGTAGCGATGTTGATGACACTGAATCGTTATTTGTATGCGATTTAAATCATATGCAAACAAAGGTGATTTAGTAATTATAAAATTGAGTGCCTAGAATATAGCTTTGTCGAAAAGAGCGTCATATTTAAAGCTTGAGAGATACGTTGTATACAAAGTTTCAAAATGAGATATCGTTCTCATTCTCTGGCTGTATGATGGGAAAGATAGAAACAGTGCATTCATTGCGTTTTGAAATGAGCATAAAATAAATCAAACAAAATTTTGTTCTCTTTTTATATTTACATCAAAATTAAGACTAAAAGTAACTCTAGCTTACTATAATTTTGTAGTCCTAATTCCTAATTTCCTCTATCGAAGTTTTCCAACTCTTAATATAGCTCGAAGCTTCATCATGCTTTGATGCATAAACTGACACATCTTCGACGATCAAATCAATAAGACCTCAAAGCCAACTCAAAACGCAATGAGCGCATCTTGGAAATAAGCTTTAACTTTTATTTTATACTCTTATTGAGAGTACGCTTATTTCCACGTTTCAAATTTGCTAAATATTTTAACAGCAGAAAAGTGGAGTCCTTATTATGATTTTTTCAAGCTATGTTAGTTCTCTGTAAGCTTGTTAAATTTTATCAGTTTATATAATTTTGTTTTTTTTTTGTAGTTACTTCAAAGAGATATATTTTTTCTCGGACTTCAAAATAGGCGTTTACTTCAGTAATAAGCCTCTTACAAATGAGCTTGTAAAGTCTTATCCAGCTATTATTTCATTTTTGAGTTCCGAAGAATAGTGAATTTTGGTTTTTTTAAATTATGACGTTAAAAATTTTAGCCCGAATATAGTATTTGTTATTTATATTATCTTAACTGCTAAAAATCGATATATCGAAAAAATCTATGGTTTTTCATATCTAAATATTCATAAAAATAGCATTCATTAACTTTTCGCTGGAAATTCAATAAGTCATTAACTGTCTGGCCGGAACAGAATATTCGGAAATATCTATATATCGAGAAAATCGCCGATTCTTCATCATCAAATATCAGGGCTGCCAGTATTGGCTATTTATAGCCAAAGTGGCTATATTTGATCAGCCGTGGCTAGAAAAAATATCATTCTTGGCTATGGCTATTTTAATGGCTATTTTTTCAAAATCTTGGCTACTTTTTGGCTATTATTCTGATTTCCCGCGCGTTTCGTCACTTATCAACTCTCTTCGCATATATACCAAAATATACATCATATACATATGTACTGTAGTAGATACATATGATACATACATATATGTTGTAAGCAGAGATTTATTACTTTAAGCAGAGTTCGTACTGTAGACTGCGATTTTAAGCAGAGTCTAAGCAGTTTATAAGCAAAGATTTATTGTACTTCTAAGCACAGATATTTAAACAGAGATTAGTGAAGATAATTTAGCTCTGTTAACTATAAGATTCTTTGCGATCAATGTCCCTTGAGGTTGTGACTTGACCAATAAAAAAATTAGAGCACTGAATTTTTTCGTCGTATTCCCAAAATTAAAGTAATTACCCAATCCCAAAATTAAAATAATTATAACCAATAACTACGCAAAACATAATTACTAACAAGTATGTATGTAAAAAATTTTATTACATAACTTAATATCCACAGTATTGCGTAAAAAGTACTCAACTATCAAAAAAGGGTTAGAAAATAAATATGAGAGTTAATTTTCGATTCATAATTTGGCTATTTACTTTTAGCTATTTTATATAGGAAGTTGGCTACTTTTGGCTATATTCCGTCCGCCAGATGGCTATACTGCCGTAACTTTTACTGGCAACCCTGTCAAATATTCATATAAATAGGCTTCAAAGCTAATTAGCCTAAAATTTCAGACTTGAAATCGAAAAAAATATTGCAAGAATTTACATTTTTATAATTTGCGACGCAAAAATTCTATCCGGAATTATCAAACATCGATGTATCGATATATCGAATAAAATCGATTATTGTTTATATTCAAATATTCATATAATAACCTTCAAAAACATATTAAATTGTTATCGTCCAAAATTGACTTTGATTGGTTCTTTCGTTTTAAATTTTTGATTATTCAATTTTAAAGCCATATTTTTTAAAACACATATTTATAAATAGAAGAGTATAAATAAATTATTAAAAATTTTAAAATGAAAATTTAACATTAAGCTTGTTAAGTTTTCTCCGTTTTACCATTTTTTGTATAGTAACGTAATAGATTTTCTCGCGGCCTTCAAAATAGGCATTTACTTCAGTGATGAGCCCTTTTAAACGACCTGGAAAATTTTATCCAAATATTATCAGATTTGAGACCCGCAAAAATTGTGCCAAAAATGTGCGTTTCTTATAATATCTTAACTGGTAAACATCCATGCAACGATATATAAAAACTACCGATGATTTTTCATAAAAACCTTAAAAATGAATTCGCGTAAAATACAACAAGTCATCAACTTTTTAATTGATTTTTTCGTTTTTCAATTTTGATTATCCAATTTAAAAAAAAAATATATTTTATCTTAACTGGTAATGATCGATTTATCCAAAAAATCTATGATTTTTCATAAAACCTTCAAAATTTATTCGCGATATATTCAACAAGTTATCAACTCGCCCTCTATTGATTTTGATAGATTCTTTCGTTTCCAATTACAAAAAAATTTTTTTTATCTTAGCTGGTAATGAGCGATGTCTAGAAAAAATCGATGATTTTTCGTTAGAGCCTTCAAAATGAATTCGCGTGAAATTCAAAAAATCATTCACTTATTAAACTGCCCTCGCCTTCCATTGATTTTGAATAATTATTTTGTTTTTCATTTTGGATTATCGAATTTGAAAAATATATTTTTTATCCTGCTGTTAATGATCAATGTATATATTGAAAAAATTTATGATTTTTCATAAAAAGCTTCAAATTTAATTCGCGTGAAATTAAACAAGTCGTTAACTTATCAAACTGCCCTCGTTCTCCATTCATTTTGATTGATGCTTTCGTTTTTAATTTTTGATTATCCAATTTCAAAACAATGTTTTTTTATTTTAAGGCCAATAACCGATTATTACTAGTTAGATAAGATAAGAATTTTGAAAGGCTTATTTTTATGAAGTTTTATTTTCTTTCTCGCGGTATTCTACTGCTACGTATTAACTGGTTATGATCGATGTATCAATATATCGAAAGAATCTATGATTTTTCATAAAAATCTTCACTGCGCTGAAAATTCTTAATTATTATATTTTATTAAACTGCCCTCGCCTTCTATTAATTTTGATTGATCTTTCGTTTTTCATTTTTGATTATTCAATTTCAAAACCATATTTTATAAGACACTTATTTATAAATAGAATAGTATAAGTTAAATATTACAAATTTTAAAATTAAAATTAAATTTTAACATTAAAAATTTTGTTTGCATTGAAAGCTATTCTTGTTGTAATGCATTTTTCATTATCAATGTCAGTCGCGATGCATTTGTATCTTTCAGATACATTGTGTTTGGTGTTTTCTTTTTGCAAGTTTTTCACACTTTTGTTGACACAACAAACAAATATTGCTTAATACGGATTATATATACATATAAGATGATGTATGTGTGTATGTGTATGCATCAAATAATTTATTTGTATTTCTATATAAGTATTATGTATTTGTTTTTGTTTTCGTTTTTACGCTCTTATCGTCAACGCTTTGTTTTCGTTTTCGCTTTCATTTCGATGCACATTTGCATTTTGTTGCTCGTCGCGTGCATTCATCGACAATCGATTTGTTTCCTTTGCTGTGTCTTTAAATTTTTAAATTTAATAATTTTTGTAATTTTTTTTATTTATTTATATTTTTGGTCGCAAGATTTTGTCACGAACCTATCAGAGTGCGCAACTATTTTTAGTTTGCTTACGAAAACTTATATAGCCAAAGTATCTATCTATAGTATATACTCTATAGCTACTTTTGTATGACATTGATATTGTGTAAACAAACAAATATGCGCATCTTAAGCTTAAAATATGCTACAGTACAGCTGTAAGTTTTTTTTTGATTTTTAAACAAAAAATAAACTCTAATAAATTTGCAAAATTTAAAAAAAAAATACTTAAATTGTTCTATGCAGCTTTAGGATGAGCAAAACGGGCAAACGCAGCAGCATTGCGGGCGGTTGTGGTGGCGGCGGTGCAGCACCACCCACTACACCACCACCAGTTGGACCTGGTAGCAGTCGCCGCATGGTGCACATAAATGGTGGCAATCGTGGAGCAGCCATGGGCAATGTTGTGGGCTGGCTAAAACAGGTTTCTGCGAAAAACAAAGCATACTCAAAATAACAAAAATGAAGAGCGATTACTTTATAGAGCTTACTCGATGTTGTGCTGTAATTACCAAAACCATACACAATCCCAAATATCCCAAAAACAAAAACAACAACATAACCAAATTTCAGATACAAATACAAGCGAGAGTGGCATGAAAAGATTGGGCCTTGGTTGGCATACAATTTGAATTAAAAAAATATAAATTCTCTTAAAGGAAATATTTGAAAAAAAAAATGGGCTAAGCATTGCCCAAAATGCAAAGTGAATCTTACAGATGAAGAAGAACAGTACAGTGAGTCAAAAGATTTAGTCCTGAAATTAGGAAAATCGGTATCAACACGAATTTACTAAAAAGAAAACCAAAACTTTTAGAAGTTAGAACAAACGTTCTATGATCAAAAGTTCAAGATTAATGAAAAAGAAGCTTACACTGAGTTAATCGTATAAATAAAGTTCTTGATGTAAAGGAATTCGGTGCCACGAAAAAAGAAGAAGAAAAACAGAGCAATGAGTCGAAAGATTTAGTTCTCGATATTAAAAAAGTCAGTATCAATTCGAAGTTTCTAAGAAAGAAAATAAAAACTCTTATAACTTAGAACAAACATTCTGAATTCTATAACGAAAAAATTAAAGTACGTTATGTAATTAGTTATCGATCGAGTTAATCGAAAAATTTTGTTTTTGATGCTATTTAATCAAATTCGGTGTCACATATAGAGAAGAAAAAGTATTTTTCTTAAGTATTACCCAAAAATCACAGTGAATCTTACGGATAAAGAAATACAGTGCACTAAGTCGAAAGATTTGGTTCTTGATATTAAGAAAATCGGTATAAATACGCATTTACTAAGAAAGAAAACAAAAACTTTTAGAATATTTGAGTTTCAGAGATTCAGAAAAATATTAAAGTACAATATACCTATGATCAAAGAATCAAGATAGATGCAGATAAAGTGAACACTGACTTAATCGAAAAATTTAGTTCTTGATGTAAAGAAAGTTGGTGTCCCAAAAATAGAAGAAAAACAATTTGCTTAGGAACGCTTAAAAGAAACATTCTTAATTCTGAGTGCTGGTAAATGTTCAATATAAAAAATTAAAAAGTGAAGTAATTTTTTTTATTATTTTGAAAGCTAAAATTAATAATTTGGTGTTATTATTTATGTAGTGAATTTGTAAACGTAAAAACTTTGTAACGTGATATACTACCGTAATTTGAAAGGTCTGAGGCGAACCAAGACTAAAGTCGATTTAGATTCAACTCAAGAAAATTTCGTTTATAACATTGAAATATTGTGTGGTAAAGTTTATACGAGGCTGATTAAGCTAACAAGTTGAAAATCACAGTAATCAATCAAAAAACGTGACCACTCCGAAAATCGTGAAAAAAATTCACGAAATTTATTGAACGGGTACTAAAAGTTCGTGAGCTGAATATGCAGGTATTTCTTAAAGTGTTGTACAGCACATATTGACAGAAAATTTTTAAATTCAGTTAGCTTACGAGCTTCTAGCCTGCGGTCATCCAATACCATTTTTAATATTTTTTTTCAACATTTCTAGATTTTACGCTTCTTAGAAAATTTTTTGATCAATATATTACCAAACTTCGAACTTAAGCTTTCAAAATAATATATATCGTCTTCTCAATTCTTTTTTCGAAAATTTATCAACACTATTAAGCTAGATAGATTCATTTTGGAAGATAATGAGATGGTAGTTGTTTTTCATATTAGAAAAAAACTATATTGAGCAAGTTTCTAAAAAATCAAACACTGGTCAAAAATAGAAGAATCTCTTAAAATCAACAATATTGAAGTAAAGGCGGATTTCTTAAAATAAAGCATAAAAATTATATTATCAGAAATATTACAACAAAAACTAAAAAAGATTTCAATATAGGGAGAAAACAGTGAAGTACAGTGAAGTACAGTGAACAAGTTTCCGAAATATTAAGTTGTCAAAAAAGTGAAGAATGTCGCTAAAGATGAAAAAAATTATGAAAAGATGAGCAAGATTTTTATTGAAAATCAATAATCCAGTAATTCAACTATCGAAATTAAGTAAATTATGTCATTCGGATTTATGAAAATTAAAAAATTTTAATTCTTAACTTAACGCGAAAAGCAAAGATATCTAAAAAAAAATCGTTATCTTTCCGATGAAATTTAAATCTGATAACAAATTTGAAAAACGATTTTTGCTTATGTACTGCGCCATCCCGAATAGATAAAAAAAATCAAGATAAAATGAAAAAGATTTGAATTAAATTAATTTAGATTTTCAAATCAATAAATAACACTGTCCTACAAAATTGAAAAAAATCAAAGAACTTTTCAAGTGACCTAGTGTACGTTGTAGGTCTTGACGAGTAGATCACGATAGTGTTTTTCAAAATTGTCTAACACCCCCAAAATCGGAAGTTATTGCTTAAAAACCGTTTTTCGGGTACTGCGATCACTCCCACATTCACAACGTCGCCATTTTTCAACCGATTTTCGATTGCTTTACGGCTTTGGAAAGAAAAAGATTCAAGCTTTAAGATGATGTACACTTGTTTATACTTTATACAAAGCAACTACGAGATTTTTTAAAAGTTATCTAAGATTTACACTTTTTTTATTCGATTTTCACACTTTGAAGTCATTTTTATATAACATTTTGTTAAAACACCTTTACTTTTTTATGTTTAATCTTAAAGAAATATTAATTCCAAGTAAGAAAAGTTATGGTTTATTAAAATCGGTCGATAAATGCTTAAGTTACGACGCTTATTGAACACAAGAAAATTCAATTTTCATCGACAAAAAAAAATGTTTTAGATGGATAATTCGTTTGTTCATGAAGATATCGTAACTAAATTTGGTATAATGCTTAAGAACAATAAAAAACTTACAACTCTTTCCAAAGCCGTAAAGCAATCGAAAATCGGTTGAAAAATGGCGACGTTGTGATAGTGGGAGTGATCGCAGTACCCGAAAAACGGTTTTTAAGCGATAACTTCCGATTTTGGGGGTGTTAGACAATTTTGAAAAGCACTATCGTGATCTACTCGTCAAGACCTACAACGTACACTAGGTCGCTTGAAAAGTTCTAAATCACTGTTGGACAGTGTAATTAATAAAAATAATAATAAAAGAAACCATCAAAAGGAAAATTTTAAACTGAAAACTAATTTGAAAAACATAAAAAAAATGTCTTGTGCTTCCGAAAAAATAAAAAAGCTCAATAACCCAGGAATCTAGCTCTTGAAATTAAGAATATTAATGTCTTTTCGGAATTTCGAAAATAAAAAACAAAATTCTTTACGTAACGCGAATATTCTTAAAAGAAAAAGTTACATTAACGATTTTCAAATTTTTTAAATTATTTAAAAAATGTTTTCTGGTTCAGCATATTTTTCTCCTTACTGTGCCATCCCGAATAGAATGAAAAAAATCAAGATAAAATGAAAAAGATTTGAATTAAATTAACTTAGCTTTTCAAATCAATAAATAATTTCTTAAATAATGAATCAAAATTATTTACTTATCGCGAAAAGGAAACCATCAAAAGGAAAATTTTAAACTGAAAACTAATTTGAAAAGTGCTTCAGCAGCTTTCCAAAAATTTAATAAAAAAATTACGATAAGATAAAAATATTTTAATTAAAGGTCAACAATCCGGAAATCTGGTTCTTCAAGTACATTAATGTGAAAGTGAAATGAAGAAACAAAGTTCTTTACTTAACGCGAAAAGAAAACATTCCGTTTATTTAAAGTTTAAAACCGAGAAAAATTTTAAAAACATATTTTAAAAAGGTTTTCTGCTGCAGCATATTTTTCTGCTTACTGTACTTTTTCGAAAAGATAAAAAAAATTTGAGAAGATGAAAAAGATTTTTATTAAAGGTTAACAGTCCAAGAGTGTAGCTCTTGGAATAATGAACATTGAAATCTTTTCGGGTTTTCGGAAATAAATACAGGACAGAAATGAAAAAGATTTTCATTAAAGGTTAGCAATCCAGGAGTGTAGATCTTGGCATAATGAACATTGAAATCTTTTCGGGTTTACGGAAATAAATACTTAAAAAACTTTTTAACTTTTTAATTAAAAGAAAAACGTTACATTTCCGTTTGTGTAACATTTAAAACTAAAAACAATTATATCTTCTTCGAAATATGAAAAAATTATTTATTAAAAAAAAGGGCTAAAGTCTAAATAATGGATTAGAACAAGAATGTTTTATAATATAAATCGCAATAAGCAGAAAATGTGTTAGCGAAATACAAAATTTCAAGATCCAGTCGGATTATCTGTAATAAAAAAACAAAACATAACTTCCAAAATTCCATATTTAAATTTTAAGAAAAATTAGAAAGTATTTTTATTGCTTAGTGTAACTTTCTGAAAAGCATAAAAGTAGCCAAATATTCCAAAATTAGGCTTAATATAAACATTTTCCTAAGTAGATCCAACTTTTCAAAAAACTCTCGTTACACGATAAGGTATATATGTATATAAATGTTGCCCAAAAGTACAATGACTCTACTGTATTCATAACTTTTCAAACAACTCTCGTACACAAACCTCATATTTACGTGTAAACACAATAAGCGAACTGAGCCTGTTGATGCAGATACAGATACAGACAGATACATATGTACAGATTCAGATACAAAGTATACATATGTTGGTTATTGCCCAATCAATATCTTACCACAAATGCCACATAATTGAATGGAAACGAACAGTTTTCCCAGAATTGTTTGATTGCAGCCTTATATGCAAATGTATGTACTTACACAACAACACGTATACACACTTACATACATAAGAAGTATCTATGTACTTGTAGCTGCAACAGGTTCAAGTTCAGATACGACAGCACGGCATGCAGATTTACATTTCTCTGAAAACATTTCCTCTTCACTTGAACCCAGCCCGAGCACTTTGCACCATTTTCCAATAAACGCTTTTAACCTTAATCTGCCTTTTAGCTGGAAATATTGCTTTAAAAACTTTAAGTTGCAAACTTTAAGATACTTTTATACTATACCTTAAGTTGAGCTAAGCTTACCCTTTAACTTTTCTAACTATTTCCAAGTTTTCCCCTTGATGTTGTCCAACTCTCTTTTTTCCTGCTGTCAATTGATTGAATTCTTATTGGCTTTTTATTGATAAAAAAGGGGATTTCCCTTTAATGCTAACTTTTGCAGGCTTCCATTGAGGTGCGTGATGCTGGCACACGCACATTGTCCATGCTACAAAATACCAATCCGAATTTTCGTTCCTTGGATCTAGTCTTAACGCCTACACTAGCCGTATCTACGGCGGAGCTAAACGATCCAGATTCCTGCATTGGCACAGCTGTTTCAGCGGGCTGCATAGGCACTACGTTGGCTGAGGACGATTGCTACGATACCAAGTCGCTAACTACCCAGGACGCTACTGAATTACTGACACGTTCCACACGCGCTTACGCCTCTGTAAGTCAGCCACAGAGTCCGCGTCATCGTATGTTAAATACACCAAACGGACTGAACGGACGATCTTCCTCTATATCCTCACAATTGGAGGTTACCAAAAAGATATTCAAAATGACAGAGGGAGATGATAAGCCGCTAACAATATTGCACTTTAATGATGTCTACAATGTGGAGGCCATGGGCGATACGGAGCCCATAGGTGGCGCTGCACGCTTTGCAACGGCTATAAAACGTTTTGAGCACTTGAATCCTTTGGTCTTGTTTAGTGGGGATGCATTCTCGCCCAGCATGCGTAAGTTGGTAGTGTTGGAGCTTAGATACTCTACTATACTAATAATAATCCTTTTTCCCCGCAGTCAGCACCTTTACGCAGGGTGAGCAGATGGTGCCTATACTCAATTACGTAGGCACTGACTGTGCTGTGTTTGGTAATCACGATTTTGGTAAGTTCTTTAACTTAGCAACAGTCCAAACGCTCTAACCAACTTTTTTTCTATCCCACAGATCACGGTCTTGAGGTGCTGGTGAATCTCAGCAAACAAACAGAATTCCCTTGGCTCATGTCCAATGTGGTTGATAACGAAACTGGACGTCCTTTGGGCGGCGGCAAAATCTCGCATTTTATTTTGCACAAACAGTTCTCTATTGGTCTGATTGGCTTGGTGGAACGCGAATGGCTGGAAACTTTGCCCACTATTGATCCCAACGAAGTCACTTACATCGATTATGTGGAAGCCGGCAATAAGTTGGCACGTGAGCTGCGCAATGAGGGCTGTGATCTAATCATTGCTCTGACGCATATGCGCACGCCTAATGATATGAATCTGGCCAGTAAATGCGATGAAATTGATATCATACTCGGCGGTCATGATCATGTACAGGAGGTGACTGAAGTCAATGGCAAGAATATTGTAAAATCTGGCACAGATTTTCAGCAATTTAGCTGCATTACCATTGATCGGGATAAGAAGCATCCGGATAAGTTTACGTATAATATAGAAGTGGTAAATGTTACCAAGGAGGTGCCTGAGGATGAGTTTATAAAGGCGCAGCTATCCAAATATTCATGTAAGTGGGACTGTCATCTACTCCATCAAGGCTCTTAATTTAAACCATTTTTCTTCACAGCCTTCATGGAAAGCAAGCTGGCGGATATCATGGGCATCTTTGGTGTTGAGCTGGAGGGTCGCTTTTCCCATGTGCGCACGCAGGAAACAAATCTGGGCAATTGGGTTTGCGATGTGGTCTTATCCGCCGTTGGCGCTGATGTGGTTATACTCAATGGCGGCACTTTTCGTTCAGATCGCATACATCCAGCTGGCAAGTTTACCATGGGCGATCTAGTTAATGTTATACCTATGCGAGATCCCTTGGTTTTGGTTGAGGTTAGCGGACAAGTGCTTTGGGAGGCTTTGGAAAATGGTGTCTCTGCGTATCCCAAGCTAGAGGGTCGTTTTCCACAAGTTGCCGGCATAAGTTTTGCTTTCGATCCGCGGCGTGAGCCGGGCAAACGCATAGATCCACAGTTAATACGCGTGGGTGATCAGTATTTGAAGCTGGACCAGACCTACAAGCTGGGCGTCAAAACTTATATACAAATGGGTTGTGATGGTTACAGTATGCTAAGGAATGCAAGAGTTTTGGTAAAATCAAAAAAGTCTTTAGATGGAAGTTGCTAAATATTGTCTTGTCTTATAGATGGACGAGGATGCCTGTCCGGAGCTGGGCATTACTTTGCAGAATCATTTCAAGGCTATTGATGCGCGCAAAGGTGGTCAAAATACCAAGCATCGTCAGTCGCTGGTGACGCTATCAAGGCGTCATAGTCTGGTGCAATGTCTGGACAACATGGATTTGGATGGTCCTTCGCCCATACGCAAATTATCCGTGGGTCATCATAATAACAAGTCTATTGATTTGGCGCACAGCAATTCACAGAAGGTAAATGTGGTAGTACAACAGTCAGCATAGGAGCTATAAAGTTTTGTCCACAAGGAGGTGTGTTATCTCTAATTAAGCTGACAAGGCTTGGTTATAAAGTCATTGGGTACGCAGAAGACCAGGCCAACATAGTGACAGGTCAATACGAAAGCGCCATCAGAGAGATGATGGATAACGTTCTTCAAATTACCCTAAACTGGTGTCTAAGTGAAGGGCTTAGCAATAACACCCAAAAAGCTGTGATTGTTCCCTTTACGAAGAGATACAACATATCGTTATAAACAACACTGAGGTGGAGTACTCAGACCAGGTCAAACGACTCCACTGGAACTTTCGCTTAGAACGAGTGCTCTCCAAAGCTACTCGCGCCATGTGGGCCTGTAGAAAATTCTTTGGCAGCACATGGGGCTTCAGCCCTCATATTATAGAATGGATATACCATATGGTGGTACGGCCTATCGTCACATCTGCAGCCCTTGTGTGGTGGCCCAAGACGCAGCAAACTGTGGCCATCAATAAATGCAGCAAGCTTCAAAGACTAGTATGCATATCTCTCTCGGGAGCGATGCGTATCTGTCCGACAGCTGTCATGGAGTCAGTCCTTGGACTGCATATTTTCATCAAAAAGTCAGCCATGCAGAGTCTACTACATATCCAAATCACATCTGGATTCTTAGCAAAAGACACTGGTCATGCCGCACTTATTTATTCCTTTTCTGACGTATCGATCTGCTCTAGTTCAGATCTTATGATCACGGAACTTTTTCATAACAAGAAATTTAGATCTCTTCTCCCAAGTCGGGAGACTTGGGCTGAAGGCAGCACCTGTGGTTCACAATGGTTCACGGATGGGTCCAAAACTAAGCAGGGTATAGGTGTTGGAATCGGTGGACCCGACAGCAGAATCGCTACCGCAATGGGCATCTGGCCCAGCGTCTTTCAAGCGGAGATTCATGGTATAGAGATCTACGTCCTTAATATCCTTCTTAAGGGAACTAGGGGCGCAAACATATGCATTATTTTAGATAGCCAAGCTGCTATTAGGGCATTGTCATCCTGGAGCATCTCCTCCAGGATGGTTAAAGAATGCCACAACTACCTCCAAACCCTGTCCGCTCGGAACAAAGCCGTGCTATGTTGGGTGCCTGGACACTCGGTAGTGGATGGTAACACGATCGCTGACGCTCTTACACGACAGGATGCCTCCACCCTGACCACATCTCCTGCGCCGTTTTGTGGTATTGTTTGGTCCACAATCAAAACTATGATAATCAAATAGGACGCCAGAGATAATAGGAGATACTGGTTCTCCCTTCCGGGGCTTCGTCAAGCAAAAGTGCTTGTCAAACCTCTGGATGCAATCAAGACAAAAGGTCTTGGCGGAGCGGACCTAAAGCTCCTGGTAGCTTACCTATCTGGCCACCACACTGTTAGATACCATCTACAGAAAATTGGCCTATTGGACTCTTCAGAGTACCGGCTCTGTTTAGAAGACGATGAAACCAACAGACATATTCTCTGTGACTGCCCTGCGGTGGTATGGGACAGATCCTATCACATGGGAAGGGAACGGATTAGTCCCTTCCAACTCAGGTCAATACCAACAAAAGACCTACTGCAATTCTTGCGGAAAGCGGAAAGTCTTTTGCTTTAACTTAGGGTATGGCACAAAAGACCTTTTGGTCACAGTGCCTCACTCTCTGTGAGGAACCCTTTTAGGGAAACAAAAAAAAGGTGGCTTAGTTGTTTTGAAGTGTGTTCCTTCTAACCTATTTGTTTCTTGACAGATGCTGCGGCGTGCCTCCTTAGATGACTTGGAACAGTCCAGCTGCGATCTGTCGCCGCAAATCGAACATCGCATTGTTATTATTAAAACTGATGAGGTAGGTTGGAAAATGTTTAAACCGTCTTGTAAACAAAACTAATCCCATTTTTCTTTTAGCAATACCGCCAGCTGCTGTTCAAGCGGGAAGCTCAGGTTATGAGTTCCACCATAACCGAAGCGGATGATGAATAAATTTTTAGAAAAATAATCCTTGCCTTTTTGTATAAAATTTTAAATTTTCAATTTGGCATTTAAGTTAATTATGCGTAAACAATTTAGTCACATTCACAATTCGTTTAGTTGGAGAGACATTAATACATATATACATGTTAGGGGAAGTACATAAATACTGTTATAAGTTAGTTAGCTAAACGAATATATGAATATGTATGTATATGTTGCTGTTGTTCATTATTTTGAGCTAAGTTTGTTTGTAAACGATGCAAGACTTTTGAAAAGTATATCTTGATATTGTACATGTAGATGAAGACGAAGACTCGTACCTAAAGCTTACTATAAGTTCTCTTTTTATACAATAGACAAAAGTTTTTATAATTTATATGTATTTTAATTTATTTAGAAAAGCAGTACAAAAGCAAAACAGTGTCTAAGCTGAGCTTTTATATAATATAAGCGGTCTCTAAGAGCTGTTTTAAAGAACTATTTATGGGGAGCACAAAAAAAAAACAATTTAAGCGAATTTCTTAAAGCATTTTGTTTATATAAATGAAGTGTCTAGTATATAATATAATAACTAACCTTCAACTATTAAAATTTAAGTGGTTTTGAATAGCAGCACTATTTGGCAGGTATATAAAAAAGAACTAACCAATTATTATATATAAAGATTATATTCCTGTATTTAAAAGTTAACTACAAAGAGATTTCTATGTCAATGGCTGGCAATGGGCTAACATAATTTTTAATGATATAATGCTATATGATATTATATTGGTGTCTAAACATGTTGTGAGAACTCCTCGAAGCAAAGTAAAAGAAAGCAATATTTTAGCAGGCAAATGGAAAGTAAAATTATACTAAATGTATATATTTTTTGGAAAGTATATTGGAAAGTGTTTAAATGCCAAATATTTAAAAGCATGTATGTAAGATTTTAAACTACATATATATTTATATACATATTATAAATCAAAACTTTTAAACAAAACACGGCTGGCTCTATATGTATATGTTAAAGGGTTATGAAGTTCCTGGAACTTGTTTGATAAAGTGCGGCATATTATGCAAAAACTAAACAACTAAATTATATTGTTGTCTTCTATATATATATATATATATATATCTTTATATATGCATGTACATAACAATGTAGCTAAAATGCAAAACGCGAGCAAAAACGTTAAAAAATAATTCCCTGTTTGACGCTTTAGAGGCGCATAGGGGATCTCTATTAATTAATTAATAGAGACTTTAAAAAAATGTTAACATAGTTTACAAGAAGTACATAAAGCAGCTAATTTGGCATATACAGGGTGCGCCATTTGAATGTGGTCGATGGAAATATTGAATAACATGAACAATTCTCAATCGATTTTGAAAAACTATTTATTTTTATAAAATTAGAAGCTTTACAATTTTTTCCATTCAGTTGCCAAAAACAACGTCAATCAAATGACCTCCTTTATTGCGGATACAAAATTCAGCTCTTTTTCTGGCATTTTCCATGACATTTGCCAGCATCTCGGGTGATATCGCAGTGATTTCGGCTCGAATATTGTCCTTAAGCTCGTCTAAAGTCTTCGGATTGTTGGCATACACTTTGCTTTTTAAAAATCCCCACAAAAAAAGTCCGGTGCCGTTAAATCGGGCGATCTCGGTGGCTAGTCAATATCCCCCCTTTCGAAACCACACGTCCTGGGAACTTTTGACGCAAGAAGTTCATCGTTGATTTCGCGGTGTGACATGTCGCGCCGTCTTGTTGAAACCAAAAGCCTTTAAGACCTTTTTCACGCATTTCTGGTAAAACAGATTGTGCCTACATCCATCGATACCGATCCCCATTGACAGTTTCCCCAACTCTGAAGAAGAACGGACCGATGATGGTTTTTGAGCAGACACCGGCCCAAACAGTCACTTTCTGATCATGCAGTGGAGTTTGATGGATAGTATGAGGATTTTCTTTCCCCCAAATGCGACAGTTTTGTTTATTTACAGTGCCAGATAGCGTGAAATGGGCCTCATCAGTCATTAAAATTCGCTCCCAAAAATCGGGCTCCGATTCACTCACTCGAATAACGTTATTGGCGTAAGCCACGCGTCGCGGATTGTCTGTTTCCAATAATCTTTGGGTTAACTGCACTTTATATGGAAACATATCCAGATCATCTTTCAGAATCCTCCTCAAAGTAGTTCCACTGATGTTTAGTTGCTGAGACCGGCGGCGGTACGAGACAGAAGGATTCTCTGCAACACTCCGTTGAACAGCTTCAATATTTTCATTTGATCGTCGAGGACGTGGAAGATTTGAATGTGGACGGTCCGCTACATACCCGTGATTCTCGAAATTTGAAGCTAAGCGACGAATAGTGTCACTTTTAGGCGCAGAACGACCGGGATACTTCTGACGATACGCACGCTGTGTTGCAACAACTGAACGATTACATTTAATGAACATTGTCACTATTTCCGCGCGTTCTTTGGGCGTGAATCGATTCATGGTTAAAATTGCAATAACCTTTCCAAAATGTGTTCGACGACGTCAATCGGTTGAAATCTGTCAAAGTTATTCAATATTTCTATCGACCACATTCAAATGGCGCACCCTGTACAAATGTAATACAATAAATATGAGTCCAAAATTCGAATGTTTTTAAATATTTAACTGCAAATAAATGTCCAATATAAAATAGTTTAGATGCAGCATATTGCAAAAGTATATAAATAAATGTCCATGCTTAACATATGTATGATATAAATGTTAACCAATATATATACACACACATATTGAATTATACATATATGTAAATATGCTTAAATGTATGGGTAGACAGAAACAGCTAAAAGTCCAGATATCCTTGCAGTTTTAGAGCACACTCTTATATAGAATGCCAGTAGTAAAGCAGGAACCTAGGGTTTTAGATAGTTTATGAAGGCAACATATGGTCTTTCAGTATAAGTCAATCAACTAAAGTTTAAGATCTATGCAAAGACATTCCTGGAAACAGATTTATATATTTTAATAACTGATATAATTCACTAATTTAATTAAAGCATTCCTTCCAAAGACAGCTTTAAGGATATACTAATGCGCTCCGAGCCGGTTTATAAAAGTGCTACATTTTCTCAAAAATAACTTAATGACATGCTCATAGCCACTGCAAGGGTATTTCAAATTCCAGACAAAACATATACCTTAATAACCATCTGCCTTTTTACAAATGTAATCCTCTATAGTTCCTTATAATCTTTCCAAAAATCAAATCAAGCACTATAAGTAGCTATTTCCCATTGTATATCACATGTTACGCCTTATTATTGTTTGTTGTTGTGTTGCTCGAAACTTATTTAAATAGATTTTAAACAACAAAAAAAAAAGCTCAAATAAATTCTTTCAAAATACTTAAAGTATAATGCTATTGTGTTTATTAATGTAACATGAAACTTGCATTATATAAATGTTAAGACATACATATATATTTATGTATAATAATAAATAAAACTTTGCTTTATTTTGGCCAACAATATGGTATTGTTTAAACAAATTTGTTAAGAACCGAAAATTAACTCTGAAGCAACTTTTTTTTTTACAAAATTTTACGGAAGCACTTTGTTAGTTTGGGGCACAATTGGGATTTCTGATTAATAATACTATAAAGTTAATGTTAGTACTGAAACGTAAATGAAATGCTTTAAAACACTTTTGAACTTAATATGTATAAACTATAATGTTGTATTAATAGAACTGCAATACCAAGGTCTTGATGGCACTGGCGATGTGGAAAGCGCAGTCGCGTACTTCCAGCGTATTCTTCTGTATGGCCAGCTTATCATCAGCTTCGATAGATTTCTGCAGACTCTCGCAATCGTGTTGTATGAGTATGTTTTGACGTGTAAGATGTTTTAAAGTCTCACGCGTTGTTTCGCTGGCATTTGGGGGCTAAATGGAAATCAAATCATGAGTTTAGAAAATGAAAACATAATTTTATCATGTAAGGACTTATGTTCTAAAATTATGCACGATAGCGTATTGTTATAGTTAAAGCAGTGGCGGATTTAACAGGTAGGCAAAAGCGCGCTTTTGATACCATAAGAACTTTGTCTGGCTTGGGTGTCGCGTTTCGAGGTCATCGTGAAAAAATGGGTGAAGAAAATACTGGTATAGTAGGTATATTTGTGTATAATCAAACTCATCTCCGGACATAACTCGACTCTACATGATCAAATCGAATCCTCGAATCGGATAAAGTAATTGAGCAAAACGATTACATTTGAATTATTGAATGTCTTGGCTAATCGAATGCGAAATTTCATTATTAATGACTGCAAAGAAGCAAAATTTTTCACACTGACCGCTGACTCAACAACTGATGTTGCTCACTTGGACCAAATGGCTATATTGGTGCGATACGTTACAATCCAAAAAAATTAGACAGGAGCCCAAAGTACTATGCATCAAAGAACGCGTTTTTTATGTTTCATTCGAATCAAAAAAGGGGATGCTGTCTCGATTTCTCATGACATTATTGGGGTCTTGTTTGAAAAATATCTATTCGAAAAAATGCATCTATGTGGTCAAGCTTTCGATGTCAGGAGAGCTGAATGGATTACAAGCACTTATCAACCTGGTTCTACCTCATGCAGCTGAAAAATTTGCCAGCCCTTCAATCAAACTCTTTTTCGCAACATTACAGCGAATTTTCAACTACTTCTCACAGTCTCATCGGCAATGGGAAAACCTTTTGGATGAAAGTGAAAATCTGTCTCAAAATACAAAATCTTTCGGCATCCAACTTCTGGAAGAATTATTGAACTTTTTGAGACCAACTCTACCTGCCGAAGAGACACACAAGATGAACAGTGTGCTGTGCCATTGGAAGATATCGAAAGCGAAGCGCTATCACAGAAACGAAGACTCCACAGCAAAGGCTTGAGTGATACTAGTTGGTCTGCACGGCTGAAAACAGCGTTGTCAACTGTTTAGAATGAGAAACATCGAATGAAAAGCCTACTGGAGAAGATATAATGGACGCGAATTCTCTACTTTCGGCGATCAATTGGCTATTTTTACTAAACGTGACATGGTGGCATTCAGTCCTATCATTCATTGACATTGCTGAAGTGCAATTACAGAAAAAAGAAGTTGATCTTTTGATTTCTCAAAATTGTCTTGAAAATGTAATAAAGAACTTGCGTGAGGAGAGTTAGTATGATTCTTTCGTTTCGAAAGCTAAATGTCAATGGGAGAAGATGGGATTAGACAACGACGTGAGCAGAGAACAATTCTCTCGATATGTCAACGAAACATCGCATTGGGTACTTTGAAGTTCTGGACAGAATTTGCAGTGAATTACAAGAAAGGGCCAAAGGTTTTGATGAGATAAGCTCACATTTCGGAATTCTTAAACCTTAATCCTTCAAAACATGGAAGAGAAAGAATTTGAAAAAACTGTGTGCAATTTGATGGAGAAATATCCAACATTTTTTACAACTGCTCTGAAGTACGAGTTTATCAGTTTTGCGGATATAAATTTCTCACAGAACAAGATTCTATCAAGCATAGTCCATTGCAATATTTAAACTTCATCGTTAAAAAAAATTTGATCAGCAGTTTCCCGGAGTCCTGCAGTTTATTGCGTTTATTCTTTGGGGGATCCTGAAGAAATTTTGCCCACTAGGCCTTTTCCTTAAATCTGCCACTCATTTAAAGTCAAAGATCACACGCGTTTAGTCGCGTATCATGTATGCACATGAAATATTAAGAAATTTCGGTTTTGTTCAACATTGACTTTAAATATCTTGAGACGATTTAGAAAACTTGACGAACTAAGTAATCGTGCAATATTTTAGCTTAACCATTTCGATGCTGACAAAAATCTCATCTTGTTTCTTACCAAATTGGCATAGAGCGCTATTAAATCGGTCACTGCGCTGCGTATGCGCTCACCATGTGGCGCTATAGACTGCTTTTGTTCCTCCGGCGCTGGCTGCATGGCCAGTATGAGCTCCTTAAGACAGCGTGTAACCAAATCCGAGCGTAGCTTTACCTCCTCACCAAAAGGCTTGCCATCGGCGGCCATTTGATACATGCTTGTTGTATTACGCACATCCGTATTGGCTTTGGCAAAATTGTTAGCCAAACGGCGCTCATACATGCTGGCGGGACGCTTAATGGTCGACTGGTTAGAATTGTTCGCCGACGAGGAGGCATTGGAGGCGCTGTCCGCAGCAACGCCTGCGCTGCTGCCCTCAGGCAGCGACAAAGGCTCATGCTCATTGTCGGGGCTGTTCAACTCAATGCGTCTAGCAAAGCATACAAAAATCATAAATTAAAACAAATATAAATAATAATATAAAATGGTGCTAGCTTACAGTGGCTCATCGTAGACGCTGTTGTTCGATGCGCTTGTGAATTTCGATTGTGATTTAAGTTGTGAATTTTCAGTGGACAGTTTTTGCACAACATTCTTCAGCTGATGAATTTCGCTCTCATATTCGCTCAGCTGTTTGCGCAAGGTTTCCATTTCGATGTGCGAATGAGCATTGCTGGGTGGTGTGTGTATAATGGCCTGTAGAGCCGTCAAATAAACAAAATAAATAAATTAATAAATAATAACAAGAAAGTATACATATAATCTTAAATAATAAAAGAAACAAGTCTTTAAATTAATGTCTAAATTGGAAAGTTAAACTACACAATTTACATTTTAGCGTCTAGTTTTATTTGAGCTTTAAAATTGACTAGAAAAGCTTAAGTGCTACATGTTTGACGTGGCGGACTACGCTTTAGGATGATGAAGTGCTCTTACATATATGGAGCAATGACTTTATATGGCTTATTTAGCATTACTATGACATGTTAATAGATGAACACATTAAACACGTTTTGATTCAGTCTCTAAGGCATTATACTTCTAACCAAAACTATTGTTTAACTTGAGTATCTTTTGGCGCATTAAGTTTACCTGCTGCGCCATAGGTGGCACGGGTGCATAGTCATCATCGCTGGCCACCGGATCATAAATGGGCTCGTCATCAGACAAATTGGGATCGTGTGCCTGCTGCTCAAAGGAGTTAAACAATGCTGAGTTATTATTATAGAGCATTGATTGTGATGGCACTGCGCCGTGAGCATCCATGGGACGCAAATTGGCCATGTTTTGGCGACGCAATGCATCGGTTAGCACATCAGTTAGCAAGCCAGCGAATTCAGCGCGATTGAAACGTGCTAGTTTTTGACGACCCTGTCAATATGTTCATAATTATTATGGCATATAACTATAATGCATCACCTAAGCAACAAACCTGATTGCGCGTGGCACTCAAAAATGGATTTGCTGGCAAAAATGGCACAGTGGCGTGATCCGCATTCATGGTGCTGGTAGACCAAACTAGAAAACAAAGAGGTGTTTATTTTGCCATGTTTATACAAATGTGTATGCAATTCTGACTTACTGGCTTCGCATTCCCGCCTATCGACTTCATCGTACAAATCCATGACCAACTCCTCAAACATTTTATTGGGCACCAACTGCAGTTTGCCTCGCGCTATTTTTAATTGTTCGCTGATGTCAGCGCTGTTTGGCTCTGGTATAAACAAATGACGTCCACTCTGTAATTAAACGCATTATATATAAGTACAATAATGACAGTTGCTGCAGTCACTACAACTTACAGCATGATCCGGCTTCTTGCCACCCAAAAACATAATAATTCTATCTGTTACATCATACATGGCATCCAGCAAACGCTCAGCTATGGTATTATGATTATTAGCTTTGGCCAGCTCCAAGGGCGTCATGCCATTACCATCGAGCGCATTTACATCAGCGCCATAAATCAAGAGCATTTCAATTTGACCAATTTGTCCAAACTTGGCAGCCATGTGCAGCGGTGTAGAGCATTTTTCTTCATGAAAGAAATTCGGATCAGCGCCCTGCACCAAAAAACGCAGCGAAGTCTCCAAATTGCTAGTGCGCACGCTGGCATGCAGCTGCTTGCTTAGCTCTTGTTCCAAATTACCACCGCTGCCGCTGGAATCGTCGTCATCCTGCAAGCTGGGCTTTAAGACAAATGCCAGATTAACGTGTTTGGCCTTGATGAAATCAGATTTGGTGGGATGCAGCGCATCTTTGGGCGTTGGCTTGCGCAAACGATTAAGATGCTTGCCACTTGTCGCATTTGTGCTGCCATCTAGCAAATGATGCTCCCAGACGCTGTTGGCGCCATGTGCATTCAGCGAGTTGACAAAGTTTAGTACCGAAGGTTCCCAGTTGCCCTGACGCAAGGACTTAACAATGGAAATATGCCGACCCAAGCTGCGATGCACGGAGCAGCAGTCAGCACAAAGCAAGATTCCACGATTAATTGAAGCCCAGGAGGGATCTAAGTTATATACTTTTATTAAGTATTTGATGAATCATAGATTAACTTTAAAACTAACCCGTTGCTCCGCAATCACCGCACACTTCAGTCAGCACTCGAGACTTCCCCCGCGACATTTTGTTGGCCGTCTTGCGTGTGCCCAATGTACCAGCAATGCTGCCGCTGCTGCTGCCACTTGAAGGCGTGGCGCTGTCGCTGGCCTCCTGGGGCGCTATAAATAACTTTTTATGCGCTTCTATAATGCTGCTAGCGAAACACATTCATGCATTTTTTCACTCTAATGCAGCGACAAAAAAATAATCGAAGTGTTTGGAATCCTAAGCTGCAGTTGCTGCCGTGTTAGTCTAGGGTAGGGCACAAACTGTGGATTCTTGCTGGCACCAGCACTTTCGTTTACATTAGACTCAACGCTAATTCAATCAATTATGGAAATTAGTTTTAATTAATTGCGGCCAGTTGCACTAATATTTATAGTTTTCTAGCAATGTTTTGTGCGTCTGTGTGCGCAGTGTGACCATGTCATGTCACATGTTAAAACGCGAAAATACTGCAGAGCTAAAAAATACCAACAGCGTTGCATTAAAATACTGCAAATCGTTCAGTGCTTTAATGATTGATTTTTATTTTAAATATTTAATTTATTTAAACGTAATAATTAATTTTAAGCAGTATGCCTGTTGAAGTGTTTAATAATAGAGTTTAATAACTACATGCTAATTAATTGCTCACTTCTCTATATGTGTGTACATATATATTTTTATTTTAAATTATAACAATAAATAAATTGCAACGATATATTTTAGCCGTATTTGTTGTTTCATAACAATTTATGTTGCATGTTATGTTTAATTCTTTAAACTCAAATTAAGCATTTGCTTACAGTTGTTGTTTGAGTTGTGATTACGTTTATTCGGCAGCTTTGACTAGCGCCTCAGCCACTTCCACAGCAATAGCAGCCTCTGCCTTGGCCCGTTCATCACCTGAGGATAACTGTGATTGATATTTGGACAACAACTGTCTAGCCTCGCTGACATCAATATCCTCCACTTTATGCGCCTCCTCGGCCAGCACCTGCACTGAGGAGTCTTCATTAACGGTAACTGAGCCGCTGGAAACGAAATATTTGGTAACCTTGCCATCATTGTCGTAAACCTGCACAACGCCGGGCTTCAGCACAGCCAATGTAGGCACATGCTTGGCCAGTATGCCAAAGGAGCCGCTGAAGGAGGGCACATCAATTTGACGCACAACAGCTTCATTGTAGAAGGTCTGATTGGCAGCAGCAAAGGTCAGCTTCATTTCGTCCGAGTAGGCACGGAACTGAGCCAGACGAGCGCCGCGTGCGGCCAGAAGACGCGCATTCTTAACGAACGACATGTTCCACTTTTATTTGTTTGGAGTGTTGCGAGAAAAAAGAATATTATGGAATTTAACGTCAAAACTCGTAACCAGCGCAGCTGTTGCCAAAAATGTAGCGATAAGCTAGAAAGACTGATTTATCGATAAATAAGCAAACAGCTGTTGCTTTGCATACATTTTGAGCTGCACTGTCGTGTGGTTTGACAAGCATTGTAGGCAAGCTACACGTGCAAAACAAAAACAAATTGAATTTGCTTGTAAATATTTGTAATTAAGTGTTAAATTTAATTGATTTAAGTTGGTTAGCATGCAAGTTGAGAATCTTTATACCTCTGTGGCCTGCAATCGCACCACAGAGTGCGCTGATTGGGGTCCCAATGGTCTGATTGCCTTTGGAGCTTGCAATGCCGTAGCCATATTGGACCCAAAAGTAAGTGTGCAAATAAAATTGAGTTAATTAACTTCCAAAAACATGTCTTTTAGTTTGAGGGCAACTCGGCCAAGATTATTTACACCTATGTGCAGCACACAAAGCGCGTGAACACCGTCAAGTGGCTTGATGCCAATCACTTGCTCTCCGGCGCCGATGATAATAATGCTGTGCTGTGGCAGCTGAGCAACATAGCAACACCCCAGCCTTTGCTGCTTAAGGGCCACTCCAGTGGCGTCAATGCACTAGACGGTGTGTTGCTTAAAAACCAAGTCTGGCTCTTGGCCACGGCCGCAGCAGATAACAGCATCAAGCTCTGGCATTATAAGAATCAAGAGGTGAACTGTGTTCAGACCATTGACCTAAATAGAGGCTTTTGTTTCTCACTGCGCTTGACATTGCTGCCGAAGAGCGACTATGTTTTGTTGGCATTCACTGGCGATGATGAAACCGTCTCCTTATGGACGCAGCCAGCAATTGCTGACGGCGCTGGTGATGCAGCCACGCCGCAGTTTACACAAACGCACAAGCTTAGCGGACATGAAGATTGGGTGCGTAGCTTGGACTTCGTAGCTGATGGTGAAGATTTACTCTTGGCGAGTGGCTCTCAGGACAACTTTATACGTTTGTGGCGCATAGGCCCGCGTAGCCAGGCTCAAATGCTAGATAATAGTATAGATCTATTAGCTCTAAGTGATGCAGACGGCGTCGAGATTCGTGTTGAAGAAAAAATACTGCAGCTGGGAGAAGGTGTTTTTTATGCCATAAGCTTGGAGTCGGTTTTGTATGGACACGAGGCTTGGATTTATGGCGTGCACTGGCATAAAACGCAGGAGCAGGGTAAGTTTTGAAAAGGTACTTTTAAAAGCTTAACTTTATAACCGTCTTTATAGAACTGCGCCTACTTTCCGCTTCGATTGACAAGACTTTAATTGTTTGGGCTCCCTCAGAAGACGACATTTGGTTGGAGCAAACTCGTTTGGGTTTTGTGGGCGGTAATTCTTTGGGTTTTTTTGGCGGCAAATTCTCCCACGATGGCAATGGCATAATGGGCCACAATTATCAAGGCGGCTTTCATATTTGGCATCAAGATGAGCAGCAGACAAATGTTTGGAAATCAAATGTTATAACTAGCGGGCATTATGGTGAAGTGCGTGATCTGGCTTGGGAGCATGAAGGCGCTTATGTAGTGACAGTCGGCTCAGATCAAACAACGCGTTTACATGCGCCTTGGGTGCAGTCAAATAAAAACGCCACATGGCATGAACTGGCGCGTCCTCAGGTGCACGGCTATGATATGCAGGCCTTGGCGTTGCTTTCACGTTATAAATTTGCCAGCGGCGCAGAGGAGAAAATTGTGCGCACATTCCAGGCACCGGCGAATTTCATAGAAAACTTTCGAAATCTCTCGCAGTTGGATAATGATGCAGCCGGAGAGACGCTCTTGGAGTGTAAGTAGTTATAGTTAAAAGGAAAATTATTTGCTAACATAGTTTTTTTATAGCTCTACCAAAAGGCGCTTCGGTGCCTTCTTTGGGTTTGTCCAATAAGGCCGTCTTTGATGTGGAAAAGAGCGAAACCAGCGTAAAAAAGGGAAATGAATACCCCGAAGCCTACTTTGAGCCCGTGGCTATGAAAATACCACCACAAGAGGAAACGCTTATGCAAAATACATTGTGGCCGGAGGTGCAGAAACTATATGGACATGGCTATGAAATTTATGCCTTGGCAGCCACGCAAGATGGGCGCTTGCTGGCCTCCACTTGCCGCGCTAGCAATGCTGAACATGCTCAGATTATACTATGGTGAGTTGTTGAAAACATTTTAAGTAGACTCTGTGATTTATGTATATCTTGCAGGAGTACAGAGAACTGGAAGCAGCTGCAAAAGTTGAGTGGACATCAGTTGACCGTCACTCAGCTATGTTTCTCACCCGATGCGCGTTATTTGCTGTCAGTTTCACGTGATCGTAGTTGGTGCCTCTATGAGCGTCAGAACTCAACGGATAGTTATGCCTTAACCGCCAAAACAGACAAAACTAATGGACAGCATGCGCGCATTATTTGGTCCTGTGATTGGTCGCACGATGGCAAATATTTTGCTACTTCTTCACGGGATGGCATGGTAGTGGTGTGGACGCATGTCGGCGCAAACGAGCAAGTCAAGCAGAGTTCACTAAATGGCTGGACCAATGTTAGCACGTTGACTTTAAAGAATCAATCCATAACAGCCCTGGCTTTTGCCAGGCATAATATTGCAGAAAATGTGTATGTGCTGGCCGTGGGATTGGAGAGCGGGCACATTAAAATTTATAAGTTTGTGGATACGACAACTTTGGAGCTGCTCTGTGATTTAAACAATAAGTAAGTGTGTCTGACTGTTTTGGTATAATATTATCTAACATTCTGTTTAATTTACAGTCAAGCACATCATCTCACCGTCAAACGCCTGCAATTTCGACCTGGTAAAAGTGATGCTTCCGAGCGGAAATTGCAGCTAGCTAGCTGTGGTGATGATCATCTGGTGCGCATGTATAACATAAACTTGTGAAGACATTGAAAGAAACTTTCCATTAATCACAAACGTATTCATTTGGGACTTTCTTTATTGTACTCTTTGGAAAGCAATATTAGCTTTCATTTTAAGCCAACTTCTGCTTGGATCTGAAGATGGTCAATAAAAGTTAAATATGTGCAAATTTGTATAAATCAAATAATCGAATAGCATCATCTATAGTTGATTGTTGTCGATTTATTCGATGCCATAGTCAATAAACTAATATTGTACAAAAGAAACGTTCTGAAAAGCCCATTTAAATTAACAATAATAAAACGTAATTAGTCTGCAGATAATGACATTTATCTAGAAAAAGGAAAACCCAATTGAGAACAGTGCTTATCAAAAACACGTCAAATTAACTTGGGAAAACAAACAACGCACATCATCCTAAAATTAAGGTATGTTGAATTTCATTAAAGAATATTCGAGATACCAGATAAAATAGTTTAAATAATATTTTTGTCTAGGAGCCATTTCTGAACAGAATCATTTGTGTAGGTCTGGTACCTTCAAACCGAGTTTATATTATTAGAAGTACTATAAATGGCGCAGGTGTTAGGCATCCATTTTTGTATACCCTTTATATTGGTTAAGGAGTATATTAAATTTGTGAAAATGTATGTACCATAGAGAATTAGATTCCCAAATGTCCGTTCTTTTGAGCGCCTATATCTTGAAGAGCATAAGAGTTAGGAAAAACATAAAGGCTTTGACTACTGCATGCAGGGAGGTCAAATTTATTTTTCTTGCAAAGTATCTTCAACCCCAAAATAATTTGAAGCGAAAAGTTTTCTATACTTTCAAACAGGGGAGAAGTATGATATTCATAATATCGTAATACAATCAGCTTATAAATTTTAGAAGTATGTACATAATCGCAATATTGTATTTTAGGGACGAATATTTTAGGTCGAATCTCCTCAAAGTCAAAAGCATACATAAAGTAAGGTGAGCTGGTCTTATGATCACGGAACTTTTTCATAACAAGAAATTTAGATCCCTTCTTCCAAGTCGGGAGACTTGGTCTGACGGCAGCCCCTGTGGAAGCCCCCGGTGGCAACAATGGTTCATGGATGGGTCCAAAACTGAGCAGGGTGTAGGTGTTGGTATCGTTGGACCCAACACCAGAATCTCTACCGCAATGGGCATTTGACCCAGCGTCTTTCAAGCGGAGATTCATGCCATAGAGATCTGCGTCTTTAGTATCCTTCTCAAGGGAACTAGGGGAGCAAACATATGCATTATTTTAGATAGCCAAGCTGCTATTAGGGCATTGTAATCCTGAAGCATCTCCTCCAGGGTGGTTAAAGAATGCCACAACTACCTCCAAAACCCTGTCCGCTCGGAACAAAGCCGTGCTATGTTGTGTGCCTGGACACTCGGGAGTGGATGGTAACACGATCGCTGACAATCTAGCACGACAGGGTGCCTCCACCCTGACCCCATCTCCTGCGTCGTTTTGTGTTATTGGTTGGTCAACAATCAAAACCATGATAAACAAATGGGCCGCAGGAGAACATAGGAGATACTGGTTCGCCCTTACGGGGCTTCTTCAAGCCAACGTGCTTGTCAAACCTCTGGATGCGATAAATACAAAAGGTCTTGGCAGAGCGGACCTAAAGCTCCTGGTAGCTTACCTATCTGACCACCACACTGTTAGATACCATCTATATAAAATTGGCCTATCGGGTGCATCAGAGTAAAGACTCTGTCTAGAAGACGATGAAACCACCAGACATATTCTCTGTGACTGCCCAGCGCTGGTATGGGACAGAGCCTGTCACATAGGAAAGGAACGGATAAGTCCCTTCCATCTCAGGTCATTACCAACAATAGACCTACTGCTATTCATATGGAAAGCGGAAAGTCTTTTGCTTTAACTTAAGGGTATGGTACAAAAGACCTTTTGGTCGCAGTGCCCCATCTCTCTGTAAGGAACCCTTTTATGTCCAAAAAAGTAAGTGAATTGGTAGAGGTCTGTATTCGAGTCTCTATTTCGATCTGCATATTGTTTATACCTAGTACCGAAAGGCTACAAAGGCATACCAGATGTATGTAATTTATATTACAAAGGCCTGGCAAAGGGTAACAACGGGCAGTAGGTCCATTTGATGCATTTGATGGAATATATTAATAATATTTTTTATATATTTCTTTAACATTGATATCTTTTAAACCAGCAACTTTCATTGGATCTGTTCCTTCAGAAGTATATGTTACATTTTTCCCATAAAATTCCTTATTTAATCCTTCAGCAACTATACCAATAGGTACATATTCTGATGTCGCTGTACCTGAAATAGTTGATCCAACGTCAAAAGCTGTTCGAGTTCCCAAGGGAGTAACATGTGTTCTTTTAAAAAATCTATTATTTTGTCCTGAATCTTGCTTATTTGGTTCTTTACTGAAACCAACAATTTCATTACCATTTGATAATGTGGATCCATGGGAGATTGAGTTATGAACGTAGAACGAAATTTCGCTTTCTTCCACCCAGGGCCGTAGCCAGGTAGGTGCGAAAGGGCGCTGAGCGCCACCTGAGTGACGATTTTTCGAAGATATCGAAAAAGTAGAAGACGGAATGGTGGAAGCAGGGCCGTAGCCAGGATCGTCACTCAGGTGGCGTTCAGCGCCTTTTCGCGCCTACCTAGCTACGGCCCTTCTTCAACCATTCCGTCTTCTGCTTTTTTGATATCTACGAAAAATCCTAAAAACATCTAGCTTCACTACTTGGTAGCCACGTTCGCCTGGCGAGGTAATAGTTCACAATACTCCCTGGAATCCTTCTGCAGATACATTGACAAATTAATCAGTGCTGGATCGTGAATTTCCAGTTTGGAATAACTCTTCTAGAGAAGCTTCTACCCACGAATTTTTGTAAATAGGTATTGAATGCACATCGACAGGAGTTATTGGAGTAGTTGCGATCGTGGACAACGTGGATGTGATTTCCGTGATGCGAGATGAAAATTTTCTGCCTAATTGTCCAAAATCCACTTTGATGTTGATATTGTCATACTTTGTTCCATTATCGTCGTGAAGAGGATTGTTACCAAATTCTTCAATGAACACTTGCTTAATTCTTTCTTTTGGGAGGCTATTATTTTCTGTGCATATTTTAGGAACTCCATCAATGAATGTAGCACTCAAGGAGAGACAGATCCAATGTTGTATTCACATTTAGCAGAAATTCGGTTGTCCACAAAAGTTGTATTAGTAATAGAAGAGAAAAATGAGTCGAATTCTCCGGGACAGAACTCGCTTCCTTCATTGCTGCTTCCACATACATTTTCTTCTTCTTGTTATTCTCTGAAATTTCTTGTTTTCTCTTACTTTTCTTCTTCTTCACTATCATCTCCTCCACTGCTTGAGTAGTCAGAATTGGGTGCTCTGAATCGCTTAAAATATGCGCTTGTCAATTCGAAACTTCCCCTTCGCCTCTTAGCATATCCGTCAGTGCATCCGTATTAGATTTGCAAGATCATAAGAGGTATCACATTTTGTTTTTAATAACCTTTTTTAAAGTTGTTCTATAATAGAGGGTATCCCAAAGCCGGCTGGCTATGGACAACTTCAACTGAGACTAACACTTTTGTTAATAAAAATTAACTTTACTGAATGTTAGAAAATGTTTCAATTCTGTAAACTTTATATAAGCTAAATGTAAGTGTATAAAAAATTTGTTGCCACTAAAATACGCTAACCCTTTATTTACAATATAAATTCGTATAAAGTTTAATAGACTGTCTACAAAATGGTTTAATTAGTACTCCCTTGTCACATAGCCCCTTATCTAATCGTTTGTGATTGCTCTTGTTGGAGACTCTTCCAACGAATTACACATTGGTTTATATCGTATACACTGCAAAAAGATAAGAAAAATTGTGATTTATTTGAGTTCAATCTTTCTCCAATTTTCCATGGCTATTTTTGGCCATTATATAAGTTGCTCAACTCCAAAGAATTCACTAACAGTTTTGTTAACTCCGTCAAGTTGGTAACAAGTCAGTATGAAGACCACAATTTTTGTTACACTTACCGTGCTTTTTGGCGCAGCTTTGGCTGCTAACCTTCCTCGTCGTGAAGAAAACTATGAAAATGTGCGTGCTCCGGTGAGACTACCAAAGGAGCAACATCACTGGCAGGTTGAAATTGTGGGTCAGAGACCTAAGCAACCCGAGCATTATGTGCAGGTGCAAAATGTTGAATCTAACCAGCAGGAGCACCATGGGCATTTCGAAATTAAAGAACAGCCAGCTAAGCAGCAGGAGCACCATATGCAGTACGAAAGTCATGAACGTCCATCCAAGCAGCAGGAGTACCATACGCAGTTCCAAGTTAAAGAACAGCCATCCAAGCAGCAGGAGTACCAAACGCAGTACGTAAGTCATGAACGGCCATCCAAGCAGCAGGAGTACCAATCGCAGTACGAAAGTCATGAACGGCCATCCAAGCAGCAGGAGTACCATACGCAGTTCCAAATTAAAGGAGAGCCATCCAAGCAGCAGGAGTACCATTCGCAATACGTAAGTCATGAACGGCCATCCAAGCAGCAGGAGCACCATGGGCAGTTCGAAATTGTTGATCCTAAGCAACAGGAGCACCATGTGCAGTGGGATATCGTTGGTCAGCCACCCAAGCAGTCGGAGCATCACATCCAGTTGGAAATCGTTAATGTGAAGCACCACGAAAATAATCATGACTCAGCTTATCCTAAGCCACCACAACAAACTGAGGATGGCGAATTTGTCTATGGAGGATATCAATTGGAGCCCGAGATAAACGCTCAGCGTCCCACTCATGTGGATCAACCTCCAACCAGATATCATTAATATGGAACTTTAAAGTAGCTTGAATTGCAGAATATTGTTAGTCAAGATGAAATAAAATTGGCTTTGTAAAGCATTGAAAAGTTTTTAATTGTAATTACTTAAGCTTATAGAATGTTTTATATATATAAATATATATATGTATATTAATATCTATGTAGTTGAAATTTCTGCAAGAGCTTCATGGATGTCAGAGAAGCGTCAGTCGCAGCTTGCAATTTCCGTTGGCTGGTGTAGTATATTGCTGCATACTTCTGGGGGAAGCATAAAAATTTCAGCACTTTCTTCCTTTTTTTTTTCTCAAACGCTGCGTCTCCAACATCTTTAACCACGAAAATATGACTCTGTGGGGGTGGTAGGCGACAGTTGAATACTCTATAAATTGTTTTCATAGAAAAAACTTTCAGTCAAATCAGTAGAGATGGCAGCTTTGCATAAGCGTTATGACCTTTGGAATACCCCAGTATTTATTTTAATAATTTTTATCTCAGAAACCTTAGAAATCTCAGTGCAGAGATTTTTTAATATTGGATGCGTTTAAGGCGACCCCAACAACGTATGAAAATCATCACCGAAGATTCAGAGGCAAATTTTGGTGGGGTGGACTCAATATTTAAAAGTGTAACTCTCCCACAGTTCCCCCCGCAGATCCGCCACTGAAAGCATCGCTGAAAACAAAAAAACAAAAAAAAAAGCTTCATGACGTGTTTGGAGTTTAGAACCCCTAGAACATATAAAATTATCGTTGAAAACAAAAAAAAAATTTTGAGGCTTTTGGACCCTTATGTATCGGGCTTTTTCGGACTTCTTTTTCTTTTCTTGAGAGGGACCTGTTGCATCCATTGGGATTGCAAGTTATACAATATTTTGAATAATTTAGATAGCTAAGCAAGCGCCATTAATGCTCCTAATAAATTCCATTATATGGAAACATTATTTTAAGGACTCGAAACCCGTTTTTTATCATTATATCTTGTTTCAATAAGGCATCTTCTAATTAAGAGTAAATATCTCTCATCTCCCAAAATTTGATTGCCATTTATTACTGTATAGACTTCATTAAATTTAACATATTTTACCCATTTCCGAAAAGGGTACCTCACAGAGATGTGGGGCACTGCGACCAAAAGTTCTTTTGTACCATATATTTTACCCTTTACTCTGTATGACCAAACGCATTGCCTATCCAATAAACGATTATCTACTTATTTTTGTTCTTATATAGAGGGTTATCTACTTTATGGTTCCGAAAGTGAATGTAAATAAAATACACTTTTGTCTAGAATTTTTATCAAAATCAATGATCAATATATTGGAATGTTTGGATCTTGCCATTATGCATGAAATACAACATCATACAAATTTCCTCTAAAGGTCTTTTTACAGGACTCGATCCTTATGATATAATTTCTGATGACTCATATCCGTTAAAATCTCGGCCGTAACTTGACTGGTTTTAACAGTACCAAGAGTTTGAAGATTCTTTGTATAAGCACGATCCTTTGCTTAGCCCTACAAAGTAAAGTCCAACGGCGATAAATCAACCGATCTTGTTGCCCGAATTCAGAAATTATTCGTCCTGGAAATTAGTATTTCAATTAAACCAACAATGGTCGTGTAGAGTGGTTCGTAGCACCGTTTTGTTGAAAACCCATCCCTTTTAGGCGTATATTTTCAATTTCATCCAAAAAAGAATCGGTAATCATTTGGCTACAGTGAAAAGATCTAGAGGTTGGAGTCACAATCCTCCACATTTTCCAAAAGAAGAGAATTCGAAAAGTTCCAACAACACTATCGGCGATATGATATACATGAGGGGCGTAGAGAACAAATCTGGACCAGGGGGAAAATGTACACTGGCCCCTCTATTACACCTTTAATTTGAATCACGATAGTGTGCCAGTATTTCTCCATAGGCCTTTCTACGTTTTCAAGACCTCGCTCATCATTGCCGGTGCCCCGCGATATACCGAAGTGGAACCCTTCTCAAGGATTCAGGTATTCATTATGTGCTGAGTTAACTTAGCGACCGTTACGTTTATCGCTTAAGGAACCATTCGGACTTGCGTGCATATGACCTGACCGATCATAGACCAAGAAGAAAGACTAAAACGACTTCGCCCGTGCGACATCAGAAGGCCCTAAACATTCGGTATCAGTCTTCTGAGCAAACTGGAATTTGCAAGACTGGAGGTGATAGACTAGACATGCAAGAAGAAAGACTAAGCTTGTACTTGTAAAGAGAGAGCATTTCGGTGATGTTTCGGACTAACAACATCTGTAAAATGGACATCTTCAACTAACATCTTAGGTCCTCCGATGATAATTTACTACATATTAATTATGAATAAGTCTAAACAGTCGAGACCGAATATGCGCGTCCGTCGGGCAGTTCGTATGAATCGAGGAATCTCGACAAATCACGACCCAGTCAACGAAACTACGGAAGCTATGGATAATACTCGACTTATGGTCGAGACCTGCCAACCTCACAACAAGAAAACTGAGAATAATTAACTGGATGCAGATAATGCGCATCTTTTAATCTCCAATTTCTAGGTCTTTATACTGAGGCATTAAAGATACCAGGCAATACAATTAATTCTAAATTACACAAATTATGCTGCTCTGCCACACCTCCTCCTGTCAGCAACAAACGCTGCACAAAACTATAATATCCTTTCAACCCGATGCGTAGAGAGTATAATAACTATAGAAATTGCCGCAACTACAACAACAATGAGGCAAAAGGCGTCTAAAACCACGTGCCATTTTTAACCGCAACTTGCAATTTCCGTGCTTTCACTGACTTTATGATTGCATTGCTTCTGGCCTTGTTAGTGCTCCAGTGCTGTCTCTAAAACTGACTCCTGACCCCTGACCCCCGACTCTTCTCCACCCACTATTGCAACTCTTTTGGAATTTATATGACCCGCTCATTGTGAACGTTTAATTGGCTAGCGGCAACGTGTCTTTGGCATTTCAATTATGTCTCTTTGGTGCATTGCCTCTCTACAACTGGTCGATTTTCAGCGGCATTAAGAACCCGTCCGAACGTCCGTCCGATAAATGGGTGAATTCTTCGATGTCGTTGAACTGGGGTGCTATCCGACAATGGCAATATGAATATCTAGATAGGCGCATCAAATTGTATTGTTGCCGGCAACAAAAAGTCAACTACATACATAAGGATAAATATGTTTAAAAATGTATGTCGATGTACAGTGAGGACTTTATAAGGGGAACGTGGAAATTAAAACCAGAGCAGTAGAGAGAAACCCCGACCGGGGGGAACATGTACCGGCTCCTCTATTACTGCTTTAGGTTGAGTCACGAGAGTACGACAGTAATTACAACGGGTCCCTAAGAAAACTCCGAGTCAGTGGGTAATCCCTCCCCATCTCCCTCTCTCAGATGTGACCCTCTGCAGAAAATTGTTGGTAATTCTTTAAATTTCCATTTACTGGGCATACTATTTTAAGGCAACCCAACAAGAGTAAAAGAAAATCTTGAACTCTGAACCATATTACCTATCGTATAATAATAGGATAAAAAAAAAAACAAATCAGTGACCACGTTAACTACCGCCTAATCTTGCTGCTTGCAAGAGCATTTAGAGGATTGAATAACAAAGGGCTACGCCCGCTATAGGTAGATCGACGGATGACCACACCATCACCATGCGGAATAGCAAGTTTTCAGAAGTTCGCTTTGGGTTGTATCTTCGAAAGATTACTCCGGAGATAAGACAAAAGGACATAAAAGACTACAATAATAATAACATAAGTGGGGAATGCTGCACTGCGACTTGTAAGATTTATTGTGCTTCCTTCTAGCCATAGAGCTCCTCAACTACTCCTAAATCTGGAAAAAACTTAATCATTTCAGATGGCTTCGTCTGGTGATGTCATACATCTATGCCCGCCGAGGAAGGAAGTCCTTTTTCTGGCAAGGGCGTCACACTCTGCAAGAATATATAGAGAGAATTCCTCCGCAATCTCATAAAACCTGCTCACGATCTCAACCTGGGGTAAGTTAATGCTAAGAATATACTCTCCCGCATATTTCAAGCACAGGGTTGTGCTACCTATGGACCTTTTTAGGAAATATAGATAGACCTTCCATTTACAAGGCCGAAAAACGTGTTTTTTTCTACTAGAGTGTTTTTGGGGTCGAGAAATCAATTTTTACATATATTTTTAATTTTTAGGCCCGTCGGAGGGCGATTTGTGTATTTTTCGATTTTTTTCGTTTTTATACCCTGTACCGTATGGTCCAAGGGTATATTAAGTTTGTGCAAGCCGAAAATGTATGTAACATATAGAAGGAGACGTCGGAGACATCCCAAAGTTACCTAAAATATGATCAGGGTGAATAGAGAAGTCGATATACCCATGTCCGTCTGTCCGTCTGTCCGTCTGTCCGTCCGTCTGTCCGTCCGTCCGTCCGTGTGAACGCCTAGATCTCAGAGATGGTAAGAGCTAGAGTTACCAAACTTTCACATTAGATCCCATATTATTCCATAGGAGGCAAGTTTATTTTATTTTTTTGATATCGGGGTTAAATTATATAGCTCCCATAGGGGTGTTTGAGACGACCTCGACAAAAAAAAAGCGTTTTAGATGAATAATTCGTTTGTTTATAAAGATATCGTAACCAAATTTGGTATTCGAAAGTTTTTTATAGTTCCCAATCACTGTACCAAATTTGATCAAAATCGGTTGACTATATCATATAGCTCCCATAGGACCGATCGGCCAAAATAACTTTTTTAAAGAAAAGTTCGCTATATTTCGTTTTTTAATAAAGATATCGTAACCAGATTTGGCGTTTGGAAATTTTTTAGACCACTTAAGCAATGTGCCAAATTTGAACAAAATCGGTTGACTATATCATATAGCTCCCATAGGTCCGATCTTCCAAAAAATCGATTTTTTAACAAAATTTGTTGTGTTTCGTTTGTTTGTTAAGATATTGAGACCAAATTTGACATTCTTAAGTTTTTTATAGTTCCTAAGCACTATACTAAATTTAATTCAAATCGGTTGACTAGTTCATATAGCTCCCATAGGACCAATCGGTCCAAAAACACGTTTTTTATACAAAATTCGATGTGTTTCGTTTTTTTGTAAAGATATTTGAACTAAATTTGGCATTCATATCTTTTTTAAGGTATTTAAGCACTGTGTCAAATTTTATTGAAATCGGTTGACTATATCATATAGCTCCCATAGGAACGATCGGTCAAAAAAAAATTTTTGCTTAAAAATTCTTTTGTTTTTGGTTTTTTGTGAAGAAATCGGACTTTATTACAAACTAGTGGTACAGGGTATCCTAAAGTCGTCCGCGCCCGACTTTACGTCCGCCATTTTTTTCTTTCAAATTGACACTTTTTATACCCTGTACCGTATGGTACCAAGGGTATATTAAGTTTGTGCAAGCCGAAAATGTATGTAACATATAGAAGGAGACATCGGAGACACCCCAAAGTTACCTAAAATATGATCAGGGTGAATAGAGAAGTCGATATACCCATGTCCGTCTGTCCGTCCGTCCGTCTGTCCGTCTGTCCGTCCGTGTGAACGCCTAGATCTCAGAGATGGTAAGAGCTAGAGTTACCAAACTTTCACATTAGATCCCATATTATTCCATAGGAGGCAAGTTTATTTTATTTTTTTGATATCGAGGATAAATTATATAGCTCCCATGGGGGTGTTTGAGACGACCTCGACAAAAAAAAAGCGTTTTAGATGAATAATTCGTTTGTTTATGAAGATATCGTAACGAAATTTGGTATTCGAAAGTTTTTTATAGTTCCGAATCACTGTACCAAATTTGATCGAAATCGGTTGACTATATCATATAGCTCCCATAGGTCCGATCTTCCAAAAAATCGATTTTTTAACAAAATTTGTTGTGTTTCGTTTGTTTGTTAAGATATTGGGACCAAATTTGACATTCGTGAGTATTTTATAGTTCCTAAGCACTGTACCAAATTTAATCCAAATCGTTTGACTAGATCATATAGATCCCATAGGACCAATCGGTCCAAAAACACGTTTTTTATACAAAATTCGATGTGTTTTGTTTGTTTGTAAAGATATTTGAAATAAATTTGGCATTCATATCTTTTTTAAGGTATTTAAGCACTGTGTCAAATTTTATTGAAATCGGTGGATTATATCATATAGCTCCCATAGGAACGATCGGTCAAAAAAAATTTTTTGCTTAAAAATTCTGTTTTTGGTTTTTTGTGAAGAAATCGGACTTTATTACAAGCTAGTGGTACAGGGTATCCTAAAGTCGTCCGCGCCCGACTTTACGTCCGCCATTTTTTTATTGTTTTCAAGCACTTTAACAAATTTGAACGATTTTCGTAACATTTTGCCGATTTAAAGAAAAAAAAAATATAGAAAAATCCATTTTTGACATATATTCCCAATTTTGGTCGCTTTTATTCATTTGTTTTCCGATTTTTTTTTTTTAAATTGACACATTTTCATAGTTATCAAGCACTGTAATAAATTAAGTCGATTTTCGGAAAATTTTGCATTTAAAAAAAGGAAAAAAATAAAGAAATCAACTTTTGACATGTTTTTCATTTTGGGCCCATTTACTTTGAATTTTTAGATTTTTTTGCATGATTTTTATTTCCCCAATTTACAAAAAAAAGCAAAAAAATCCAAAAATTCAGTTTGAATGAATTTCCCTCTGGCATACTTAAAATTATAAATTTATGATAAAAATTGATTTCTTGACCCCAAAATCTCCTGAAAACACATTCGTTTGGAGGAAAAATAACTTTTTTTTGCCTTGTAAATGGAAGGGTAAGTAAAAAGATAAAATAGGTAAAAGCCTATTTTGAAAAAGTAAGCGACTCTAATTTTAATTTAGACCAATAGTTTCGTGGGTAAATTCGCTTAAAATGACCCATAGAATCAAAATCGCTGAGAGCCTCAGAACGTTTTTTCGGACCCATACTAATAGATCCACCCTAATGTACATATAAGAGCTTGCAAAACACAGCCAGCCTATTTTTCCAATTTTGGTGGGCTTTCGGGACTTACCACTGCTGCTAATTGTGTCATCCGAGAGAAGGACATTGCTTTATGGTGGAAATAGAATAACGCTGCACAATTAGAGCCCATTCCAAACCACAATTATCGTGAGATTCAAACTGGTTGAGGAGTTTTAAGGCTACTAGTAGAAACAATATATCCATAACCATCAACATCGTTATTAAGTTAATGCTCTAAAAAACAAATCTGCTGATAGCTCCTGGCCTTTGATTTGTTCTGTCTCTGCGAGTCTCACCCGTTACGCCATTTTTTGTGCGAACTAAAAATTCAATTTATGGATATTGGACTGTAGCTTATTGACAGATATACGAGTTGCTGCTGCTGTATAGTTGCTACTATTTGCCTTTTGATACGAATAAAAATTTTCCTTTTGTTTTTTTCGATTTGTTGCCAAAACAAAGCAGAGCACTGAACGCGTTTCCGTTTCCGCTCGCATGCAATACGCATTGAAAACTTTTGTTTAACTTGCAATGTAAAATGATTTTTTATTTATTTCCTTAGCCCATATTTACAGCTGCTGCTGCTACCGCCATTGTTGTTGTTGTTGTGTCTTTTTTTTTGTTGCTATTGTAGTTGGATTGTTTCTTTTTTTTTGTTGTTTTTGGCAACATTTTTGCATTTCAAAAGTTTCAATTGCACAAAACGTGCACGTTGCATTGTGGCAAGTTTCTGACAGCTATAACAAGTGTAAACACACGGCACCCTGCAACACCCACCTAAGCTGCCACACACACTCACATGCATACAAATGCATGCACCAAGGTGCAACACCCTTGCGAAAATGGTCACAAGTAATCCGAATGTAACTAGTTTTTTGGAAGGATAGTTGTGGTATAGAAAAATGGGGTAAGCGAGAGGGATCTCTTTGTCAAATTCGTCTCGCTCAATCGCTCTCTGAGAGAGCTTAAGAAAATAAATTGAATTTTTTATCACGTAGTCTAAAAAAATATTTTCAATTAGAAATTATAATGCGAGTATACAGATACTCTTAAGGATTTGATTTATTATTTATTTCGCTACGAATGTAACTACTTCACTTAGAGTTGGTGTAGAATGCAACTAGTTGCTTTTGTACCAGTTCACAGTTTGTACATTTTTGTATAATACATACTACTAGACGCTTTATTCTAAATAAAAATGAGCTCTTATTGCATGTAATATTTATTTTATTCGGACTATCATCCTTGGCGCTACAGCTATAATTCAGCTTTGGCCTTTCGAAAATATATCTCCAAAAATCTCTCTCCTTTGCAGCTGCCTGCAAACGCGGTTATTATTAGGATCTATTCTTATAGGACCAAGGATTCTTTGTCCAAATTTTCTCTCCTCTCTAGGAGGCATATATCTGAATTCCTCTGAGTCCAAGACTCATATCCATACATTAGTATTGGTGGAACCTTGTTTTATATATCGGGAGCTTTAGGGTTCTGTTGAGAAAGCGTGACTGGAGGAACGTTGAAAGCGAGAATGAGTTTGCAGATTTTATTCTTTCTCTGATAGTAGTATTATTTTATTCTGACTTGATTTAAATTTTTGTTATTTAATTGTTTATTTTCCTTATAATGTAAATTATAAATTACATATTATTACAGTGCTTCACGTAATCATAGAAGATCATTTGGAAAATACTCATAATATTACTGTATTCAGAGTAATTAATTGCCAATAAATATATATCTAAAAAAAATAAATTTATTAAATGATAAATTTTATGATTTTATTTGTGTTAAACTTTTTATTGGTAATTTTTTTTTATTTTTAGTAATTACGACTCATCTTTTTGTTCTTTTTCAAAATCTTCAAACTCCATTATAAACTCAAAATGGAAACGCCAGAATATCGAAAATCAAAAAATACTCAAATTGTTTTTTTGTAAAATTAATTGTGAAACTTAATCGTCTTCTTTGAAGATCTGGGCAGCCTAGCTAACCTTCTTAAAAAAGAATTTTTGAAGATAATTTAAGTCGAGAAACATGAAATTAACAACAATTTTTTTTCTTAAGCACCGTTTTCGAAATTGTTTCGCAAAACATATTTTTTGTCACTTTTTTCATTTATTTCAATATATTGTGACCAAAATTTTGTATCGATATGAAAGATAATTAGATTACCTATTGATGTGATCTTTAAAGTGATATTTGATATGTACAGATTAAGTAAAATAAATTAAAAATTTAAAAAACCCCCGATACAAGAACTTAAGTAATTTTCATTTAAAAAGTAAAAAATAATAAAAGAAACTTAATGTTAAAGTATCTAAGAATCTATTAATAATTCTAAAAAAATACGTCGCGTTGGGGGACACGCGAGGGCAGACATCGTTGACGGTCGTGTCTTACATGCAAATTTTTTGAAGTAATTCTATGAAAGTTTTTGAAGTATTTTCTTAATTTTGTTTTTAAGTTAATCTTTGTTACTTAAATATATATGGCGTTTTATGAAGTTTTACGAACAATGTTTCCTATCATTTTATGTTGGGCGGTAACAGCACATAAGTTGCAAAGGACGACAGTTGAAAAAGCTGTATATTTGCAGACATTCGGTTAATCTCCCCACTTTCACTCCACACAACTTTTAAACGGCTTAACCGATTTTCATCAAACATGTCTAGGAACACTCGCACATAAGTCACCTTTAATACAAAAAACTAAAATGAAATCACTGCATGCGTTCGGGAGTTATGATGCCATAGACAGACAGACAGACAGACATTAAATGATTGGCAAGCCCATTGGCATAATTTGTTGACAAGCATCATTATCATATTTAATAGATTTGCTGTATTTTTAGCTTCAAATGGCCATAACTTCTAAGCGCGAAGAGATAGAGCAAAAATAACCTCAGATTCGAATCAGTGGCGTCGTCAGCTTCAATAGGAACAAATTTTAAGCCAATCGGACAAAGTTTATGTTTTTAACTTCAAATGGCCATTACTTCTAAACGAGAAGAGATAGAGCAAAAATAACCTCAGATTCGAATCAGTGACGCCGTCAGCTACAATAGGACCAAATTTTAAGCCAATCGGACAAAGTTGATGTTTTTCTCCCCACTTTTACTCCCCACAACTTTTAAACGGCTCAACCGATTTTCATCAAACATGTCTAACAACACTCGCACATAATTCACCTTTAATACAAAAAAAACTAAATTGAAATCACTGCATGCGTTCGGGAGCTACGATGCCATAGACAGACAGACAAACAGACAAACAGACAGACACGTCAAACTTATAACACCCCTCTTTTTGCGTCGGGGGTTAAAAATGACTGAAGTTACAAGCAGCTTAAGAGTAAAAAAAGCATTTTCGTTCATTTTTAAAAGTGAAAATTTTCTGCTAATTAATGCTAACTAATTCTTTTACGAACATTTCGAGTCAAAGATCTTAGAAATCGGGTAAGAATTGTAGATGTTGTGGAACCATTGGACCTGGCACTTTAAATGATTCTGCAATAAGCAAGACTACTTTACTAGGGGTTCAATGGACAGCAAGGCGTACCGGCGTCCCTAGGAACCTAATCAAGGTTACTAACTACTAGTCCTCGAGAATCTTTCAATTTATTGCCAATACATTTATCCAATTGATCTATAACTTTCTTAATTTTAAAATTATTTTACGAATTTTTAAGGTATCTAAAGCCCATGTAAAAGCCTAAGCTTTGGTCACGGGTACAAGAGGACAATTCATTTTTTGGTTTATTGACTTGATACAATTTTAATACCACATCTGTTTGTGTTTTCTGTTTCGTGGCTTAACTTAAGTTCAAAGAATCTTAAATTGGTATAATATGCTGTAGGCTATAAAATACCAGCTAAAATTAACCTTGTGTTTAATAAGCATTAAGCGAAAACATTGAGACACATATTACAATTTTGCTTTCTTAATCCGGGACTATTCCTGTTTGAACCAGTTTGCAACAACTCACATTTCAAGTAGTCCACCCGGTTACTTGTACATAGAGTTGCAGCAAAACGTGGCATCAATCATATAGATACAAATAACTTTCAATCACATTAAAAACATGCAACGATTTTTTAGAACACCGTGAATATTCTATTGGGTTGCCCAAAAAGTAATTGCGGATTTTTTTAAAAGAAAGTAAATGCATTTTTAATAAAACTTAGAATGAACTTTAATCAAATATATAATTTCCATTTTGTTCGATAACCTTTTGCCATCTTCCCGGCAAATTTTGTATTCCACGCTCATAGAACTTCTGGCCTTTATCTGCAAAAAACTGAAACAAGTGCGATTTTATAGCCTCATCATTGCCGAAAGTTTTACCATTTAAGGAGTTCTGCAAAGATCGAAATAAATGGTAGTCTGATGGTGCAAGGTCAGGGCTATATGGTGGATGCATCAAAACTTCCCAGCCAAGCTCTCTCAGTTTTTGCCGGGTCATCAAAGATGTGTGTGGTCTGGCGTTGTCCTGATGGAATATGACACCTTTACGATTGATCAATTCTGGCCGTTTCTCGTTGATGGCTGCATTCAATTTGTCCAGTTGTTGACAGTAAACATCCGAATTAATCGTTTGGTTCCTTGGAAGCAGCTCAAAATATACCACACCCTTCCAATCCCACCAAACAGACAGCATAACCTTCTTTTGGTGGATATCAGCCTTTGAAGTGGTTTGAGCTGGTTCACCATGCTTGGACCATGGTCGTTTTCGATAAACGTTATTGTAAACAATCCATTTTTCATCTTCAGTTATGATTCGCTTTAAAAACGGATCGAATTCATTGCGTTTAAGATGCATATCACAAGCGTTGATTCGGTTTGTTAAATGAATTTCTTTCAATTCATGTGGTACCCAAATATTAAGCTTTTTCACCAGTCCAAGACTTTTTATGTGATAATGAACGGTTGATTTTGGTATATTTAACTTCTCTTCTATCTCACGCTCAGTTACATTACGATCCAATTCGATTAATGCTTTGATTTGGTCATCATCAACTTCATTTGACCGACCTGAACGTGGCTCATCTTTAAGTGAAAAATCTCCAGAACGGAATTTGCGAAACCAATTTTGACATTGTCTTTCTTTTAAGGCTTTATCACCATACACATCACGTAACTTTTTAGCAACCTGCTCTGCGTTTTTTCCTTTACGGAAATAATAATATAAAATATGATGGAAATGCTCTTTTATGGACTCCATATTAAAAAGGGCGCCAAACAAACAAATGTAAACATAATTACGCGCACTTTTTTTCTAAAGCAAGCTAATAGTGACAGCTAATAAATGTCAAAAGAAAAAATACAATTAAATAGTCACAAGCAGTTAAAAAAATTGTAAACGCCGACTATATGAAAAATCCGCAATTACTTTTTGGGCAACCCAATATTTTGAATCAGTCCCATACTACTTTATATAGTAAGAATGGGAGCTAGTGCTTTATAAATTAAACGAAGACAGTGAGAGCGCTGAGTACAGTGCGAACTTTGTTAGCATTTTTCAAGATTATTCTGCAACTATTCCTTTTTGAACTAGTGTGCATCTACTTGCGTTCCAACTAGTTCAGCCTAGCTACTAGTGCACACACTTACTGCAGGAAAGTGGCGCCAATGCATATATGTACTTATATACATATAAATAACTGCGATGCGTTGCGGTTTCGCTTTTTGGTTTTCTGTGATAGTTTGTGGCAACTCACACACACACATACACACACGCACAGACACCCACGCATATTTGAATACATAGATACGCACACACATCACACACACACTTACACATATGCATAGACATGCAAATGTTGGTCGTATTTCCGCTTTGTCACGCAGCAGCTGCATGTCTGCACGGTGATAATTCTGTCAGTTTGTTTGCAACAAAAGCGCATTTATGATTTGTGCATTTCCGTTTTTGGCAAAACGCGCGACGTGCGTGAAACCGGAAGTGCCTAAGCTCTGTCCGGGCATAATGCCAATTGAAGCGGACTTAAAGTCTAACCAGAAATGACAGTTGATGGCCTAGTTACAGTTGAACAAAGTACTCTATATACTAGCTACGATTTTGAGACGGTCAATTGATTAAGCTTAAAATTTTTGGAGGGGGGTGAACAGAAAAGTTTTCATTGCATAAGCTCTAAGCCAAAAGTTTTTCAATTACGGCTGAGCTAGCAGCTAGTTGAGCTCCAACTGTCTGGCAAACGAAACTCAAACAAGTTCAATTTTTAAGCAAGTAAGACTGAAAAGCGCGTGGAAAAGTTTTTTGCACTGCCAAAAGTTATGAGGATAAAGGGCAAATGTTTCAAGTTTATTGAGTGGAAACTTGGCATAAACAACAACATGATATGTAAATATGTCAGCCAGGGCTGGATTTAGACCCAGGCTACTTGGATCAAGGAACGGCAAGAAATGTCATTCTTGGAAAATGTGCAACAAGTGAGAGTGAAATTAGCCGGAAATATATTTCTGTATCCGCCGATATTTGCTTTCCACTTTAAAACAGCGGCAAACCTTAATTGTTTTCGAATTAGATTGCACTGCACAAAGTTTGCAGTTCATTTTAAAAAGTTGTGAGCGCGCCAACGTGGCGTATGATGAATTTTTAATTACGTGTGCATAACATAAAAAAATGGCCAAAAAAATGAGCATGAAAAATGTTTTCAACTGCAATTTGTAGCGGGTATAAAAAAATGTTTCCAAAACTGCAGCAAATGAAAAACGGTTTTATTTTATGTCTGGCTGCTATAAAAAATAAATCAGACAAAAAAATCTCTTTTATAAAAACTGTAGCAATTGTTGGCTAACTGCCAGCATTGTTGACCACGTTAATTACACAAACAAAGCCAACTGAGTGGTTGGGCTTTAACCATTTTACTTCATCCTCCTGGATTCGGTACTGAACTTCCAAAAAGTTTTTGTAATAACAATTCAAAATCAAATTGTACATAAGTTTTTATGTATCGATTATGTAAATGAAATCAAAAAAAAAGGTGAAATCTTTTCGCTGAGATTAAGTGAAAATTTATTTTAACACGAAGATTAAAAATATGGTCTTCACTAGTCAGCTGGTGAGTTCAATTCACTTTGGTCGATATAATCGATTTTATGAGAATAGCGAATAAAAATAGTAAAAATATTTATCTTTTAATTTCCTTTAAGATGTAGCTTGTACGTTTTAAGGTTGATTGAGACTAACAAACAAATTTGATCTCGTTGTTGGGTTACACAGGCAACAGGGCGGATGATTAATCTTTTCAGCGTACTCATTTTGACTTTTTTTGTATAAAATTTCATAACTATTAATCATAAAAGAATATTTAAATAATTTAAAAAGTTTTTTATGGAAAAACTAGTGAGCCCGGCAGACGTTGTACTGCCCAAGGATACTCTTAAGTGAATTAATATCGTAAGATTCTCTAGTTAGCTTATTTGGAAAAATATAAGATTTTTAGATTAGTTAGCAGCTCGATTGAAACTTGCACCATTATAAGTCGTATATCGCGCTTCACGGTGCTGTCTTTACCGAATTCTTTCACGTTCATTGCGATCTTCACGTTCCTGGGCAGTAAGATTAGATTTATAATTAATTTGATTCGTTGCATTTCTTCCAATTGAAATACATCAGGCATTGATCGATTAGGAGACGGCATTCCCAATCGTCCTAATGCTTTATTAGCCATTGCCAAACATAGATCTTCAATATAAATTAAAGCTTCATTGTAAACTTCCGGCGTAAATTTCATCACTCGATTACGTTTTGCTTGACGTACTCGAAACAAAATATCTTCTGATAAATAATCTTGATATTTTATCCACAATTCAGGTGGACTTGATGGAAAACATGTTGCCAAAATAATCGCAAATAGAACACGTATTTGATATGGATGAGCCGTAATAGCAGCATCTGCAAAATTTTGATCCCAGTGCAAATAATTTTTCAACAAATTCAATTTTTGACATGCCTCTCGATATGTTACACACAATATACCATTCACTGTTCTCAATGATTGAAACGAGGTTGGACTCGAACATTGATTAACAACAATACCAGTTTTTGGATTATATATATGGCAATATACCACAAAAACCAATATTCACAAAAATGCGTATATCTCACGAACCAATACACTCAAATATATCGAAATAGGCTTAAAACCTCCGTATTGACAACGTCTAACACACGCAAAAATCAGATTTGAAATTAATCGACGCGCTCATGAGAACATCCGTAACAATTAAAACATACGATTCTTTTATAAATATTTCATATATAACTTTTTCCTTTACAAGCAATAATTTAAATTTGCAATCTGTCGCTGTATCTATCTTTTGGTAATTCGCCGTAATACTTGACGTTTTGCTTGCAGCATTCGTGCATTGTCAAACCTTGGGATACCAAATGTATTAAGTTTTTGCGCCACGTTGATAACGAAAAGGTCTGGTACGAAAGGAAAATTTCGCAGCCTACAATTGGACATGTGCACAAAGTCGCTGAGTGGCCCTGTAATTGACACTTTTAAGTTAACTTTCATTCACATAGAACTACATTTATATTCTTTGCTTCAACAAACATATTTTTTTGCCGCTACTATATTTTACGATACGCACCAACCAGATATAAAATAAAATATTAAAACTAATCAAATATTAAAACTAATCAAATAATAAAGTACTAAAATCAAATAAATGCTCATTTAAAAGATGAGCCTTAGTCTACATACAGCTTGAACCAAGTGTGAATTGTAAGCAAACTCTTACGAAAATCGTATTCTGACCACTACCACAAGTGAGAAGCGAGGAGGAGGAAAGTAAATATCGTTTTTCACACAAAAGGTACCAAAAGTCACACACACACGTATAAAAGTCGAACTCTGTTCTATTGCATTAAGACTTAATTACATAAATTAGTACAACAAACCAAAGGAGAACAGAAAATAAAACAACAACTCAAGCGCAGAAGCTACTGAGTTATAATTGGTTTTGTTGTTTTTCTAATTGTGATTTATTTTTTGGCTATACATTGATTTAAGCTGCGCTCTGCTCGCTTTGCGCTCTTCGTGGACTGCGCTAAGTCCGCGGCTTAAGCTATATTTAGAATTAGCAGCAGTTCACATACATACACATATAAAAGTCTGCACACATATGCAAAATCTGTTCGATTGCATTGCAACTTTGCTACTTTAATTAGTATAACAGATAACAGCAGTATGCAAAACTTTCCCCTTTCATGCTGCCCTCTAATAAGCAGATCGCAGTGGGTCAAAGGAGAACAGAAAATAACAAAAAAAAACATAAGCGCAGCCGCTGTGCAATAATTTTTGTTGTTGTTCTAATTGGCATTATTTTTGGCAATGCATTGATTTAACTTGCGCTCTTCTCTCTTTGCTCTCTTCGTTGACTGCGCTCAGTTCAGATTTGATCTATATTTAGAATAAGATGCAGTTCCAATCGGTCTACCGGCGTGGCTTGATGTTCGCGGTGATAAATAATTCGTGACTTGTGCGTGTCTTTGCTTGCGTAATACAAATTATTAAATTTTTATTGTTTATTTTAAAAACTGCGCTGTGATTGACATCTAAATGTTTTGGTTTTGCTGAATGCAAAGTGTATTAATAAATAAAATTGTGGTATAAAATTTATAAATGCTATTTTTTACTTTTTTTTTTTTGGGCTATTACACGTTTTAATTAAATATTTTCGTTCGCTTAAAAAAACAAAAAATGTCTCAAAATTCGAAGCGGAAGATGCTAAGCAAACTCTGGTAAGTGTGTTTAATTTTTTGTATTTCTTATGGAAATCAGTGCACCATTAGATTTAAGACCATAAAAAATCGGGTGAACTGTCAATAAAAAGATTTAAGTAAGACAAATTTTGTAATTTTTATACCCTGTACCCAGGGCCGTAGCCAGGATAGTCACTCAGGGGGCGCTCAGAAGTTTTCCAGGGGCGCTCGATATTTTGAAGAAATTGTCAAACATCATTTGTATCATAGGTTTATTTTAGCTTCTATATATATATACATATGCATATACTTATATATGTTGATAATTAATACAATCTTGCAACGAGAAACATTTAGTAGAGTTGAATTCTTCGATTTTTTTACTGAACTCACGAATGATATCATGTAAATAAATTGAACCAAACTTTTTTTTTCGAAAGCTAAAAATGATAAGTTTTTGAGACGTTCATTAGACATTGACATACGTTTCACAACATCTTTACGCGCGAACGCAAAAAATGCACCTTCGTTGATTGATGTACTACTTCCAAATGTTTCGCAATCTTCGAACAGACGAAATGTGTCTACAAATTTAGTTTTGTATGGAAACAGAATTTTCAAAAAACTGCAGTCTATATTTTTCGGTTTGTCTTTTTCCCTTTCTTAGAATTTAAATACAACAAGAAACTCAGCATTAGATGGTAATATCAAACCAATTTTTTCGAGAGGTTTCAGGATATCTTGCTCAAACGTTAATGTATTAATGTCTTCTAAATCAGACAATGAAATCAAAATCTCACTATTCACTTTGAAGCGTTCTTTCAATTCATTTAAAACATAATCTATAATCTCCAAATGCGTACTCATCAATAACGTTGCTTGTGATCCTTCCCCTATAGTTTCCATGACAATCCAATCGTTCAAACGCGATTATCGTTGACATTGGCATCTGAATCCAACATCCTGTTTTTGAAGAATTTGATTCGCTGGTTCCAATACCCCTAATAGTTCAGTTGTAGTTGTAGAAAATGGTTTCTAATTCATTTTCCATTACAGAATTGGCGAGTGCAGTTGCCAGTGCCATGTCTTCAGCATTGAAACTCCCACATTCAGCTTCTTTGATTTTGAAAAGTATTGTGAGCAATTCGTGATAGTTTTTACGAATAGATTGGTTCGCTCGAAAATGACCAGACAATCGAGTTTCAATCAAATGCGGAATATTTGTTTCAATCAATTTCTGGACTCCTCATTGAGAGCCGCTCATCATCTTAGTATGGACTATTCCATAAGTTTTAAGTCGGTCAACAAGTAAATTCGAGATTCCGAGAGCCGATATGTCTTCTGCTTTTTCAATCGACAATATTATTTCCATATGTTTTACATGCTTCAAATAGCGGAACGCAATAGAGTATATGTTACTTCGATCCCATTTCTATCAGTGGTACCGTTAGCCATTAATGTGAGGAATGATGAGTCGTTCATCTCATATAAATACGATGGCTTTTTGTAAAGTGTCAGTAATAATTTGTGTTATTTCGTTGTGTATTTGCGGAGAAGTATAAACGCAAGTAATTGTCTATTTCCAAAGTGTACTTGAAGCTCAAAGCTCAAAGTTCATTCCGCACCAAAAAACGAAACGTTTCAACAATACTTTTGAAATAATATCTTCTTTTCTCGAGAATGTTTTCATTCAGCAGAGTCATACTTCTTTATTATTCTTAATCCTTGCTTTGCTCCCACGATCCCCAAAAAACAATGTGAGTAATACTGGCCTGATGATTTTTAAAACCTTTTGCTGCACTCAGGGCAGTTTTCCACAATTGGAAACCAGCGGAGCAGAAGACATGATCTCTATTACCTTTTTTTTGATATCGGAGTTAATTTACATACCTCCCATAGGAGTGTTTCAGACGACCTCGAAAAAAGTTTTAGATGAATAATTCGTTTGTTAATGAAGATATCGTAACCAAATTTGGCATTCGAAAGTTTTTTATAGTTCCCAAGCACTGTACCCAATTTGATCAAAATAGGTTGACTATATCATTTAGTTCCAATAGGACCGATCGGCTATAATAACTTCTTTTATACAAAATTCACTATATTTCGTTTTTTAATAAAAATATTGTAACCAGTGTTGGCATTGTTTATGCTTCCCAAGCACTGCACCAAATTTGATCAAAATCGGTTGTCTATATCATATAGCTCCCATAGGAGCAATCGGTCCAAAAAAAGTTTTTTATACAAAATTCGTTGTGTTTCGTTTGTTTGTAAAGATATTTGAACCAAATTCGGCATTCAGTTATTTTAAGGTACCAAAACACTGTATCAAATTTTATTGAAATCGGTTGACTATATCATATAGCTCCCATAGGAACGATCGGTCAAAAAAACATTTTTGCTAAAAATTCCTCTATTTTTTGTTTTTTATGAAGGAACCTAATTTGCCAATTAAATGTCTTTGATGTTTCTCAGCAATATAAGGGATTTTATTGCAAGCTAGTGGTACAGGGTATCCCGACTTTACGTACGTAATTTTTTTTGTATAAAATTTCATAACTATTAATCATAAAAGAATGTTTAACTTATTGAAAAAGCATTTTATGGATCAATGTTCAAATTTTGAATATTTTAGATATATAACACCTAAAGGTGCTACCAAGTCCGCTATCAATTTAAAAAATTATAAAATTTATAATCTATTTGAGGCTTGGGTGCTCAAAAATATCTTTCCTAGATTAATATTCTGCTGCTAGCTTTTCATAATTCATTGAAATAAATGATTTCTAAATATTCAGTATTGATCATCCTACAAAGCCAAATTTCTATTTTTTGGAAAAAAAACTTGATTAACCTTGTTTTTGAACAGCTTTGGTTGTTTATTTCGAAATTTGTGAGAATTATATAATTGTAAATTGAATATAACAAAGCTTTTTATTTACAATAGAGTAGAAATACAATTTAATTAGATTTTGGAATACATTTTAAATAATTGCTTGCATATGTTAACGTTTTTAAATGCCACTAATATAATTAACGCTTTAGTAAACAATTAAATTAAATTTATATTTTATTCATTCAAATGCAAAAGTTTTGTAGTTATTTATTTTTATTTTTGTTTTCGTTTTTAATTTGGTACTTATTTAATTTGCAAACATTTTGATTGTTTCTCGCGTTGAATATTGCAGACAATGTGAAGCTATATTTTTTTAGATTTGTTAGTTAGAGTGTAAAAGGGTATATTAGGTTTGTCCTTGTGTATGTAACAATGAGAATAAAATTATAGAAATAATGTGAGTTTAATAAAACTATGACTGGTTTGATTTTTGAGATCTCGATTACCATAAGAGTTTTAAAGAGTATTTATACATATTGATTTTTTATAGTGAAATTTTATTTTATTTATTATTTTTTTGAGAAATTTGCACCATTACGACCTAATTTATATTAAGGATCTTTACTCTTATAATTTTGAAACAAACATTATTTTTTATAATTTTTCATTAATATTAAAAAAACGTATTCTTGTGATAAAAAAATGTAGTAATAGTTTTTATAATAAACATTTAAAATTAAAGTTAAATTAAAAAAAAAAATTTGACATAAAAAATAAAAGATAATTTTTATAATAAAATTTGAAAAGAAAAGTTATTGGACAGTTTTTATTTTATGAATTAAAAAATAGTACTTGCGAAAATTTCATTTGAATAATTGAATATATAATAACATATTTTTTTAAGGGCACATTAAAAATTATAAAGTATTTTTTCATAATAAACAACTAAAATAAATAAAAATGTAAGTCAATCTGTAAATCAAATTAAATATCATATAAATTGAAAATGAAAGTCTGGATAATTTTTATTTTATTAAATTTAAAAAAAATTGCGAGATTTCTATTTTAAAAAATGGAAATAATATAATACGAATTTCAAACATTAAAAATTATAAAATATTTTTCATAATAATTTATTAAAAAAAAATAAAATGTAATAAAAACTTAAAATGAATGTCCGTAAAAAAAAATTCAACGAAAACCGGGTTAAATTTAATTTTTTAAAATGAAAATAAAAATATCACGAAATATTTATTTTAAAAAAAGGAATTGAATAATTCAGTTTAAATATGTTTTAAACCAAGGGACGTGATGTAAAATTCAATATTTTTCCATCGATGTCCATGAAGGATCAGTATTAAGGATCTCCAAAAAAATTATATTGAATTAAAGCAACAGATATTTCCTTTTAATTACTATATTGAAAGGTCTTTAGTATTGATATTTTCACTATTTATTTAATTGTGTCAAATCTACTAAATATTATTTAAACAATATTTTTTTTATCGCAATATAGATTGTTACAAAAGATTTGTATTTTGTTCTTAATTTTCTTATTTCTTCGAAAAAATTATAAAATATATTAAATTATCAATATAAGGAAGGGTATAAACGATGATGTCATACAAATGATATTTGGCAACAAACCAAAAATAGAAAGAAAATTTTTAAGTTTCAATAAAGAAATCTTGTGAAAAAATGTTTTTTTTTTATATTTCGTTTATTAGAAAATTGTGTAATTTAAATTATTAAAAATGTTTTTATATTTTCAAGTCCATTCCTTAAAATCAGAATGTTTTTAAGCATGTTTTTTTAGCCCTTATCTTCGATTATTCAAAAATAAAACAAATTGATTTTGTCCATATGTAAAGTAAAAAAATAAAACAAATATTTCTGACGTTTTTAATTTATATGAGAAAAAAAAATATTTCTACATATATTGACCATTTTCCTTTTAAATTTTGTTTAATTTTGTAATTAAAGTTATTAAAAAATGTTATATTTTTAAGTTCATTCATTTAAATTTTATATTTATAAGAACGTTTTTTAAACTTTTCCTTTTATTATTCAAAAATAAAACAAATTGATTTTATTTATAATGTTAAAAAAAAATATATTTTTAATTTATATGAGAAAAATTATCAATTCTACATATATTGTTTTTTTTTCTATTTTTATATTAATGTATCACGACTCTGAAATTGAATTAAAAACGAAATTTTTTTGTTATATTCAGGGACCGTAATTCTTATAATATTTAAAATAAAGATCATGAAATAATTATTATTTTTTGATTTTTTCATTGAAATCAAATTTTAACTCTTATTTTTAATTTTTATAATTAAAATCAAAAATAAAAATTACTGGGCAATAATTTTTAAATATAAATTGCTCTATAATTTTTATTTTTGATTTTTATAATAAAAATTAATAATAAGAGTTAAAATTAGATTTTTTTATATAAATTAAAAATAAAAATTTATCCCTTTTCGAAAGGTCATTTAAAAAATATTATAAATTGAAGTATGGACTTTCATATTAGCCACTTTTTTCGCTTTAATTTTTTTCATAACCATAACTGGGTCAGAATTTCTCAAGTGGACAAAATTCTAAAGTTCATATTTTGTTATGAAATTTTGCCAGCATCGAGTTTGATGATTCAGATGTACATTCTGAAATTTTTTTTTGAAAAATTTTGAATGATTGATTTTTTATGAACAATTAAAAAATTAAAAAAATTTATGCAGCGATGAGATAAGACACGTTTTTCTCCGATTTTTTGTTGCTTATGCTTGCAATTAACGCGTTTTCCGACACATAAAAATATACTGTGCTCGATCCTTTTGAGAATGTTCGCATATTTTTGCGTACATAATTTCTCAAACGTTTATTACATAAATAAAAATTCAAATATTTGATCTCAATGTTTCAGAAATTGTTTAAATTTTCAATTGTTTATAAAAATTTTTTTACAAGCATAAAAGCATATATATGCAGTTAAAAAAATGTATTTCGATAGTATAATCTCTTGTCAATCTGTAGTTAAAAAATTGTTTCAAACGGACTTTAACTTTCGGAGAAAAACGTGTCTTATCTCATCGCTGCATAAATTTTTTTAATTTTTTAATTGTTCATAAAAAATTAATCATTCAAAATTTTTCAAAAAAAATTTCAGAATGTACATCTGAATCATCAAACTCGATGCTGGCAAAATTTCATAACAAAATATGAACTTTGGTAATTTTTTGGTCCACTTGAGAAATTCTGACCGAACTCTTATTTGCGATCCCGGGTTATATTTATAGATGATATATAAAATGTTTATATATTAAAAAAATTCTTATAGTTAGGTGTATATTATTCACATTAAATGATATAAATTCAATGAAATACTTACTTAAATATAATAAATAATTAAAATAAAAATTCCTTAAAATTTAGAGATCCCCGTGTAAAATCGAATCACTATCTATTCTTTTTTTCTGCAAAAAAATTGAGAAATATGTATAATATTATTAATCAGAAGGAGTCCCATTACTCAAAGCTATTAAATCTATTAAAATAAACAATTCATCCGGTGTGGTCACTAGTTTTAAATTGTCTTTGGAGATCAAAGTCTCATTGATTGACAAGAGTGAAGGCGGAAAGAAAGAAAATAATGTTTCCGAAAATAGACGTACAGGGTATTCCCAGTTGCATTCATAAAAAAAAAAAATAAAGAGTTGGCACTGCTTCAAATTTAAACTCCCCATTGTGTAACTGCTTGAAGCAGTTCTCCATTTATGACAAAAAAAAGAGAACAGTGAGTGTCAGTTTAACTGAAACCGCCTCGAGTGACGAGTATCTCGAATTCGGTCAATCTCTACTTTAAAGTGAACCATTTTTGGTTTTTTTGTTTTAAATATCGCTGATTGCTGCTGCTTGATGTAAATGTTAAAACAACAGCGAAAAATCTGTTGAAAATTCGCGCATTGTCAACACCATCAACGGCCATAACACCAACAACAACAACACCAGCAACAAAAACAATATCATTGTGAATAAGCCAAAACAACAAGAACAACACAACAGAACAGAACAGAATAAAACGCGAACTATCCAACACTGAGTGTAACCTCAGCCTCAGACACCCGATGCATTGTCAAAGTCATCAGCAACTTTCCAACATTTACAATTTCCTTATTGGTTGCATTCTCCTCTCCCGCTTCCTTGCTTCCTTTTTTATGCATTTTTTATGCCACGTATCCTTTATTTTGTATTTATTAATTTTTTGTTTTTTTACAATACTTTTTTTTTGGTTTTATTTTGTGTACACATTTTGACAATATGCAAGTGCAATTGTGACATCTGTACGGCACGTTAAATTTTATAAGACTTGAAAAATGAAAATGGCGTAAAAATATGCATTGTGGCAAAATGGCTGAAATGCTCTTTGAAGGGGTATATGGGAAATGCACGAAAGTTGAATGCGATTTTTTAGAATGAAAGTATATTACTATGCCAACTGTATTATAATATTAGAAATAACTATACATATATATTTTTCAATATTTCTAGTGTGCCTACAAAAATAATGAGACTTAAAACAAATTGCGTATACGTAATATGTTCCATAAAAGGGTCGACTATAATTTATTTAAATAAATATATATTACTATGCCAACTGTTGTCAAACTATTTTTGCTATGTTTGTATGTTAAAATACATGTTTATCAATATTTTGAGTGAAAAATTACGTATACGCAATGTGATCCATAGAAGTGTATGTATATGGGAAATCCACAAAAGTCGAGAAAAATTGATATAAATAAATACATATAATATATGTATATAACTACTTCAAGTTATGTTAGTACATTTTTTTAAATTAAAAAATTGCGTATACGCAACGTAATCTTTTATGGGCGGTAATATTATAAAGAAAAGTTTATTAAATTTTATAGGATTTTAAAATAAAAAAAATTAAATTAAAAATTTAAAAAACCCCGAAACAAAAACTTAAGTAATTTTCATTTAAAAAGTAAAAAATAATAAAAGAAACTTAATGTTAAAGTACCTAAGAATCTATTAATAATTCTAAAAAATACGTCGCGTTGGGGGACACGCGAGGGCAGACGTCGTTGACGGTCGTATCTTACATGCAAATTTTTTGAAGTAATTCTATGAAAGTTTTTGAAGTATTTTCTAAATTTGGTTTTTTAGTTAATCTTTGTTGCTTAATTAGACAATTTGTATTCAAATTTTTAGCTTAGGAGCGGTCCCCCAACGCGACGTATTTTTTTAGAATTATTAATAGATTCTTAGGTACTTTAACATTAAGTTTCTTTTATTATTTTTTACTTTTTAAATGAAAATTACTTAAGTTTTTGTTTCGGGGGTTTTTTAAATTTTTAATTTAATTTTTATTTCATACTTTTTATAGGTACGTTAGGTTAAGTTAGACTTTAGTATATTATAATATACTTACTATAATTTAGATTCTTGTTAAGGTATACATTACATTTAAGGTCAAGCTCGTTTGCTTTTTTTTACGCATTCTCCCCACTTTCACTCCCCACAACTTTTAAACGGCTTAACCGATTTTCATCAAACACGTCTAGGAACACTCGCACATAAGTCACCTTTAATACAAAAATAAACTAAATTGAAATCACTGCATGCGTTCGGGAGCTAGGATGCCATAGACAGACAGACAAACAGACAGACAGACACGTCAAACTTATAACACCCCTCTTTTTGCGTCGGGGGTTAAAAATAACCTCAAATTCGAATCAGTGGCGTCGTCAGCTACAATGGGACCAAATTTTAAGCCAATCGGACAAAGTTGATGTTTTTCTCCCCACTTTCACTCCCCACAACTTCTAAACGGCTCAACCGATTTTCATCAAACATGTCTAACAACACTCGCACATAAGTCACCTTTAATACAAAAAAAACTAAATTGAAATCACTGCATGCGTTCGGGAGCTAGGATGCCATAGACAGACAGACAAACAGACAGACAAACAGACAGACAGACACGTCAAACTTATAACACCCCTCTTTTTGCGTCGGGGGTTAAAAATGACGAAAGGGAATATATACTACTATGGCATTTATTGTAAAATTATTTTACCCTATAGAAATATTTTTCAATATTTCGAGCCATTAAAAAAAAATTTGAATTAAACAAAAATTGCATATACGGAATATGATCCATTACATTGTTTATGGGAAACGCACAAAAGTCGACTAAAATTTATTTAAATAAATATATATTTATACGACAATTATAATTAAATATTGTTAAACTAGGTTAGGTTAGGTTAGGGCGGTAGTTGGGACTGACGTCCTAACTCACTTAGGCCAAGGATAGGCCTGTCGCAATACCGCTATAGTGAGCTATTTCACCACTCTTCTCCACTTGAGAGGTCCCCTATAATAGGTGAGGAGGACATCCATATTTTCAGTACTTTCCATCAGAGTCTTAAGTTGCAGTTTGGTTTTATTGGGTAGGCATTGAACCCTAAAAGGATATAAAGATAAAGGTTAGTTTAAAGGTGGCGTAAATAAATACTTGTAAAAAACATAATAAAAATAATAGTTTAGGTTAGGGCGGCAGTTGGGACTGACGTCCGAACTCACTTAGGCCAAGGATAGGCCCGTTGCGATACCGCTAGACTGAGCTACTTCACCACTCTTCGCCACTCTTGTTCAGAGAACTGAGATAAATCGTCAAGAAAGAGTGACCTTAGGAACCTGAATGAGGGCAATGACAGAAAAAGGGTTCAACCGTCTCCACCTCTTCCTCATCGCCATAGCTTCTACAGAAGCCATGGAGGGGAGCATTCTACCTGGTTGCGTGGTTTCTCACCAACCAGTGTCACGTGATGGCATGGATAACAGATGAGCACTGGGTTCTATTTACACAGCAAAGTTCTTTGGTTCTTTTACTGCAGTGTGTCAGCCAAGTTTGCCGCGAGATTCTACATGTGTTCGATGTCCGATTCCACGTTTTATTTGTATAGAGTGCGAAAAAATTTCGTATTCTCAGTTTACAGCTGGCCATGGGTATACCCAGGTCCTCCTTGTCTTGAAGGAGTATGCTGGTAGTTCCTTGTTTAGCCAGTTCATCCGCAATACAGTTGCCCTCGAAGTCCCTATAGCCTTGGACCCATATGAGGTGAATTGAAAACTCTCAGCCATCTCCCCAAGAGACAAGCGGCAGTCATTCACTGACTTCATACATGAAGTCATCGAAATTAAGGATTACATGAGTTCTTATTTCGAACTTGTAGGTTTCGTATTGCTATTAAAGCCTCCCGGATTGCATTGACCTCAGCCTGAAAAACACTGCAGTGGTCCGGTAGTCGAAAAGCAGTTCTTAGTCTAGATTAGAACCGTCCGTTTATAACTTTATCGAGCCCGCTGGGCCTGGTACACCTGCATTCCACTCCTTCCTGGTTGGAATTTAGCTCTTTATTTATTTATGAAATGTTCCTGCGGTATGCATTAGTCTGTGCTTTCGTGGACAAGTGGGTTCCCCTTAAGAATCTTTGCATTGCCAAAATCTTAGTCATTCCATTTTTTCGCCTTTCTCATGCGTGAAGCTAATAGAATGGCTTGTTGTTTCCCCACCTTGTTCAGTGGTAGGAGGCTTAGAATAGCATCTAGTGCTTTATTTGGTGTGGAGCGTAGAGCACCACTAATGGTAAGTTCGGCGGTTCGCTGAACCCTACTTAACCTTTTAAGGTTGCTCCCCTTAACAAAGGTAGGCCACCCGATTAAGACTCCATACATCAGTTTAGTTCTGACAATGACAGTGCACAGCCGATGAACTATGTTTGGGAGCATGCCCCATTTAAGTCCAATGGCTTTCTTACAAGCATTTAAAACGATAGTGGCCTTTTTTCTTCGATCTTCTGTATGTGGGTTGCTAGATTCAGTTTGATATCTAGGACTAACCAGAGGTATCTGGCTGACTCGCTAAATGGCAAGGTCGTACCATTAAACTTGGGATTTATTAGAGAAGGTAGCTTATACTTCCTGATGAAGAGCATAAGCTTTGTCTTATTTGGGCTTACCCCCAATCCACTAACCGTGGCCCATTCTGAGAGCGTACGCAGGGCGTTGGTCATACGCTCGCAGAGAGTTTGGTGGGTATTTACCCGATAAGGAAAGTGCTACGTCATCAGCGTATGCAGTTATTTTGCATCCACCCCCCTCCAGGGTACCCAGAAGTCCATTTATGGCGACGTTCCATAGGAAGGGGGACAGGACTCTACCTTGCGGTATTCCTTACTTACATAACTTACGATACTGGAAACGCCAAGAGAGGCTTGGACGGCTCTGCATTTGAGCAATGAGGCTAACTAGCCGTAAATCCACCCTGAGTCCCCTCAGTTCGTCTGTGATGCTGTCAGGTGTGTCATTATTAAAGGCACCTTCAATGTCTAGAAAGGCCACAAGTGAAAATTCTTTGTGATGAAGTGACTTCTCAATTCCAGAGATCACCGAGTATAGAGCCGTCTCTGTAGAGCTGCCTTTTTTATATGCATGCTGTGAGTCGGCCATTAGAGATTGAGGAATAGTGTTTCTCAGTTGGAGGCCAATTAGTCTTTCCGTCGTTTTCAAAAGAAACGATAAAGGGCTAATTGGCTCAAAATCATTTGTGAGTGAGTGAGTAGCCTTCCCTGCCTTGGGAATAAAAACTACTCTAGATGCAAGCCTAGCTTTCGGGATGATCCCTGTGGCTATAGTTTTGGTGAAAATATCCGTCAACCTCCGTATGACAGATTTTTCCCCCGTGTTGTAGTTGCGATGGGATAATATTGTCTGGACCCGGCGCTTTATATGCTTTGAAACTATGTATGGCCCATTCAACCTTGTCATGGGTAAACAGGTTTGGGAGGATACAAGTCATGTTAGGCAGGGGGCCGCTCTCTGCTGGCTTGTCGATAGAGCAGCCCGGAAAATGAGTATTTGTAAGAAGTTTAAACGATTCCTCGCTAGAAGTATTCCAGTTTCAATCGGATCCTTGTAGGTATCCAAGCGTGGATGGACATTTTGGCAGCACCTTTCTGAGCCTTGCCGTATCAGTGGTAATTTCGATTTCGGAACAGAAGAGCTTCCAAGAAGACCGTTTAGCCTTACGAAGCGCACTCTTGTAATTTGAAAGGCTGAGTTTATACTCATTCCATGAGCTCACATCATCCAATGTTAAAAAGCTTACGAGACACGTGCCGGAGTTGTGTATAAGCAAAGTGCTCCTTAAAACGCCAAATATTATAACTAAGTTTTGTTAAACTACGTTGCATTGTGGCAAAATGGCTGAAATGCTCTGTTAAGGGATATACTGGGACTGCCAACTGTATTATAATATAATTAATAACTAAACATATATAAAAATATATATTTTTCAATATTTTGATGATTTCAAAAAATGATGAGACTTCAAGCAAAATTGTGTATACGCAATATGCTCCATAAAAAGATTTTTTCAGATTTAAAAAATTACGTATACGTAGCATTACCCAGATGAACCAAAAATCGCTTGAAAATATTTAAATAAGAACAATTTTTTGTTTGGAGTTCGTTAAATCGAAACTTGACTGTATTAAATTAATTTGTATGCCGAGCGCCTCGAATGTATTTTTTATTGGAGTTGTCAGATAATTCGCTACAGATTAAGTAACTGACTTAAGGAGCTTTTGTAAAGAAAAGAAAGACCTTTTAAAAACACAATTTCCAATATTCTCATTCTTTTATATACAACAACTATTATTTAAATAATAATTGCTTCACAAACCCTACCCATTGGTCGTATATACCCTTTCGCAGTTGTAGACGTTATCTCTATAAAAAGTAATACATAAATATTTTACATACTCGGTATGATTTACGATTTAAAAGCAGTTTGCTGCAGTAAATTATTTTAACATAAATTAAATTCAAATAATTGCATAAATTTCAATCATAAAATATTTGTTGTATAATTTAAAATTTAAAGAAAATTATTTAAATACTTACATTTACTTAAATCCCAGCTTGGGCAGGAGTTGCAGCAAATTCCTGTGAGTTAACCGCAGTTTAATCTTGGTCATTGTCATTGATGTGGTTAATTGTTTTGTGTTTGTTGTTGTTGTTATTGTTGCAAAAGCCCCAAAGGGCGGACCAAACTAAACTTGTGGCCCAGACAGACAGTCAACTTGGCGTATGCGCAATTTGATATTGTTTAGCAAATCAAGTTAAACTTAATGTTATTTAATGGCAATGACTTTAAATTACTTAACTTAACTTAATTCCAGCAGTTTCGATTTATGACCAGACATCAACAGTCAGTTGAGAACTGTTGCCAATTCCCAGATGATAAGTTGAGCGAGCAGCAGTGGAAAAATGATAAATTTTTATGTTAAACAACTTGGAAGGCAGCAACCAGGAATAACCAACTTTTCTTACAAGGAACAGAGCCACCAAGCTCTATGTCCTGGTGTCCTTGTGTATGTTGTAAGAAAACTTTGAAGCAACAGCCGCAACTTTTAGCAGCGACATTTCCTCTTGGGTTTTTCTGCAAATTATGCGCAAGGCAAGCCAGGCAGGGGCGGGGGGCATGGTTACAAGTTGTCGGTGACGCTTCGATGGCAACACCTGCAGCTGCTGCGGCAGCAACCATTCCTTGTCTTTGCCATGATGAGTGATGGTGATGACTGGTACAGCATTGTCGGCTGTCATATTATTTTTTTCAGGCCATTAATATATTGGCTTATGATCTATATAGTATCCTACGTATATAATTTTAGTACACGTACGCAGTCGGAACTGGAACGCGTAATTTAAGCAATGTGTCTGTCCATCAATCAATTGCACAAAACATCGGACTGAGTGCAAGTGACGTCATAATTTAATTGCTTCATGAACAATGACGCTTTGCTTTAAAGCCAATTATATGTTTGTCCAACATTTTTGTGGTAAGCTCTGGACTGTGAGACTGAGAAATGTCGGAGAGGTTTGTTTTGTGGGTGGCAGTCTGTGGGTACAGCTTTCAGAAAATGCTTCTAACAAGCTTTTTAGAATAAAATAAAAGTACATTTTACAAGCAGTTTTCACTTAAATACTAAAGAGTTTATACATATAAATACATTTTTTTGTTGGCAAAAAGTTACAGGAATAACAAAACGAAACAATAGAAAAATTTATTTTAGTTGCCTCTATTCAAAAAATATTTTTTCTTTTTTTATCAGTTGGTAAATAAAAAGCTGTTTTGTTTTACCTTTTTAGTTCTAGAAATGACTTACTTACAATATAATTAAATTTGCAATTTGAGCAGCTTAATTTTTTATGTTTTCTAAAATTTAACCCTATTATGATAACTATGACGTACTGCACAATCAGGCTACATTGCGTATACTTAACTTTTTTGCATCTAAAGTTGCGTGAAAGTGCAACGTATTTTATTTTATTTAAGTCCTATAATTTTTGATTGGAATCAGACTACATTGCGTATGCGTAATTTATAAAATAAAAAGTTGCGTATACGCAAGTTTTTAAGTCCCATCATTTTTATTGGTAGGCTATGATGCGTATATGTATTTTTTTAAAGTTCCATAAATTTTTAATGCACAAGCGGAATTTAAAAAAAGGCGGACGTAAAGTCGGGCGACTTTAGGATACCCTGTACCACTAGCTTCTAATAAAGTCCGCTTTCTTCACAAAAAACCAAAAACAGAAGAATTTTTAAGCAAAAAATTTTTTTTGACCGATCGTTCCTATGGGAGCTATATGATATAGTCAACCGATTTCAATAAAATTTGACACAGTGCTTAAATACCTTAAAAAAGATATGAATGCCAAATTTATTTCAAATATTTTTACAAACAAACAAAACACATCGAATTTTGTATAAAAAACGTGTTTTTGGACCGATTGGTCCTATGGGAGCTATATGATCTAGTCAAACGATTTGGATTAAATTTGGTACAGTGCTTAGGAACTATAAAATACTCACGAATGTCAAATTTGGTCCCAATATCTTAACAAACAAACGAAACACAACAAATTTTGTTAAAAAATCGATTTTTTGGAAGATCGGACCTATGGGAGCTATATGATATAGTCAACCGATTTTGTTCAAATTTGGCACATTGCTTAAGTGGTCTAAAAAATTTCCAAACACCAAATCTGGTTACGATATCTTTATTAAAAAACGAAATATAGCGACTTTTTCTTTAAAAAAGTTATTTTGGCCGATCGGTCCTATGGGAGCTATATGATATAGTCAACCGATTTCGATCAAATTTAGTACAGTGATTGGGAATTATAAAAAACTTTCGAATACCAAATTTGGTTATGATATCTTCATAAACAAACGAATTATTCATCTAAAACGCTTTTTTTTTGTCGAGGTCGTCTCAAACACCCCCATGGGAGCTATATAATTTATCCCCGATATCAAAAAAATAAAATAAACTTGCCTCCTATGGAATAATATGGGATCTAATGTGAAAGTTTGGTAACTCTAGCTCTTACCATCTCTGAGATCTAGGCGTTCACACGGACAGACGGACAGACGGACATGGGTATATCGACTTCTCTAGTCACTTTGATCATATTTTAGGTAACTTTGGGGTGTCTCCGACGTCTCCTTCTATATGTTACATACATTTTCGGCTTGCACAAACTTAATATACCCTTGGTCCCATAAGGTACAGGGTATAAAAATATAATTGTGTTTGGTATTTAACAAAAAATTAAGTATATTTTAAAATGTACAGGGTGCGCCATTTGAATGTGGTCGATAGAAATATTGAACCAGACACCGGCCCAAACAGTCACTTTCTGATCATGCAGTGGAGTTTGATGGATAGTATGAGGATTTTCTTTCCCCCAAATGCGACAGTTTTGTTTATTTACAGTGCCAGATAGCGTGAAATGGGCCTCATCAGTCATTAAAATTCGCTCCCAAAAATCGGGCTCCGATTTAATGAACATTGTCACTATTTCCGCGCGTTCTTTGGGCGTGAATCGATTCATGGTTAAAATTGTATTGCAATAACCTTTCTAAAATGTGTTCGACGACGTCAATCGGTTGAAATCTGTCAAAGTTATTCAATATTTCCATCGACCACATTCAAATGGCGCACCCTGTAGATCTTTGGCATTTAATTAAATTTCACTTAATATAGCAAGGAGTTATTCTTAGACAAAGCGTTCAGTGTAAATTTCCCATCTCGTGAAGATTGGGACAATGCTATGCCAGAGTGCAATAGCAAGATTACCATTTTTACGGACGGATCTAAACTCAATGATCAAGTGGGAGGGGTGTCTATTCGGCATCGTTGGGCATTAACGAATCCTTCCGCTTACCAGATCATTGTAAGTTTTCATAATTAAGAATCGTGTTTTAACTGAAAGGGAAATTTTGATCTGTTCTGACAGTCAGGCTGCTTTAAAAGCACTACAGTCACATCCAAAACAGTAATGGAATGTTAGGAACTTTTACGAGATGTTTCTAAATACTTCACTATAAATCTGCTTTGGGTACCAAGCCACCGAGATATCGTTGACGATTGCAATGCAGATTATCTAGCTAGACCGGGTACAACGGTACTACTTCAGCCGGATAAGGCGTTGATACCTATATCTATATATAGCAACGTGTAAATTGTTGATAGAACTATCATTAATGATGCAAATTTTAGATGGGAGCAAACTAGTCTTAAGAGTAGGAAAACTTGGCCGCAATGGAGCTTGAATAGAACCAAGCAACTTTTAAAACTCAACAGACTAGACGTAAGGGCCACGATAGGAGCTCTTACGGGACATTGTCGTATTGGTAGACACGCCACTAGATTGGGCGTGCCGCATTTTGACTACCGTAGAAGCTGTCAGGAGGTAGAAGAGGAGGAAGCAGTGGAGCACCTTCTGTGTGGATGCATGACACTATGTAGGAGGAGACTGAATGGGTTCCGAAACTTGTGGGAATATTACCGAATTCGAAGGAATCAGAATAAATAAGATTAATTCGATTATTAAATCGACAGGTTGGTTCAAAGAGGATACAGAAGAGTAGAGGACTTACTTAAGTGGCATCACAACGAGCCTTTCATAGGCAAATATAAGAAATTAATTTTCTTAGTTTTCGATACCTTAGAGAGTTAGACGCTTTACTTGCTATAATGGGTAAGTAGGTTGGTAGGTGTGTCGGAATGACAACCACTTCTACCAACCTACTTACCCATTATAGCAAGTAAAGCGTCTAACTCTCTAAGGTATCAAAAACTAAGAACATGAATTTCTTATTACACTTTTCCAAAGGTTAATTTTTTTAAAATATGTTTTATTAAAGGTAATCCCATAGATTTTTATTGAGATTGAAAATCTTTTTTTGAGCAATATAAATAATTTGCAATTAGGCAACGCTGCGTATACGCAATTTTATTTTTAAATCTCATAATTCTTTATGGCAATCAGGCTACATTGCGTATACGTATTTTTTTAATTCCCATAATTTTTTATTGCACATTTTATTATTCGGAAAATTCATTTTATTTCGTATTTAACAAAAACTAAACTTTATTATAAAATGTAGATCTTTGGGTCAAATTTCTCTCATTATAGGAAGTAGTAAAGCTTCTAACTGGCTAAGGTATCAAAAGCTGAGAAAATAAAAATAATAATAAAATAAGTAATTTTTTACAATTCAAAAGGTTAATTTTACATTTCCATACATTTTTTTTTAGATCCAAAGTCCTTTTTTAAGATATATTTATTACATAATAAATTAATATTTATTTGCTAATAAGTTTAATTAATTTTGTACAACATAGGTATAAATCATAAAAATGTATTCTATTAAATTTTACAAAATTTGTTTTCATTTTTAAATTTAAAAAAAAATTTTAAACACATTTTTTATAAATATAAAATTTAAAATATATTGCACCAAGTCGATTTGACCTGAAAAAGTAGTTATGAAATTTTTTTATTTTTGTAAGAAATAAATTTCAATGATCTCCAAAATACTTAAAATGCATTAATAAGTATGTTGTATCAAATTCATTTGATTCATATTTATTCCATATAAAGATGGTATAAAAAGGCATCTTAAAAAATATTTTACTAATTGAAGTCACATTTTCAATTTATTTTTGTTAACAATATGTTTTGGCTAAAAAGAAATTATATTTTTTTAATAAACTCATGACAGCTTACATTAAATTTAAAAATTCATAACGTGTTAAGTTGAATCACTAAAGTTAGGCGAATTTTTCTTTGACCCAAAAATGGCATACTCTTATTTTTAAAAACATTTCTCTTTGAAACTTTATCCAGTAGGGATGCGCGATACCGATCCGATATTTCGAATATCGAGAATATCGAAATTGATACTGAATTTTCTATACTGATAACTTAGTTCTCGATTAATCGTCGATCCGATACCAATTTTCCTAATATCGGCATCGAGTGCAAATTTACATAGTTTAACAATTCAATTAATTTTCCAAAAAGTCCCTTTAAGGTTATTGCCTATGCGATATTCTGGTCTACCTGGCGCCACTAAAATGAACCACTGAGTGTAAATAAGAAAAAGTTTCTATTCTCCTTCCTTTTATTCGAAATTAATTATTAACATTAGTAAATTTTGGTTTCTTTGTCGTTTTCCATTTTGTTTAATTTTTCTTAAAAAAAGTAAAAACTCGATACCGATACCGTCGATATCGATTTCTTTTTGGTAGAATCCAATCGATCGGTATCGGATTTTTTGGAACACTCAATCTCGATTTACATATTTTTCCGTATCAGGATCCTACTACCAGTGAGAACCAATTTTTGGAAGTAATATACGAATTTAATTAATTACACTTCAGAAAATATATTTTTTTAATTTGATTTTTGGGTTATAACTCCGATTTGAAAGTATTTTTTATTTTATTGTTAATATGGTTATTCAGTCTTTATTTAAAGAATGAAATTCCGCGGAGTAGAGTAATTCGAATGTATCTCAAGCGGCTTGGGAATGTCAATAATTTCCAATATTTCCATTTTGTGGTAAGGATAAGAATTGAGAGAAAGTTTGCTGTATATTTAAGAAGGTGTTTAAGGTAAATATTAAGTATAAGTAACAATTTATTATCAGCTGTTTTGTAAAGCACTCCAACAATTTATACATCATAGTTAAGGTTGTCTTTGCCATGCTTTTTCTCAAGCCTTACATTGATTGTCTATGCAAAGATTTAAGCAATTCTTTTTATTATGCCACAAATAGTTTCCAAACTTCGCCTTCCTTACGTCCAAACTTGAAAGAGATACAATTTTAAACAAATTTTTACTGCTTCAATTTTCTTGATACATTTTTATATGCAACTCCAAAGTCAGCTTTATTAGACTTATAAACTTAAAAAATAGAAACCGCATTTGACTCTAAAATTTGGAACTACTAAAATTGTTCTAAAAATCTGTGTCTCTACTCCAAAGATTTTGCTTATCGCCCATGATCCCAATATTTTAAATACAGTTCTGAACAGAGAGCTTAGTAAGCTTTACATTTTAGGTATTAAATTTCAATATTACTACAATAAAAAAATACAATTAAATAAAAATTGCTTCAGCAAGCGCTTCTTAAGCGCAAGTTCTGCTTGAAGCAATTGTGAATTACAAGCAGCAAACTAGGAAATATGTATTTCTCAGGTTTGAGGAGCAAGGAGGACTCCTCTTATTAGCTTTTTTTTTTATTTCTTGTAGTTTGTGGAGCAAGGAGAACTGCGCTTAATTAATAATTTTTTTTTATTTCTTCCAGCATAAACAACCATATTAATCCAAGTAATAAAAATGTTTAAACGAATTTTTATTTAATTTTAATAAAATTATTATTAGTTTCAAATTTTATTTTGTTTGAACATCTTAATCTATACAATTTTTAAGCTTTAATAAACCTTTTCAAAACAAACCTTAAACTTGCTTTAGCTGTAATACAATTCGAGTTACAACCCTTCTCTCATATTGTATTTATTTATCTATCGTAATGAATATTTTGCATACTCGGCGTATGCGTAATAAAATACTTCGCATTTCCCATTAATCTATTTATTGGGTTACACATCCCGTCTACTAAAAGTGCACAATAATACACAATTATACATTATGTTTACAGTTTGTGATTCATTTGTGCTACAATTTGTTGTGCAAATAATGTAAAACTATTCGATGTAAAATTGTATAAATATCGAAACTCGATACTTAAATAAAATGCAGCGCAGATAATTGCAGTTAGGGCCAAATGCAAATATTTATCCTAAAGTAAATGCACTTTCAATTATCAAAACAAATACTGAATTTTCAATTAGTATTCAATTTTTGGACAATGCATTGTTTCACATTGATTACATATATTCGTTTATACGTACTGTAGATACTCGTATTCGTATTTCATTTGCATTCATTTTAACGCTTCAGAGGCAGCAAAGCGTTGCTTGTTGCATAATGCCAAAGAGCAAAGTTCAAATTATGAGTTCATCAAATGTCGAGGCGTCCCTCCCATAGAGACGATACGACGATACGAAGGTACTCGAGATGACAAAGCACAAATACACTCAAAGACAGACGGCTCGAGTGCATTGTCTATGTCTTTGGGATGAGAGTGTGTGTGTGCAGGAACGTTTTCATATTGCCCTGTTTACACTAATAGTAAATCGTGAGTTGGTTTCGTGAGTTATTCGGAAATTTGTGATCGTGCTTTGATAGTTACACGTAAAGTTTGTTAGGATTCTTAAATTCACTGAAATTTAGTGAAAGTGAAAAAAAATTCGGTTTTTAAAATAGCACTTTATATCCTGCTTGGATATACGCTATCCAGATCTGTGGTATGAAACGGCATCGCTCGAGTCGCTTACGTAATGATTGCGAATGTTATATGAGGAGTCTCAACCCTGAAACACGATTCCTGAGTGCCTAGCCAATGATCCAACTGCATAAGCTACAATAATAAATCAATTTTTGATAGGTTATCCTGTTTTATTTCTAAATTTCACTATAATTTTACGAAATCGCATTTAAGCGATTTTATAAATTAATATAAAAAAGGTAATTCCTTTTGTTCCGATTTTTAATTTTACTAAAATTTAACGAAATCCCATTTAATTTAATTTCACTTAATAATACTGTCCTACAAAATTGCAAAAATCAAAGAACTTGTCAAGTGACCTAGTGTACGTTGTAGGTCTTGACGAGTAGATCACGATAGTGTGTTTCAAAATTGTCTAATACCTCCAAAATCAACGTCGCCATTTTTCAACCGATTTTCGATTGCTATACGGCTTTGGAAAGAAGAAGATTCAAGCTTTAAGATGATAAACACTTGTTTATACTTTATACAAAGCAACTACGAGATTTTATAAGCAGTTATCTTCATGTAACAATTACGAATTATCCATCTAAAACATTTTTTTGTCGATGGAAATTTAATTTTCTTGTTTACAATAAGCGTTGTAACTTAAAACGCATTTAATCGACCGATTTTACAAAAACTATGACTTTTCTTACACGGCATTGATATTTCTTTAAGATTAAATGTAAAAAAGTAAAGGTGTTTTAACAAAATGTTCATATAAAAATGACTTCAAAGTGTGAAAATCGAATAAAAAAAGTGTAAGTCTTAGATAACTTTTAAAAATCTCACTAGATGTTTGTATGAAAGTATAAACAAGTGTATATCATCTATAAAGCTTGAATCTTCTTCTGTTCCAAAGCCGTAATAGCAATCGAAAATCGGTTGAAAAATGCGCGACGTTGTGATTGTGGAAGTGATCGCAGTACCCGAAAAACGGTTTTTAAGCGATAACTTGCGATTTTGGGAGTGTTAGTACAATTATGAATCACACTATCGTGATCTACTTCTGTTCAAGACCTACAACGTACACTAGAGTCTTTGAAAAGTTCATTAAATTCCGACTGTTGGATTTCAGTAGTAATTTGTAAAAATTTTATTAAAATTTGAATGGAAATCACATTTAAGGGATTTTATAAATAATTCCTTCAATTCCGATTTTTAATTTCACTAAAATTATTTGAAAATTTCACTAAGTTCCGATTTTTAATTTCAGTAAAAATCTTAAAAATTTAACTAAGTTTTAACGAAAATGCACTTAAATGGATTTTATAAATAATTCCTTTCATGTTCCAATTTTCAATTTCACTAAATCGATTTTTAATTTCAGTAACAATGTATTCAGCAAAGTTTTAATGAAAACGCATATAATGGATTTTATAAATAATTCCTTTCGTTCCGATTTTTAATTTCAGTAAAAAATTATGAAAATTTCACTTATTTTTAATGAAAACGCATTTAAGGGATTTTATAAATAATTCCTTTTGTTCGGATTTTTAATTTCACTAAAAGTCTGTGAAATTCACTAAAATTTAACGAAACTCATTTAAGGATTTTTATAAAAAACTCCTCCTTTAGCCGATTTTAAATTTCACTAAAAATTTGTGAAAATGAATTTTAAAGTATTTATAAATATATTAAAAATTAAAATAATTTTCATGATTAAATCCAATTTGTATTATCATTCAATGTTGGTTATTATACTTTATTGCGTTTCTTAATTTCACTAAAATGTAGTGAAAATACATTTAAGCCAATTTTGAATACAAAAAGCAATCAGTCTTAATACTATTAGTTTTAATAACTTGGTCAATACGACAATATTTTCTTTCTTAATTTCACTAAGAATCAGTGAAAATAAATTTGAACGAATTTGTGAATATAAAAGTCTATTTTGCTTTAATGATAAAAGTTGGCTAATAAACTTCTGGTTCGATGCTCAATTTGAATACAACGAAGTAAAAATTCATTTTTATGAATAAAGAAACAGAATAATTTTAAGAGTTGTCTAACTCACTTCTGGTTCTTAATTTCACAAACATTTTTAGGAATTTATTATTGCAAAATTATATTTGCGTTAATAATGAAAGTTGGCTCATACACGTCTGTTTCAGTTCTCCATTCCACGAAAATTATAAACTTTAAATGCTTCATAAAAAATTCAGGAAATCCGAAAATCGAGAAACGAAAGGGCTTGCATATAGACACTCTACATGGACTAGTCACTTGAAGATATATTTCAAATAGGATTTTCTCATAAACTTTATATAAAAAAAATTCCATACTAGAATTCATGAAGGTCGTAAATATTATAAATTAATTAATATTAATAGTTTTACTTGGTCAACACTACAATGATTTGGTTTTTAAATTCACTTAAATTTAGTGAAAATACATTTTAATGGAATTTTGAACATAAAAACGTGATTTGTGTTAATGGTTGGTTAACATAAATAGTTTTTGCTTATATTTCGATTCTCAATTTCAAATAAATTAAGTGAAAATTTATTTTCATGGAGACCAAAACAGGCTAATAGAAAAATTTTCTAATTCATTACAGTACTGGATCTTAATTTCAGAAAAATTTTAAGAAATTCATTAATGCACAATTATATTTATGTTAATAGTAAGTTTAACGAAATTTTGGGAAAATTAATACCATAAATGCCGCTTAGAAAGGCAGCAAACCCGAAAATCGACAAGCGTAAGCATTTCATGGGCTAGAATTTTTTACTAGGGTTGCTGATAGTAGGGAAATATCTTTAAAATAGAACTTTCTTATAAAATTTAAATTAAAACCGTGAAAGAATTTTAATTTAAATTGGAAAAAGAAACTTATCAAATACCTGTAGGCGGAAGTCTGAGTATGAACTGCACATCTTTAGTCAAGAGCTTGGTGTCTACATTTCACAATGATTTTTACAACTCGCCCTATATCTTGAAAATAGAGAGTGATTTTTTAAGTTTTATATTTATACCCTGTACCGTATGGTACCAAGGGTATATTAAGTTTGTGCAAGCCGAAAATGTATGTAACATATAGAAGGAGACGTCGGAGACACCCCAAAGTTACCTAAAATATGATCAGGGTGAATAGAGAAGTCGAAATACCCATGTCCGTCTGTCCGTCCGTCCGCCTAGATCTCAGAGATGGTAAGAGCTAGAGTTACCAAACTTTCACATTAGATCCCATATTATTCCATAGGAGGCAAGTTTATTTTACTTTTTTGATATCGGGGATAAATTATATAGCTCCCATGAGGGGTGATTGAGACGACCTCGACAAAAAAAAAGTGTTTTAGATGAATAATTCGTTTGTTTATGAAGATATCGTAGCCAAATTTGGTATTCGAAAGTTTTTTCGAAATCGGTTGACTATATCATATAGCTCCCATAGGACCGATCGGCCAAAATAACTTTTTTAAAGAAAAATTCGTTATATTTCGTTTTTTGAATAAAGATATCCTAACCAGATTTGGCGTTTGGAAATTTTTTAGACCACTTAAGCAATGTGCCAAATTTGAACAAAATCGGTTGACTATATCATATAGCTCCCATAGGTCCGATCTTCCAAAAAATCGATTTTTTAACAAAATTTGTTGTGTTTCGTTTGTTTGTTAAGATATTGGTACCAAATTTGACATTCGTGAGTATTTTATAGTTCCTAAGCACTGTCCTAAATTTAATCCAAATCGTTTGACTAGATCATATAATTTATACAAAATTCGATGTGTTTTGTTTGTTTGTAAAGATATTTAAAATAAATTTGGCATTCAAGATCTTTTTTAAGGTATTTAAGCATTGTGTCAAATTTTATTGAAATCGTTTGACTATATCATATAGCTCCCATAGGAACGATCGGTCAAAAAAAAATTTTTGCTTAAAAATTCTTCTGTTTTTGGTTTTTTGTGAAGAAATCGGACTTTATTACAAGCTAGTGGTACAGGGTATCCTAAAGTCGTCCGCGCCCGACTTTACGTCCGCCATTTTTTTGTTTATATTTGATTTAAAAAAAAACACAAAATTTTAAAATTTTGGTGAAATCTTTATTGGAATGGATAGAACGATCAACATAATTTATTGTTTAGATATGATTTCATGCAAATGTTGGCCGCGGCTCCGCTTTAGATGGTCTATGCGCAAGGTCCAATTTTGGCACACTCTCTGCAACATATCGACCGGTATTTCACGAATAAATGCTTCAATATTGGCTTCCAGTGCGTCAATCGTTGCTGGTTTACCCCTGTAGACATGAGGCTCATGGCTATGGCCCCACAAGAAATAATCCAAAGGCTGTTTAATCACACGGTCTAGGCGGCCAGTTGCGGCCGGGTGGCATGTGGTGGCACCATCTTGTTGAAACCACATGTCAGGCATGTCCAATTCTTCCATTTTGTGCAAAAAAAGTCAATCATCAGACGGTAGCGCTCTCCTTTCACAGTAACGTTTGCGTCTTCAAAGAAGTTCGGCCCGATGATAACACCGGCCCATAATCCACACCAAACAGTGACTTTTTCGGGATGCATTGGTAGCTCTTGCAATGCTTCTGGCTGGTCTTCACTCCAGATGCGGAAATTTAGTCACAAGATTCCGAATAGCTCCCTTAGTGCCCATAAACTGCTCATAAGTGCGCGATGCACTTCCTTAACCGAGCATGCATTTTGATAGTAAAATTCAATAATTTGCAAGCGATGTTCGTTCGTAAGTCGATTCATGGTCAAATTATAGACCAAACTGAACATGTTTCACAATAACACAAGACACGATTCACGCGTGATCTGCCAAAAACAGTGTCGCAAAAAAGATACCCTTTATCTTTCTACAAAATCATGTGGCAACACTTTTCTGTCTATTTTATTGAAACATGCACAGTGTATTGTACATCTACATCTTACTCGATATTTTTCCACCAAATCATATGGCAACTCTGTTTTTTCTGTCTAGTTCAGGCATAAGCAATATATCCCCATTTTACAACAATTTTTGCTACGATATATTGGTGTCTCGCTCATATTTTTCTACAAAATCATGTGGCAACACTATTTTGTCGATTTTCTTCGGATGTCCTTTGTATCCAAACGCACTACAGCTACTCCGTGCATATTTTTTAATCAAAGTACAAGCGTTTTGGATATCTGCAGTATAACCCGGCAGTACAACTTATAAATCACGATCTTCATGGCATAAACATTCCTAGGAGTGTATTGCCATGTGTGTGCCTGTAAAACAAGCACTATCACTTCGCACAGACAAACAATTTTTCAGTGCAAGTCCTACCCGCCTAGTCTTTAGCTCACTCGTGCTTTGTCCTCTGACTTGTCCTAGACAAATACGTCTATGTGCGACTACAGCCGCTCTTGGTGACTTGATGGCTCGGTAACACGGTGACAGTTGGTACCTCGGCTTTGCCAACACTCAAATGTCATGGAATAAAGCTCGTCCCTGCTCCGTTGGTTGACCGTCAACGAGAGTCGGTCATTTGACCATTAAAGGGTCTAACTCATCATCATCATCAACACCGTTGGCATTACCCACATCAACAACAGCATCATGGTCATGATCATTACCATCATCACTATCAATATGAACTTTAGCAGGCGTCATATGTGCTCCTATAGTCCTCTGCTCTGAGCCTCCTCACAGAGATTGTTTGAGTTTGCATTTGAGGCACTTGTCAAATGTCAACGGCGTTGCGCTTTAGCTTTAGCTTTATCATCATCGCTTTTGTCTTTTGTCTTTGTGTATGTTGCCAAAGGCTGTGGACATGTTTTAGTCTTTTGATGTCCTCTACCCTCCTCTGTTGAGGCGCATGTGTGTGTGTGCGTGTGTGAGAATGTGTTTATGTGTGTCGTATGCTAATGACACCGGAAGTGCATTTTAATTAATTAATGCGAGTTAATTACAATGGAACTTATTTGAAAAGCTTTTAAAAGCATTTAAAAATAAATATAAAAGTAAACTGCTTTAAAAAGATAAATATAAAGTTTGTTAAAGTGGTAAAGTGGTAAAGGATTTAAAGTGGAATTTTAATCTTTTGTTGTAGAAATGGCACTGTGCTGTGGGGGTCGTTGCTAAGGGCCGATTACGCAAAGGCGTGTGCCTTTGGGCGCCATTTCGTTAAGGGTCTGCGCGCCTTCTTACCGAATTGATTCGTTAGTGGAAATTAAATCAAATAGGAAGTTATTATTGAGGCAATATTATATGTATAAAATATATTTTTTAAATTATAGGAACATTTGTGGTGTATGAAAGTTCTTAGATTTTAGAGATATTTAAAATAATTGATCCTTGGAAAATAAAATGGAAAATGTGGGCACATTTTTTTTTATCAAAAATTTAAAAATTTTTTTAGATTTGTAGCAATTATTATAAATATAAAATATATTTTTTAAATTGGAGAAACTTTTTTAATGTATGGAAGCTCTAAGATAAGAGAGATATTTTAAATAATACTCCTAGGAAAAGAAATGGAAAGTGTGGGGAAAAACTTTTTTATCGAAAAGTAAAAGATTATCATAATTTTGATAAATTCCTGGAGTCTCAAGTTTGAAGAGCATTTTTTTTTTAATAAACGGCACTTTTTGGGTAAATGTGGCAGGCAGCAGAGCCCCCTAATTATAGTATAAACAATATTCGCTTGTACGTGCAGTACATTAATTTTAACAAAATCTTGGGACCCATAACTCCAATTATTCTTCAATTCCATTTTCAAAATATACCTATCCAAATATCATAAAATCCAAGGTCAACTCACAGAAATTCTTCCAATAGCAGTGCAGTAAATGATGTAGCTGGATAAGGTACTGGAAACTGTCGCCAGAGATTTGTAAAAAGTGACTATGCATTTCAATGCATAAAGCAAAACAAAAAAATGGCGTACGTAAAGTCGGGCGCGGACGACTTTAGGATACCCTGTACCATTGAGCTTGTAATAAAGTCCGATTTCTTCACAAAAAACCAAAAACAGAAGAATTTTTAAGCAAAAATTTTTTTTTTGACCGATCGTTCCTATGGGAGCTATATGATATAGTCAACCGATTTCAATAAAATTTGACACAGTGCTTAAATACCTTAAAAAAGATATGAATGCCAAATTTATTTCCAATATCTTTACAAACAAACAAAACACATCGAATTTTGTATAAAAAACGTATTTTTGGACCGATTGGTCCTATGGGAGCTATATGATCTAGTCAAACGATTTGGATTAAATTTAGTACAGTGCTTAGGAACTATAAAATACTAACGAATGTCAAATTTGGTCCCAATATCTTAACAAACAAACGAAACACAACAAATTTTGTTAAAAAATCGATTTTTTGGAAGATCGGACCTATGGGAGCTATATGATATAGTCAACCGATTTTGTTCAAATTTGGCACACTGCTTAAGTGGTCTTAAAAATTTCCAAACGCCAAATCTGGTTACGATATCTTTATTAAAAAACGAAATATAGCGAATTTTTCTTTAAAAAAGTTATTTTGGCCGATCGGTCCTATGGGAGCTATATGATATAGTCAACCGATTTCGATCAAATTTGGTACAGTGATTGGGAACTATAAAAAACTTTTGAATACCAAATTTCGTTACGATATCTTCATAAACAAACGAATTATTCATCTAAAACGCTTTTTTTTGTCGAGGTCGTCTCAAACACCCCCATGGGAGCTATATAATTTATCCCCGATATCAAAAAAATAAAATAAACTTGCCTCCTATGGAATAATATGGGATCTAATGTGAAAGTTTGGTAACTCTAGCTCTTACCATCTCTGAGATCTAGGCGTTCACACGGACGGACGGACGGACAGACGGACGGACAGACGGACAGACGGACAGACGGACATGGGTATATCGACTTCTCTATTCACCCTGATTATATTTTAGGTAACTTTGGGGTGTCTCCGACGTCTCCTTCTATATGTTACATACATTTTCGGCTTGCACAAACTTAATATACCCTTAGTACCATACGGTACAGGGTATAATAATTTCATTTTTTAAAATTAACGCTTTACGGCTTGATTTAAAAAAACGTGTTTTTTGTTTTTATTTATTTGTGACTACTTTAAAAAAAAAAAATGAATTTTTCTTATTTTTTTTTAAGTATGTTCCTTAAATATGAAATTATAGTATTTTTATTATTATTCAATATTTATTAGTAATATTATTGAATATTTTTGAACCACTTTTTTTTTTAATCTAAGCTGACAGAGCGCTATTTAAAAAAAAATATTAAATTTTTAATAACCAACACATATAAAAATAAAAATGATTTTCTTATTTATTTATTTATTTTTAATATTGTACCTTAAAATTAATTCTAGGGAACAAAATGGTTTAGATCTAGAGCATCAAAGACCTTCAGACTTATTTTTTTTTTATTACTATTTTTTTAACTAGACAATTTTTTATATTTATTATTATTAAATATTTTTTATTATTACTATTGAATATTTTTTAACCAATTTTTTTATATTCTTAATTCACAACAGGGCTACTTAAAAAAATATTTTTTAATCAACACATTTTCTTAAAAAAAATGAAATTTTCTTAAAAAAAATTAAATTTTCTTAAAAAAAATGAAATTTTCTTAAAAAAAATGAAATTTTCTTAAAAAAAAAGAAATTTTCTTATGTTTTTTTTTAAAGAATGTAATTAAATATGAAATTTTCTTATTTTTTTAAGTAAGTTCCTTAAATAAATCAACTCCCAAATTTTATTGGTTATGTTGGATTTTTTTTTATGAAGAAACCCAAATTTTTTATACATTTTTATAATATTTTTTGAAATACCTGCTTCCTGAATTTGTAATAAAAAAAAAACAAACATTTCTCAACAAGCGATATTTTAATTATTTCCATTAAATGATGCAATTTCAATAAAAATATTTGCGGTTACACTCAACACAAAAAATTAAACTGAAATTAACCATTTAAAATATAAGAAATTGCCAATTAACCTCAATTAAAACCCAAATCTTGGTGCAGGCAGTTGAAATACGAAAAGCTTGATTTAATTTTCAATTAAGTTTATTTTTTATTGTACACAAATTTTCAGCTTGGCAAAGTTACATGTTTAATTACCAACAATTGAGAATCAAATTAATTTAAGCATTAAAAGTTACAGCTACTTCAATTAAGTTCAATCAATAACAATCACTCGCTCATAAACTGTACTTCAGAAGTACAAGAAGAAGAAGAAAATCTTGTTGAAAGTCAGAAGAAGTTATGTAATACATTTGGTTAAGTATTGTTGACTTGTAAAGTTAACCCATATAATGAATATAATTAATTGCCATATCAACTAAAGTGTCTAACTAATTTGCAAGACATACATAAGTACACACACATACATACATATATAAGTACATGTAGTACATACAAATACTTATATGCATTCACACTCTTGCAACAATGTGGCATAAAATATCAATTATATAATTAGAATTCCATGTTTCCATTTTCATCCAATCCATATGTTGTCATGCCAATTAGAGATGTATTTATGAATAAATGAGTACACTATATGCATAAGTGTGCGTGTGTGTGTTGGTGTGTGTGTGTGTGACTCATTCACTGAATGAGTACAGTTGTGTGCACTTAATTTTTAATTTGATTGTGCAAGCTGCCATAATTTTCATTATAATGCTTAATTGACATTTTACTGCACTATTGTTGTTGGACTTTTTTTACGCACTGTTAATGTCATTAAAACTTGTTACATCCATATTATAACCAATTAAATTACAAAATAATAATAAAAAAACACAAGAGGCATAAATTATTGTAATAATAGAAATTGTTGCTGCAACTTTTTTGTTCTCTAGAGGAAAATCTTTTTGTTGTTCTTGTTGTTGTTTTTGGCCACTCGACAAAGTAATGCGGCCAAAGTTGGTAGAACTTTTTTTCGCTTTTTTTTTTATTTTGGCGCAATAAACTGAGGCCACATTGTTATATAGATATGGTTTATATACATACATATATGTACATATATACAAATACTTTGGTCCTTACACGTACATGGAGTGCATGTTGTATATGCCTGCAGTTATAATGCCCTGTCAGGGTGTCGTCCACTTTATGCACAATGTCTGGGCAAGCACAATAACTTTACAGCAAGTGTGTACACTTAGAGAAACTGGGGGACGGCAGAGAGAGCGAAAAGTTCCATAATCCCTTGGAATTTTGAAAAGTTTGTTAGGGCACGTATAAAATTGTAGGTACAAAATATATTATGTTATAGCTCCCTATTTGCAGCACAGGGCGACAAAATATACTAAAGAACGTTTATTATGAACTTTGACCTTGATCATCTTGAAATGCTGTCTTGGTTTGGAAATTTTACATAACGAGTTATTCATTTTTAGACCTCGTAAAAAAGGTATACTAGATTTGTAAGTAACGGACTGAAGGAGGCGTGGCAGACGAAAAGTCCTTTATATCAAAAAAAACTGTTGCCTGTAAAGTCGGTTTTACGTGCGAAGATTTTACGTGACAACGTCTTTTTCTCGAATATGAATATTATTAAATTGCACAATAGGAACAAGGAATTGAATGAAAATAAGAATTGCACAAATTTTAACTATAGAAATATATTTTGTTTACTAAAACATTGTACATGTAAACTAAAACTTAACTATTTCCTATTTGAGTGATTTTGATAAGGATAGGACGATGATAAGAGAAATAGGAAATGAAAGGAAGTGTTTCTGCTGTAATGTGTCTTGCGAAAGTCAAGTCGATGGTTGTTTCTTTTAACGTTGTTGACTTAGAAACGTTTGATACGCAATCAAGATTATACGTATATTTCATGAAATTATGAAACGAGTTGTCAGACTTTACGTTTTCGTATCTCTTAATAAAATAAAATTTTCTCGGCAGTAGATAATAAAAAATAAATAATAGATAAAAAAAACACACACACACACACAGATTACGATGGAAGTTGATATTACAAGTATGCATTTGCAGATTGCCGTTACGCGTTACGGTAATGTGTAACGCGTTACGCGTTACGGTAATGTGTAACGCGTTACGCGTTACGGTACAGTCGTTACACTTTTTCATAAGTGACACCCAGCCCAACCTAATTTAAGACGTTGTCACGTCAAAAGCTTATCATAACCTCGGGTAGCTATTGAGCCATGCCTGTCAGTATGATTTCTGAGGATATATGAGCTAGAGACACGAAACTTTACAAGCAGTTGCGCATTGTTCCTCAGAAGATCAAGGTATGTTGAATCGTATCAATATATTTACCCTGTATCTCTCCTCAGAAGGGGTTTTTATATGGAAGTAGTGATTGGCCGATTAAAAATGGGCTCACTACCGAATTACAAGCACACAAAACCAAGGAGAAATATCTGGATGTTACTCAGCACGTCGACGACCAGTACTTAATATTCACGATCGTAAGGTTATGCTCTGTATTTGGTTCGACCAGCTCGGTGTAGTATACTATGAGCTTCCGAAATCTGTTGAAGCCATCACAGGAGATCGGTATCGAAAGCAATTGATGCGTTTCATCCTATCATTGAAGGATAAAATCTCCCAGAGCTCAGATCGACACAGTCATTCTCCAGCATGATGATGACATTTCGACCAGTGATCGATACCTGGAGACGTACTCTCGAGATATTGCTGCTTTGGATTTCCATAGGTTTCGACTTAGAAATTTCGCCCTTATGACAGAAGTCAAAAAATGGAGCCATTCGAGGGTCGCTTCAGAACGATTGGCAGTTTTTTTCGAGATGGTGTCTTATAACTCTACTAGTAAAGATGGGAAAAAGTAGTCAAAAACTAACGATAGGCGGCAATCTTAATAAGAAATATGTTGCCACGTTTTGTAATAATACTTCAAATCATTGAGAAAAACAGCGGAAGCAAACGAGGTAGTATCTCTACTATAGTTTAAGCAATCGAAGGTTATTTTGATTAAAAAAAAAATAGGTCCAATGTTAATCATTCTCGTAACTTATCTTGAGCATTCAAAGTTGCATTGACGAATTAAAAATAATGACTTGGTTGCAGAATAGTTTTGGTACTCTAATGACACAATGTCATATAAATTTTTATATTGATACCCTCGGGGCTGTTCTCGACGGTATCTGATCTCCTCCATCCCCAACAGGTTGGAAAAATGAGTTGACAGTTTTTGCGATCTCCGATATACATATACACTACAAAGTGAAAAACCCCCGCTCCTCGCTTAATATTATTTATTTATTTATTTCACAGAAACTTCAATAAGGACTGATACAAATATTGACGACCCATTTAATATTTATATTGTAAGTTTATTTTTACTTATTGTTATTTATATTTATAATATTATAATAATGCCTTTGTTTATAAATTATGTGGTTCACTTTGTTAGGAAAAATTAATAATGGTAAAAGTGCACAATAGCTAACATTTAATAAAAATAAAGAGCATTTATGCTTGACTCAGATCTTTGACTTCTATTCTGGTTGGTTATTTTTATACTTATTGGTCGCGCATTCTTGCTTTCCTGCCTCGTTGTAAGAGTTGCTTTTTCGTTACTCAGGCATTTCTGCCATTTTACCACAATGCCAGCACTTTAAATATGTATTTTCTTTTTTTATATACAATGAGTAATCTTTCATTAAAACAAAAACTGTTCATATAAATTTATTGCCTTCCAACATATGACTTATTTCAAAATTATCTAACCTAAAAGATAATCTAAATGTATGGACGTGCGTTTTAGTTAGTAGATTTAGTAAATCATTAAAAGATATAAGATAAAGAAGAAAGATATAAGAAATTTCACCAGAAATTATATATATTCTTTTCGATATACATATGTAATGCAATAGAGAGAAGCAAAAGACACGGATCATAAGGATGCCACTGGACTGAATTAGTATTATCCAGTCGGTTTATTCATATCTTGGCTCACCCAAAAAATTTGAAGATCTCGACAAATCAACGAATTTCGGGAACAACAGCTTCCATATATTCTGCACGGATCAAGATCGGATTAAAATTTCAAGTTATAGTGTGTATGACGATTATGCTATTATTTAATGAAAAAAAACAATCGCTCCAGAGGGATTTAGTATTCCGAAGTGTATAGCCCGACGTTATAGCCTAATATTAACAGAAAAATTGATTCCAAAAAACCCTTAAGAAAACCACGTTGAAAAAAACGATTTTTTGTGATGACCTAACTTTGAAAAAAAAGTGCTGTCAAGAGATCCTTTTTTCTTTCTATAAGAATAACATGGTAAGCTTTATTTCAAAATTGAATAAATCGAAATTTACTAGACAGAATTTTTATCTGATCCTATAAATACCATTATGTAATATATACGACTTAATAAAATAGTATAGTCCAGTAGCTTTGGCTAAGATAACATGCTACATAATTATGGTTTAACACCCATCTACAATCTCGATTTATTAAAGTTAGCTAGTCGTTACAATAGCTTTTAAAATACCATCCGTTTATTGAGATTATCTTTAAGATAAAAGTTAATGTAGAGTTCAATTTGGACATTTTGTTGGAGTGCCTGTGTAATTGATGCACTATTTGCCAATACATTTTTACGCACTTAATATGTTTTCTACTCTATTATAGTATAATAAAATTAGGGCAATTTTGGCTTTAGCCTAATAATCAAGTGATAAGTTTAGAAAAATATGAAAACTGTTATACTTCATTTAGTTTTAAATATATTGCAATAACAAGAATATCCTAAAACAAATTGATGATAGATAAAGTATTTGAGCGATGATGAATTAATACAAACTAATTTAAAATTGTTCAACTAGGGTTTATTTTTGTTTATAATTTCTAAATAATAAAATAAAAATAGACTAAAAAAAAGGTATTTATTTATTTTATTTATATAATTATAAAAAATAAAAAATTTGAGGTGTTTAATATATCTATTATGATTTAAAATGTAATTATTACGTTTCAGTAATTACATAAAATTCATAACGTTTTTTAGCAGAATAATTATAAAAATTTATATTAATAGAGAATTCGCTTACAAAATGGTATTTTTTTTAAATTCTAAAAATTAGTGTCCTTATCTTGTTATGAAAAATTGGGCTGATCGTTAAGAATGCTCGTAGATGAGATGCAGATAATTTCTAGTCGTTTTCGGCTTCTCTTGAACTTTTTTTCTATAGTTCATAATACGATTCTACAGATATGAAGCTTGAGTTTATGATGCAAAAGCCATTGAGAGGTATCTGGGGCTGATTTATTCATGTGAACGTCTCAATAAAATTTTTTTAACTCAACCAAGGCTTTGAGAAGCTATTGAGACTTATGTATACATAAATATTTCCTAATTATTTCTTTCAGTGTATATGCAATTGTGTGATTACGATATGCAGTCGGAACATATGCCACATAAGGCATAAGTAATCAAGCAACTCGAATATATTTTGTGTCAAAGTGCGATTGCAACTGAATGCAAATGTTCTGTAGTATTATATAATGCATATTATTTGAGGCAAGTTAATGTGTTCTAAAAGGTTTTCAAGTTCTGTCTATCTATATTCTATATATGGTTTTCGAGAAGTGAGTACTCAACAGCTTTGCACAGCAGTAGGTGCCATATCCAACACTTAAAATAAGTATTTGCATAATTTTGAGGCACTATGACTCTCGAGAAGATTTACCTTGAGGCCAGCTGTTGACCAAGTTCTAATTTAAATGTCTGTATTATAATTTATGGCCTAGTGAAAGCTGCAAATGTGGCAAAAGCAACAACTAACAGCACAAGCCAACACGTTTTGGTTAAATGCTCAAACAAGAAGATTTTGAAGCACTATGTTACTTGGGTTTAATAGGCCGAAAGGCAGTGGCGTAGAGACTAGGGGGGTTAATATGTTCATAGTAATGTTTGTAGGTAAAGTTGTAGGTGAATTTTAAAATATGATGTTGTATATAATTAAAAAAAAATAATATTTTTTCATAACATTTTATGCTTATTAAATTTTCATCGTTACAAATTAAAATAAAAAATAAATTTTAATTTTAATAAAATAATAAATATATATCGGTGAAAAAAAATGAAGCGGGCCTCATTTTAACCAACCTCCTCCGATTTTTATGATTTTTACATAACTTGAACAGTAACAGCCAACTGGCATCACGTAAAATTTTATTGCAAAATTCCGATTATTTATCGAGTTATCGATAGCTGAATATTGGGTTTTTCATTTTTGGACTATTTTTTGATAAGCAATATCTTGTAAACGAATTGGGGTATTGACGTGAATTTATTTCACCATAACAGATAAAATATTATATATTTAATTATATTTTTTGTTATATTTCATATATAATTTTATTTTTTTTAAAAACCTAGGTTATTTGTCTGGAAAATCGAATAATTTTCTTAAAATGTAAATTTAGTTTTTATTTTAATTATTTTATTTATTTTATTATTTATAGTTCTTTTTAACTATAATAAAACGTAGCCATAAATATTAATCGATTTATACAAAAAAATGAATATATAAATTAATACTTAATACGAAAATAATCGAAACTGGTAACTTTTTCCTCGACCTCTTCGATTTTGATGATTTTTATATATTTTACTAGCCAATAGTAGCCATGGCCAATTTTATTGCAAAATTCCGATTATTTTTCGAGTTATCGAAAATTGAATATTGGATTATTTAGTGTTAGACTTTTATTGACAATCTATATTTCCCAAACGAATTAAAATATTGACGTAATTTTTTTAAGATAGATAAAATATTGATTTAAAGAATTTTTTTTATTTTTTTAACATCCCTTTTTATTTTTCAACAATTTTGTTTTATTTTAAAGCTCAAAACTCATTTCCGACTTTAAAGAAAAATTTTTAATGCCATTTTGTTATTATTATGGTTCAGTCTTAAAATGAAAATTCAGTTTTAATAATCTATTCGAAGAAAGATTAAATATTGATTTGGGAAAAATATAATTTTTATTTTTTAAATCTTTTCTAAGTTATTTTAAATTTTTATTTTAAATTTGAAATTTCAAAGTAATTTCCACTTTATTTTCAATTCGAAATGAAAATTCATTTTTAATAAGTCATTGAATCAATTATTGATTTAAGAAAAAATAATATTTGTTTTTTTCTAAGATGTTTTCCATTTTTTCAAGTATTTTATTATTAAATTGAATGTTTAAAAGTCTTTTTCCAGTTTAAATAAAAATGCAAATTGTATTTTATAATCTGTTCTAAGATAGATAAAATATTGATTTTATTTTATTTTAAGATTTTGTTAACAATTTTGTTAACAATTTAAATTTAAAAGTTCAAGAAATGTTTATTATTATTATATTTCAGTCTTAAAATAAAAAATTATATTTTTTTTAATTCTAAAGATAAAATATCTATTTAAAAAATATTTTGTTTTTTTTAATTTTTCAACTATTTTTTGTTTTAATTTCAAAGTTCAAAAGTCATTTCCTTCTTTAAAGAAAACTGTTGTAAGAATATAATTTTATTATTATTATGATTCAGCCTAAAAATGAAAAAATTAAATTATTAATAATCTAAAGACTAAATATTGATTTAAAAAAAATTTAATTTTTATGTTTTCTAAATTTATTTAACCATTTTTGTTTTTAATTGAAAGTTCAAAGATTATTTTCAACTTTATAGAAAAATTCTAATTATTATTATTTTTTTAAATCTTTTTTTAAATTTATTTAACAATTTTTGTTTTTAATTGAAAGTTCAAAGGTTATTTTAAACTTGAAAAAAAACTATTAATGTAATTTTATTATTATTTTAATTCAGTCTAAAAATGAAAAAATTAAATTTTTAATAATCTAAAGATCAAATATTGATTTAAAATAAAAAAATTTTATTATTATTATAATTTAGTCTAAAAATAAAAAAATTAATTTTTTAATAATCTATTCGAAAATAGATAAAATATTTATATAGAAAAACTACTTTTTTTTTTTTGTTTTTTTAGACCTTTTTTTAAATTATTCAACAATTTCAACATTTTTTTTTTTTAAATTTTATAGTTGAAAAGTCATTTCCCACTTTAAAGAAAAAATGTTAATGTCATTTTATTATTATTAAAATTCAGCCAAAAACAGAAAAATCAAATTTTTGATAATCTATTCTAAGATATATAAAATACTTCTTTAATTTTTCAACAATTTTTTTAATTAATTAAAGTTTAAAATTTAAATTAAAAAGTGTAATGCCATTTTATTATCATTATAATTCAGTCAAAAATAAAAAATCAAATTTTTTTATTATCAATTCTAAGATAAATAAAATGTTGATTTTATATTTTAAAAAAATATTTTTTAAGTTTTTTGAATAATGTTTTTTTTTTTAATTTAAAAGTTCAAAAATCATTTCCTATTTAAAGATAAAATGTAATTGTTATTTTATTATTTTTAAAAATCAGTCTAAAAATTAAAGATACAATTTTTTATAATCTATTCTAGATAGATAAAATATTGATTTAAAAAAATATATTTTTTATTGTTTTAAGATCATTTTTTAAATTTTTGCAACCATTTTTTAATTTTAATTGAAAGTTCAAAATTTATTTCCCGCTTTAAAGAAAAAATTTATTTTACCATACCATACCATTTTATTATTTTGAATAATCTATTCTAAGATAGATAAAATATGGACTTAATAAAAGATTATTTTTCATATTGTTAAGATCTTTTTTTTTTTTAATTTTTTGAACAATTTTTTGCTTAAAATTGAAAGATCAAAGAGTCATTTCTCACTTTAAAAGAAAAATTTGTATGTCATTTTATTATTATTATTATAAGTATAAATGCAAATCCAGTAACTTGATAAATAATAGTAAAAAATTGGCCAAAATACGTGAAATTTTCGACGATGTATATTTTTTGTCCATATTCCTTATTCTTTCAGCACATTATATTTTTTTAAGATTGTTCGTCAAATCGACGAAGGTGTTGCTTAGTAGGATTTTTTATTACAGGGCAGATCTTGTTATTATTTCATTCGTGGGGTTTCTTAGTATATTATTTTTCTATAAAAAATCTGTTCATTTTTTTTCCAAAGATGAAAATTAATTTGGATTATTTGAGCTGTTTCTAAGATTTCTAATTTTTCATACAAGTTTTGGTAAACTATTTGTTATCTTCAGTTTTTTCCAAGTCGCTTCCAAATTCATCGTTCATGGATTGCCCACCCCTAAAGTTTATTAACCGGCTACGCCTCTGCGCCCTAAACCAATTTTATATTAAATATTTGTTATAGATTTGTCAAGTGTTTATTGGGCTTTTGTTGTTATCGTTATTGTTGCTCTTTGAAGTTGGGAATCATTCAGTTTGTCAATTGCCCGCTTGACATTATTATTTGTCAAATACTCGAGTCAGGACAAGTGTAAACTCGGAAATTAAACAGCTGCAATTATGAGTGGACCCTACTTTAGGTAGTCAAGTGAAAAAGCTTTTCTAACTACTTTGTCTCAATTTTCCGCAAGTTTCTCCAAAAGGAAAAACTTTTCACTGCAAGTTAAACATGAAGCAGGCCAGAAGCAAAATGCGCGCTGTTGACAAAGGTGCTGAAGGGTACTTTTTGCAGCGACTATAGCAAATTCTCAAAGGTAACTCGCTCGGTGCACTGCACGAAAAGAACGTCTAAATTTGTGCCCAGCTATGTAGAGTATAGAATTTCGAAAAATTTGCATATTATTTATTAGTTAGACTAAGTGTACTACAAAAGTTTTGGTATTTATTGTAGCATACTTATTGGCGCCTACGTGTATGCAATGAAAGTTAGTTCCGTGTGCATCTCTCAATGCACTTCGCGCTTTTCCGCTCTCTGGAGAGAGGCGGAAGTAGCAGCGGCAACAACTAACAGAATGTGGAAAAGTTTGCTACGGCAACGGCAACTTTTCCCAGCTGTAATGATGACGAAGAGGAAGAAAAAGATGATGAGTTTTTTTTTCTTTTCTATTTTTCATCTATGGAATAATATAAATTAGACAAGTTTTGTAGCTAGTGTTGAAGTTAGAGAGCGTTCATTAGTTAGCAATAAGTGAAATATAACAACGGTGTGACAAAATGCGAAAAGTGTTGGAGAGTGCCTAAAAGTTAAAGAGAGACGTTGCTGTACTTTAAGGCAGCTTAAATATTAGTATATTAAGGTTGCCGTATCTGGCTGAGACGTTAAGTGACGTCATAATGATGTCAATATGTAATGGAACTCACATTGTTTATGGGGCGTTAGATGATATTGCAAGGGTTATAATATTTAGCCTGCGCGATTGAGAAATTTGAGTATATCGCTTAATTGCAGGGTGAATTACTAATGTCCAAGTCCTTACTCCCTACAACTCATGAAAGAGGAGTTGAGTTGGGTTCAATACGCTGCTTAGTTACGACAGAGGTTATGCAATGGTTTTCCTTTTGTTTTTCATTCTGTTGCCTAGGACATGTAGATGGAGTTGTGGAGTGGATTAGGTTGTAGCGATGACCTCACTGTTCTGCACTACGTCATCTTTATTTGTTTGACCATGTAAATATGACCAGAGCACTTGCAAATGTTTATCAAATATGATGTACATCTTTAAATCATCTTTTAGTAATATATTGTAGTTCCATCATATGCTCCGACCAGGAGTGACATATATTATGTATTCAATTTTTCTTTTTTTTTTACTAAATTGTGATATGAACTGCATGTCAAGGAATAAATAATAATATGATGTAGTGAATTATGAATATTTTTTGCATATATTGTATCTCTTCTTTTTTCAAATATTTAGAACTCTCCAATGCAATCCAGAAGTAAACATTTTTTTAAAATTAAATCTAGTTCTATTGTATTAAATTTGTTATTAGTCAGCCTTTTCAAGGCCTCTGGTCCTCTTTGGCAGCAAAAAGGATTTTTAAGCTGTCTATATTAAGCAGAAGAGGAATTTCTTCTACGACAGCTGTAAACCTCAAAAAGCTACTTTTAATATGCTTTTATTATTATTATTGTGTTCTTAATCAGGAGCCGGTTCAAGTCAACAAATGGAAGCGATTGTTTGCAATGCCTGCCGAGCTCACAAGCTTCTTTTGTATATCTGGATGATTGGATTCCGACTAACAAGCCGGTTAGAACAAACAATCCACAAATTGGAGGGACTTCTACTACGAAAGTTCCAGACCTAACAAACTGCTTGTGATGGCAATTGGTTGTAGACTAGGCTTAGGCCTAGTTCAGTTTGATCTAGGAAACGAACTACATTGCCGGGCAACACTTACCGGACACTTAAGAATTTTTCGGAGCTGATTAGCGAACTCGAAAAAACTTCGACTGATTGATCGAATAAGTATATTGAAATTTCAGCAACATAAATTAATCGATAAACTAAGTTAATCAGTTTTGTCTGTGCAGTAAACATAATTTCTCGAAGCTTCTTGTTTCAAGATAGAACGTCGAAAATTATGGAGTGGCCGGCCGAGTCCCCTGATCTAAGTCCAGTCGAACTTCTTTAGGATGAACTTGATAGACAAGTCAGGAAACAGTGTCTAAAACTCTCTGAATTGCTTTAAAGAAGACGTGGGTGCAGCTGGAACTAGCAGTTCTTGAAAAATGCGTGAACAGAATGCCTCGAATTGTTGCATAAGTGTTAAAAGCAAAAGGTGGGTATTTGGACGAGAAAAAAGTATAATTCATGAAGTAATTTATTGAATTCATTAAAAATAAACAATCTTTCAAAAGTTTTTTTTACATCCAACAATAGTTTCAAACAGTGGCGGACCCACGGGGGGGTTTCGGGATCGGACCCCCCTTCGGGATCAGAAAACTCAAAATTTTTTTTTGCTTTACACTTACAATTAATTCAAGGATAAAAAGACAAGGTTTAAAATTAAAAACGAAAATAATCTCGTTTATTTGATCTTATGTCTACAAAATATCAATAATTCATGTTGATTAAGGTTTTGAAAATTTCATTACAGAATAGTTTCATTCCATAATTAATCGTTTTTTAATTTTCGAGGCTTTTTGAAAAATTCTTTCAGAATTTCGTCTTCAGTCAAATCAATCCGGTTATGGATATTCAAAGCAGCTAGACCATTAAGGCGCACTTGTTCCATCGTATTCCTCAAATAATAAATAATCCGAAGCATCATCTGCCAATTTTGTGGTTTCTCCCAGATCTTGATTTTTCAACTGCAATACTCGACTCAAAGGCAGAACAATAGAATTAATGGATTCCATTGTATGACACGAGATTTGAAATTCTGTAGTCAAGATTGCCGTCAAAAGTTGAGAAGTCTTTTGTGAAGTATCACGGTCTTTCCACATTTTTATTTCCTCTAAAGCTTCAATAACAGCTGGCTGGAGTTCGACATATGCTGAAACTGCTTCGTGGGACTGAGCCCATTTTGTAGGACATATAGATTTCAATTTCTGTCGTCTTCCCTCACTTTTCGTCGTCATTTTGGAAATTTCATCTTTAAGAACACTTTGTCTCTTGGGCCAGTGGAAAAATGCTTGGATTGTCCCAATAATTCCAAGCGCGTTTTTTATACCAGATACTTCGAAGGCTGCGTTAATAGTCAAACTGAAACTATGGGCAGCGCAATGCACGTAAATTGATCAACGATAGTGTATTCGCACATATGCCTGTGCTTCATGAAATTCGCCTCATAGACATTCGCATCAACAATGAAAAATATGGCACCAGCAAGAGAGCCATAAGTAAAATTTACTCTACTTTATTAATTCTACCATGGCTTCGACCAATGACGAAGCACTCAGAAATGAGCGCGTTTCCTTATATTGACCGCGCGGTATTTTTCCCCACCTCCGTCTCTTTGACCAATAACAAAGCGCGCAGCAGTACGCGGAATGCTTTTTTTATACTAGGAAAGGAATAGATTGAAACTTGTCGCTCGTTTCCGCGCGAACCGAGTTTCAAGGCGCGTGCTCACATATCCGGGCAGAATAATAATAATAAAAATTATAAAAGATGGATTTCTCTGGACAGATTTCTCTGGACCCCCCTTACCAAAATCCTGGGTCCGCCCCTGGTTTCAAACGTTTATGATAAATTTTTTAAATTTTAAGGAGTAGTTATTGGATGTCCAGCAACTTTTGCCCGGCAGTGTAGCTCTTTCAAAGGGAGCATTTGAAGGTCTTAATTTTCTAGTAGGTAGCAACTAAAATTTTGTGTCTTACTTCATATGATACATTTTCTTGTGATACATCTCGGCTCTGACCCGTCTTTTTAAATTGTAAGACGTAAATTCTGACCTTAACAGAATATTCGAGCTCTCTTTTATTTATAATAAACTTCGATATATCGATAGATCGACATTTCGCAGCTAAGAACATCGTTATTGTTCCAGTACTAATTCTTGTGTCTTGAGTCAGTTCTAATTTACAATCAATAAATGATATATTTTAGACCAGAGTGCTTAGGCAATGTTAGTACTACGTTGAAGCAAAACCATTACGAGTTCGTCTGTTCCCTTGTATCTTTCAAACTACCCATCATAATTTGATGAATGAGGCGTCTTTGGAAGCGTTTTGAGAGTTCGATGGTTATAGGCTATGTAATGTTACATTTGATAGAGCATGGCTTTAAAATTTTTAATTAATGGAGTGAAGACTATTATATGAAAGGGCTTCACTGTCAAATTTTGAAAACATACTGCATTTATGTCGGAAATAGTTAGTGGCTTTGCCCTGATTAACTCAATCAAAAAAGTAATTGAATACAACGATTTAAATGTTATAAGGCCACTAATATACTCTGAACATCACCATATAAGTATTTATCGTATGTATACAAAAAGTTTCAAAAAATGAATTAACAACCTATGAAAATTAATTTTTCTGAGAATATTTTCTGCTTTTATAATACTTTGTAGAACGTGATTTTGCGGTAGACGGGTCATAATGTTTTTAACTTATTCAAAATATTTTTTTATTTTTCTTTAAATTAAATTAAAAAATGTTTAGAGACCTGGGGATCTTCCCCGAGCTTGCTTCGCTTGCTACCCCACCAATCTTACCACATCAGATAGGACGAAAGTTACATTCTTCTCGAACCGATTAATTTACCATTTGTTAAATTTGTACTCCGATGTCACGAAAGAGCTTTTTATATGGAATTATTGACGCTCTGAGAAACGCAAAAGATAATCCGTCTAGAGTTTTTGTCAGGCCACAATGCCCACCAAATTGTGATTTATACATTTTTTTGCATTTGCTTTTCGTTAATTTAACTAGTGTTTTTAGAGAGTGGCTTGCAGATATAAAAATCTGGCTTATCAGAAAAAATGATTGTTTTGCGAAATTACGAAAAATAGTTGAATTACAATACTTGCATACTTTGGTAATGCGTAGCTCTACAACACAAACTCCCCATGAGTCTATTTACTAAGTACCAAAGAATTACGTCAAAATATTAGACATTTGGTATATGTTACACTTGGACTTTTAGCCACTTCCCTTCATTCAACAAAATTTTCTAAAGGTCAAGATAAAAAAGCTTATCGTCTCTATTGATAATGCTGATCTACTTCTAAAGGGAAAGCTCGGATTCGGGAATATAGTACGATTTATTCGTCCTAGAAAAGATTAATAGCAAGAATTCATTTGATGGATATGAATAGCAAAATGGATTTATAAGTCAGATGAATTTAGCTTTCCATTTCCCAATCCAACTAACTTAATTTTACGCTCGTTGACCAGCGAAAATAATACGCCACCTATAGTACAATTTTTACACCCTCCAGTCTTATTCTTTATATGGTAAATTAATTTAATTATCGATAAAACCAAAGCTCTAAACTTTTTAAGTAAAACTTTGCCCTAATACCAACCAAAGAGTCACTTAGATCTGACCACTGATAGGGGGTCAAACTCATCTAAACAAACATTTCCTTGTCTCAAGAACAAGAGAGAGAATTATCACATATACTCGTACACTGTGCGTGTGCCGACTGCGCTGTAGCAGAATATGACGTTATGCAAATTGAGAGATTACCCATCACTAATCTAGATGGTACTGATATCTATTTGGATAAAAGTTCTAACCGCTCCTCAAGAAGTGGTAGGTTTGATGGGCTCAACCCTCGGAAAACTTTTTGTATTGATGTTCTATAAGCCCCAAAATTAAAATTGTCAAACCTCACAATCGTACCAGCTTCGCTTCTCCAGAAAATTAGATATAGTATGTATTATTTACCAGCGGCATGGATGTAGTGGCTATAAGGCTATTTCTTTTTGTCTTATTCTATTTTGTTATTTTTTAATAATTATACCCTGTACCGTTTGGTACAAAGGGTATATTAAGTTTGTGCAAGCTATAAATTTATGTAACATATAGAAGGAGTCGTCGGACACACCCCAAAGTTACCTAAAATATGATCTGGGTGACTAGATCTCAGAGATGGTAAGAGATAGAGTAACCAAACTTTCACATTAGATCCCATATTATTCCATAGAAGACTAGTTTATTTTATTTTTTTGATATCGGGGTTAAATTATATAGCTCCCATAGGAGTGTTTCAGATGACCTCGAAAAAACAAAGTTTTAGATGAATAATTCGTTTGTTTATGAAGATATTATTACCAAATTTAGCATTCGACAGTTTTCCCAGGCATTGTACCAAATTTGATCAAAATCGGTTATCTATATCATATAGCTCCAATAGGGCCGATGTTCCAAAAAATCGATTTTTGAACCAAATTTGTTGTGTTTCGTTGGTTTATAAAGATATTTTAACCAAATTCGGCATTTATATCTTTTTTAAGGTATCAAAGTACTGTATAAAATTTGATAAAAGTCGGTTGACTATATCATATAGCTCCCATTGAAACGATTGGTAAAAAAAAAATGTTTGCTTAAAAATTTTTCTGTTTTTGGTTTTTTATGAAGGAATCTAATTTGGCAATCAAATGTCTTTGAAGTTTTTAAGCAATAAACCGGATTTTATTGCAATCTCGTGGTACTTGGTATCCCAAAGTCGTAGATATACAATTTAACTTTAAAGACAATGTCCACTATTGTTAAAATAGACTCCTTTAACAGAATTAAGAATACGAGCAGCACACTTAGTCCGGAAAGTAGTTAGATATGGATTCTCCAGGCTGGTGTAAGGCTGCCAAGTGACATATGTATTTAAAATATACAACAAAAAATTTTAAAAATATTTTTAAGCTTCAGGCTAGCTTCAAACCTGGAATGATTTGTGTTCAAGACAACATAGCTGCCTATATATTAAATTGTATAGTTTTTAAGGATTTACTAAAACCACACTAAAAACTTTAAAAACCACATAAAGCACTATATAAATGCAAACGCTTTGTGTTTAATATTTATATTATATAGATGGTTTTTTAAAATATCTTTTTGTTGTAATAAATTCCATTGAATTGCTGAACAATTTGAGCGTTGAAAATGCCTTTAAGCCTTTTAACATTTGCCTCACTTAACATTTAAATCAAAATAAATTTTTTTAACCGTCATTTTTCAAGCTTTCACGCCAAACCCGACTCACGGACAGATGGACGGACAGACTGACGGACGCACTCACTCAACACAGGCCAAAATGTAAATGTAAATGTATTCCGGCGGAATGTGGAATCCGAGTGGCGGAGTACAGGAATACATAGGTAAAACGTACGACGTGTGTGGCCTGCAAACAGGAAATTGCAAAATCACAAAAAACAGGTGAAAAAAAAACGGAAAACAAACTACTAGGGGCGGTAGGTAGCACGTGGGCGTGTTACGTGTGGCACTTGCAACAACAAAAACAACAACAACAACACGTAGGTGTGAACGTCAGGTGTCAACGTAATTGACACTAAAATGCGACAGCTTGCGGTTAATTAGTTGAAACGTATGTTGGATAGTTTTCCTCCTCGGCCATGTCCAGAGATGGTAAAATGGAAAAATCTGTCTGTCACATTTGTATGTCATCATATCGTCATCATCAGAGAGAGAACTGGGCCAACAGCTTGCAAACTTGTTGCAGCAAAAAAGGAAATTTTTACCATTTTGCAAAATGGCATGAAATTAAAAATGGTTTGGATTCGATATAAACAAAAATGCAATTTATTTGTAAAGTAAATTTAAATTGAATTGCGTTTTGCAAGTCATATACCAGGCATAATTGCCAGCAGTCAAGAACCGGAAATGGGTTGGTTGGTTGCTCCTGCTCGGATACGAGGGCGTGCATTGGGCGTGGCATAACTGGGCTTGACTGGTTAACTGGCAACCGCACTTGTTGGCATCATCGTCGTCGTTGTAGTCGTCGTTGTCGTTGGAGTCGTCAGTGGCAAGGCAGTCAGTCGCGTTGTTCTGATGCTTGAGAGGAGGAAGCCATCTTTGACGGCTTCTTAATTAAAAGACTGTCAATCTGTGAGTGTAATATGTATGTGAGTGTATGCTTCTGTGTGTGTATGTATGTATGTGTGTGTGTGTGTGTGTGTGTATGCGTTATGCAACGGGAACTGTCAAGCCGGCAGAGCTGCGCTCAACCGAGTGCTATTGTTAGCGCCAAGTCATGCACATGCAAAGAGAGAATAAAAAAGAAGATTAAAAATAACAAGAAATGAAAAGGAAAATTATGTTTTGAAACGCCGAAGTTGAAATACTCTTTTCGGAATGTTGATTATACAAGGAATATGTCTGTGAGCTGAAAAGTAAGACTTCATTCTTCAGCATGATAAACACTGAACCATCCATATGGCATGTCTATTTTTTTATTCTTATCTTAGGCTATGTAGTAGTGGCAAAATACCTCCTAAATGCCAATCTAAGCATTAAGCTTTATAATTTTCAAAACAAGTAAGAAATGCCCTTTGGGAGATAGCGCTTCTTCCAAAACACTCAAACCGTTTAAATAAATATTTTTATACACGAAAAAAAATCACATGAAATAAGAATAGTAGAAAACTCGGCTCACTTTCTGCATTCAAAAGAATTTGAACAGCGTTTTTGACATGAAGCTTTTGATTTCTTTCACGTGGTTTTCCATTGCTGACGAATTAACCTTTAGAGAAATATTCTCCCATGACTTTTTCTTAGTGTGAAACAGATCTATTTCGAATTTCAGGATTTTAATTTGTAAAGGTAAACCTATATTGGCAACATTTTAAGCTGCTCGTGATAAACCCGTGATTGCCAAACATTGCATGAAGAGTGACGATCACAATCGCTTGCTCATTCAGACAAAAGCCGAGCGTATGACGTCATTACAGCATTCTCCTGCTGAAAGAGAAAAAATGTGCTTAGTCCTCAACCTACCTTCTTTGAAGCATATTCACGTTGCTTTGCATCGTATATTTTGTAAAAATATGTCAGGCATACCAATAGGGTTACACATTTCCTTGTTATCCCATTTATGATCCTTAGACTGAATACTTTAATAAAGGTACGATAATAATAAAAAATACTAACTTAGCGCGCATTTATTTGATATTTTGTTCTCAGTATAATTCGTGACCGCGCCAAATTTGACAGTCCTGTCGATCATATTTTGCTAAAGTAGTTTTGGCAGTGGACAAGTTTTGCCACGATCTGAATCGACTCCACCCTCTGGAATTCATTTGGGTGCAGTCGCTTGTGACACTCCATAACAACTTGGCTGGCATTTCGGAATTTCTACTTTGCGCAAAGTACGAACCATCGTAATACCTTTCCATATTGGTATTTAAGACAAGCAGGGAGGCACCACCATGGCTCAATGGAGAGCGACTGGTTCATTCATAGGGAATCATGGGAAGTCGTCTGCGCCCACTGTAGTTGGTATGTTACGTTATGTTTTTATTGTTTAAAATTTTTATAAAATAGAATGTTGGCATCACTAAGCATGTTTTTGAAGCGCTTCAATTCCATTTTCTTAATTACCCTTGAGAATATAACAGAAAATAAATAATTACAAAATTTTTTGGAGTGCTTATCACGTTCAATGTAGAATTGTAGGCCATTCCATGAAAAATGCTTTCCCCCAAAGCATTTAAGTTTTCTAAAATTTTGCATCTTATTATTGAAACTTTGTAAAATTAACGTAACTCTGTCATAATTCGTCTTTAATTAAATTTTAAAATTATAAATAAATTAATAATAATGGATAAAGACTCTACTGTTGCTAATATACATTTGTTTTATCAATGAAAAGAATAAGTATTATATACATCCAACGGATTGTATAATAAATTACAATGAAAATATTTTTCTAAAAATTTTTTAAAGCTCTTGAAAATGTTGAAAAAAAATTTTTAAAATTTGTAATGCTCTGGAAGACATTTTAATTTATTTAAAGTTAAAATTAATATGTTAAAATTTGATGGAGAATGCTGACAAAAAGAAAAGTTTTTATTGTGTTTAAGTTTGGTTTAAAGAGATTTCTGATTAGGTTATAATGGGTGTTTTTTTAGGCGCGTCCGGATTTCGACCTTAAATAAATAACAGAAAATTTATTGTTATGACCCCAATTATGATTTTATTAGAAAGATGATTTCGTAAAATTTAATATTTGAAAATGATGTAAATTATATAAAAGGATGATTTTTAACAACTTTAAAATTTATAAGGTATATAGTACATCAAAAATAAATGCAATTGTTTGTTTCTGGTACCGCAAATGATCTGCATCATTAGTTTTAAAAAACATTGAAGCCCGTTTTCAGTACCGCGTGTAAAATATAAAGCGCTGCTCTCACACCCTTCTAAACTTAAAAAGTTAATTTACTTAGTTGTATACCCTGTAATCATAGGGTCAAAAATTTACTCGATTTGGAGAGACCATATGTTTATATATTATCGTAACTTTGGGTAGATTGTAAGCTGTGTCTGTGTCACCTGTTTGAACATCTAAATTTCGTAGACCACAAGAGCTATAAACAAAGAACTTTACCACCAACTTTACCAATATATTCACGGACTACTTTATAGCAAATATTCTTTTTTGACGTGACAACGTCTTAAATTAGGTTTGTATGGGAGGCACCATTGAAAAAGTATAACGATAACCGTAACGATAAGTCTAGCGATAAATAATCGTAACGATAAGTGGCATTTTTATTTTTGGTTTGCGCTCTGCTCTTATCTATAAACGAACCAGCGACTTTTTGTGAATCGCAGCAACAAGCAACGCACAGCACAGCGTCAGCCGCACCGCTTAGCGCTCAGCACCAAACCGGCACTGCTCAAAGCGGTGGCTATTTTTAGTTTTGAGTGAGCGCAACTGAATAACTATTTTATTTTTGGTTTGCGCTTTGCTCTTATCTATAAACGAACCAGCGACTTTTTGTGAATCGCAGCAACAAGCAACGCACAGCGTCAGCCGCACCGCTTAGCGCTCAGCACCAAACCGGCACTTCTCACAGCGGTGGCTATTTTTAGTTTTGAGTGAGCGCAACTGATTAACGCCCAGCGGCGCATAGCCTCTGCGGTCTGCCGAAATACTGCATTACCTCCGCAGAAAACGTAATTGATTACAAGCGCTGCGTTTCGTTTGAGGGATTGTAAGCGGAGGCAAATAGAAAAGCAGTGATCTGCCGAAAATCTGCATTACAACTGCGGAAAAAGTAATGCACAAATAGAAACTCGCACTGCGCTACCTTAGCAACACAAAATTTTGTTATTTTGTTTGCATGCTAACAAGCATAGTTCGGCCTTTCTTCTGTCAAACCATTCGTTTATACCTTTTTATTTATTATCTACTGCCGAGAAAATTTTATTTTATTAAGAGATACGAAAACGTAAAGTCTGACAACTCGTTTCATAATTCCATGAAATATACGTATAATCTTGATTGCGTATCAAACGTTTCTAAGTCAACTACGTTAAAAGAAACAACCATCGACTTGACTTTCGCAAGACACATTACAGCAGAAACACTTCCTTTCATTTCCTATTTCTCCTATCATCGTCCTATCCTCAACAAAATCACTCAAATAGGAATTAGTTAAGTTTTAGTTTACATGTACGATGTTTTAGTAAACAAAATATATTTCTATAGTTACAATTTGTGTAATTCTTATTTTCATTCAATTCCTTGTTCCTATTGTGCAATTTAATATTGTAATATTCATATCAATAAATATTCTACCGAGAAAAAGACGTTGTCACGTAAAATCTTCGCCCGTAAAACCGACTTTACAGGCACCAGTTTTTTTATAGAAGTGGAAAAGTAACATTCTTATCTTTAAAATAGTGTTTTTTAATGTAATTTTGGGTCAAGAAGCACAGTTTTCGAGATGTTTTCAGAAAAATATGTATTTTTTTTTATTTTATCCTTTTATTTAAGCAAAGTCAAACAAAATACATCTACAGTTCCCATCCGATTTCAAAGAATTATCTTTTAGCTTGAAGCTTAGCATAATTTTGAACATTTTTATTTTGTTAATAAAAAGCAAACCAAAAATTTGTAATTTTGAAAAAGGGTCGAAATATTTTCATTTTTGACTTATGTTGTTTGTAATTAAATAATTTTTACTTAATATGTATCCATCGTATATCACCATAAAGAACACGTCAATAACTTTCGATCTAATCTGTTTCATGTCGACACGAGATATTAAGGAATAATTGAAAAAAAAATCTGAAAAGCGGTGATTAATAAAAAAAAAATACTATATAATCTTGACTCAAAATGATCCTAAAAATCAGTTTTTTGCGAAAGTTCCCTCGCTGACTCTTAAATTAGTAAACTAGTGTTATTATGATTACTAAATAGAAGATTTATCCCTTTTCCATATTCTACTCATACAACCGAATATAAATAGCGCATTACATTATTGTGGTGGTTGAATCCGCCAAAAAATTACTTGATCTAATATAGTATGTGAAGTCCAGATGTCAGCTTTGGTCACCCTAACTCTTATAGTCTATAAAATCTAGACCTCCAGAGAAAAGAACGGACATAAAAAGCTCATTTCAATTGAACATTTGCTTTTGTCCTGCTAACTTATATTGAAGGTAACCTTGGGGTAGCTCTCCTTCTCCCTGTTACATACGTTTAGCCAAGTTTAACATACTCCTACTTTACAGGGTACTGGGTACAACAAATCAGAGCCTTTGCAAGTGGCAGCGGCGGAGTTGCACTTCAGTTATAAGCAGTACAACAATAAAAAAAAACAAACGAGAGAGCGTACAAAAATGCATATAAAAGAGAGAGAGAGCGAGAGAAACTCTAGAAAAAAAAACAGGAAAAGCTTAGAAAAATGACTTATAAAACAGTTGTTGAAAGCAGCTCCTTTGGAAGCAAAAGGAACACAAAACCGAAGGGGGCGGGCGTAAGGGCGGGGTGGGTACGACAACACAAGTGCCGCTCATTGACAGCACGCTGACGTGATGTGTTTATGCCATTATGAATGTTGTGTGTGTGAGAGAAAGAGAGTTTATGCTTGCTGCATATGTGTGTGCGTGCGTGAGAGAGTTTGTGTGCGGCTGCATATGTGTGTCCGTACGGCGTGTTTGGCATGTTTGGCATTGCATACTTTTAGGCTGCAACTGAACTCAAGGCAATGTTTGATGTGGCATGTGATATGCCAGTCACTTCGGCTGCTTGCCACTCTTAACTGTGCCGGCTTGCGACGTGACTGTGACGTGGCTATGCCATCAACGTGCCACAAATATCAATACACACGAAGTACGAAGCAGCAGCAGCAGCAGCAGAAGAAGTTGCAAGTTGCCCGTCACTCCTACTCGCTCCTTGCCACAGACAGCTTGAACACGTTTCGCACGTGTTTCAAGTGCTGTAGTTTCCTTTTGGCAAACACTGTTGTCAGCAACTTTGTTTGTAGCTGTGTATCTGAGTGTGTGTGTGTGCGTGTGTGTTTGTATCTGTGTGTGCGCGTGCTTTTTCTTTTGCATGATTTACCGCACGGATATATTTGTCTTTTGACGTAATTTGCATATAATTTAGCCGCACTACACTGCTAGCCGGTATATGTATATATGTATATACATATATATATGTATATAGTAGCTGGCATTATATATTTGCATGCATTTCACACCTGTACGCGGTAAGCAGCGTATTTTAACGCTACGTTGAAGCGCATTTTTACGTTACGGAAAAGTTTTTGACATAGTTTTCCGTTTGTTGTCACTGTTTGCAGCTGCTCTCCTCGTTGTTGTTGTTGGTGTTGTTGTTTTTGATGGGCACTGCCGCCGGTGTCAGCTGTGCACTTGAGCACGCCGCAGTTCAAAGTGCCACACAGTGTAGAGCTAATGAGCTGAAAAGCTGTGCGGAAGCAACTACATGCAACATAGATACATATTGTACTAACGTGGCTCAAAATATATGAAACGGATTTCATTTTTAAAAACTCAATCATTATCTGGGCTCCAAGGTAAGCTCCAAAATTTTGTCATTTTGAAGGCTAAGCCAGATTCCTGATGTGTGCTTATGAGTCTCGAATTCAGATTCAGCGAGCCAAAAAACATAAAAAAACATTGAAAACCATGAACCTGGAAAAAATTTTAAAGGATTTTATGGGCTTGTCCAAATCCCAGGGTGTTGGCGAATTTCGTTAAAAATTAAATCAAAATCCATATATGAAACTCCTTTTTTTGTGAACCTTTGTAACTCAATAAGCAGTGAAAATGTTATCGAAAAAAAAGCTATACCGGCGTGCTACGGAAAAGGAAAACGCACAAATTCCCCAATAAATAAAATTTTACAATTGCAGATTTTTCGCTATAAATATCTTCTCATATTTCCGATTGAAATTAATTACAACTATGGTTCAAGAAATTTTTTTAAGCAAGACATGAACCATTTGAATGGTGTTTTTTTTTTTGTTTCTTTAAATCCTTCAACCCCGGGTGGGGTATAGGGCGGCAACAAACTTCCTCCATCGTTCCCGATCTGCTGCAAGATACTTCAGCTGTGGCCACGTTTTAAGCTGTTTTGTTGCTTCGGCCAATACTGTTGATTTCCAATTAGTTTTTGGTCTACCAATTCGTCGTGTACCTTGAGGATTCCATTCGAAGGACTGCTTCACGATGCTGTCGTTTGTTCTCCTCAACGTGCGGCTAATCTAGCGCCACTTCCGCTATCTAATTTTGATATTCAAAAACTTTTGACTAGTTATGCGCTACAATTCCTGGTTCGATATAATTTGCGGCCATCGGATCCTAAGAATGTATCGAAGGCATCTGTTAATAAATGCCTGTAATCTTCTCGTGATGGAGGTAGAGACTTTACAGGTTTCACAGGCATACAGCAGTACAGATTTGACATTGGCTTCGAAGAGCCTTAACTTGGTGCGTAGGGAAATTTGACTGGAGTTCCATACCATTCCAAAGGCGCTGCGGGCTTTACTTACTCAGCTGCTAACATCCAGATCCGTTCCTCCGTCTGACGATACAAAACTTCCTAGATAGATAAACTGTTTAACCTCCTTAATAGGCGTCTGTCTCAGAATAATGGGCTTATGTGCTGAGCGGCCAGTGTTTATTATTTTGGTTTTGTTGCAGTTGATCCTAAGACCAGCCATCTCTCCATTCACTTGCAGTGATTGACACATCTCGTTCATCCCGCTGTTGGTACTTGCCAGGAAACAGATAGCCTCTCAAAATGTCTCCTTTGGATACCATATATCTCAGTTGTACCTACGGTGGCAGTCAGTTTATCGTCTATCGCCAGTAAAAACAGGAATGGCGACAGAATATCCCCTTGCCTTACTCCCTGTCGCACTTCGAAATAGTCAGTCCATTATGCATAACGAAGCATCTTGCGGCATGATAGGACTCCTTTATAACAGCAACAATCTTCGGGGGGATCCCTCTCCTATCTAAGGATTTTCAGATCCGTTCGCGGTTAACTCGGTCAAAGGCCTTCTCAAAGTCTACGAATATAAGGTAGAGCGGTGACGTGAACTCAGTTGACTGTTCGAGTATTATACGCAGGGTGTTGATGTGATCGACACAGGACCGATCACAAAGAAAGCCTGCTTGATGCTTCTTGAGCGCATTCTCAATCCTGTTCTTTGTCCGTTCGAGAATAATAGTTGCCATTTTCTTCGGGAAAACAGACAAAATGGTAATACCGTGCCAGTAATTGCAGTTCTTAAGGTTTCCCTTTTTGGGTACCTTAAAAATAACTCCATTCTTCCAGTCCCTGGAGTATTTTTCCTCTTCCCATACAGGCCGTTGTGTCGGGATCGGCTTTCAGAAATTCGGCTTGTAAACTATCAAGTCCAGCTGCTTTGTTGACCTTTAAGAGGTTGATCCCAGTTTTCATTTCTGCAGCTGTTGGGGGTGTGGTGTCAATTCCCCTATAAGATCGATGCATTTATGGTTGTTGGGAGCTCATCGTTGGACTCAGCTCATCAACCATTTGAATGAAAGAAGTCATAATGTTACCGAAAAAATTGTCTGGCGCGCTCCGCCAAACGAAAGCGAATAAATTTTGTTTGATTTCGTTTTTGCGCGCTCTCTGATACAAATTTTTGCTGTCGATATCCTTTCATATGTCATTTACTCTTTGCTAGCAAAGCTGAACTTTTTTCGATTGAAATTAATCCCAATTATGTTATCTTTTATTGAAAGGAATTTTTTGTATGCAAGATACAAACCTTTTTTTTAAGCAAGACATGAACCCTGGAATCGTATACCAGACAAACTATAATTAAGAATAATTGCTTGAAATTGGCATAGATAAAATCTAAAAATATCAAAGAAAATCTAAACAATTATTTCAGTTCAAATTTCTTGAACCTTTGAAACAGTTTTATTAATTTTCTTTGGTTTCACTTGCCACCAAGCAGTCGGATTCAAACTAAATAAAAAATTGGTTCAATCGCTACTCGAGGTTATGATAAGCATTTTGGTATAAAAGACTGGGGGTCTGTCTGCCGCGCCTCTTTTTGTCCGTTACATACATTGCACAAATCTAGTATACCCTTTGTACTTTTTAGTACAGGGTATACAAATTTAAGAATAATATAATTTATTGTTCAATCATAATTAGCAATTTATTATACGATATTCATTAATTGTGAGTTTAATTCAAGAAATTTTTAAAAATTAATTTCTCTTAGCTTATGCCGTTGCTAGATATACATACATATACTTTAAATTTTGACACCAAAATTGTAAACTTGACCTCTAAGACATAAGTCAGCATTTCAAAAATAATTTTTCCTCATAAAATGCTATTTCGCTTCATATATTTTTACCCTTGTACATGCCCAAACACCCAAATACATCCACCAAATGTACATAGAGCGATATAAATATTTCATTGCCTACTTTGTGGCGCATCTGCAAAAGCTGCTGACTAAAATAAAATTAGCTTCTGCTGTTAAATTTAATTTAAATATTCTATTTATACGCGTAATTTAATTTTTGCTTGTTTTGCTGGCTTTGCGTTTTTTTTTATTTTATTTTATTATATACTTTTATTTTTGACGTGCTTCATTTCCATATCAATGGCAGCTGCGATTTTGACCCTGGCAACGGAGGGGGAACTTTCCTTTAAACGGACTTCAGTCAAAAGTAGACAGAAAACTTTTTCATGCAGTGTCGATGACTTAATACTCTGTTGGCAGCCGGAATTATTAAGGCATCACTTAAGAAAGTTCCAAAAGTGGGCAGGGCTACTCACAAAACGGTGCAAGGTGGAAATCTTGTGGCTTTTTCAGCGTTGAAGTTTGGGATGTTGGGGTATGGGGAGGTTTTCTCGAAATTTCCCACCGTAGCTGTCGTGCGGATCTGCCTACCTTAAAACCGGATGACAGCATTTAAGACTTTTGTGGTTATGGCTCATCATGGTGAGGTCAACGTCTTAGTTGACTGAATTCAATGTAGCACGAAAGTCGATTTAGTAGTCTCTTATGCCAATGGAAAAGGATATTATCTATTTATCTAAGTCTCACAGCCCATCATTCTTTAATTGGAGTCGATGGCTAGATACGGAATAAGGATGCTGACTGTGATTTGAGAGAATATCGTTTTTTGTGGACTTGTTGGGCTCATCGAGGTTGATCCGTGGTGCCTATTCTGATTCCGGCTCTTTTGGTATTCTATATTTTGCTACGAGTTTACAACAGTTTAGCTTTGTATTGAAGCTAGCTGAACTTTTTGGATCCTTTAGATATTATTTCTCATTATATCTAGATAGTCTGGTTTTTCTTAAGATTTCTAACAGGAAAGCTTCCGTCTGTTATGCCACCATTTTATGGCTATGTGGTGCTGCCTACTTTAGAGTTTATATACTGAAAATTAGTCTAAATGAGTTGTATGTCCAGATGCTGAAGTTATTCGATATACCAAAATGAAGTTGGCTGGCGCGACTTTGAGAAGCCTAGAGAGATCTCTTAAAACAAGGGTTACCTCCCGGATGTTCACCATCAAAATCAAAGGAAATCTTTTTTGAAAAGAGCATCTTAATTTATTTCCCTTTCGGCTCTTACTGAAAGATCACTGCGAGGATTTTTTTTTGTATATTTGCTTTACTTTCATGTCTTGTAGTATTCCTATAGGGATATAGAATTCAAAGATTTTTAATCTAAAGAATAAGAGACAAAGTAAGCGACTAGGAAGGCTTCTTGAGATACCCCTTAGCCCAACTTAGCTTTCTTCCTTTCTGCTCTTGTTTTAAGGATCCAAAAGAGGATAAAGCACAAAGAACTGCTTGGTATTTTTATTATAATAATTTAATATGGAAAATGCTCAAGATCTTTGATATAACGAAGAGAATACGATGTGCGTGACGTTGAGACTTCTTGAGATTCCTCCTATATAAGACAGTATCCTCAAGTTTTAAGAAAGTTTAAGAGTGCCTTAGTTTTTCTCCTTTATGCTATTATTGAAAGAAATTGTAGGTGCATTTCTAAAAAACTGCTTGGAATTTTTATTTATAATAATAATATTCAAGATCTTTAAGGTCTTAAGAGGAGACAGCGTGTGTGATTGAGAGTCATCTGGAGAGACCTCCTATAAAAATAATTTCCATGACGGACATTTTGGTCTGTCGTTTCTGGGCGGAGCATTATGATCTCTATTAATAACTTTTCGAAGAGATCAGCGACTATAAGCTGAGTCCGAACGGCGTTGACTTGAATAGGAGAGACCTCTCATATGCAAGTCCGTAACTCAGTAGCCTGCTATAGTATTATAGTTTTATTTTTGCTCTTTTATTTGATAGAACTGGTATTTTTGTTTTGGTATATGCTGTGGAATTTTTATTTATTTACTGAACTCAGAATTCGGATTCAGCGACCACAACGATATAGTAAAGATATGCTTCGAACCAGAAATAATTTTTGGTGTGCCTACAAAAAATATGACATATTTTTGAGAGCCGTCAATGTGTTTTAGCTGTTGCGCTCAGAACCAGAAAAAATTTTTTATATGACTAGAAAAACCCGATACCTTTTTTTCGAGAGCCGGCAATGTGTTTTTGATGTTTTTGGGATTACCGAATTTGAATCCGAATAGAAAAAAACAAACACTTCAGGGTTCTGAGTTAATTTACAAGATAATTTATTTTGTGGTGGTTTCTGGGGTCTAGAAAAATAAGACTTATTTTCGAGAGCCGGAGGTGTGTTTAACATGTTGTTAGGGTTGATTTAAATTTGATTCGAGATCAAAAAAAAATATAAGCACTTCAGGGCTCTAAGTTTAGCTTACAAGATAATTTATTTTGTGGTGGTTTCTGGGGGTCTCAGAAAGATATGACTTTTTTTTCGAGCCAGCAATGTGCTTTAGATGTTTTTCGGGTTACTGAATTCGAGAGATCCGAGAGAAAAAAAACCGTCGGCACTTCGGGGTTCTGAGTTAACTTAGAAGATAACTTATTTTGTGGTGGTTTTACGGGGCTAGAAACCGACTCCGTACTTCTTTTTTCGAGAGTCGGGCAATGTGTTTCAGATGTATTTCGGATTGCTGAATTCGAACCCGAGATCAAAAAAAAACATCAGTACTTCAGGGTTCTGAGTTGACTTCCAAGATACCTTTTTTTTTGTAGTAGTTTTTGGGATCATGTCAGAGCTCTGAGGTGCTGCGGGCTTTTGTCCTCGGCTTTACATTCAGCGACCACAGAAACATTTGGTTAACACGATCCGAACTCCGGTTCTAAAAATGGTGTGTACTTTATTGTGTAGCTTCAAAAAATACCTTAACAGAGTTTTCGGGAGCGCTTGACAGGGCAAATAATTTTTATATTTCTAACCCAGCACGTTATATTTCTGAGATGCCCTCCAAAACAAGTTTTTATGGTTATTTCTTTTATATTTCGAACCCAGCACGTTATATTTCTGAGATATCCTCCAAAACAAGTTATTAATGTTATTTCAGAACATTCGGTTTTTGAATGTAAATTCAGCGGCTCACAAGTCTCACGTAAAGTTCACAGAACTTATTTTTTGAGAGGTCTTTGAGGCCTCCAAATTACCTTATACTATTGGTTTTTTTTAAGTTTATTTCAGAACGCTCGGTGACTGTGATCTTTGGAATTCGGGGACTTAGAAGCATAAGTTGATACAATCAACAATTAAAAAAAAAGATTAATTAAAATGCAGCCAGAAGAAAGAACTGTTCAAAAACTATGAAGTGTTTTAAATTTAAAAAATGTTGTTTCCTGGTATTTTGTTTATAATAAAAATTGTAAAAATTTTCTGGGCTTATTTTTTTTTCAACAACCTGCCATGCTATTGTTTTTGTTGACGACGGATTCGGATTCAGGGACCCCAAAAACATATGGTAAATATGGTCTGATCCCAGGACTCGGGAACAAAAATTTTATGAAGTCTTTGAGGTTATGTCAGAATCCTGACATGCTGGGGTTTTTAGGACCTCGGATTCGGATTCAGCGACCCCAAAAACATATAGTAATCATGGTCTGACCTCCAGACCCCAAAAAATATCTTTTTTTTGTGGATGTGTTATCTACGTACCGTGGTCATCATTTATTTTGCAGTATCTTTGAAAAATAAATTTTTTGATTAAAAAAAAAATGTATTAAAATGCAGGCAGTATAAACGAATTATCAAAAACCAAGAAATTTTTTTAATTTGTATTGTAGTATTTTTTTGGTAATTTTTTCATAATACAAATTTTACTTCCTATTTTAAGGCTAACACATTTTTGTTTTAAGTTGGGGTTATTTCTTATCTTTTATATAGAAAAGTTGTTTGCCGTCAACGTGCGTCTCGTCATCATTAATATTGTTCTTCCAAATTCATATTTTACAACATTTTTCAGGGTCTAGCCTTTGGCGGGTTGAATTATAACTTCTTCCCTTTTATATAGAAAAATTGCTAGTCGTCAACGTACTCATCGTCATCATTTATTTTGCTCTTGAAATTGTTAAATTTTGAAACATTTATAAGTGCCTAATATTTCAAAGATGGGTTTGTATTATGGCTTTCTCTCTTTTTTATAGAAAAAATGTTTTTTCGTCAAAGTTGTTGTCGTTATCATTTATTTTGTTCTACAAAAATATTACAATTTTCAGTGTCTAGAGTTTTAAAGGTGGGGTTGTATTATACATTTTTCTCTTTTATATAGAAATGTATTTTTTTTGTCGTCAACGTGCTCGTTGCTCGTGCGTGTTATTTAACTCTAAAAAATTCTCAATTTTACACACTTTTTTCAGGGTCTAGCCTTTTAAAGGTAGGGTTGTATTATAACTTTCTCTCTTTTATATAGATATAGGAAGCTGTTTCTCGTCACCGTGCTCGTCGTCATCATTTTTTTTGCTCTTCAAAATTTTACAACATTGTTCAGGGACTAGTCTTTTTATTATAACTTCCCCTTTTTTAATATAGAAAAGTTGATTATCGTCAAAGTGCTCGTCGTCATCATTTATTTTGCTCTTCAAATTTGAAAATTTTACAACATTTTTTCAGAGTCTAGTCTTTTAGAAGGTGGGGTTGAGTTGAAACATGCTCTCATTTACACAGCTAAGTTGTTTGTTGGACCACATGCTCGTCGTCATCATTTATTTCTCTCATCAAGAATTTTTCTGGATCTACTCCTTTAAAGGGTGGGGCTTGTATCATAATATGCGCTCTATTATACATTTATTGTTTGTCGTCAACATGGTCATCGTCATCATTTATTTTGCTCTTTAGATTCAAGGACAAAGTTATAAGTAGTAACAGTAAATATAATTAAAAAAAATAGTTTTTCTAGATAATGACAACTTAATTTAAACTATAATCATAAAACTAGTAAACAAACTGAACTCACCATAAAAGCGCAGAGTTAACCATCGAGTTAGCCATTTTAATGACAGTTTCTTACAGTTGTTTACCTTATAAAAACTTCTTCCAAAGTTCTTAAGTTTGTCGCAAAACTTGTTGCGAAAGTTGAAAATGCTATTCCCCGATTCCCCGAAAGAGTATTTCGAAAATGCTGCTGACATCAGGAGGAACACTAAAATCGCAGTTGGCCCCTAGGATTATTTGCTATAATTCATGCTGTCAATGCAAATTGAAATTGTGTCACGCAGTCAAGTCAACTGGCCAAACAGTCAAGAGCTCAAAAAATTTTCCATTTTCCATTTTCTTTTTTGGGTTGGTTTTTGGATGATGCTTTGGGTGTTGTTATTGTGTTTTGTGTTTACACCGCAATTGCTGCCCAGCGACCGGCCGGAGCAACCATTCCGGTTCTGGATGTGGCCAACGCGGCAACTCCGCAGCAGCTAGAAAAATCTCAAAACACAAATGGATTTTTAAATTACCCTCGTGGCTGTTGCGCATTGTGGTGGCACAGGAATATTGTATTGTAAAAAAAAACCAAGGACGAAGAGGAAGAAGAGGAAAAATTTCACTTGTTGTTGCAAGTTTCAGGCGATTTGCTGCAAGGTTGCATTGAATTATATGCGACATTTTTGCAGTTAGTTTAATTTCATTTAAATATATGGGCGGCTATATGTATCCTGCAGCGACTGCAGTTGAGATAAAAAATAAATATTTAAGATTTTTGCATAGAGTCCTTAGAAATCCTTTGACTGTTGGAACAGTTTTACTGCTGCTTGCGCTTTTCATTGTTGAGTTATGTTTGCCACGGCACGGTGTCGTTGAATGTTGCTGCAAGGATGCCATCCTGCCCTCCTGCCTGCCTGACTGCCTCACTGCCTGCTTCTGCATTGAAGTTCACTGAAGCGGTAGGCTAGGCAAGTTCTCAGCTTTTATCTTAAATTTGTAGCCAGACGAGGCTAAGGCTGCTCTGTGTGGCACCGTATCAAGGCTTCTGGCTCCTGGCACTGGCTCAGGCTGAGGCTCGGGCTCAGGTTGGCGGCATTCATAGAACATTCGAAGCACTCGAGGACTTGCTGAGCATAAACCAAATGCACGAGATGCTTTGGACATGGCCTTATTGATATTAAACGTTGCATTCTTTACGGCAACGATGTTGCTGCTGCTTCTGACAGGACGAGGGTGGATTGAGTAAGTCTTTGGCTTTCTTGGAAAGTAATGATAACATGGGGGAGTTTGATCCAGTTCGAGCCCCTTTCGGAAGAGGCATCCGCCAGCTATGTTGTTGCTGCTGCTTCTGGCTGTCCGAGGGTAGATTGATAAGTTTTTAACGTTTTTAAAAAATTTATAATTATAAGTTTGATCAAGGTCAGCTCCTTTTGAAATACATACTTAGTTGCTATTCCCTAACGATGTCACCCAAATTTTATTTTTTGTGGTTTTTAATCGGGAACTTTTTGAAAAAATTATAATATGGAAATGGAAGTTTGAGCTTCTTTTGCGAAAGGGATTAGGCATTTCATAGCGATTTCGATTAGGATTAAAAAAAAAATTAAGTTCCATCAACACAACCAAGGTTTGATAGCAGGTGCAGATCCAGCAATTGGTCTTAGGGTGGGCTCTTAACCGCTAAGTATAGTGTATTAGAGCTCACTAAAGACTGTCAAATCATTTTTCCAACTTTACATGGGGGGAGGGGATTCGCCACTAGTTGATATTCGAATTCAGGAAAGTTTATCGTTCAAATATGTGGAATTATATTCTTTTTCCATGTGCCCCTCCATCTGCCCGTTCATCTGTCCCTTCATCCATCGACCTATCTGTCCCTCCAAGTGTCCCTCCATCTCATCGTTCGTCTGTCCCTCCATTTGTTCGTCCATCTATCCTTCCATCTGTCCCTCCATGTGTCTATCTGTCCGTTTACCTGTCTACGCCTAGATCCCGGAAACTTTTAAGTTGAATGCCTTATTACGTCACAGGAAAGAAGGGGAATTACATATGGGCCTAACAAACCGCTCAAAAGTCACGCCAGAGATAAAATTGGGTAAAGTCATGTCCCATTATCCGTCAATCTGTAGATCTCGGTAAAATTTAGAGCTAGAAGAAATAAATCCTTATATTGTCCCTGCACCCTTTGGTACCTAATATGGTCAGGACTCGCCAAAAATTTGGAAAAAATACTTTTCCAAGTGAAAAATCCCCTCCAAGACCAAATCCTATATTCGCACCCAGTTCAGTATAAAAAAAGTGACGCCATAGCCAGATCGGCAGTATCGACAAGTACGTCCATTCGTTCGTCTATCTGGAGAATATAAGAGCTGGGATTACCAAACTACATCCATTATAAAATTTAGCTGATTGCATAGAACCTTCAGATTGACTCTGGAATTATATTCGAGAATTCGAGATAGCAATTTCATGATGACATAATGTGGAAATGAACGATTTTTGTTTTAGGAGGTCAAACATGTTTACAAAACGCTTTTGAATTCGCTAAATATGAATTCAAGCTCTAAAAATCTCAAGAGCGTCACAACTCTAAGACACACAGCGAAAAATATCATTTTATTATTCATTTCAACAACCCCAGAGACCAAGAATCAGACAAAGCCCCAAAGCTTACTAAGGTACTTCTGGTCAACTTCGAGAGCCTTATGAATGAGCGGTCTTATAAAGATGGGGACTACACCACTCGGTTTCGGGCTCGGAGGTTAGGCCATGTTGACTAAAAGTTATAGAGGGCGCTTTATACAAATTCGATGTCCATAAAACCCCAACACTTTAGGATTCTAAATAGACTTCGCAAGATTTTTTTACTTTATGAAGTTTTGTGGTGGTTATGACGTAAACCGAAGGTTCTTTTTTTTTTTGTCTTTGGACTCGGATTTCGCGGATGCTCCTTGGTATGTTAGGATCAGAATTCTACATAAGGGGCAGTACCGAAACACGTGAGCGAATATTATCATTTATTGAACTCCTGCCCGCCTCGGCTATCAACCATAGTATATGGGAAGGCCCTCCCCACCTTCCAAGTTGATTCATAGTCATCATAAATCCTAGCAATTATAAAAAAAATTGAAAAATTTTTAAATTTCTTGAGCCATTAAGTTATAAATTACAAATAATCTATTATTTCTAGAAAAAAGTCATTGACATACATAAATGTAGACGCAGAGTGACCAAGCGTGATATTTTTAAGATCCCCCCTCCACCAAACAGGTCACGTACTTTACCTCCTTCAAGACCTTAACATAGGTTCCATCTGAATTTCTTAACATGTGCTCTTGCAGGTCATAGGCCAAGGCGCAGGATAAAATGACTACACCCTTCGGAACTGAAGCACCAACATGTTCAATCATCGGTAAGTCAGGGTGCTTCTTATCTCCTTATTTGAAACGAAATAAACCAACTCTATCTAAAATACAGTGACATTCAAATCAACTTGATAGATCACTTTCCGTGGCCACAGTAGTCCCAGAAGATAGGATCTGTCAACCCGTTTAAGCAAAGGCGCCATTGTATCTCAATCGTGATTAAGAATAAAGATTTTATATATCTCTTTTTGGAAGTCTCTTAAAAGTGAGCATTCAACAAATAAAGAAATAAATATTTACATACAGGGCAGTAGAGAGAAAAGGTTTCGGCACCGGCGTAACATGTTACGACCTCTATATGAGGGGATTTACCTTGTATCACGACAAGAAATAACTAAGGGCCCGGGAGAAAACCCCTTCCCCCCTTCTCCCTTCCCCCTTCCCCCTTCCCACCTTCCCACCTTCCCCCTTTCCTCTCGTAGGTCCTGCTTACATACATAGTTACCTTCCGGATAACAATGTTTATAAGACTTTTCTTCCGGTACCGCGAAATATTCGGCATCACAAGACCAACCCTCTAAGCCGCACTATTTATAATCCCTTCACGGATGATAAGCCGCATCCTCGTTCCTCCCTCAAGCAACCCTCGTACATCAGTGTGACAACCGCCGAAGCTGATGGTTAGAGGCTACTAAAGCTGCAAGAAGAAGAGCAATAGAGAGCTACTACGGACTTGGCAGAAACGTGTCAAGTGAGTGCATTTCATTTGTTTAATGTCAGCGTAAAGTAATTGGAAATAAGTGCAGCTGCAATTCTTGCATTTAAAGTTGAAATTGATAAGCGCACAGCTTGACAGCTTAAGAGAAGGGCAGTGTGGGAGTGGGAACGGGAGAGGGGAGGGATTATCGAGAGAGTGTCAAGGGGGTGACAAGAGGAACAGAGTAATAAGCAAATACACACACACACACACAAACATAAACTGTGTTCGAACACATCATGACTGTTGAATTATTCCAAATCAATGGATTGGAAAGCAACCAAAGATAATTGATCAAATGCAAGAGACCAACAACAACAACAACGACAACAGCAGGAGCAGCAACCAAGAGAGTAAGAGAAACATGAGTAGCCAAAGGATGTCGAACCACAAGCATAACAACAAAGTCGTGAGAGCAACAGAGCACAGAGAGAGAGAGTAAAGTGCTGATGAGAGGGAAGGGCAGCGCAGAGCAGCAACACCTTGGCCAGAACTAATCTATAAATTTGGCAAACATGTGCGCGTGCTGGGTTAGTAAGGGTACAGGGACGGATTACAGGTAGCAGGTGACAGGTTAACTGGGCGCGAGTTACTTTTTAAGTTTTCGTTTTTGAGAGCTGAGTTACAGACTAGCAGACAAAGTCAGTGCTATTTGACAATGCATGGATGGTCATGATGGATAATGGAGATACCTTCCACACTCTGCCCACAAGAAGGCGTGCTGTCTCCCATTTCTGGTTGATGTACTACTAGCAGACAGTACGACAAAGGAATCAATGCAATGGTTATGCCGATGATGTTAGCGTAATCGCAGTAGACAAATGTGGGGACACTCTATTACGATTTTATATACGATTATGGTTAGTACAAGAAAAAGCCATGGTAGTGAGGTCCCTCTGAATGAATAAGCAGCAACTCTGCCGCAGAGAATGCCCAATTAAGAGGAGCAAGTAGCTTGGAGTTATATTTGGTAGCAAACTCTGAGTTTCCTAATAGATCGATTACTCTTCTAATAGACGATACTTCGTAGGCATCGTCTAAGACCAAGGCCGATTCCTACAAACGGAGCAAGGGTGAAATTTACTTCCGGCAAAATTGACCATACCCTTATCTCCAACTAGAAGCCTAATCTAGAACACTAGGGATTATATGAAGGTACAGAGATTAAAATCATTTCATAAATAAATCTATTAATCTTCTGATACGTGAAGTTTGTAAAGAACATCGTCCAAGACCAAGGCCGATGCTTAACCAACGGTGCCAGGGTGCAATGATAACTACCGAGCCAGAGATAGACATGATCCTATTCTCCAATTATGAATCATAATCCTAAGCTATGGATCATAGTGACAGCGTAAGCCAAGATACTTAGAACGCATTTTATTAAATAAATCGATTACTTTTCTCGACTAGACCAATAGGTTCGTAGGGAACATCGTCCAAGATCAAGGCCGATAGCCTTACAAACGGAGCTAGGGTGAAGCTTACTTCCGGCAAAAATGACCATGCCCTTTTCTCCAACTAGAAGCCTAATCTAGGACACTAGGGACCATATGAAGGTACAGAGATTAGAATCCTTTTATAAATAAATCGATTACTTTTCTGACAGCCGATAGTTCGTAGGGAACATCGTCCAAGATCAAGGCCGATACTTCCGGCAAAAATGGCCGGACTTCTATGAGCTGAAGCTTAGGCTTCAGGCAGAATCTTATGAATATGATCTTTTGCTCCAACTAGAAGATACTAATTGACTCAGGACATACTAGGAGCTAAGATGGTTTACTCTAATGCTGCCGGTACAAAATCTAGGGACGTATGAAGTTCTCCTCAAATAATGGATCATGCAATTGGGTTGGCTTAATGTCCATTACAAGCAGCAGCTCGGTTTCTTATGGCTTGAATAAGTTTAAAAAAATTTGTTAATTTGTCCAGAGCTCCCTAAGGGCTATTAACTGGATTCAGGAAACATTTGAGTGAGATCATTGACTCAACCTGCCGATACATACTTTTGGAGTATGAAGCTCTTGTCCAAAAAACCTTGCATATTTGGAGGTCATTGAATCTTGATGCAGGAATCTAGGGGACTAGAACCTCCCAGGATAATATAGTTTATTTCTGCAATTGGAAAAGTTGAGAAGCTAGAGGGATACTAGGATGACCTAAAAGAATAATAAATGAATGAACTTGATACTTAAGTTTGTCTTTGGAGTTGGAGAAGCTTAAGAGCTCTAAGGCTAGTAGAATGGCTTGAAAGAATAAGATATGAAGATTTTGTGGAACCGGAAACTGCTTCGATTCAGATTGGTCGAGGGAAATGGCGATGGGTTGGTTACATGCTTCATAGACCTGCGAACCAAATTCCAGCATTCAGGAACCCTCAACCCTCTACAAGGTCTGGTGCACCAGGACAAATTGGTTGTGATCTATAGACAGAGTGCTCAATAGTGCAAATTCAAATTAGACTTAGGACCCAATAGAGTAAGGTTCAGATCTATGGTATAGATCTCCCCACGAGGAGAGGAGGACCAACTTGCAGTAGTAGGCTAGTAGGTAGCACATGAGACTCTATGCTTCACTGGGAGTCAAGGATAGCAGAAGAAGAAGAAGAAGAGGCAGCACATGAAACCGTCAACTTCACGTGTATCTTTTCCAGCGCAATTATTATTTTTATTATAATCTTTGGAGCCCACTGAGGACTCAAACTTCGAGCTACACTTCAGAAAATAAATATAAATTGAGATTTGATTAAACAATTTGTTATATCCAAGCCAAGGACGAAATAAAAACAGGAGTTTTAATTTGTAACAAATTAAATACTCGAAATTGGTCATAAATTGGTCGAAGGAATTTTATTTAATTAAAATTTTCCGATAGTGTTTTCTCAATGCAGCCCGCCCTTAGGCCGCCTAAAGGATTCATCCAGCACTGTTTGTGTATGTGTGACTATGCATGTGTATGTGTGTGCGTAATTCTCTTGGCCATGGTACGTGTTTACAGTAACACATGCAATTTGTTGCCTTGGTCCTTGCCAATGTGTTGTATTTTTGGTTAGCAGCCATTGGCAGCTAATGTTTGTCGAGGTGTCCCTAGACCTTTGTCTCTACGTGTGTATGCGTGTGTGTGTGTGTGTGTGTGTGTGTGTGTGTGTGTGTGTGTGTGTGTGTGTGGTGGGGGCCACGTGCAACTAACTGTGCTAATGTGGTCGCCTATTAGGCTTAAATCCTATTGGAATCAATTTGATTTTCACAGAAATTGCAATTTAAACGCATCTCCTGTTCTCTGACAACTAGCCAAGTTGAAGCTAAAACAGCAGCTGGCCAAGACAGCTACAAATTAAAATGGAATTTCCGGCAAATGGAGAGGGGGCCAGGGGCTAAATGAAGGCCAAATGGAGGGAAACGCAAGGTAGCTTTGATTTTGGTGGATTTATATAGGTTATAGAGGTGCTGGTCAAAATTCGTTTGAGAATAATTTGCGATGTGCCAAAATTCTGATTATTTGTAGAGCTATCGATAGCTAATGCATAGAATAATATTCTTAGCAAGACAAGGGAAGATGTATGTATAAATAATATATTTTTTCAAAAGTTATAAATTAAAAAAAAATTGTTTTCAATATTTAATTTTATATTTTTGCCCTATCAAACAATAAATTATATTTAATGTATTGAATTGATTGATAAAAAATATAAATAAAATTATTTTTGGGCTATGATTACACATACGACTAAGATATAAAATAGCTATCGATATTTGAATATTTTTTTTTTCATAAATAACTGATTTATTACAAACAAATTTTTTTTTTAAATTTTTTATTTTAACATTAGTAATTAAAATAATTTTTTTGGGTTTCGTTTAGAAATAAGAAAAAGTTATAAAAGATGTTGAGATATCGATAGTTGACAGCTTATTCTTAGACAGTAAATATATCGTCAACAACGCTATTGAAATAATTTATTTTTCATATAAAAAAACTTTAAGTCAAAAAAAAGTTATTAATATTCAAATAACAATTGTTGCTTTCCCTCAAAAATTAGTTATAAAAGGTAACGATTTATAGATAGCTTTCGAGCAGTCAAAGTCCTTTAAAGATATTTGAATAATTTATTTTCTATAAGAGAAAAAATTTTAAGTTAAAAAACTTACAATACCCTGTACCGTATGGTACAAAGCGCATATTAAGTTTGTACAAGCCGAAAATTGATGTAACATATAGAAGGAGTCGTCGGAGACACCCCAAAGTTACCTAAAATATGATCAGGGTGACTAAAGAAGTCGATATACCCATGTCCGTCTTTCCGTTGAACGCATAGATCTCAGAGGTGGTAAGAGCTAGAGTAACCAAACTTTCACATTAGATCCCATATTCTATAGAAGACGAGTTTATTTTATTTTTTTGATATTGGGGTTAAATTATATATGCTATCTACCATAGGGGTGTTTGAGACGATCTAGAAAAAAAAAAGTTTTTGATAAATAGCTCGTTTGTTTATGAAGATATCGTAACCAAATTAGGCATTTAAAAGTTTTTTATAGTTTCCAAGCACTGTACAAAATTTGGTCAAAATCGGTTGACTCTATCATACAGCTCCCATAGGACCGATCGTGCAAAATAAATTGATTTATACAATATTCGCTATTTAATTTTTTAATAAAGATATCGCAACCAGATTTGACATTCAGAAGTTTTTTAAAGTACCCAAGCATTGTACCAAATTTAAATAAAATCGGTTGACTACATCACATAGTTCCCTTAGGGCCGATCTTCCAAAAAATCGATTTTTATACAAAAATCGTTGTTTCGTTTGGTTGTTAAGATATTTGAACCAATTTCGGCATTCAGTTTTTTTTTTAAGGTACCAAAGCGCTGTGTTAAATTTAATTAAAATCGGTTTAATATATCATATAGCTCCCAAAGGAACGATCGATCAAAAAAATGATTGCTTTAAAATTCTTCTGTTTTTGTTTTTTTTATGAAGGAACCGAATTTTATTGCAAGATAGTGGTACAGGGTATCCCAAAGCAGTCCGCGCCGGACTAAACGCACGGCATTTTTTTTAATATAAATAACTTTCAGTTGTAAAAAAAGTTTTTTTTTAACTTTTTTATTTTAACATTAGTATTTACAATAATTTTTTGTGTTTCGTGCTGAAATAAGATAAAGTTAAAAAAGATGTTGAGTTATCGATAGCTGATGGGCAGTAAATGTATTGTTAAAAAATTTATTCGAATACTTATTTTCCATATAAGATACAATTTTAAGTTAAAAGAAAGGTAACGTTTTTATTTTAATATTGAAAAAAAAACTAATTCTCGACAAGTTATAAGTTATGGAAAGCTGAAGAGTTATCGAAGTCTACTTTTAAAGTACTTCTCTTAATATTTATTTTTAAGGTAAAAAATGTAAAAAAACTTTTACTTTTAAATACAATACATATCGTGTAATTAAAGATATTCCATAAGATACAAAATTTTACATTAAACAAATTCTCGTTTTAGCGTTTTTAAATTTTTTATGTAAATATAAATATTAAAATAAGTTCTTGGTTTATACAGAAATAAGATAAAATTATAAACAATTTTTTTATCGGCAGATCAACTTGTTTCTTAAATTGTTCTTTTGTTTTACTTTGTTTTTCAAAATAGTTGCTTGTTTTAGTGTAGACCCTATTCTACAATAGGGTAGAATAATTCTTCGAATAAATAATAGTAATAATATTCGGAAATAATCACTGGGAGTCAGAGAAGTAATGCCTTCCCTTTAGTTTGAAATTTGATTTCTGGATAAATTTGTTTGTAACAAATGTCCCACATGCTTCTTTATTTCACGGATTGTAAAATTTAGATCCGACCCCAAATTGTATTCTGTTTAAAGTTTGCCGGATTTGCTTTTAACAAGCAACTTTTATGTTGATTTAATAAACAATTTATTTGCTTAAAAGAGTGAAAAGATTGTGGATTTAATAACCGAAATAGGGGACAATAAATTTCTGGTCAATTTTGTATGGCTTATAAAGTTGAAAGCAAGTTTTCAATAAAGCCATAATAAAAGAAACATTCACTTTAAAAATTATGTGGTTATTTATGGTATGTATATTTTTCTAAAAGCTTATAGGGCACTATATAACATAAATATTGCTGTCATATAAAAAAATCGGTAAGAATGAAACAAAAAATTGTATTTTACAGAAGATTTTAGTTTAAAAAAATTCCTTTACTATAATGAAATGCAAGAAATGTTCTGGTTGTTTATTTCATAAGAACAAATAAATTTAAAAAAAAATATTATTCAGCTGCTTTTTAAATTTGTCCACAATCATGTATATTATAATCCCATTAATTGTAAATGGTTTAAAGTCATACTATATTAAAACTAGCTGACGGGACAAACGTTTTGTCATATAAATTATTTCTCGGTAATTTCTAGTGTAGAAAAAAAACTAACTTATTGTAAGGATGGGGTATATAAGTGAAAGAGGTATGGAGCGCAGTGAATGATGGGGGAATATAAAAATAACAAAACACCAAACATTAATTTTTATAATGTATTTCTTAAAATAATATATATCATTAACTTATTACGACAGTAACACTAAAAAAATTTGTCCAAAACTTAAAAAAATATGTTAGGGGTGGCCAACCCTTACCACTTAGGGGTATGAAAAATAGATGTTGGCCGATTCTCAGACCTACCCAATAAGCACACAAAATTTCATGAGAATCGGTCCAGCCGTTTCTCAGGAGTTTGGTAACTAACATTGTGACACGAGAAATTTATATACCCATAAGATTAAGTAGAAATGGTTAATAAAACCAGAACTCTTACTATATTATAATTCACATAAATTTTAAATATTATAAATGAAAATAGTGAAATAAATAGATTTGAAATTAAAAAAAAAATAATTTTTATTCTTAATGAGTCTTTATGAAAGTACAAATATATAATTTTAGATAGTGCAAGAAGACCACTTAAAGAAATGTTGCCCAAGTGGATGTTCAGCTACTAATTTAAAAATTCAAAATTTCTTGGAATGATTTATTTTTTTAATTAATTTGTTTTTATTGCTTGTATCAAAGGTAACCCAATCAATTTTTAATGAAAATATTCGATTAAATGCAAATTTGAATAATTTTCTTTATAATATGTAGTGCATTGAATGATAAAAATATTTTATATAATTTTAGAGGTTTTTCAACAAAAAATAAATTTTAAAAATAATAATAGTATATTTTCGTTTCAATTTTTTTAAAGCTTTTACACGAAATATTTTTGATTCACATTTTCACAATATTGAATAAAACGACGTGCTTAAAATAATAATAATTCACATACTTAAGGAATCTAAGTAAGTTTCATATATAAAATTAAAAAATATAGTTAAATTTAATATATACACAAAGCTGACTAAAAAGAAAGAAAATTGGATTTATTTAATTATTTTAATATTGTACCTTAGAATTAATTCTAGGTAACAAATAAGTTAGAGTCAGAGCAACAAAGGCCGTCAAGCAGAAAATTCGATTTAATTCAATATTTAGCCATATAACGAAGGTGTACAAATTTTTGACTAAAAAGTCGGTTAAGTTTTTATACCCTGTACCGTATGGTACAAAGGGTATATTAAGTTTGTGTAAGCCGAAAATGTATGTAACATATAGAAGGAAACGTCGGAGACACCCCTAAAGTTACCTAAAATATGATCAGGGTGAATAGAGAAGTCGATATACCCATGTCCGTCTGTCCGTCCGTCTGTCCGTCCGTTTGAACGCCTAGGTCTCAGAAATGGTAAGAGCTAGAGTTACCAAACTTTCACATTAGATCCCATATTATTCCATAGAGACAAGTTTATTTTATTTTTTGATATCGGGGATAAATTATATAGCTCCCATATCGGTGTTTGAGACGACCTCGACACAAAAAAATAGATGAATAATTCGTTTGTTTATAAAGATATCGTAACCAAATTTGTACTAAATTTGATCAAAATCGGTTTACTATATCATATAGCTCCCATAGGACCGATCGGCCAAAATAACTTTTTTAAGAAAAATTCATTATATTTTGTTTTTTAATAAAGATATCGTAACCAGATTTGGCGTTTAGAGAAAAAAAAATTTCTTAGCTCCTTTTTGCTTTAAGGTTTTTAGTCAAATTTTTATTATTATTCCCTCGAAGATTCAATAATACACAAACCAAAGATTTTACAAAACACAAATTTGACATCTCAGTTTTAAAGTTTCTTTTTAAAATTTAATTGTTTGTACAATTACAAACTGATGTATAAATATTATGATGAATAAAGAATAATTAAAAAAGAAAATATATATATATATATATTTTTTTTTTATATTTTAAATATATATATATTTTGTTTTTTAAATTGCCTACTTACTCGAATATTAAAAATACTTAGTCAGCTTAGTAAAAAAGATTGTTTTTTTATTTTTTTTTTAGCGGAAAAATATTTTTTAGCAATCAACTCATAAGTAATTAAAGTTGTAATTCAATATTAAAAGAAAAACAATAACATTTTTATTTTTTTTTTAAGAAAATGTAAAAAAAAAAATTTCTTAGCTCCTTTTTGCTTTAAGGTTTTTAGTCAAATTTTTTTTTATTTCGAAGTTCAATAATACACAAACCAAAGATTTACAAAACACAAATTTGACATCTCAGTTTTAAAGTTTTTTTTTTAAATTTAATTGTTTGTACAATTAAAACTGATGTATAAATATTATGATAAATAAAGAATAATTAAAAAATTTTAAAATTTTTTTTAATTGCCTATTAAGATTAAAAAAGAATCGATCAAAAATATTCAGCAACTTAGTTACAGTTAAATAAAAAATAAAGTGTAAACTTTTTTTAAATTATAAAAATTTTGCTAACACCAATTAATTCATTTGCATTAATAATTAAAAAAAGGAGGTGATAGTTTTTTGTTAATTATTCAGCAAGTTATTTTGATCTTAATATTATTACTATTTTTTTATTATTATTATTTATTTAAAGCTTAATATTATTTTGAGAACTCTATTTACGGTTTTGCAAATATAAATGCTTATAATATTTTATTTAAATATTTATAACAGCCAAAAACTAAAAACTACGCTTTTAAAAACTTTTTCTGACCACACTTGAAAAATGTACGCTAATTAAACAACAAATTAATTTACATTTTCAAAATAAAAGTTTTCTAATTCGTAAATTATAGTTGCTAAAACTAACTTAATATAACGCTCATTAAACCCAAGTCACATGTTGCCAACCAAATGCATTACTGTTTGCTTAGCAACATTGTTGCGCAACACGCCAATCAGCCACCACTACACACGCTCGCAACTCTCCAACTTGAATGTTGCTGGCCGCACTCTCTCACACACACAGCGCTGGCAACATTTCGCATTGGTTACTCGCAACAGAGTAGTTTGGCTTTGTACGACTTTGGACGCTCATTCGCTCGAGTTTGTTTCTGCCGTTTGGACGTGCGTGCGCTTGAATATTTTTGATTTACGTTACGCGTGCGCGCAATATACGACGAATGTGAATGAAGCAAAGAAAAACAACAACAACAGCCACAAAGCGAAGCGACGAAGAAGCAGAAGAAGTGGTTGTTGGTTATTATTGTTATTGTTGTTGTTGGTAGAGTGCGGCGGTTTGGTAGTGGCAATAAAAATAATAATAAGAAATAAAAGAGCGCACGAAGCGGCGACGGCGACGGCGAAGTAGCAGAGACGGGAAAATTACCGGTTTTGTTGTTGTCTGTGAATTTTTGCGCGAAGTCGTAGAGTCAAAGAGTCAGACGGACGTTCAGACGGACGGACGGACTCTTTAATAATTGCACGTTTTGTGTCTTGCACGAGAAAAAGACCAAAGCAAAGTGAAGCAAAGAAAAAAAAAATATATAAATAATAATAATGTTAAATAGTTAAAATAAACGTAATACGTAAAATAACAGGCAAAAGTGCGTTGCTACCAACCAACCCATGTAACCAATAAAAATTAGCTTAATTTAATGCAAAAGAAAAGCGCTGCGCATAATTTTTTATAGTGTTATTAATTCCATATCAACATCTTAATTACCGCACAACAAGTGCACGCAAAGCATATTAATTAATTACAAAAAAAATATAAAAAAAAAGTTTAACAAATTGTATAGTCAAGTACATGTGTTTGTGTGTGTGTAAAATTTAAATGCAAATGTTATAAAATATTAAAAAAAAAAATATATAGATAAAGCGTGTAAAAAAAATTCATTCATTGATTGCTTGTAGCCAAGCGGATTAAAACCAAAAAGCGAACAAAATAAAGCAAAAAAAAAAATCGCGGAAAAAAAACAAACGCCACAACAACAAAAACAAAACAAAAGAATGTAAGTTTTAACCGTTAACTTTATACCCAGCTGTCGCCTGTGTGGGTGTTGTATCTATGTGTGTGTGCGTGTATCTTTGTCCGTGTGTGTGTGTGTGTTGCGCCATGTTGCTACATTCTAATAGGATTGCCTGCAACTGACACATGACATGCGTGGTCCCAAAAATTTCATGGAATTTGATTTGGTTTTTACGTTTTTTGGTTATACGGGCGAACTTTAGAATTTGTTGGCCATGTCGATGTCTGTGTGTGTGTGTGTTTGTGTGTGTATTATGGTCAATAAAAGTGTCATGTATGTATGTGTGTGTGAGCGCGAGTTTGCTGAATTAAATTGCAATGTTTTATTTGGGGACATAAAAATTGTGCTCGAAGCGGGGCATGGTCAAAACTAAGATACTCTGCAGACGCTTCTACCAAAAAATTGAGTATTTTAGACGTTTTCAAGTGAATGAATTTTAGATGATATTGGATAGCAGTTTTGAGCAAATGGCAATATTGACTTTTTTATTGGGCTCACATAAATATTTTTATGTGCCAATTTTAGTATTATTATTATTTACATTTATTTATCAATTCTAAAATAAAGTGTTTATTTTATATTTGAGCCAGTGCAATGCCCGATTATAATAAACCCTGCACAGGATATTTTTGGTAAATTCAGAACCTTAGCCGTATTCTAGGAAAATTGTTTGGGATTATACTGGAAAGAAATTTTAGGCAAATGCCAATATTTTCTTTTTTATAAATTTATATATTTATAATAATTGTACTCATGTGACAATTACAATATTTTTTTATTGCATTTTTGAATAACAAATACCTTAAAGAGGATTTTTTGTATGAGTTTCTTTCGAAATTTGAGAATTTAAGAGATAATATTGGTGAGGAGTTTTGAGCAAATGTCAATATTGACTAGATTACATGGCTTCACATAGCTATATAAATATTTTTATGTGCCAATATTTGTATTATTATTATAACTATTCTTAAAAAAGCTTTTTTTTTATATTTGAGTAGGGGCCATGTCCGATACTGAGAAGCCCTGTATGGAAAATATGACGATATTTAGAAATTGTTCTAGATGATACTGGAAAAGATTTTAAGCGAAGGTCAATCCTTCCTTTTTTGTGCTCACATGAGCACAATTATAAAATTGTACGGCTCTAACTTGGGAAATTGTTTAAGATGATATTGGAGTGGAATTGTGAGTATTTTTTTTTGTTTAGGCTCACAAATATTGGCACTATTTGTTTTTAAATGAACATTTCAGGAAATTCAGAAAATTGGGCATATTCAAAGGAAATTGTTTTACATGATACTGAAAAGGAATTTTGAATAAATAAAATAATGTAATAAATAAAATAAATATCAATGTTTAATTTTTATTAGGCTCACCTGAGTACAATTTCGGAAATTGTTAAAGATGATATTGGAGTGGGGTTTTGATTATTATTTTTGTTTAGGTTCAGTTAAAATTTTAAAATTATTGGCACTACATATTTGTTTATAAAGGAAAATTTTACGAAATTCAGAACCTTAGGCGTTTTCAAAGAAATTTGTTTTAGATGACACTGGAAAGGAATTTTAAGCAAAGGTCAAAGTTTCTTTTTTATTAGCCTCACATGAGCACAATTATAAAATTGTACGGCTCTGCCTTGTGAAATTTTGTAAGATGATATTGGAGTGGAATTATGATTATTTTTTTTTGTTTAGGCTTACATTAGTAAGAATTTTAAAATTATTGGCACTATTTGTTTTTGTGTGGTAGCGTACTCGCCTCTAAAACCGAAGGTCGGGGGTTCGATTCCCCGCAGTAGCACTGGTGCATTTGCCAAGCACAGGCATCGCTAGCCCAAAGACGCTATTTGCCATTGAAAATCTCTATTAATTAAAGACATCGCCGTTCGGATTCGGCTATAAACTGTAGGTCCCTGTTCTGTTCGAACAGTTATTAATAGAGATCCCCTATGCCTCTCTAAGGGGCCTAACAGGGAATCGTATTTTTTTTTGTTTTTTTTTGTTTCTAAATGACCATTGAGGAAATTCAGAGCCTTGGGCATATTCAAAGAAAATTGCTTTAGAGTAATTTTAAGCAAATACCAAAGTTTTCTTTTTTATAATGCTCACAAAAGTTCAATTATAAAATTGTAATTCTCTACTTTGGGAAATAATTTGAATGATATTAAAGAGGAGTTTTGAGTTTTTTTTTATTGTTCAGGCTCAGATTAGTTCAAATACTGAATTATTATTAGCACCAGTTTATAAAAAAATAGTTAAAAGTTTTTGACAATTTTTTCATTAAATGTCTTATGAATATTAAAAAAAATATACTTTTAAAAGAAATTTTACCTAAATGCATAAAGTTCGCGCTGTTAATAGCTTACAAAGTATATTCTAATTGCCCAGATCTTTATTATGAAATTTTGAATGAAATAATCTTAAGAGCATGTAAGTTTCCGAAAATTGTGCAGGATACAATTTTTTAGATATGATTATTCGACCAAAGTTTTGAGGCAAATGTTAATATTCCTTTAAATGTTTGGCAAGTGATGTTTTTCTAAAAAAATTTTTAATAACCTTAGAAGAATCTTTTTCTTTAGCCCCAAAAAATAAGTGTTTTTGGAGATGATGGTCAATTAATCAGATATATAATAATATATATAAAATAATCTAAGAGTATGTACTTTGCGAATAACGAAAATTAAATTTTTTAGATTTCATGACCAGCAGAGTTACACAATTGTAAATCATAATAAAACAGAGAAATACAATTTTAATATCAATAAAACAGGCTTTATTGGATACAATATTTTATGACATTAATGTTAAATATAAATGTGTTCTTAGATAAAGCAGTGTTACCAACTCAAAGTTGTGAAACTCAAAAAAAGCACCCTTTTTTATAATATGGTTTTGTATTGAGAGAGTGAGAATTGTTGAGAATTGCAAGGGTATTTATAAGTAATTTTGTATGGAGTTAGGTTAAATAGAGGCATGATTTGATAAAAAAGTCAACGTTTCGTTTTTCACATGAGTCTGCAGGCAAATTTTGTTGGTTGTGTTCATGTTAATGCAATAAACAAGAATATTGTTGCAGCTTATGAAGGAGAGATCTCAAATTTATGTTAAAAGTTTTTATCCCATCATAATATTTTTTACTGCATAATGTTCTTAAAAATATTTTAAATAAATGCTTCGACAGGGCGGTAAATTTAAAAAGATTTTTTATTTTTGAAGTCAACGTTTTGTTGCTTAGGCTCACATACAATTTCATAAGGTAATTCCTATTATTGTCTGCTTATCAAATTTTATATGCTCTGAAAATTAATTCAATCTAAGATAGTTGTGATATTTACGTTTGGCATAATTTTACATAACAATGCGTTTTTAGCCCTATGTGAGAACAAATGTGAGGGCGAGCCAATTATTCCCGTCACGTCCTTGACACTGAAGCGTGTATCACAATTTATCAGGCGGTGCAGAAGTTGATACATGGTACATGTTAATACTGGCCGGAGCATAGGGCTGCCCAATATTGCTAGTTATTTACCGACTATCCCAGATCTTAAGAACGTTCCTGGGAACAAAGACAATACTTGCAAATTTCCTGTTGCTATAAATAATTCGGAAGGCCTAGGACTACATTATTATTGGCATGGTGAATTAGACCACATGAATATCCTTTAGCTTGAAGAAGCATTTACTTCTTTGAGTCCTTTTTCGAAAGATGATGTCATATAGATTGAATTATCGCAGTAAAAGTTTATTTCGAGAATTGGTCTGGTTGAGATGCACTTGGTTTGGATAGTACAAAAAATACAACGGCTGTAGTTTTTGAACTTATTTAGAAAGATTTAAGTATATAATATATGTTAATTCTGGCCATAACATTAGATGCGTAGCAATAATGCTTATTATTTGCTAGCTCAAAAATGGTCTTTAAAAATAAACCTGAATATAATGTCTAAACTAGCAAATCTGGTGTTCCTAATTGAATCTCGGGAAGGTGTGAAAATATATCCGCATTGAGCATAGTGAATTAGACCATATGAACCTCCTCTAGCTAGAGGAAGCATATCTTTCTTTGAGAGGCGGGACGACGGATGACGTCACACAGATAAAACTATTGCCAAAAGTTTGTTTTGAGAACTGGCATGGCTGAGGAGATCTAGGTATGGGTAGCTCAAAAGTTCCAAAGTCTGTAGACTTTCCCAAACTATATTATTGTTATTGGCTTGATTACTGGTTGTTGTCCAAGTCCAATCGTGTTTGTGATAAAAATGGCAAAGTTATGAAAGCTATGGTGGTGAGGGCAAAAGACGCTAAATTATTCCTAATATCGACGAAAATTAACAAACTTTAATTGCATAAGGGTGGCTCTTTTATAGTGTCTCAGGTCTTAGGTCTCCGACTTCTTCATATTCAAATGACATGGCTCATTGGCCATGCTGATGTATCTCATCCTGCTTGTTTTAAGCCTGGCACAAATCTATAATACTTATAACCCTAAGCCTACAGAGTATAAAAATATAATATTTTCAGTTTTATAGCTTGATTTTCAGCAATTTTTTGTATTAAATTGCACATATTTCTTTTATCTATAGGTTGATTTTTTTTAGCAATTTATTATGAATTGTTGACAGTTTTATTGTTGCAGAATTTTATTATAGAAATACCAAACTTTTTTAAAACAAAAAATTGTTTGGCTTTTTATAAATGTTTTTTGCTACACTTTTAAACACATCGTTATTACATGTTGTTCAAATTTTGTATAAAAAACTAAGTTAAAGCTTTTAATATATGGGAGTGTACAAAAAAAAGTTAAGTTTGAGCCATATGGTTGCAAATAATTGGCACTTAGTTTTGACAGATACTGATAGCTGTGATGATGATACTGCAGCAGGATTTTAAATACATTTTTGTCTATAGAACAGTTTTTGCACTTTAAGCCGAAAATTGCATTAACCAATAAAGCCAAAAGTGTTTGGTTGGCTTCTGTCTAGGAATATGAAATGAAATGAAATTGGATAAAAAGGGGTTAGGCTTTTTATGAGATGGGTGATATTTTTTTTGTATGAAGGAGCGCTATAATTAAAGTTCTTTTAAGGTTTCAGAACTCAACGAGAGATTGTACTTTTTGATGGTATATTGGGTGACTGCTGAATTGAAATGTATTTGCAATATGTTGTTGGTATGGAAACATAAAAATGAAAGGATATTGTTAAATCTAGGCGCGGCTGACTTTGAGACACCTTTTACCTTCACATTACGACGAGAGGGAGTGGGAAAAGAGGGGATTCCCATCTGGCCAGGAGTTTCCGTAAAAGCTCGGTGAAATTATTGTCGTTATTCAATTTAAAGGTGTTATAGAGCTCATAGAGGCGCCGGTACATTTACCTCCCGGTCCCGGATTTTTTCTCTATGGCCCTGTGTATTAGCAATATTAAATGGCATTGAAAATAAAACAAGTGCCGGTGGATTGGGCATAACCTCCGGAGATACAACGAGAACCTTGCTCGATAGGCACTTCGCTGGAACCCTCAGGGGAGAGGCTGTCGCGTTGGTACGCCAGCAAAAACATGGAGAATATCTATTGATCATGAACTACAAGCAGCCAGCTACTTATGGAATGATATCTGCCGTGAATACAGTAATAGAGTTTGCTACAAAAGGATGGTCGAGGCTCTACGCTCCACCGGGAGTCAAGGACGACAGAAGAAGAAGAAAAATAAAACAAAACATAAAAATAATTGACTCAACTAGGTATTGCCCCTTGGTCCCTCAAGACCCTTATATATGATTTTGTATTAAGCCGATTGGATAATTTTCTCAATTTTTGTTTCGATTTGAATGATTCCAGACATAAATCAAAGAAGTTTATTATCCCCATGTAACCATAATAACTAAAGATGTAACTGTTTATAGAAAATAGAGCATTTTTGAAATTATTTGGGAATGGAAGTAGGCGTGGCAGCAGAGAAAAAATAGCCTAAACTGTCTGCTTATTTATGAGGTTTCATATCTCAGGTTTGGTAATCCAAAAACTTATAGTTGCTTAGATTAGGGCGTTCAGATAAACAGCCGCATATGTCTATATCCATTTTTTTTTTCTCTTCCTAACAATATGGAGCTAACCTTTTTCAAAGGCGTTTCCTCACAAAGCGATGGGGCACTCCGACCAAAAGATTTTTTGTACCATACCCATAAATTACGGAAAAAGACTTTCCGCATGAATAGCAATAGGTGTTTTGTAGGTATTGACCTAAGATGGAAGAAACTTATCCGTTCTTTTCCCATGTGGAACCACAATATCTGGTGGTTTCATCGTCTTCTAGACAGAGCCTGAACTCTGAAGAGTCCGATAGGCCAATTTTCTGTAGATGGTATCTAACATTGTGGTGGCCAGAGAGGTAAGCTACCAGGAGCTTTAGGTCCGCTCTGCCAAGAACTTTTGTTTTAATCGCATTCATAGGCTTGACAAGCACTTTTGCTTGACGAAGCCCCGGTAAGGAGAACCAATATCTCCTATGTTCTCCTGCGGCCCATTTGTTTATCAAGGCTTTGATCGTGGCCCAACCAATACCACAAAACGGCGCTGAAGATGTAGTCTGGGTGGAGGCACTCTGTCGTGCTAGATCGTCAGTAATGGTGTTTCCATCCACTCCTGAGTGTCCAGGTACCCAACATAGCACGACTTTGTTTCGGGAGGACAAATGGAGGAGATGTTTCAAGATGATAATGCCCTAATAGCAGCTGGATATCTAAATAAATACAGATGTTTGCTCCCCTAGTTCCCTTGTGAATGATACTAAGGGCGCAGATCTCTATGGCATGCATCTCTGCTTGAAAGACGCTGGGCCAGATGCCTATTGCAGTAGAGATTCTGGTGTTGGGTATAACGACTTTTAAACCTACACCCTACTCAGTTTTGGACCCAACCATTGTTGCAACTGGAGGTTTCCACAGGGGCTGCCATCAGTCCAAGTCTCTAGACTTGGAAGAAGAGATCTTAATTTCTTGTTTTGAAATAATTCCGTGATCATAAGTTCTGATATAGAGCAGATCGATACGTTAGGATGGGAATATATAAGTGCGGCATGACCAGTGTCACTTGCTAAGAGTACAGATGTGATCTGGATACGCAGTAGACTCTGCATGGCTGACTTTTTGGAGAAAATGTGCAGTGGTGTGAGTCCAAGGACTGACTCCATGACAGCTGTCGGACATGTACGCATCGCTTCCGAGAGAGATATGCATACTTGTCTTTGAAGCTTGCTGCTTTTATTGATGGCCACATTTTGCTGTGTCTTGGGCCACCACACAAGTGTTCTCCACTTCAGTGTTGTTTACGAGATTTTGAAACTGCATTTTGAATCTCTTCGTGAAGGGAACAATCACAGCTTTTTGGGGGTTGATGCTAAGCCCTTCACTTAGACACCAGTTTAGGGTAATTTGAAGAGCATTTCTCTGATGGTGCTTTCGTATTTACTCAGGATAGCCAAGTCGTCTGTGTACCCAATGACTTTATAGCTAAGCCTTGTCAGCTTAGTTTAAAGCTCGTCGATTACGATAGACCATAGCAGGGGAGATAACACATCTCCTTGTGGACAACTTTTTACAGCTCTTATGATGACTGTTGTGCCATCTAGAGATGAAGTTATGTCCCTCTGTTGGAGCATGGATTCGATCCATGCGCTCACGTGTGGTTCTATGTTCTTAAGGGCCAGTGCTCTAGAGATAGAACCAAAGTCAGTATTGTCGAAAGCTCCCTTGATATCCATGCGCAACATAGATTTGTGCTTGGAGTCGAAAGCGTTTTCAATCTTTCTGACTAGTTGGTGTAACCTCTGTTGACTTCCCTCAAATGATACTACTAAATCCTCAATTGCTTACTAATTAAATTTTTTCAAAATAACTTTATCTTTGAAAATCGCTTTAGAGCTTAATGTTATCGAACGTAAAATGGCAAACTCAAAATTGAACAAAAATTTTCAGCAGCTTCCATAACCAAAATAATAATTTGTTGCCAATATTTTTATGAAAGTAATTTTTTTTAGACACACGCTCACAGCAGAGTTCAAAGTTTTGAAAGCAGTTCAAAAATATTTCTAGGGCAGCATAAATAAGAATTTTATTTTTTTTTAGCAAGTTTACGGAAGTAAAAGTGTGGGAAAAAGTAGAAGTAGCATATGGAAGCAAACTCTGTTATTTGCATAACATACTTTAAGAAAAACCTGGCAAACGAGCTCCCAAGCTTACAAGTATTTCGGGAAAAATAGAAAGCAAACTGTATGCAAATTAATTAACTTTAGCCGGATAACTAAATTTTCAACTACATAGCAACAATAAATTATATCATTCCGAAGTTTCCCGATTTTGTCTAACGCTAATTAAATTTAATTAAAAAGAATTTCAAACACATGCGCGTACTAATAAAGCGCTTAGAATACGCAACAACAATTAGCACTAGAGTGAGATACTTTACAACAAAAAGATACGGCATAACTTCAATTTAGACTTTTTGCCATGCAACGTAAAAATGTTTAAAGTTCAAAGCGAGCACAACGGCAGCAAGTTCAGGCCAAAGCCAAAGCCAAAACCAAAGCCAGCAAATACAAATAAACATAAAACTGAATACAAAATGAGACAACAAAGAAGGAAGCACAATAAAAGTCACATTAAAACGTGGTAGTAGTAAAAAAAAAAGCAACAAACGAAACAAAAACAAAAGACAAACTGCGAGAGAGATCGGGACGAGAGAGAGAGAGAGAGAGAGACGACGTAGCCAAAGATACTAAAGTATCTTGAGCCTTTTTTAGTTGCTTGGATGCACAGAAAGGTCGCACTGCTTTTGTTTGTGGCTATTTGTATCTTTATCTTTAACTGCTACAAAATTTACAATTGTCTATCAACGGCTTTTGTTTTCAAAACGAAACTTGCAGCATAAATATTTAAGCGAGCAGCCAGCACAAAACTTATCTGTAAGATACATTATTCAAAGCGATTTCGAGCACTGACTGACTGGCAATTTATTAGCAGCTGTATGAAAACTGTGCGCCTTATAAACGCTGACACATGTAATCATAATTATGCCAGCCCATTGGATGCAAAGTATCTATAAGATACGCAGCTTATAACTTGGGCACAGTTCAGCAGCGTCTAGTTGGAATGTGGCCGTAAAGAGAAGACAAAAAAAAAGTACAAGTTGAAGCCCAGTAGAGAGTTCAGTGCAAGAGGAATTGTTGCAAGACAAGTTTTCTTTTTACCACCTTTTTTTTTTAGTATCTTGGCTTTATTTGTTATTGTTGCTGCCCGCTCTTTGGCTTGGCGCTCTTTCTCTTTTGCGCTGGTGTTCTTTTGGTTTAGAGACGACAATAACTTGGCCGACAACCTTATGTGTGTGTTGGTCTGCGTGCTACCAAAATGAGTTTATTCGCCGCAGTTGCAGCTGTCGCGTCCCGGCTGCAAATATTGTAAATTGCCGCAGCGTCAACAACACCAACACCAGCTCAGACTCGAACGTTGTGGCATGCTACCTGTCATGTTGGCCATAAAGCCGGTTTCCCAAGCCTCAACGTAGAAGACGCGCTGCAATTTAGTGGTAAACTTGCGTTTTTGCTCTGCTTTGGCATTTTGAAGATTTAGCTTCACATTTCTTACTTGTTTTTTTTGCGCTTCTGGCTTAGATTAAATGGCTAAAAGCTAGCTCCGCAGTTTGACTTTTAGCCGTACTGTGCAGCAAGTGCAGCTAACACTAAGTCTTAACAGTAAGAAAAACTAGTTCTCGGAACGATTTTGCAATCAACTTATGAACCACCGTACAATGTGCACTAACTAACCTCAGTCAATAAGCTGGCCAAAACAAGCGGCCGGTTTTGGCAAGCAGTTTGGCAAGCAGTTTGACTCCAAACTGGTTTTATCCATAGGTGACAAATATTAATGTTTTATGTGTTAAGTTTATAGATACTATAGATGCTAAAATATGTATCTCAAAAGCCTCATGTCTGTTTTTTTTTGATTACAGCTGAATTTTGGATTTACATTACAAATTGGCTTTCAACAAATGATGGTAAGTTATGCATATAAGATTTTCAATTTCAATTTCTATTTGAATTTTTAATGCTTAGAGACCAAAAGTTGTCAGAAATTTGTTTGCTTATGCAAACAAACATTGAACGGAGCGGAGCTCCACATATGAGCTGAAGCATGCTTTTTTTTGTTATAGTTTTGTGTATGTATCCATAAGATACTTTTTTGTGGCCACTGGCCAGTGCGTAGGTCGTCTGTCCGCTTGCCCTCTCTTGTGGGGGCTGTCTTGTATGAAAACCAGTTTTGTTGTAGTGTATGTTATCTTTAGAATAAAAGCCTAATTGATGCATAAAGTTTTTTGGTAATGGTTATGGCCAACAAAGCCAGCGCCGACACAGTCAACAGCAGCCAACATCACAGTTGGAGAGATTATATCATGCGGGCCGAGCATTTGATTGATGAACTGTTTGTTGTGGTCTTTGTCATTGAAATTTGCGATGATATAAAACAATAAAGCAAAACTCAAAACATATCGATAGATGTGAAGTTTTTTTTTTTTTTTGGCAAGCATTAAAATAATTGCTTAAGGCCAACATAAGAAACGTAAAGTCTTTAATGGCCTTAATAAAAATTGAAGAAGTTACTCGGAAAGGTACTCTGACAGAAATATCATTTCTTTGGTAAGCGATGAGTTGCTGGAAATGGTATATATTATATAAGCGAATATTATGCTCTTATAAAAGAGCACTTCAAAGAAAATTTGGTAATGGACTTAAAAGTTTTGCATGTAAAACAAAAATTTCCGAAATTTTATTTGTATTCGAGTTCGGCATTGGCTTAAAGTATGAAATAAACCTTAAAGTGTTGGCAAATATAGAAATTCCAAAATTGTTAAATCGAAAGTGCGGATTCTGTTCCTAACTATTTATGAAAAAAGTTTGTTTTCTCTGGAGATACTTATTTAAAATGAAAAACATAATATAAACATGAATCAAATTTTTTTTTAATTATTCAGAAATATCTTAAATTTGTAATTAAACGCCGTAAGAGGGCTAAATAAATTGAAAAAAAGTCATACTCTTGACATCTCCCGTGTAAAAAAAAAATAAATAAAAAATTTAAAAAAAAATATACCTCGTAAAAATTAAAGCAAATAATCTTATTTATGATATTTTTATTTTTTTCCTGACATCTCCCGTTTAAGTAAAAATAAAATAATTAAAAAATTAAAATAAATTTCCAAATAGCTCAAGAATAATCTAATAAAAGGAATTAAAAACTTTTGGATCTTCAAAAAATAAATTCCTCCTAAAAATTAAAACAAAAAACATGTTAATGATTTTTATAATTATACTCTTAAGTTTTTCTACTCTAGCCTGTAACATTTATAAAGCCAGAAATATCTTAATGAAATATCTTAGCTTAAAAACTCTAGCTGCGTAAGGTATCCAAAACTACCTCAAAGATTTCTAAAAGGTGATCGATTGATAAAATAAATTTAATTTGAATTGTAGGTACTTGAAGCCAAATAAAAAAAAAAGTTTTTTAAGCTACAAATTAATTTTTTTAAGAAAATAAGATATAATTTTTTTAGAACATATTATTGTCTTTTTATATATTGTTAAAATAATTCATTTCAACTAAAAAATATAAACAATTTTTTTTATTTGACAAAACATACCAAAAATGATATTTATATATATGCTTAAAAATCTTTAAATTATTTAGTAAAATACTAAAAAATAAATTTAGTTTGAAAAAAACATTCTTTAATCTTTTGAATTAAACTATGTAAAATAAATATAATATTAACATATAAATTAAATGTATGGGGCAGTGGCGGATTTAAATATTTGCCGCCTCTAGGCAATCCATAACCTGTCGCCCTTTTTTCACAAAAAAAATAAAAAATATATTAAATGCGATTGTGATTGTCATTAGTGCTTTATTTCAATATAGTTAATTTTTAATGAAATACATACCGAAATAACAAATTCCACATCGGATAAGGTATTCAACAAAACCCCTTTTTCAAACACTTCTTATTCACAGTTCTTCACCTCTTGATGTTTCAGCTGCGAATTCGCGGATGATATCTTCACAATCGATAGATAAAAACAAATCTGACTCTATCGTTAACAACGCAAGAGCATTCAGTTTGTTGTCGCCCAATGAAGAACTGAGATAGTTTTTCACGCTCACAGAAAACGATCTTTCTGCGCTACAATTCGAAAATGGAATTGAAACAAACATCCGCAGCGCATTTTCAACATTAGTGTAAGAGCTCTGCAGATAATCCTGTCCCAGCATTTTCAACAGCTCCAACGGGGAATAATTTAAAATGTTCTTTTCGATGCAGTATGCCTTAAAAAAGACCATTTCGTTTCCCAAATTTTCCTCAAGATCTTACGTGTAGTAGTTGCTCAATATGGTTTCTCGCGTAATTCTTCGTTGCTCAGATGTTTCATATAAGTGATGAGAGAAAATTTCGAATAGATTTCTTGATATGCCTCACGTCTTCGTATTAATTCTGTTAAAGTACGGCCCAAGATAACATTAAATGTGTTGACACGAAAGTTGGCACGGCCACTCAATTGGATACTATTGTCTCTATTTTCAACCGGTTGTAGATTTTAATTCCTTCAACGGTGCCAGAATGTTGTGTATTCCTGAATTGTGGAAATAGAGCGAGCTTTTTATTCATATTGATCGAATTCTTTACTAAAATTGTTTTTTTTTTTTTTTAATTCAAGTGACTCAAATTTTGCCGCCCCTCAATTCTGCCGCCCTAGGCTTCAGCCTATGTTGCCTGTACGATTAATCCGCCACTGGCATGGGGTACGGTACTTTAACATATAAAAATCTGTCCATATCCAGCTAGACCCTTTGAACATAATTTTTGCATTTTCCCTAAGCAATAACATTTCCTTGATCAAACTTTTCCACTTTTATATTTTTGTGAAGGAATATTAAGTTAGAAATGCTTAAGTATAAACTTAATCTAAAAGCACTTAAAAACTTTGAAATTTTTCAAAAAGTTTTCTTTATAAAAATTCCTAATTAAAATCAAATTATTTACATTTCCCTTGCAAAAGTGAAATTTAAAATTTCTTTTTTTCCTTTAAATTAATTTATATATGTAGTAAAATTTTGAGCTTAATCTTATAACAAATATTTTTTCGATTTTTTTGTAATAAATATTTCCTGCTATCTGAATAATTACTTTTATTTATTTAAGGGAATATAAAGTTAAAAACGCTCAAATATGAACTCAATCTAAAAGCTTCCTTGTTTAAATTTCTCGACTTTAATTTTTTAAAGGAATATTTAGTGAAAAAAGCTCAAGTGTTGACCTAATATAAAAGTACTTAATTTTTTTTTTAATTTTTTAAGAAAAGTTTCTTTTTACAAATTCTATGCAAAAGGGAAATCTTTTTTCTGTTAATTCAGATATAGTAAAAATCTTAAAATAATCTTAAAACGAATATTTTTTAGGTATTTTTTTATATCTCGTGCTTTCTGAATGAATTCTTTAGTTTTATGTAAGGGAATATAGAGTCAAAAATGCTCAAGTGTGAACTTAATCTAAAATAGAGATTTGGATTTGAGATTTAAAAAATGTTTTCTTTTTAGCAAAAGTGCAATTTTAAATGCCCTTTTTTTTATTAAAATTAATTCAGATTAATTATTAATTGAACTTAATATAATAACGAATATTTTTTAGAATTTTTTTTGTATATATCGAGCTATCCGAAATTTTTTTTTGAAAGCTTTTCATTCATTCAAAATTATAATTAACATTACTTAAACTAGTAATACATTTGAACAATTCGGTTCACTCAATATTTTGTATTCTGGGATTTGCTAGATATATTAAAAAATACCAACGAAAGTATATTAAAAAAAATATGTCCACAAAATTTATAAAATATATTTATTATCTCTAGGCTTAAGAGATTTTTAATGTGGGAAAATTACCAATTTTTAAAATAATTTGTTTAATCCTTGAAATTAATTACAACAAACTTCTATCTGATTAAATTTTGTCACGATTTGGTCGAAAAAAAAAATACAATATTTGTATTTATGCAATGCATATTGACATTCATTACAAAAAGCTTAAATTTCATTTTAATCTTTGTAAAAAAAAAAACAATTAATAATCATAATTCCAAAAAAAATTATAATATTTTTAAAAATTATAATAGTATGATAAATGGATTCTTTTTTCAATCTGTTGCAACTAATATCTGGCCATCACATACTAGATGCATTTATGGCAATTATGGGAAATTGAAAACGTTCCAAATCCACATGCAACGTAATTGCATGATTAGTTGCAACACATTGAACCAAAAAACTCACGCATACAAATGCAACCACAATTTGCCTCATTCATAATTGTTTGTTAGTTGAAGCATTAGCTTTGGCCATGTGTAGCGACTACTGTTGGCTGAGCATTTCGACTGATTGATTGATGGATTGATTGGTAGCTGCGCACTTTCATATGGTTCAACCAATCAATGCGTTAATAATGCAATTTGGCTGTTCTCTTATTTTGTTGCCACAATTTTTAGTTCAAATTGGTGGCAGCTCTAAATTCGCAAGAGGCGAGAAGAATTGCGGGGAGAATTGAGTGCCCTAGTTATAGAGTTACGTGGAGCTTAAAACTAAATTGTTGGCCAAATGCGCAAATGTTCTACAAATTGTAGGGTATATCATAGGGGGATATGAGGCTCTATGCTCCACTTAGGAGTCCCGATTAAGTAGTGGTAGTAGTATAGGTAGATATGCCTTTTAATTGTTTATAGATAATACCCCTATAGATAAATTCGAAATCAATTGGATAAGAGATAGTTTATTGAGAGATATTCCTCAATTTAATTTTGATATTTTTTTCTTAAGGCTTGGAATATCTCAACTTTTTGTTACGGATCGTTTCAATGGTACGTAGCTACCGAGAATGATATAACAATTATTTGGATGGCCCCGGATCCAAAGACGAAAACTTGAAAAAAAAAATATCAAAGAATCCTTCCAGTCGTTTCTTCAGAGACAGAATAGCAGAGATACGGAAGATAAATAGATACGATCTGACTGTAAGTTCAATATATTAGAATTATTCGGAAGTTGGCCCCGTATCTGAAGACTTCGAAGGGACATTAGATTTGAAAAAAAAGACTATTGAAGATGCCTGCTGATCGTTTCTTCAGAGACAAGATAGCAGAAATACGGCAAGATAAATAGATACAATGTGACTGTTAGATCCGCATATAACAAATATTCGGAAGATGGCTTAAGATCCGCAGATTTTTAAAGGGACATTAGATTTGTAAAAAAAAAAGAATATTGAAGATGCCTGCTGATCATTTCTTCAGAGACAAGATGGCAGAGATATGGCAAGATAAGTAGATACAATCTGACTGTTAGATCCATAAATAAAAATTAAAGGAATTGTAGGTTTGAAAAAATAAAAATAATATTGAAGATGCCTGCGGATCGTTTCTTCAGAGACAAGATAGCGGCCTCGGATCCGAAGATTTGTAAAGGATTCATAGATTTGAAAAAAAAAGTATTTAAGAAGCCTGCGTTTCTTCAGAGACAAGATAGCAGAGATACGACAAGATAAATAGATACAATCTGACTTATAGATCAATATATAACAATTATTCGGAAGGTGGTTCGGTTTCGAACCGTAGATTTGAAAAAAAAATATATTTAAGAAGCCTGCGAGTCATTTCTATAAAGATAAGATAGCTGAGATACGGAAAGATAAATAGATACAATCTGGCTGTTAGATCAATATATAAAAATTATTTGTAGGGTGGCCCGGATCCGACGATTTGTAAAGGAACCGTAGATTTGAAAAAAAAAGTATTAAAGAAGCCAGCGAGTCGTTTCATCAGGGAGAAGATAGCAGAGATTCGACGAGATAAATAGATACAATCTGACTTATAGATCAATATATAACAATTATTCGGAAGGTGGTTCGGTTTCGAACCGTAGATTTGAAAAAAAAATAAATTTAAGAAGCCTGCGAGTCTCTGGTATCTTGGCACTGTAGAAACGACTCGCAAGTTTCCTCAATATTTTTTTTTCCGGGGCCACCTTACAAATAATTTTTATATATAGATCCGGGCTACCTCCCTCACTTCCTTTACAAATCATCGGATCTCCGCTTCCTTCCGAAGAATTTGTGTATATGTATTGATTTAGCAGTCAGATTGTATCTATTTACTTTCCGTATCTCTGCTATCTTGGCACTGTAGAAACGACTCGCAAGTTTCCTTAATATTTTTTTTTCCGGGGCTGTTAGATCAATATATAAAAATTATTTGTAAGGTGGCCCCGGAAAAATATTCCTCAATAATAAATATTTGTAAAGGGTGCGAGGGATATTTAAAAAAGTAAATATGAAAGAAGACTGCGAGCCCATACTTCAGAGACATAATAGCAGATATTTGGTGAAATAATAGATAGACTGACTGTTAGATCAATATCTAATCAATCGTTTGAAAAAAAGCTAAGATGATAGAAAATGTGAGCTTTAAAATTCTGAAAGTCATTCAGTTTGAAAGGAGCAACTTCGTAAAGTTTTGAAATAAACTGAATGCTGCCTGCCAAGTTGAGCATCCCAAAGTTTTCTAATTGCTGAGATCTTGGCTTATAATAGTCAGCAGGACACGTCCATAACATCTTCAACACATATGCTTTACATCGTCCCAAAAGCTTCCTTTTGTCTGTAGAATATCCTTTTTCTCCCCCTACGAATAAGTGTATACCAGTTGGGGGCAGAGTGCGAAGCTCTTCCCTAACACCATTATGCTGACTGCCCTCGAATTGGACTATGCAAATATGCTTGGGTGTGTGTGTGTAAATTTGGTATGGACTCAAACTAGTTTATGTTGCGTCCTTGCAGCACCGACATAGATTCCATTTATGCAATTATTTGCATGTTTGGCATGTCACTCATTTATCCAGACGTCGAATAGCTTCAAGTCTATAGGGAGCTGGAGATAGAGAGAGGGAGAACGAGAACGAGAGAAAGGAACTTACGAATGATATATTGCGTTAGGCCCCCGATGTCACTTGATGAAATGGAAATTTTCTTTTACACATGACCCATTTCTATCAAACTGACATAGTCTTATAAAGCAGCTCATTAGTGTTAATTCAATTAAATGAGCAACAGTATCTTTTATAGTACTTAGTCTAATGAGCCATGTCAAGCCATGCTTGACATCAGTAAAAGATACACACATACTTGTAGATACATCTAGAGACAGAGAGAGAGAGTGAGAATCAGCCATGGCACACAGACATACAGACATACTATTAACGCTGTACATTGGAATTTATCTCAATTGTATTAATTAGCTGTATCAAATGTAGACACACTCACTCAGTATGTGGCCCCGGAGATACACAAATACAAATGCAAATGATACTAACTACGTGTATCTACATATCTCAGCATTAAGCAGTGCAAGCTGTCAAGTAGGTAAATGTATCTCACGGTATTTGGTGAGGTATTTGCATAAAATATGCTGTACTAACGAAAGTCCTGATTTAGCTTACTAAACAACTTAGTTGAAATGGTAGTAAAATGAAAAATAGAAATGTTTAAACTTTTAAATTAGACCAAACTAAGTCCAACTGGGAACGATCCTTTTTGCTGCTGTCTGTTTTGATGGTTCTGCCAATATTATTAAACAAATGCTAAGACGGTTCGTTTTTAATGACTCTATCCGGACACTGTAGTAACTGGGTAGATTATTTTCATTTTGCTTTTAGATGGAATCTGAGGTACATATAACTTGATGCAATTAAAAACGCAACAAAAATTTTACACAAAAATATATAAAATATTAAAAATTTCTAAATACAAAAATTAAAGACACTTTGCCTTTTATCGTGTCCAAGACTAGGAGAGGTCTCCAGTGTCTCTTTAAAATAAAATTTAAAATACCCCTTGCTTTAAAGTAGTCTCCTGTTGTATCGTAGCAGCTTCCATATTATTGGCCTGACTTATTTGTAACTTGATAAGCACAGTGGTCAGAGGGAGATCTAGGTTAGGTTAGTTTGAGTAGGCAGCTGAGTAAGTGTCTGAGATAACCCAGAGACCATGAGGTCCATTGTGTTGCCTAGTTGTAAGAGAGGGAGGAAAGGAATTGGAGAAAGGGAGGCATGGTGGAGGAAGTTTGAGAACTGTTGGGCATCCCTAATAGCCTAATTCTCTATTATTGCAGATCCATTTTGAGGATTCGACAAAATCAGTCAGGTCCGCTATGAGCATATAGGCAAGACTACCCAGATCCTTAAAGAGTGGTTGCCCAGAAACTGGGTTCGTCTTCTTATAAGGGGTAGTCGCATAGCAGGTGTTGGATGCTTTTTTTTCTGGCATACGTTCTGGATCACGCTGTGGTTATTTTGCGACTAAACACCCATAGATTAAAAAATGCTTAGGTTAAAAAACAAGTGACGTCAGAGACTCTTGCAAGGTTAAGGGACTACTTCTGCCTGCTACAACAGTACAGGGTGCTCTGTAGTACTCAGAAGTGTGATATACTTTAAGATCAAAAAGTTTCCGGAAATTGAAAAAAACAATTTTTCTTAAATTTTGATTAATATGTTTATTATCGCCTTCGAAGTATTCACCATTAGAGCCTACACACATATTTCAACGCTTGATCCAATCATCCATACACTTCTGGTAGGCCTGGGCGGGATGGCTTTGAGTTCCTCCTTCGAATTTTTTTTGATGATCTCAATGGTGTCAAAATGCTTCCCTCTTAATGGCAATTTCAGTTTTGGGAACAGGCAAAGGTCAAATCTGGTGAATACGGCGCCAAAAATTCCAAAATAATGTGTGCGAAAAATTCAGCGAAATTCAAATTCACGAGTCGGGCCGCGACGCATTTCATGCACAAAAATTGAAAAAAAATGTGTTTGGCTGATCCATATGAGATGCCAAGGCCTGAAGCAATCTCACGAATACCGTTATTACGATTTTCGAGCACAATTTTCTTCACTGCATCGACGTTTTCTTCGGTATTTGATGTTGAAGGACTACCGGAACGAGGCAAATCAGTGACGTCTTCACGACCCTCTCTGAACAATTGGTACCACTCATATGCCTGTGTTTTGGACATACAGTCCTCAGTGAAGGCGTTTCGCAACATGAAGCGAATCGGTAGACGAAAATTCTTTCACAACACAAAATTTCAAACAAACTCGTTGATACACGTTTTTTTCCATTGCAAGAAGAGCGTCCTTTTTTCGACTAACAACAACAGCTGCCAAACCAATACTAATAAGGCAATTGCGCTCAAATTATGACAAGATGTCAAAAAGAGTCCTACTAACCAAAAAAAAAAATAAATATACCGACTCATTTTGCGCGCGCCTTTTAAATCGAAATTACTTAAAACTTTTTGATCGGTAGTATGACGATATGACACTTTTTTTAAACCCTTCACTTTATGTATGTATATAACATGCAAAAGGGGGACTGGAGACCTCCAATAGGGTCAGGAGGACAAAAGAAATGGATCTTGAAGTGTCTGTTTAACTGTCCGCCTATCAATTCGCCTGTGGATCTGCGTGCCTGTAGGCATACCTTAATTTTGGGGATACATGTAGCACCAAAAAAAAAATAACCAATAAGATCCTACAACCCTCATAACAATACGATCATGACGACAAAGGATATTGATTTAGCCATGATCTCCTGTCTGTCGTATTTCTTAATCAACATATGCTTTAAAATTCATGTGAATCAAAATCGAATGAACACCGTAGAAATCAAGGAAAGTAGAGTGGGGACATCCACCGGGTGTGAGCAAGCGAAGCACGCAGAGGGCAGAGCCCCTTAGTCTTGTTGTTTCATTATTTATAAGCTCACCAACATCTGTAAGAGAAATCACTTTTGGAGATATCGGAACAGCAGTTCCAGTAGACGGATTCTATGAAGATAGCGCTCATAACCGCTTATGTCAAGCACTTTTTTGGCTAGTGGGTTGTAGTGAATTTCTAATCCGCTACACTTGTTAGTTATCGAAACCGATAACGCATTTAAACATAGAGTTTTAAGTAAACGAGCGAAATATATTTGATTAAATGCACCTTTTGACTCCTATTCGGAGCATAGGTCGACGAACGAAACGTCATTTCCTAATGTTACATCAAAAAACATTCCGAAATCAAAAATTCTGTCAAAATAGAGCTTCAGTAATTATTCAGTTTGTTAAATTAATCAAACGTACTTGGAATGTTGCAAGTTGGGCAAATACTGTGCCAGTTAATCAAGCTGTCTGTCAAAGTGCAACACAGTAATTGCATCATTTGCCAGACTTATTTGATTAAAGTGTTGCAAAGGCAACGAAACTCCAGAGTGAGTCAATTAGTAGTTAAACGTAGTAGTTAAAGATTTATTAAATAATATGCACATACAGCTGTTGTCAGTTGTCCAAAGTGCGATGTAAGATGAACGATGTCCCAGGTCTGCGCCATCTGATGAGAGATGTGCCAAGTGCGATGTCTGATGCGCGATGTGCGTTGACTGCCCATCTGTCTGGTAATTGTGGCTGCCCAACATTAACTTGGCAGTGCTTTAATTAAGTGGAAATCATAGAAGCTGCCAACTGCGAAACAGACCGCTAAATGCACTTTCAATCATGTTGTCAAGTGAGAATAAAGCTATATCCCATAAAAGATCAGCTCTACTTAAGCCGTTCAAATAATGACTTCATCAAAGGAAATGTCAGTTGCAGGGAAGGCGGGAAAAAGTAGCGTAAAGCTACTGCAAATTCCGTCAAATTATGTAGACAAAGAGCGCAAAAAAAAATAGCTCAAACAGACAGCTGACCAAGTTGTGCTCGGGGGGGAGGTTTAGGGCTGGCCCGAGGGAGTGGGGTTCGTGTGCTTTATCAAAATTAGACATCAAAATTTTCTTTTTTTTTTTTTGCTTATCACTGTTGTTACAGTTGGGCATGAAAAACGGGGGGCAAGACAATGTGAGGGTGGTAATGTGCCTTTTGCTGCTGTCTGGGCCTTGTCAACCCTTCAAGTAGTAGTTGAGTGGAACTTTAGCTCAACTGGGCTCTAATTTATCACAATTTGCATGTCAGTCACGCCGACTTTTTTCTTATATACCATATAAATTATATGCAATTTGTCAGCATTTGCTGAGAGTGTGTGAGTGAGTGGGTTGATGGGTAGGGTTGTGTGTACCACAATTTTGTTTTGGGTTTTTATCTTCTAGATACATTGTGGTTGTAGTTGTAAGCAACCCAAATGACATACGCAAGGGCCATAGTTGACCCATTTTTTTTTTCGGTGTTTGCTGTTTTTATACCCTGTAAACATGGGGTCAAGGGTATTATAGATATTGGCATTGCGTGCAATGGGAAGAAAAAATGGTCTATTTTGCGTGCAGAGATCAATCTATGTCAGTTTGCACACGCAGGACTTAGAGACTTTGAGCGCAGTGGACATTGGATGTGGAACAAATGCAGTTTTGTATAACTAAGTTCACATATGTTTCTATTAGCACTAGTTCGCGGTTGTCAGACATTTTGTCATGACAGTCCCCTAACGTAATTTTCCCTCTATGCTTCAGCACTCTTTTAGGTAGAGCTGGAAAACGGCAACATATACTTTTTAGTACTCTTAACAGGAAGATTTTTTTTTGGTACATATACCTTGTTTGGAATCTACATTCTGCAATTATAAACTACTTGTTGGATTACGGGGTAGCATCGCCCTCGTGCATCAACACAATGTGTATAATGTATATGTATGTGCACGTATGCCGTCTGATGCCCACTTTCCCTTTCACCTTTTGAAAGATACCACCACGGCCCCTTGGAAGTTTCCTATGGAGCTTAAACGGTTTTCCTTGATGTACGAAGTCCCTAGCCGTCGCGACGGCAGAGTCTAGGAACGCCTAAATTAGGTTAGTTTGAGTAGGCAACTCAGTCAGTAACTAAGATCACCCAGATGCTTTGTGATGCCTAGTTGATAGAGAAGGAGGAAAGGAATTGAAGATAGGAAGAGATTATAAAGGAGGATCAAATACTGAAGGGCATCCCTAATCGCTTAAGTCTCTCTTGTTGCAGAGCCATTATGAGCAGACCAGATCCTCAAAGAATGGTTTATCCAGGAACAAATTCATTTGGCCACCTTTTCATTAATCCTTGCAATTTTCGACCAACATACTGGTCTCTTTGGACGAGCTCCATCCCATTATTGAGCAGCTTATGACACCATCCCACCATCTCAGTGTCTCCGTCGTAGGTTTCTTGACTTTATGTATTTCTCTGTATTCCTCTTAGATCACAATGCTACTTCTTACATTCACGGAAATCGACGTGCCTACTCTTTTTCTCCCTATCATTGCTCTAGATTTTATTCCCTATCGTATAGCAATGCCAATTAGCGAAGGCTTAAGGAAGTCGGCGTGCTTATTCTCCTCTTAGAGTTCAGGAATGCCTTTATTTGGCTACATTTTCATTAATCCTAGAAGTTATCAAGCACCACGCTAGTCATCTTCGATGAGCTTCAACCCACTATTGATCGGCTCATGATCGCTGTAGGCGAACTTAATCATACTAGTTTATCCCTCTTAGATTGCAGTGATACTTCTTCCTCTCACTGAAATCGACGTACTTATTCTCCGCATTCCCACATGTAATTAGGAAAAAATAACGATATCTTCGGGTGGCTCCCTATTTCATCATCGATGCTTTTCTACATTTTGTATCGTGATATTACTTACATAAAGTGGGTCTATTGAACTCTTCAGAATGAAGGATTCGTTTTGAAAACGACGAGACGACATTTACTCTTAATCTTGTTTGATCGCCATCAACTTGTGGTCATTGCAGTATCCTCTTTGAGTTAGGCGTACCTGTGTAGACCGAGAATAGTCATTGATGCTCCACGGTTCAGAATTGAACAGCCTTGTTGCTTTTTTCCTGGATAGGGAAGATTGGATGCAAAAAACCATCTTAAAAGGGAAGTGGCTAACGATCTATACTGGCTCAGGAATCTTCTCTGAAGAGCTTTCGACGAAGATTTTATTCCGCCTCTCCGGCTCGTGTAGCGCTTTTTATTAACACCTTGGACGGAAGTCCAAGGAACATTGTATTTCTTGTCGATTGTCAGGCTACAATCAAAGCTCTGTCATCGTATACCATAAACTGATCCTTAACACGACGCTTGCGCTCAACTGAATCCATTACCACTCAATAACCCTATGGGTTCCGGGTCACTCACGTGGCCCAGGTAACGACGAGGCGGATAAGTGCGCCAGGAACGGCTCAGTGCTGGTAGTTAACCTTGTTGTTGTACGGACATAGAAAGACCATTGCCGATCGCAAAGCAGGGTGACGGCTGAAGCTTTGACGGAAAGAGCTATGAACCAAAGCGAACATCTGAACTCCTGCGCTTTCATAAAAACCGAACTAGGATGGTGGTAGGCGTTGTAACAGGGCACTGCACCATAGGCAATATGACTGAAAGATTGCACGTTCCCCATCCCGATTTCTGCAGCAGCTGCGGAGATGAGGAAGAGACAGAAAGTATCCAACCCCTATTTTGCGACTGCCCGGTGCTTCTTAGAAGATGAACCCAGTTGCTGGCTAAACAGAAACTCTGCGACAGAGTCATATATTTTGGAGCTGAATGGATCGCCCCGTTATAGCTACGTCAACTCCCAACGAAAGAGTTACAGTCCTTCGTAAGGAAGGCAGATGGTGTTTTGTCCGAAAAAACAGGTACGGTTCAATAGATCTTCAGGTTGCAGTGCTCACTCTCTTTTGTAAGAGAACTCAAAAAATTAAAAAAAAAACGTGTTGACACCTCTTAACAGAGGTTCATAGAATTCAACTTTACTCTCCAATAGCTCTTCAGGTAAATGAAAAAAATATTGATCTCATCGAAAGAGTACTCCCAGGTGGTTCAAATGCCCTCAACCGCTCGGTTTGAAATACAGAAATGCAGTCCTAATACTACCCTCTACAACCAGTTTGGCATAGCAGAAAAGAAGCTCCTAAAGTTGTCACATACAGGACTTAATTTTTACAGCAAAGGGCTTACAGGGTCTTCCTCTGTCGAACAAGGCCTATCCTTTATTGCTTTAGTTATGTGTAAGCTGGGTGTGCTTTGGGGTAGCATAATTATGCAAGGACAAAGCCTGAGTCTGTGTTGGTTCAACGATTAGTTTATCTGTATCTATGTGCCCAAAACATACTAGTACTATATGAAAATGTCTGTATGTCAGCTACAGATACAATGCCCAACAGCTAACATATCTTTTCTTTGTTTATTTTGTTTTTTCGTTTGATATGGTTAAAGTAGCTGAAACTGCTTTCAGTTTCAATCTGAAACATGTCAGAGCCACAGTGTTACTGACATTTTACCAACTCTTGCCATTATCGTAATGATTTGGCCCTAGCTGTTGCTCTTATTGGGCTTGTCAGCTATTCTACACTATCAAATTGCGTTCGTTACGTTAATGGCACCAGAAGCAGAGTGCCAGATACAGTAGCTGAAGCAGTTGCAGATACAGATACAAAGCAGCCCCTATCCATATGTAGTTGTATCTAGAGTGGGTAGGGGGTTGTGCTAATGTGTGAGAGAGTGTGTGTGGGGGGTAAGAGTTGTTGGCATTATGGCAAATGTCAAACAGCAACTACTAGATGTTATTGTTGTAGTTTCGTTTACATATATTTGCCATTAGCAACAACTAGTAAGGGATTCAACACGCATATCAGGACAATAAAAGTCTTTTTATTATTGGCAAACTATTTGTATACTTTAGACGTGACGTTGGTAGTTTCTGTTGCAAGCTTTTGGGGCGCTACTCGAAGCAAAGATTAGCTACTCCAGTAGCTTCATATTGCTATACAATTTTATTAGCAAAATAATAGGAGTTCTATATGTCAAGTTATTACAGCTTGCATTTTGGTTTCGAAGTCTACGAAAAAAAAGCTTTAGCATAATATTTATATTCTACGAAAATGTGATAAGAATACTTTGAGTTTCGAAAATTTGAATATATATAGTACCAGTACCATGATAATAAATAGAAGAAGCTGTAGAATTAAATTTAAATGAAATTGTGCGCGCCCCCAAACAATGCTGCTGCTGCCAAAAGCAAAAGCACGCAAAATCAACTAAAAGTCGCAGCACACAAAAGCAAATGCAAAGCAAGATAGAGATTGAGTGAGTGGTGGTTAGGGGTTGCCGGTGTGGCGGATTGAAAGTGCCACACAGCCAGCACAGCACCGGGGCTGCACGTTCCTTGCAACAATGTTGGCAATAGAAAAATCAACCAAAAGCAACCCACCAACGCGCTCGTTTCTATGCGAGGATTGAAGATTGCTGCGACGCTCAAATCTGCAACCCCAGTCAGCGACGAAACGAGAAACGAAACGAAAAATAAAAAATAATAGACTGGAATGTAAATTTTTGATGCAACGAAGTTTATATACGCTCTAGGTAAACGAATAGGGCGGGGCATTTAGATAGCGTGTTTTTTAGTTTCGTGAAATATGTTAGGCCAAAAACGTGGTTTTTCCTTTACCCGCTTGATACTTCTTACCTTTCATCATCCTTGACTCTGCAGCTTTGGCAATATATAATTTTGAACAATAAAATCTCAAATAATCTCTATCCTTTGCAGAGTTTAATTATTCTAAACCATCTTTCCTTCCATTTATCCACTTGTGGTCGCCCAACTACTCTTCTTCCATTAGGATTTCTGAAACTGGTTTTTTTTTTCAAAATTGGGTTTAGCATTCTCGCAACATCTTTATAACTTGACATAGGCCGCTAGACATGTGTCATATTTAATGATCTCCCTTAGCTCTTAGTTGGTGCGAACGCGGAAATTATGAAGATCTATCCGTATCAAACCAAGGATTTTTCGTAAAAATGTTCTCTCTATCTTCTCTAGAAAACCAATATCTGATTTCCTCAGAGTCCACGTCCAACATCCGTGCGTTAGTATTGGACGGATCATTGTTTTATATATCCGTTGCTTTACGGTTCTGTTGAGAAGGCGTTGCTTGAGAAACTTTGAAAGCGAGAAAAATGTTGAGTTCGCCGATTTAATTCTTTCTCTGATTTCACTTAAGCAGTCTTTTGTGGAGCTGATATACCACTTTAGACGTTTAAATTGGTCGGTAACTAGGATGTTCTTTTAGAATGTAAATATGCATTTATTAAGGCAGAGCACGATTCCCACTATCTTGAGATATCGGTATCCTTCTTATCATACTTCCACAATAGTAATTTTTTCCTTCAAATAGGACATTTTAAATGCTATGATGGTTTTCCGAAGCTTGTAGCCATCCAAAGTTTTCATAAAAATGTGTCTTCATATAATCTCTGCGATTAAGGCTTTTTTTAGAAAACTTTTTGTTACGGCAAATAATGGCTTACGAATACCATACCCTCTCTTTCACTCTCAATCCCTTTTATCCCGAGTGGGACATAAGTGCCTTATAGAGATCAATTGTGGATCCATTTCCATTTGAACATGAATTTTGCACCTGCAAATCCAATGTGCATGTTGCCAAACCAGGTGGATTTTTCACATTAATAAGGGTACAACTTAGAGACTGGTTTTCATATCGGTTTACATTCATTTTTCAGATTTTAATTTGCAAATAGGCTAAAGTGGATAACTTCTATAAATTACAAGCCTAAATAAGATCTAGAAAGCTCCACCTAACCTGAGGAAGAGACGGCTTTTTTTGCAGCCGCTCGCTCCGAGACAGGCGCTGCAAAACTTCGAAGTTCCTTTAAATCGCCCCGAAACTCCCTCTCTCGTTAGCCCTGATCATACTTCCCATGCGGGTTACTTACCTCATCTTAAGTATGGTTACTCAAGTTACCAGGGTGTACCACTGGGAGGTGAGAGTAGGAATAGATGAATTTGATTAAAATTAGAAATAGCCTTGATAATCGGATAATAAATTGGCTTTTAGTACACCAGCAAACTCTTTGTACTCTGACTTTGTCTCTTTATCTATTATTTTGAACTATAAAGCTATAATTTTCCATAAAACTCCTGACAAAAATTAAAACTTGCATAACAGATAACGACACGTCTGTGCGACGTACAGCTTGTTGAAAAATTGAATATAAAGGGCGATTCATTAAGACCATTTTTTTTAATGATTTGGCAAATGCAAATTTCAAAGGAATGATGGGATCTTTATTTATGGCATTTTTTTTTTAAATCTCATTCAAATGTTGGCCGCAACTGCGTTTTAAATGGTCCATCCTGAAGGTCAAATTTTCCATGACTCGTTCCAGCATTTCCACTGGTATTTGGCCGATAACACGAGTAATGTTGGCTGCCAGACCTCAATCGTTTCTGGTTTGTCCACGTAAACTTTTGACTTTACGTAACCCCAAAGAAAAAGTCGAGCGGTGTGATATCGCACGATCTTGGCGGCCAAGGTACGGGTCCCGTACGTGAAATTAATCGCTCACCAAATTCACCTCGCAATAGAGCCATTGTTTCATTGGCAATGTGGACCGGAGCGCCATCCTGTTGGAACCAAATGTCGTTGAGATCACGGGCAACAATTTCAGGCATCAAAAAGTCCGTCAACATGGTCCGATAGCGTGCGCCATTGATGGTAACGTTCCCACCTTGCTCATTTTTAAAAAAATACGGACCAATGGTTCCACCAGCCCACAGACCGCACCAAACCGTTGTTTTTCTTGGATGTAATGGCAGCTGGTGAACCTCTTCAGGTTGATCTTCTCCCCAAATACGGCAATTTTGCTTATTTACGAATCCGTGGAGCCAAAAGTGGGCCTCATCACTGAACAACATTTTGGTCGAAAACAACGGATCTTCATCGATCTTACCAAGAGCCCATTCACTAAAACGGCGACGTGCAGGCAGGTCATTCGGCTTCAATTCTTGCCTGAGTTGAATTTTGTATGCTTTCAAGCCGAGATCCAAATGTAAAATGCGAAAGGTGGTTGAATACGACCGGCCAAGTTGTTGGGATCGGCGTCGAATCGATTCCTCCGATTTATAATGTCTGTCACTCCTGGTCAGAGTTTAGCGCAGAACCCTCATGGGAGCTTGTAATCCCTAAAGAGCGCGTCCGTAAGGTGGCGTATAAGCGAGAGCCAGACATGGGGAATGGAAATACCTCTCTCGGAACTCTCAAGCAGGAGAAGACCCACTCTTTTTGAAAACCATCACAGATCTTCAAGTGAATAAAAACCCGACCGGAAAAAATGCCTTAATATAGAAACGGCCAAACCTAGCATCAATATTAACAAGCTAAAAAGGAAACAATTAAAATAAAATGTTTAAACAATGTTAAACTTATATGCTGGCAAGAAACAAATATTTTGGTGCTCTCCTTCGATCTAATACATTTTGACATATTATTGTTTAATTTATTGTAAAAATGTCCAATGACTAATTTTTATAAATTTCGATATGTTTGTCGTATTTTGTAGTTCAATCAATTGAATGTTAAACAAATATTAACCTTTTTTAATGAATGTAAACGTCACAAATTGACAGCTTACATAAGCAGGGTAATGTGACGTCAGAGTTTGGAGGTAGCTATTAAAAAGGCCCTTTATGTTAAATGCCTTGAAACCTTTGATTAGAGCTATATAAATGGATAAAACAGCCCATGCTTTTTCCTAAAGAAATCAAGATGGAATTGTTATTTCTAGATCATATCCAGTCCCAGCAGCTCTATATCAACAACTGTCAATCGTTACAAACAAGCTCAAATATTCATGCTCTCTTTTGATGCTCTCTGAAGAGTATGAAAAATGGAAAAACTCGATGAGCAAACAAGGGACACACAGCAATATAAGCCAATGCGAACAACAACAGAACCGCGACGTCGCGTCGTCGTTGACTGCGGCAGCGACGGCGACAGCGTCATCGCAACGATGGCGTCAAAGCATAGCTAAGCATAAATAAGTTGTAAAGCCCTCAATGTACGTGCCACAGGCTTTAGGTGTATGTGTGGGTGTGTGTGCACACATGCTGAGAGTGTGTGTGTGTATCTCAGTGTGTGTGTGAGAGTATATCAATACGGAAGTTCGCTTGCTGCATACTGTGGAACAGCTGAAACCTTGCGTTGTCCTTGCCACATTTTCAATTTTAGCAAATTGAATTTGCGCTGCGGCAACGTCAATGGTTGGCAACGGGCGAGCCGCCAGTGTTGCCAACTATGCGTATGCTGCAGCCACAATGTACTGCACCGTGCAGTGCAACGCGGAAGAGCGCGGCTATGTTGGCGGTTGCCAGGATAAATGGGATGAATGCTTTTTATACCATATTATGTGATTAGCTGGGAAAGCTTCAAATCAACTATCTGTTGTTGTAGTGGGTTTGTTTTCGATATGCCTTTAACATGGGACGGGACATACGCGGCGGCGTTAAAAGTTTTTATTGAATTTCTCACGTGTATCTTGATATCGTATCAAATGTTTAACTTGGAAATTTTTATTGCCTGCAGCGGGGCGATAAGCGTTTGTTTGTGTGTGTACGTGTGCTTAAGTCGAGTACGTGTGAGTATCTGTGTGTGGTCTGGGTGTGTGATGGTGTTGGTTCATGTGCCCGCCGCACGTGTTTGTTGCACGCTTCGTTTGTCATTTGCCTTTATTCGAAATTTATTGGCGTTCATAATTATGCGAAAATTATTGCAGCATTTTGTGGTCTATTTGAGCCAAATGGAAAAATGCGTTCATTTTGTTAAGCCAAAATAGGATAATGGAGGATACTTCATGTTCTTTTTTTGTATGCACAATTTAATGCCAATTTATCTTTGAGATGCAGAAGTTAAGTTGTGCAATTTGTTAAGAGCAAGGGGGAGGGTGTTGGTGGTTTGGCGTCCACCACAATTGAAAATATTTTAAAAATATTCAGCATTTTCTAGAGGATTTAAACTACTCAAAACACGTCACGCTTGTAGTTTAAAATGGATCTTTGAGATATTTTGGAAATATCTCCACTGTGGTTGCCAGCTCAGATTAGAGTTAGATTTTCGTAAAAATCTTCTTCTTCTTATGTGGCCATAACAACCCGATTACCGGATTACGGCCTGCCTTAAAACATCTCTCCAGGCGCCTCTGCATTGCGCGCGCCTTCCCCAGTTGGTCACACCGAGCGAAACAGGGCCCCTTCCACTTGGTCTTTCCAACGCAAACACGGTCGTCCTCTCCGCCACACACATCTAGCTGGAGCATCCTCGTCCATCCTAACGACATGTCCGAGCCATGTCGTTGAAGAGCTCATACAGCTCCTGGTTGGTGCGGATGCGGTAGTCATCGCCAACTCGAATAGGGCCAAAGATCTTGCGCAGTACTTTCATCTCGAAAGCTTCCAAGGCAGCTGCATCAGTTAGCGACACGGTCCAGGCTTCCGCGCCGTAAAGAAGCACTGGAAGGATGAGTGCCTTGTAGAGTGATAGTTTTGTCGCGCGAGAGAGGTCTCTACTACTCAAATGCCTATTAAGACCGAAATAGCACCTGTTGGCAAGAGTGATTCTGCGCTTGATCTCCAGGCTGACATCGTTGTCGTTGGTAACGGCGGTGCCAAGGTAGATGAATTCCTTGACATTATCGAAAGCATAGCTGTCGGCCGTAATCTGGGACCCAAGCCGCCGCACGTCCCTACTTGTCGACAGCATATCACTTCGTTTTGCCCTCATTTACCGATAGACCCATTTTCGCAGACTCCCGTTCGATAGCACTGACATCTCGCTTGGTACGCCCAATGATGTCGATGTCGTCAGCGTATGCAAGGAGCTGGACACTATTGTAGAAGATAGTGCCAGTGCGATGTACGCCGGCCTTCCGCAGAACGTTCTCCATGACGAAGTTGAAGAGGTCGCATGATAAGGGGTCGCCTTGTCTGAAACATCGCACGGTATCAAAAGACACGGAGAGGTCCCTTTCTACCTTGACGGAGCTGCAGGAATTACTCAACGTCATTCTGCAAAGCCTTATTGGCTTCGCAGGGATACCGAGCTCAGACATTGCGGCGAACAGGTGGTGAGTGTCGACTTGATGTTTGTGGGTCTGTTCCAGGATTTGGCGTAGTGTGAATATTTGGTCGACGGTGGACTTGCAAGATCTGAAGCCGCACTAATAAGGTCAAGTCGTAAGTATCTAGATTTTTTTAATATTCAGCTTGTTTTCAAGAAATTTCTTGTTTTTTACGAGTTTGATATGTAGTTCTCAGTGAAAGTCCTCTTTTCCTAGAATTATTGGTAGATGAGCAATCTTTATCCAAAAAGATAGATTAGCATAAGAACTAAGCTTTATTTTGATATTTTTCTTGTTTTTAAGAAATCTCTTTCTTAACGATTTTGATGTGCAGTTCTCCGTCAATATCCTCTTTTCGGAGTTAATAGAATTTTGGATGATGGTCAATGTTTATCCAGTGTGAATACCAGTGTTGTTTAAAGAAATTCGTCAGATTATTATTATTACTCAACAGCTATTATTTTAATTCATTTCATTTAATTTTAAATTGTTGACGCAACGACAATATTTAATTCGACTAATTAAAGTTTTGTTAGTCAATATTATTAATTTAATAATCTTCTAATAATTGCTGTGCTTTTGACTAAAACATTTTTGCCATTTATTATTTATATTTTCAAATTTTATTTACTTTAAATATTATTGCTCGCTTATTTAATTAACGTTTATTGACTTTTAGGCAAAATTGTGCTTTTAACTAAAACATTTTAGGAATTTGTTATTAATATTTTCAATTTTTCTTGCTTTAAATAAAAATTTATGATTATTTATTTAATGCTTTTTGGCTTTTATCCAGCGATTTAATAAAAATGGCCAATTTTAATTTTACGAATAAATTTATTTTTAATTCTTTTTAAATACTGCACAATTGTTATTGATACTTCCAAATTAAATGTTTTCAGCTTTTTTTAATAAAATCACTTCTGCAATTTATTATATTTGATTTTTTGCAATCCATATAATGAATATTTATTGCTAAATTGCTAGCAATTATTTAGTATTAATGACTTTTTTAAAAATAAGATAATAAAAATTATTTAAATCATTAAAAGATAGTGAAAAATGAAGCTAACAAAACATTAAAGCTTTTTATATGATTGGCTTGAAACATTGGCAGAAGAATAATTTATTTTTTTAATTCTTTTAAATTGCCAAAGTTCTAAAAATTTTATTAACTTTATATTAATTTCAATAATTATAGTTTTTAAAACGTTTTTAAATCTATTAAAATTAATTTATAACAATAAAAATTATACTGATGCACACAAAATACTTTTTGGAACATTCTAATTTCATTTTCATTTTTAATTTGCAAATTATATTTTTAATTAGTAAATTTTTGCGGCTCTTGACTTGCAGACTTTTAACTTAATTTTCAAAATTTTTTAAAATCATTTTTTGACAATTTTGTATAAAAAGTAATATTTTAAATAGACAAATTTTTGCGGCCATTTTCTTTAAGACTTTTAACTTCATTTTCAAAATCTGTCATAATCAACTTTTAACTTTTATTGCTAATATCTCTTTATGCCTAAAATCCTTATAGGTCTAATATATATCTACATTTTATAAATTATATTTTTGGTCTATCTACCATTGAGGGTGCTATCGGTATAATAAGCTTGAAGTCTATTAATTTTAGGAGTTACTAATTTAATTACGAGGGTGGATTGATAAGTTTCCGGCCTGACCAAGAGATGGCGCAACTAGGCCTACCTTGAGGTGGCGTTCTATAGTACCATCCTTAGATAGCTTGTAGCTATAGTTTCAGCCCGATCGCCATGTTAGTTTAGATTTGAGAGAGATAAAAAAAATTGATTCGAAAAAACATTTCTACCGCCAATTTGACGTTGTATAAGCGTAATCCAAGCGAATTTTTGCGTCGATTCATAACCGTTGAGGAAACTTGGGTCCACCACTACACTCCTGAAACCACAAAGAACAGTCTTAACAGTGGATTAGACCAGGGGAACCAACTCCAAAGAAGGCAAAAACAATTTTTTCAGCGAACAAGGTTATGCCTACTGTTTTTTGGGATACAAGAGGTATTATATATATTGATTACCTTGAAAGGGGTAAAACTATCACTGGTCAATACTACGCAGACTTATTGCAACGTTTGAGCCACGAGGTAAAAATTAAACGACCTCATCTGGCGAAGAAAAGAATCTTGTTTCATCACGATAACGCACCAGCGCACAAGTGAATCGTTGCGATGGCTAAAATCAACGATCTGAAGTTTGAATTGATGCCGCACCCTCCCTACTCTCCAGACCTAGCCCCGAGTGACTATTATCTGTTTCCTAACCTCAAAAAATGGCTTGGCGGTAAGAGATTTGCGGACAATGAAGAAGTAATCGAAGCTGTAAATGGGTATTTTGAGGAGCTTGACGAATCAGTCTATAGAGATGGCATTACTAGACTAGAACACCGCTATGAGAAATGTATCAGCCTTGGAGGAGATTATGTTGAGAAATAAAAAAAAAATTTTTAAAAACGTTGTTTTTCTTGGTCAGGCCGGAAACTGATCAATCCACCCTCGTATTATTTTAATATAATTTAAGTATTTAAATTCCAAAATTTTTTAAAATTTATGAAATCCCAAATTAATAATTATTGTACATTTTTTTTTAGTCCCAAAATGATGAAATCAATTTTTTTGTTTAAATCTCAAGTTTTTTTTCTCACATTTCTTATTTAACAAATATTTTAAGTCTGAATTTAAAAAAAGATAGTGAAAAAAATTACTATAAAATAATTTAAAAATTGTCAAATTACAAGAAAAATTAAGAATAAATTTTAGATTTATACAAAAAAAAAATGCTTTTCATCATTTTCATATTTAAAAAATAAATTTAATTATTAATTTGCGTATTCTTAAATTTTAAACAATTTTTGAATTTAAAATACAAAACCTTTTTGTTAATCAATTTTGGACTGCAAAAAAAAGTTGTTTCATAAATTTAATTTAAAAATTTTTTTTTTTAATTTAAACTGTTATATTTTATTGAAAAAAAAATATTCAAAAATCTTTGTTCGTCAATAAAAAGTCTACTCATATCTTTAGTTAGTTTCTTATAACTCAGTAAATGATCAAAATTTAGGATTTTAAAATTATTTTTTCAACCATTTAGGACTTTAAAAAAATGTTGTTAAATAAAATTATTTTTTTTCATAATTTTTTTAATTGAAACTATTGAGTTTTATTATAAAAATTATTTACAAATCTCTATTCGTCGTAACAAGAATATTAGTTTGAAGAAAATATTATAAAAAAATTATAAATTAAGAAATGTCAAATTTAAAAAAATTATAAAAAAATTTGGGACTTACGAAAATTTGTTATCATCAATTTTGGATAGAAACACTTTCTTCTTAACATTTTTGTTCAAACTATTCAAACTGAAAAAAATTGTGTACGTAAATTCGGGCGTTGACGATTTTGGAATACCCTGTACCACTAGCTTGCAATAAAATCCGGTTCCTTCACAAAAAACCAAAAACAGAAGAATTTTTAAGCAAGAAATTTATTTTTGACCGATCGTTCCTGTGGTAGCTATATGATATAGTCAACCGATTTCTGATCAAATTTGGCACAGTGCTTTAATACCTTAAAAAAGATCTCAATGCCGAATTTAGTTTATGTAAATATCTTTACAAACGAACGAAACACAACGAATTTTGTATTAAATACGTTTTTTTGGACCGATTCGTCCTATTAGAGCTATATGATATAGTCTACCAATTTTATTAAAAATTGGTGCAATGCGTAAGACCTATAAAAAACTTACAAGTGCCAAATTTAATTCCAATGTCTTCACAAACAACAGAAACACAACAAATTTCGCTCAAAAATTGAGATTTGGAATATCGGCCCTATGGGAGCTATATGATATAGTAACCTGATTTTGTTCAAATTTGGTACATTGCTTGGGTACTCTAAAAACCTTCTGAATAACAAATCTGATTACGATATCTTAATTAAAAACTGAAATATAGCGAATTTTGTATAAAAAGTTATTTCGGCCGATCGGTCCTATGGGAGCTATATGATGTAGTCAACCGATTTTGATCAAACTTGGTACAATGGTTGGGAACTATAAAAAACTTTCGAATGCCAAATTTGGTTACGATATCTCCATAAACAAACAAATTATTCATCTAAAACGCTTTTTTTTATTTCGATGTCGTCTCAAACACCCCTATGTGAGCTATATAATTTATCCCCGATATCAAAAAAATAAAATCAAACTTGTCGTCCTACGGCATAATATGGGATCTAATGTGAAAGTTTGGTTACTCTAGTTCTTACAATCTCTGAGATCTAGGCGTTCAAACGGACTGACGAACGGGCAGACGGACGGACAGACGGACTTGGGTATATCGACTTCTCTAGTCACCCTGATCATATTTTAGGTAACTTTGGGGTGTCACCGACGACTCCTTCTATATGTTACATACATTTTCGGCTTGCACAAACTTAAGGAGCACACCTAGTGTGACAGCCTAAAAAACAGGCCATTTTTGGGAATTAATAAAAAAAAAACTAGTGAATCCATCTATTTAAAATTTTGAGGGTATATTTATACATGTTTTGAGAATACACAGTAAAATTTTTGAAATAAAATATTGAATATTTTTGAAATGACACGCGATCTCCGGCGGCGCCAAAAAAAAAGTTCCTCCACTGCTGGAGTGATTGCAGCCTTCTCCGTTGATAAAACCTAAAAAAAAAAATTCTCCTTAAACTAAAACATATTGTCTGTACGATGAATCTCGGGCGAACAAAAAAATCGAAAATTGACAAAATGGCGGCATGTTGAAAAAAAAAAGTTAAATTTTTAAAAATCGATTTTTGATCAGATCAAAAAATTGGAGGTTCATCGTATGGAGAACTATATAGAGGAGATGCAAAAAAAATTTGATAGCGATCGGATCATTTGTCTTCGAGTAATCACTCCAGCAAATGAAATATGGAAAAAAAAATTTATTTTTTGAAAATTTCACACTAGGTGTGCCCCTTAATATACCATTTGTAACATACGGTACTGGGGATAAAAATGATTTAAAAATCTTTATACGTCAATAAAAAGTCTACTCGTACCTTTAGTTATCGAAAAAACCGGTAAATGATCGTAAAAGGGTTCCGCACTAACAGGTGGGGCACTGCGACTAAAAGGTCTTTTGTACCATCCCCTTAAGTTAAAGCGAAAGACTTTCCGCTTTCCGCATGAATAGCATTAGGTCTTTTGTTGGTATTGAACTGAGAAGGAAGGGACTAATCCGTTTCTTTCCCATGTGACCGGCTCTGTCTGCTGGGCAGTCACAGAGAATATGTCAGGTGGTTTCATCGTCTTCTAGACAGAGCCTGCACTCTGAAGAGTCCGATAGGCCAATTTTCTGTAGATGGTATCTAACAGTGTAGGTGGTCAGATAGGTAAGCTACTAGGAGCTTTAGGTCCGCTCTGCCAAGACCTCTTGTCTTGATCACATCCAGAGGTTTGACAAGCCCTTTTGCTTGACGAAGCCCCGGAAGGGAGCACCAGTATCTCCTATGTTCTCTGCGGCCCATTTGATCGAAATTTACAATTTTAAATTCTAAAATTGGCAAGCACTTTTATTATCAATTTAAAAAGGTGGCTAACTTCAACACAAAGGCGCTGTGCAAAAACAAGATATTTATAAAATATTATTACAAAGGCTATTGTATAAAAGTAATTATTTTATTTTTCCACTATAAAATTTTCATTGAATTTCATTAATAAGGGATAAAATAAAAGTGAACAATCATCAAAATCGAAGACGTCTACTTAAAAAGTGACTGACTTCAGCACAAAGGCGTTGGCCAAAAAGTCTCTTAATGTTAAGATACTTATAATGGAAGTGATTAAAACCACAAAAGAAACTAGTTCTTTTTTGTTTTGTTTATAAATAAAAAATACCACCTACAATAATCGGTGTCTAGACTCATGGAAATATTCATATTTAATAATGTAAGAATTCTTTTGAGCATGAAAAAAATCATTGCAAAGTTATTAGTCGAAGGTAATTTCTGTAATTTGATGCTTGTCTTTGAAAATGTCCAGCTCTAGTGACGTCACAAGTCAACTTTTTAAAAGTAGCTTTAAAATTACATTTTTTGCTCATCTCCTTTTAATCGTTTAACCTTTTTTTTTGTCTTGGAATGCTTCCAGCAACAGTTGACAAAAAGCAACGTAAATTGTGCTCAGAGCATATCTGGTGTCAATTATATTTCCCTTTCAAATGTCCTCTTGGCAATTATGTCTTCCTTTTTTTAGCAAACAATTTCCGGCGCTCTTTCATGTATAAGTTCATTGCAGTCAAATGCATGTCATCTAGTCGCCAAGTCGGAGCCTTTTGGCTTCAAAAAGAGGAGCTAAAGCGAGCAAAAGGAGTTCCCAGGGAGACAGAAAGGAAGAGAGATTCAGATTCAGAAAGCAATAAAGAAGCCTTAAACAAGCGGCGCCACATGGGCGAGACACAGAAGTCCACTGTGACGTTTCTGATTGTCAGACACGCACACACACACACACACTACACACACATGCATTAAGGCCACACACACACACACAGATACTATTTGCATGACCAACAAACTCAACTCGTTTTGTGGTTTGGTTTTAATCAAAGACTTGGACTTTTAACCGCAACCAGCAGCAACATGTAGCTAAGTTTTTAGACATAAGAGTATCTTGTATCTTTTGGATACGCCTCATGCCTCAACTAAAATCTAATGAGCTGGTTTGCCAAAATCTATTGATTAAATGTCTAAAAAGTTAAATTGCATTATTCACCGCCGCCGCCTGCAATTTCAGGCGAAGTTGGCTGATTGAGCTGCTCAGCTAACTGAACTAAGGGGCGTCTGGCCTAGACTCTGGGCTAGGATTTAGGGTGGTGGCAATTTTATTTTGGTGGTTGTTTTTCCTATGCAGCCTAAGGGTGGTTTGTGTCAGGCAAAGTGTTTTCTGGCTGTCTGCAAGTGTGAGCGTTTCCCTTAGTATCTGTGTGTGTGTTGTGGTTGTATGCATGTGTACATGTGCTCCGGCTGACTCACGTGCTGGTTGCAAGTTCAGTACCAGGACTGGCTGACTGACTGCCTGTTCATTATATTAAACAAGTTTGCAGCATAAACGCCGCTGGCAAAGGACAGAGCAGCAGACGCCGGCTTGCATGCAGCAGACTCACACAGATACTTTACACACATTGACAGGGTGGTTGTTGTCGTCCTGGCTGGGCCGGTGCTTGTTGTTGTTGTTTGCTATAATAAACTCAGGCGCATAAACATAAATGCGACGACTGGCAAGCAGACGGCATGACTCATGCAGGTGTGTTTACTATGCGTTGGAGCATAGCCTGCAGTAGTGTGAAGGCGGGACGTAGTGTCGACTGAGAGGGGCAGCGGGTTTACCTTTTACGTATTGTATGTTGTACTCATAATTTGTACAACGACGCCCCATTGGGGGTACTTTTTGGCTTTGGGCCTTTGGGCGGCTGTTGAAACTGCTCTTGCCGCCATTTTCTTGCAGTCCATTTTGAGTGCACAAAAATCTGTCAGGAATGTTTTTTTTTGGCGGACTTTTTGTATACTCTTTATACCCATAGGATTAGGGTTATTATAGATTAGGGTATTGCTTATAATAGGCTCTAGGATGTGTATTGTGGATAGCTTGATTATATGAAAATGGCCAGCAAGGACTCATGCTGTCAGTAAGTCTGTATGAGCAGCCATATTCGGGAAACTTTAAGAGCGAGGAAAAGAAAATTTTGGTAAAATATTTATTTAAAATTTGATCTATTAAAGAGTAAATAACTTTTCCCGCAACTAAAAAGATGTGTATCTATTTTCTATAATTCGGAAAAGCTAAGATTGGTTTTAAGAAAGTGTACGAGTCTGGCAAATCTGCCAATCTGCCCGGATTATTTTGGCCTTGTAGCGAGTAGAATTCTTTCCAAAATATAGTTATTTCGATGTTGATCAATTAAAGAGCTTATAACTTTTCTCACACCTAAAAAAATTGTTTATCTATTTTCTATAATTCAGGAATGCTAAGATTGATTTAAAAAAAATTTATCTAGTCAAGCGAATCTGCCCATCTTGCCCATGTGATTTTTGCCTTGTTGGGAAAATATAGTTATTTAAATGTTAATAACTTTAAGAGTAAACAACTTGAACGGCTAAGAATGTTTAAAAAAAAAAGTGTTCTAACTGGCAAATCTGCCCATCTGCCCGGGTGATCTTGGCCTTATAGCGAGCAGCGAGAATAAAGGTATTTAAAAGTTAATAAATTAAAGAGCGAACAACTTTTCTCACAACTAAAAAAACTGTTAATCTTTTTTTTTTGTAATCTATTAAAATGGGAATGATTTAACCAAAAGTGCTCCAGTCTGGTATATCTGCCCATCTGCTCGGTTAAATTTAGCCTTGTAGAGAGTAGCGAGATTATAGTTATCAAAAAGGTAATAAATTAGAGATCTAATAACTTTTCGAACAAATTATTAATTTGGGTATGCTAAGAAAAATTTTAAAAAAAGTGCTACAGTCTGGCAAATTCTGCCCGGTTGATTACGGCCTTGTAGGGAATTGCATAGCTAACCATGACTAATCTAACCGAATCAAGTAAAAATTAAAAACAAAAGATCTATTCAATTCTGCTGCGAAACATTCTTGTTTTGAGCAAATATTGACTTATATCGGGTTCAATAGGGACGCTACAAAAGTATGCCGATTGGGACAGCAAATGACGCCATATTTTTTCACGCTCTCTTGATATTTCTCTTCAGTAAGGTTTGCCATTTCTTCGTGGAAAGATTTACGATCCAACAACGAGTCGAAATTATTAAAATTTACTACCGAAATTCGGAGTCAGTAGCCTTAACTTCAATAGCGCTACGTCCAATTTATGGTCGTTATAAGTGTCCTGCCAGATCAACAATTCAGCGTCTAGAGGAAAAATTTGAATCCACAGGCACAGTACAAAATGCTCCCGTGCCAGTGAGACCAAAAAGGGCCCGTTGTGTCGAGAATATTTCTGCCGCTAGCGCAGCAATTGAGAAATACCCAAATCACACACGTCGTTCACAAACGTTGGGCATCACTGTTACGTCGTTGTGGCGAATTGACGCAAGAACTGAAAAATAATCTTCAACGATGAGGCTCATTTCTGGCTGAATGGCTTCGTCAATAAGCAAAATATGCATTATTGGTAGGGCAGCAATCCATACGTACTCCATGAGTTACCATTGCATCCCGAAAAAATTACGGTTTGGTGCGGTTTATGGGCCGGCGGCCCAATCAAGACCGGCACGGTACTGTGAATGGGACCGAATACTTTTGGCCCGAATTGGATGATATAGACTTGGACAATATGAGGTACCCAAAGGACGGCGCCACAAGCAACACAGCGAATGTCACAATCGATTTATTAAAAACGAAGATTGGTTAACGTGTTATCTCACCCAGTCAATTGGCCGCCTCGGTCGTGCGATTTGACGCCGTTAGACTATATTCTGTGGGGATACGTCAAGTCTATGGTCTATGCCAACAAGCCAGTGACGATTGATGAACTATGTACGAATATTGAAGCAGTATCGGCCGATTTTTGCTTGAAAACTGTCGAAAATTGGGTTCAAAAGAAATTGAGTTCCATACATCGAATGTACTTTGACAGGAATAAAGAATTTCATCCAAAACCGTTTTTGTTTTATTGAAAAAAACTTTTGTAGCGCTCTTATTAAAAAACCCTTTATTAAGATCGTGTATTTTTCTGTGTTTACAGTGTATTCCTTAGTCGACTCATCACACCATCCGATTCCCTTTTACGTTGTTGTTTTATTTTCACAAAACTCTCTTCTCTTGTTTGTGTATGTTTGCTCATTCATGTGTTTGTAATTCAACATGCTGATTGTTGTTGTTGTTGCTGGTGCTCTGCCTCTTCTTCTTCTTTTACGTTGTTTGTAGTAATTTTCCGAGTTTCCTTTTTGCACGCCATTTCTTAGATGGCGTTCACACACACACACACATACGCACGCAACCATGCACAGCAATGCAACTCTCGTTTGGCGTCATCGCCAGCGTCAACATTGTCGTCTCTGTCCCACCCGTCTGTTTAATGGCTTGCGTATGTCTGCATTACCTTTGTTGTTGTTTCTTTTACCAGCTTTATTGTATTTCACTTGCGTACACTGAAAATAAAAGGTAAGCTGAAAGTAGCTCTAATCGGATAAGCTTATTGACAGCACAATTTTTTTGCGCTTTTCGATTTAAATCTTAAAACTTGACAGAAAGTGCATTAGCAAAGTTTAAGTGAAGATCGTAATGCGAGGTAAGTGATTCACTAAATGCGTGAAGGTATTGTTGACTTGGAGATTCGTAGAGGGTATGGGGACTTTGGTATGTGAAAAGAGACAGTAATGGTCAACTTATTGATTTGTTGAAAGGAATTTTTATGACACTAGGCTAGAAATTAAAAAAAAAAACGTAGGACAGGGTAGGATTAAAAAGTTATATAAAATTAGAGAATCTATGTAGCGCGAATTGTGGTGCAGTCGGTTCAGCTAGTCGTGGTATTAGGGAGCCATTGTTTTTGACTTCTTGCTAGTTCATGGGAAACTGATACAGAGTCTCATAAGACAAGAGGCCGAAATGCCGGAAAGCGAACTCCAAAACGGTACGCTAAGTGTAAATCGTATTTAACGTATTATATTCTTTACTATATAAGAATTGATTCAGATTAGATCAATAAAAAAATGTTAGTCCATTCAAATTAACAACTTTTTTTAATTTAATTCAATTCAATCACCAAATTCATCATCAATACATTAATTTATAGATTATTCCTACAGTTACCGTGAATTCCAATGTAAAAATGTAAGAATTCAGGTTCTAATAATCCTTTCAACATAGCTATAATATTACAACTTCAAAAAATGTGCGATGATAGAATTGTGATTCCAAGATTGTGGAATAAATTCGCAAGACCAACTGATCAGATTTTCCATTTAACATACTTAAAAAATACTAATTAAATACTTTTTAATGCTATTCTAAAAAAGTCTTTAGATTCATATCTACAGACTTTCGTACAATATTTATTTGATTTAAATAACTATATTGTGATTATTGATAGGTCGTATTTTTTTGTATATAAAAGGTATATTGGCATTTCTGTATGAAAAGTCATAAGGATAAATTCCTTAGGGTGAAAATTATACAGATACAAACGACCTTTTCGTTTTCAGAACCAGAATTTTTCCTATATTTTGTTTTAAGGCATAAGTAAACTTACCCAGAAATGAGGAAACAATTTTAATTTATATTTGAGGATAATTTTTTTTTTATTTTAACAAAATTAAATATAAATTTAATTTACTGAGCACTAGCAAATGGGGCCTTCGATTTGAGGATAATTTATTACATTTATTTCTTAAAACAATAAAATATAATTAAGAAAAAAAATTATAGTTTAAAAAACCAAAAAAACACTTTTTAATAGCTAACCGAAGTACAAAATTAGAAAATAATTTTTTTTTTATTCTGATGATCAGGTCAGGACAATAGAACATTAGTTATTAAATAATTATTTTGCCATTAGCCTGTACCCCTGTGCAAATTTTCAAGATGATCAGACTTCTTGAAATCGGTGAAAAATACAAAGTTAAGCTAAAATTAGCTTGTTATAAAATTTATATTTTAGCAAATAATTACATTGTGCAGCGGATAAAATTGTGAATCTAAACCATTCTCAGATCCCCTTGAACACAGACAAAAAATTTCATCAAAATCGGTCCAGTCGTTTAAGAGAAGTTCAGTGACATACACACTCACAGAAGAATTATATATATAAAGATTTAAAAAAACTATCTATTCTATTATATTTTCGGTATTGTTATTTTCCCTTATCCTTACGATAAATTCTCCATCTCTAGACATCGTGTGGCTACCCTAGGAGAACCAGCGTTTGTCGGTCTAGAAGAGGTGGCCAGGCTGCAAGTTGGTCGGCTACTTAATTTCGCCAAAAAAGGAAAATTTTTAACCGACCATCACTTCGCGTAATAACCTCTAATCTGGCACAGCTAAGGACCAAAAGGTCTATGCTAGGCTGCACTCTGTTGTGTGGCCAGCCAGTGTAACCTAACCTAACCTACGATAAATTCTTACGTTTTTGTGAGTGTGACTTTTTTTTTGTTGCATAATTATAAAATAAGAATTTCAAAAAAAATTTGTTCTTTATTGAAAACCTTTTGCCGGTTCCTTTAAATTCCTCATGCAGCAAAATATTCGGTTTCAAACCATTTAAAAATTCCTTTTTTGGTGAAACTGAGAGTTTCAAACTTAATCCGAATAAAATACTCGGAATCATTTTCCAGACCTCGGCCGTATATATCAATTTTTTTTTAGGATTCCTTAGAGACTTTTATTGGTTACTGCATTATTAAAATGTATTTTGCATCTTTATAAAAAAAAGAAAAAGAATAAAGATCCGATCTCAATTTAAGTTCTAATACGCTTAAAATAAAGTTTTTGTAAGTATGGAATATATAATAATTTTTGAATATCTTTTTCTAAAATTTAGAATAAATACTCTCTGCTTTAATAATATATGAAAACAAATTTTTTTTATACAATAAGAAGCAACATTCTCTTGACCCATCAAGTTCAAGTTTACAAGCTCCCTTTGAAACGCAAAATTTTAGATATTTTTTCGCAGTGTAGAACTCTTTTATGTATAAAAATTTATATGAAAAAGGAAATATTTTATTATTACCTAGTGCATTTATTATTTATTGCGACATTCATAGCATTTTTATTAAATTTTAAACATCATTAAAATTTGTTTACCTTTTTTGGAAGCATTTTTGCAGCTCCACAATTTCTCTCAGTGTACACTGTGCAAAAATTCTTTGCATATTTGTTTTAATGTCTATAATTTGTGTTGTTATAGCGAACAATTTTGCATTTCATAAGCAACACCAGCGGCAACAACAACAACAACGACAACAGCAAAAGGTGCCACATGGACGCATGAGTCCTTGCCATTGTCCGTTTGGGAATTTGGACGGGCGGCAGTCAAGAACAGCTGGCGGCGCCGGCAACATGTGCCACACAGATTGTTTTCGGTCTTGTTGCACGAATAACGAGTAACATTTTAGCCGGTTGTTGTTGTTGCTGCGAGCAATGAAAAACTAACGAAACAACCCCCTCAAAAAAGCGTCAAGGGGGGTGGTTCCCCTTGTTGTTGTTGTCGTTGCTCTGTGTTTAGTTGTCGCTGGTGGTGTTCAGTGGCTGGAACGCGACGCAAAGCGATGCTCTGACAAAAATCAATAAATTCAGCATGTCCTTTTCGGGATGGCCAGCGAACAATGCAACTGAAACGGGGGGTGGGGCGCACGTACACACCAATACAAACAAATATTTGTTAAAGGATTTTCCATGCACACACACATGGAGAGTCAAAGTTGCATTAAATTCTATTATAAAAGGACATGCTAAGCATACGCCGCTGCAGGCAGCTTTTGTGTGCATATGGAGGGAGTTTTTTTTTTTTTGGCTAGATCAAAGGAGCGCTCGTTTGACATTTGTTTTTAGTATTTTATGTATATTTTATATATCCTGTCTTTTTTGGTAAATTTATATTCAAGACCCAGCCAATGTCCTCGCGTGTTTCTAGTTTCTATTTATTTAAAGGTGTTTTATATGCTCGCTTTTACATTTTCCTTGCACAGGATATGATTCATGCCACAGCTGTTGTGTCTAAATAAACAAAAAATAAAATAAAAGCAAACAGTCAGACCAATAAAGTAGAAACTAAAGCCCTTGGCCGGAAATTATTCTAATAAATAAAAATGAACTGTGACATTTCTTTTAGTATTAGCTTAACCCCCCAAAGCCAAAGGCACGACGACGCTCCGACTTCAGGAGAAGTCCCTGCTCCTTGCGTGCTGTCTGTTGCCGCCAGGGGGATTTGCTTCTTTGGGGGAGGTCTGGGAGCGTCTTGACTCCTTCCTTCCCAACGCTCGTGGCGCTAATGAAAAAATAATCAGCTGCTCATTTCTTATGTATTTTGATTGTGTGCTAAAATATGCTTACTACTATGACTATGACGTCAGAGGGTAGAATAATGATGCCAGCGACCCTTGATGTTAGACTGCAAATGATTCATCGTTTAGCCTTTTGTTATGCCTTGTTCCCATGTCTATCGTTTGTCGGTAAAGTTTTGGGCCAACGCATTTGATATGCAGCCCACGGTGAATACTGCTCTAGGAATGGGGTTGAACCACTCCCATTGATTGACTTGTAGATTATACGAATTTGTTAATATTATTAATGGTTTCTAGCTGTGGTTGCATTAAATATTCAGTGAGCGATGCGACAGTTAAGCTAAGTAATTGCATGTGAGTTAAAAAACCACGACTCCTAATAACTTTTCACATACGAAAACCCTAAAAACTTTAGACTATGTGACAGGGATAAGTGATATATATTTTAAAGCAGTAGGAACTGTTTTTTTTCAAGTAAGCCGACTAGGAAGTACTTTGTAGTTACGTGCAAGTACGTAGAATAAGCTTTTAAGCAAGCAAGCAGTGCCAAGCAGTGTTTACACGAACTGAGTTAGTCAGCTGAGTATAGTAATTTGTTGTACACACTAACAGAGTCCCTTGTTGCAGGATTAGTCGAAAATGCAATAACTTGCATAAGTTCAAATGAACTAGTTAATTTATAGAACCAAGTTTATTACTAAGAACTACTTCATTTTTAAGAACTAGTTCATGTTTAAGAATTTGTTCATTTTCACTGCAATATTGGTTCGTAATCGGCTTCATTGAATCCACTGAGCACTTGTACTGAAATTATGCAAAAGTGAGATAAATTATTGAATGAATTGAGGAAGTAGCTATAGAAATATACAGAGTTGTCGAGGTAAATCCAGAAAATTAAATGAAAAATAAATATTATCAATAAATATGTTTAAATGTTATTTATTCAAGTAATACTTTTTACATAGTAAGTACATATATGGAACATCCTAATTATTCAATATAACCGCCTTCAGCCACAACTACCCGCTCAAGCCTGGACCGAAATCGAGAACTGGCGCGATTCACCTCCATTTTGTTAATGTGGGTCATCACATCCATGATTTTGGCCTTCAGGGCGTCCTTTGTGTTGTGAGATGTCTTGTTCACCTTTCCTTCAACTACGCCCCACACGTAGTAGTCGAGAGGATTGCAGTCTGGGCTGGACGGTGGCCACAAATCTGGGGACCAGTGGTGATGCATATTCTCGTACAGCCAAGCCTCAGTCTTTCTGGACTTGTGAGCTGGTGCAGAGTCCTGCTGAAACACGTATTCTCTTCCAGCAGTCACTCGGTCTATCCAATGCTTCACAACTGATCTCAGTACTTCGATATATCCTTCGGCGTTCAACCGAAGCCCCTGCTCGAAAAAGTGGGGTGGCATGACGTCCCCATCACTGCTTACGACACCCAAAACCATGACTGAAGTAGGAAATTTCGTGTGCATGACAGTAGGCACTTGTTCAGGATCTTGGCAGATCTATTGATCATTCTGACGATTTATTTTATCTTGAATGCAATTTTTTTCGTCTGAAAAAAACTTGCGGTAGCCGGCGCTCTTGTGCTTGATGTCATTTAAGAGTGCTTGACTCTTAACTCTTAGATCTTCTTTGTTTTTGTCAGTCAACAACTGACGATTTCTGAGGACATAAGATCTGTAACCAAGATCTTCGTGCACCGTCAGACTGATTGTTGACCGCGCTACGCCCATATCTTTAGCTAACTTGTTCATACTGCATCTCGGATCGGCGTCAATCTTCTTTTTCAATTCATCGACAAATTCGGAAGTTCTTTTTCGGTCGGATCGTTAATTGTGGCTTGCTCGCTCTGAAGAAACCTCGTCTTTCTTTTCAGCATCTCGAAACTTCTTGCTAATTTCATAAACTTGTGTTTTTTTATATCCAAACCATTGAATTATCTCCTTCGACTCCAGTATCGCTGCCCTGCGGTCCTGTTCTCGGCTCATCGTTGCGCGTTATCAATCAAGTCTACTCTGTAACTGAAAAGGAACACCTAAACATGAAATGCAACGCTATACCCGCACGAATATATTCCGGATTTACCTTGTAATTCTGAGCTAATATACAATACAATTCACTTCATGTGGTCTGATTTCACCATCTAAATGACGTCAGCATTAATGTACAAAGCCAAACAAGGTAACGCTGTTTGTTAACAATCAAAATAACCTTTGTAAATAAAAATTATATATTTATTACTAACGTATAAAGAAACAGAGAGCTATAAACTTGTCATATAGCTCAAACTCAGTCCTGACACTTTTATGTGTTATTCTTATAACATAAAATCTCAATCTCATCAGGACAAATAAAAAATATTTTAATTGCACTTAGATCATTACGTTAGCATATAAAAATATCTTTTTATTACCCAGCTTTGTTCATAATAAAATTGAGTGATATGTGACGTCATAAGTAAATGCGTTTATTTTATGTCCTGAGTGGGAAATTATTATTATTTTTTATATAACTAATTTTATATGAATTGAATCCATTATGTGTCATTTTAATCACCAATAAATGAAAATATGTTTAAGCAACGTGACGTTCTTCTGCTACCTTGTCAAAATGTATTATATCGACGTGTTATATAAAATAATAATGTTACATAATGCAAATTTTAATGCAATTTATATGTTAAGTGTTAAATAATGGTATATAATAATAATATTTATTAAATCTTTATACGACAAATTGAAATTTTAATGAGAATTGAGTAGTAAGGCTTTAAGGAAATACGCAAAATTTTGTTAAATAATTACTGGATAAAATTTAATTAAGAAAAGCGTTTAAAAATATATTAATTGATAAGGTTTTTCGAATTTCAGAAATTATAAAAAAAATTGAAATAAAAAAAGCTAACAAAAAAAAAAAAACATTTAGAAGCTGCGTAGATCATTCGAATTTAGGAAATTATGAGGAAAAAAATCGATTCGATACTTATCATATTATAGACATCGCACGTATTCTTCTTCTTCTTATGTGGCCATAACAACCCGATTACCGGGTTACGGCCTGCCTTAAATCATCTCACCAGGCGCCTCTGCATTGCGCGCGCCTTCTCCAGTTGGTCACACCGAGCGAAGACAGGGCCCCTTCCACTTGGTCTTTCCAACGCAGACACGGTCGTCCACTCCTCCGACGGCCGCTGACTACCGCATCGAACACACGTTTAGCTGGAGCATCCTCGTCCATCCTAACGACATGTCCGAGCCAGGGAAGCCGCTGGATGTTAATACGCTGAGCAACGTCCATGTCGTTGAAGAGCTCATACAGCTCCTGGTTGGTGCGGATGCGGTAGTCATCGCCAACTCGAATAGGACCAAAGATCTTGCGCAGTACTTTCCTCTCGAAAACTCCCAAAGCAGCTGCATGAGTTAGCGACACGGTCCAGGCCTCCGCGCCGTAAAGAGGCACTGGAAGGATTAGTGCCTTGTAGAGTGATAGTTTTGTCGCGCGAGAGAGGTCTCTACTACTCAATTGCCTATTGAGACCGAAATAGCACCTGTTGGCAAGAGTGATTCTGCGCTTGACCTCCAGGCTGACATCGTTGTCGGTGGTAACGGCGGTGCCAAGGTAGATAAATTCCTTGACAACATCGAAAGTATAGCTGTCGGCCGTAATCTGGGACCCAAGCCGCCGCACGTCCATATGACGACAGCATATGACGACAGCATATACTTCGTTTTGCCCTCATTTACCGCCAGACCCATTTTCGCAGACTCCCGTTCGATAGCACTGAAGGCCGCGGTGACATCTCGCATGGTACGCCCAATGATGTCGATGTCGTCGGCGTACGCAAGGAGCTGGACACTCTTGTAGAAGATAGTCCCAGTGCGGTGTACGCCGGCTTTCCGCAGAACGCTCTCCATGACGAAGTTGAAGAGGTCGCATGATAAGGGGTCGCCTTGTCTGAAACCTCGCAAGGTATCAAAAGGTTCGGAGAGGTCCCTTCCTACCTTGACGGAGCTGCAGGAATTACTCAACGTCATTCTGCAAAGCCTTATCAGCTTCGCACATATTGGTATCGAAATTTTGATAAACTATTTATGAATATTTTTTATAATTGAGTTTCCAAGGGATTATTCCTATTAGGATTCCAATGTGATCTCTTCCAGATGCTAAGATAAGATCGATTATAATTCGGAAATCAAAATATCAACCTTAAAATGCTTAATATTAAAAATGTCATACATGTCTATAACTTGCATTTTTTTACGATCCCAAAAACGAGATCTTTAAAATAACCGCTAATCCCGAAAATTTTAATCATTAAAATTTTCAAATCAAAAATTAAAACTTTCTTTGAATAAAAAAAAACAATTGATATTTTTTCAATTTAATAATAAATGAATATTCATTAATTAGAAATTTTTATTTTTATCACGAAATTTTAGAAAATTCGTAACAATTTGAGATATACTGCTTGTCTATGTTTGCGTGTGTCGAGGTATTTGCAAACAAACTTTTGAAAAAGCCGACATCAAATGTAAGATCTAGTTCCAGCTTCGATTCTCTAGAGAACCAATTTTATTTTTTATTTTTACAACTGCTAGGTATATACTTATTTATTTTTTTTTAATTCCTCTTTTTCTATATGATTTACTTATATAGTTAGTCGATCTCTTCAATTTTGCTGATTTTTGCGTATTTTAGTGGTACTTGCCGATATTAACCTAAAAAACTTTCGATTCATAATGGAGTTATCGATAACTATAGATATACATAGGCATTTTGCCATGACATATGTCGTAAACGAATAGGGATATTCGAATATATTTTTTTCCCCCCAATAAAGGATAATAGCTTATTGTGACTTTTTTCGGGCTGAATTTGCGATTTAATTTCACAGCAGAAATTTTTGTCCATAAGAATTAAAGAATTCAGAAAAAATTATATTTTTCTTTAAATATCTTTTGTTGTATTTTATGTTTCTTTTTTTTATATTGTATCATATTAAAAAAAATAAGTTTTTTGCTCTTGGCCTTTAATAATATAGGAAACATGCTTTACACTAGTTAACAAATTATGAAACTTGCAAATTTAAAAAATTTAAGGGTAATTCTGAACTGAAACCTTGTAATTTTGAAAAATTTTCGAAAATTTCACTTTTTTCGATTTCTTAATATCAATAATTTTCACTCTATCTTCACATATCGTATATCACCGTAAAGGCCACATAAATACCTTTCAATCTTATGTTATGTCGATTAATAATTTTGCTCACGATATATTCCCAAATAACTGAAATCAGTACCCAAAAACATGTCATTCAATAAAATCTAAAAATGGTTCTTAAGAAAAAGCAAATAATGTAATTTTTGTGTTTCCGATCCAAAATGATCTAAAAAAAACTATTTTATAATGGATTATTTTCGATGTAAACCATTGTTATTTGTATTCAAAAGGGGAAAAGCGGAAAATACTTCGTCTTGACGGATCCACAACCGCAAGCTCCTTTTTTGTATTTTTATATTTATTTAATTTATTTATGCTAAATATCATATTTGACAAAAATTCCAGCATTAAAACACTCTAAAGATATTCAAGAAACTCCAAGAGAGTACAGCATGAGTTACTTCCTTTCAACTGCAAAAAATTTTTTTCACATTTTTATATTTATCTATCTTACTTGCACTAAATAGTATATTTTAAAGAAATTCGACCAGCTCGGAACGCCATGGGTTACCTTCTTTCGGTTGACCACCTCTAATGCAAAAGTGCTACACCAGCTAACAAACACTTTGCTTTCAAAACTTACAGTGTATATTTAACCAAAAACTTTAACAATAATATATACCTTGCCTAAGACTTATGCCTTTGCTGGCTTAAACTTTTAGACTAAGCTCAAAGCACACCTTCCAGTGGAAACCCAAACCCACCCCAACCATTTGGGCCAACAGTGAAGCAGACATGCATATAAAATTTATGGTATTGAAACACGCCAAAGTTCAGTGGAAGTCAAATCGAGAACTTAGGCACATTGAAAGTGGTAAGAGGTGCATGTGTGTGTGTGTATGCGAGTGTGTGTACGACTGTGTGCGCGCTCTTTTCGAAGTGTGCGCCATTTTGCAAAAAGCTGTGTAGCTTCTTTGGGGCGCTTCCAGGGCCACCCTTAACTGCAGTTCCACTTGGACGTTTGCACAACTGCTGCCCTACTCCAGCCACTTTACTCTACTCCCATACACTTACAGCCTATAGTCTGCACATGGATACATTAGGTACATATATATGGAGTATATATATATACTATACACTCTTACTATGTACTGCAATTGAAAAACGCCGCAAGGGGTGATTAACCTTTGATTTTCTCCACTGGCTTAAGCTGCTATGGAACTCGATGTTATCGCTGCCTGCCTGATTTAACATATGCCAAGCACTCGTGACTTTTCCTCATAGCTTTTCCACATTGCTGCTACTGCTGCTGCTTCTGGCCAGAAGATGAGAAGAGTCTTGTAATTTTCACTTGGATTATGTGAGCTAGTGGTTGTGTGCGTGTGAGTGTGTGTGTGCGTGTGTGTGGCTATGTGCCTGCATTTTACTAGATTCCCTAGAAATTCCCACTGATTGGCCATTTTGTGTTGTTGTTGTTGCGGCGCTACTAACCACAAATACACACATACTTTAACATGGGTTTAAGTACACACACACGCGCACACACACGCACGATAATAAGGGCTGATTGATTTCCGTTTTGGGTTGGTTGTGGCTAACGGTAATGCGATTACTGCTTATTTATTTCTAGAATTTTTGCATTGTTTATCAAGCTATTTATGATTAAAACGTGATCCGTACCGGAAGGTGGTCAGTCCGGTTTACAGTGAAGTTGGCTTTGTAGTTGTTGGTTTGGATAGTAGATTATACAATTTTTTTTAATTAACTCGAGTAATGTTGGCTGGGCTGCTGGGTTTGATAAAAAGCGAGAGCCTGCATAACATTTGCCCAACATTTTTTAACGATCCCTCGAGGTCTGCCTAGATAGGTAGGTTAAGGCGGCAGTTGAAACTTAGCATCCCAACTCACTTACGCTAGGAACAGAACCCTTTGTGATACCGATAATGGGAGTTAAGTGATAAGGATATAGAATAGACAGAACAAATTAAGGAAATAGGAAAAATGCAAACTTCAGGACTTACGGATGACTACTACAACTAAAGTGGGGATTGAGGGCCTTTTCATATACTGGTTGGTCACCGAGGGTGAGAGGTAGGTAGGTAGCTTAAGGCGGCAGTTGGGACTGTGCGTCCCAAATCACTTAGGCCAAGAACGGGCCCTTTGTGATTCCGATAATGGGAGTAAGGGGATAAGGATATAGAATAGACAGGATAAGCAAGGGAAAATGGAAAAGTAAAAAGTGCAGGATCATGCTTAACGTGGGATTCGAACTCACAACCTCTGGGATGATAGTCTAGTGCACTGTCGCTAGGCTGTCGAGGCCGCAAGGTCTGCCTAAATGAGGCGTATACGTTATTTTTTGTAAAGGCTAAAATTCCAATGTTCTTGGTCGGCAACTCTCTGAAGAACAACTTAAAATATTTGGTGGATATTTTTGGTAAGGTAAGGGTTATGTAAGGGCGGCAGTTAGGACTTATCGACCCAACTGACTTTGTCCAAGAATATCATCACTCTTCCCCACTTAAGAGGTGAGATGTGAATAAACCTTAGTGGCATTTTGGACTCTGTTCAGAGAGCTGAGATATATCATTTACAAAATTAGACTTAAGGAAGCGAAACTTTGCCCTACACAATCCAGGGCAGTGGCAGAAAAGGTGCTTCACTGTCTCCAGCTCCGCCTCATCATCGCAGTTTCAACAGAAGTCGTGGTGGGGAGTGCCAAAACTGACTGCATGGATTTCCACCAACGAGTCTCCGGTGATAGCACGGATTACGAGTGTTGGTCTATGTTTTGACAGCAAAGTTCCTTAGTTCTTTTCCTCAGCCAAGTTTGCCGTGAGATCTTGCAGGAGTTCAATATCCGATTTCACGTTTGGTTTCCAATGAGAACGAAATGGTTTTGTAATCTCAGTTAACAACTGGCCATGGGTATACCCAGGCCCTGTGTGTCCTGAAAAATGCTGGTACTTCCTTATCTAGCTAGTTCATCCGCGATACAGTTGCCCTCTGTAGCTTCCCGTGGTGTGGCGTGATTAGAATATCCACCTCAGTGTTTCCCTACTTGTCGTAAGAGGCGACTAAATGGGGATCATCAGGAAAACTGGCGTGGTTCCCCAAATCCGAGTCTGTCGGGACTGAAAGGGGAGGGCAAACCGAGCCCTTAATTTCGGTACCACGGATTGAGTAGACGTCTAAGCATACTCATTGAAACTGCTCAGCCATATCCTTCGGAGACGACTGACACTACTTAAGCATTCTTTAATAATAATAGCATACGAAGGAGTACCCTCGATATCCTTATGTCCAGAGACCCATATGAGGTGGATTGAAAACTGCTTAGTCATCTCCTCCAGAAACGACCGACATTCTATTAACTTGGCTAATTCTTTGGTAATAATACCATACGAAGGAGCATATATCCTCTATGTCCTGGGATGCATATGAGGTAGATTGAAAACTGCTCAGCCATCTCCTCCAAACACTAGCGATACTCCTTTAGCATTGCTAATTCTTTGGTAATAATACTATGCAAAGGAGCTCCCTCTATATCCCTATGTCTTGGGACGCATATGAGGTGGTTTGAAAACTGCTCAGTTATTGTCTCTAGAGACGAGCGATACGCCTTTAGCATGGCTAATTATTTGGTAATAATAGCCTACGAAAGAGCGGCTTCACTTTGTTTAGAATTTCATCAGTCTCTTTAGATTATGGTTGATTGGCACGCTGGTCGATTTTGACCAGCCGTTTGGCAGCTTCCCTGTAGGAGTGCTTAATCATTCCGAGGGTCTACATAGCGATTTTCCCCGAGTCTGACGCAGAATTGGATAACTACTACATTTCTTAATAGAGGTTTAGGAAAATTGAAGAAACATTGTTCATTCCGAAAGTCTTTTCTCTAACTTTACCCGAGTTTGACGCAGAATTGAATCATGACGGCACTTTAGAGGTTCAGAAACCTAGAGAAATATTGGACTTACCGAGTCTCACTTCTCACTTTGTTCAAGTGACTCGGGGTCACTCCACTGAACCGTTCGTGCTATTTTCCCTACAACTTATCATTCCGACAATTAACATATGGCTGCCGGTTTTCCTAAATCTCAACTAGATTTACGACTTCTGATTTAATTAACTGCAACAAAACATAGTTTCTGTAGATTGTTTTTACACATGAAGAAGACATCTGTAAACCTAATACACGAAACATTTTGAATTTTTAGGATATTTACAAAAACGTACAGACACCAGTGCTGGGTACAGTTTCGACTAAAATAGTTTAAAAATGTTTCTAAATCTTCTTCTAAGATTCTTGAGAGCACTAGATGTAGAGAGCGGCCATTCTGAAACATGTTTCTTTAAGTGTCACCGTGACAACTAATCTTGAAAAATATTCAAATAGTTTGTTCCAAAACCTATTTTTACCCCAAAAAAAGCTCAGCTAAGTAAGATAAAAAGTAAATCCACTTGTACTTTATTGCTCAAAAGTTTTGCTTAGCGTAGTCGTACTGGGTAGTGTAAATACCAAGCTGAGATACTCATTTGAGCAACTAAACCGTCTAAATTTAGAATGATTAAATTTATCCTAGTCCTATATACGATTACATGGTTCTGTTTAAGTTCCAACAAATTGTTTGCATTTTATTGTCTTATGCACTTAAATACCAATTTGATTTCCATTCAAACGATTTTAATGCCAAATTGATTCAAATCTTTAATACTCAATTTTGCCACAAATTCTAATAAAATTTGAATGGCATTTAATTTCACATTAATTTGCATTTTAATTAATTTTTCGTAGAACTCACAATCGACTTACCAATACCAATTTATACAAACACACACACAGATACACACATACACATGGCTAACAAATTCTCGTTTTAAATCGAACACAAAAAAAAAATTCCAAATTCCAAGGGTACGTTGAAAGCTTTTATGAGTTTCTATTTTGTTTCTTTTGTTTTGCTATTGAACCCTGCAAACCATTTTTTTTTTTTGTACGTTTTTCTGGGCACAAGATGGAAATGTTCAAATTTTTGAAGGAATAGCAACAAGAAATACAATTACTATATATGGGGGTTGGGGGGTGGCTGTCGGGAACGGAAAAAAAGCCAGCTGTAACAAAAGTAAACAAAAGAATTTATAATACTTGCCAAGCAGGGAAAATTTACAAATCATTTCATTTTAAGAGCAGCGTCCCAAGCTACTCTCGAGTGCCCTCAATGAATATGTTAAAATTGGACGCGTAAGTAATTGGGGGGCGGAAGGAAGTTTTTTCTTTGTGTTTGGGCGGGACTGGCCTTAACTGCAATTAATGTAATTTTTCTTTTTTAATAGATTGTTGTTCGTTGTTGTTGTCGCCGGGCTATCTCTAATGGCATAAATATTACGCATACGCCGTGTAGGTTGCTGCTGTTACGCATTGTGCGCCTTCTGCGTTGAGTTTCACGCGCCATTTAATTTTGTTAAATATGCCAATAAAATTTGAAACATGATGCTAGGTGGCAACTCTGAACAAAATGAAATGGATATTTGCTTTTAAGCAATTTTAGCAGGTAAATGTAGGTAAGCTGGTGCAAAATACACACACACAGATATAAATACACATAGATACGCACACATAAGCAAACATACGAATAAATGTATGTGTGTGTGTGTGTGTAAATAGCAAATTGACATAACGTTTAATTAGACCAAAACAAACACAAGAGCCAGAGAGCCAAATAAAATGCTCGTAAAACTCTCTCTTGGCAACCAAAACTGAAAATATCTTTGAGATAAATGACCAGAGCATATTTGTAGAACAATTGTCAATGCTACGTGTGTGTGTGTGTGTGTATATAGATGGATAGATGCATATGTATTTGCAGTGGCGGAGGGTATTTTTTTTGAAGGGGATTTGTTTTATGTTCGATCAATCATTTTTTTTTTCGAATATTTATTATTGACAATCAACCCGTGATTCTAAGGGTTATAATCCAATATTTATAAAAATAAAAAGTAAGTCACTATACACTCAATATAACTTTTTGTGTGTTATGGCTTAGATTACTCTATATATACAATATTTTAAAAAATCAAGTAGTTTCTATGAAAGGACACGCCTTCTGAGGTCATTTGGGTGAAGTCATTTTAGGCGTCTTCTTGGTCTATGCCATAATACCAAGCCGGCATTTTTAAACTTTTATAGAGAATACTTTTATTTTCCAAGGATAACTTACTATTTCACCCAGTAGGCACTCCATTTCGCCAAATTTGGTTCTACACCTTGCTGTTATTATTTTAATGTTTTGTCTCCGATACAATTTTTAGTCGAGATGAATTCCGAGATACGGGTACGATGTTTTAATTGGAATTAACTCTCTATTTAAAGTGAGCACAGGACTTGGGTCTTTCCTTAACGAAAATAAAGTGCTGGAAGATTTGTCAGCATTAAGCTGGATGTTCCAGCGTTTCTCCCAAGTTGCGATAATGTCCAGTTGGTTCTGCAAGGTATCAGCAACCATTTGAACGCTGGAGGAAGACGAAAGCATGGCAGTGTCGTCAGCATACGTTGCAGTTATAAGCTCAGAACTGCCCGTCGAGCTCAGAATGTCCATAGTAAAAATGGTAAATAAAAACGGCAAAAGATCGTTTCCGTTGGGCACTCCACCTTTAATGGTCCGTTGTTCGAGAGTTCACCTTTCACCATAACTTTGAAAGAGCGATTGTCAAGAAATGTATTATGATTTCATAATGGGGTTTTGGCCCTACGCTCCACCCAGAGTTAAAGGAACTTATATATATATATATATTGTATGTATATATAAGGTTGTCAAAAAAGTCTTGCGGTATTTTTATTGAATTTTTAATTGTTCATAAAATTGGTTATAATAATGCGATTTAAGTCAAATATGCGCCGTTTTGTTCGATGACGAGTTTCCAACGAGATGCCAACTTCATAATGCCCCTCTTATAGAAGCTCGCTTCCCTATTATCAAAAAACTCGGAGAGCCAATTTTCACAGGACTCTCTTGTGGACAACTTCCGATTACCAAGCGCGTTCGTCATGGACAGAAATAGGTGGTAATCACTTGGTGCGAGATCCGTACTATACGGTGGATGCAAAAGAACCTCCCATCCGAGCTCCCGGAGCTTCTGGCGCGTCACCAAAGATGTGTGTGGCCTGGCGTTGTCCTGATGGAAGACAATTCGGCCTCTGTTGATCAAAGATGGCCTCTTCTGCATGAGTGCTGCACTCAAGCGGTCCAGTTGTTGGCAGTACAGGTCCGAATTGAGCGTTATATGTTATATATATATATAATGGGGAGCAGGAAGGGCAGATTTAAGTTTTCGTAGTAACCCTTCGTGCCACACTCTGTCAAAAGCCTGCTTGACTTTCAAAAATGCTGCCATGCAGTAGCGACGATTCTCGAAGGAGTCTAAGATGTGTTGCACCACTCTGTGAGTTTGCTCAGGCGTGCCATGTTTTGGACGAAAACCGAATTGATGCGCTGGAACTAGGGTCGTCACGCTGGAAAATGATAAAACTCTACTCAAAAAAACTGTTGCCTGTAAAGTCGGTTTTACGGGCGAAGATTTTACGTGACAACGTCTTTTTCTCGGTAGAATATTTATTGATATGAATATTATTAAATTGCACAATAATAATTCCTATTTGAGTGATTTTGTTGAGGATAGGACGATGATAGGAGAAATAGGAAATGAAAGGAAGTGTTTCTGCTGTATTGTGTCAGTACACAGTTTATGTATTTGTTCCGATTTACATTTAAGAACCGTTATGGGCGGCACGTACTCTCTTGTAGCCTTTTTAGCCACGAGTTCCACTTCAGCGTCATCATCTTCTGCAGTTTGCAGTGGACTAAAGTAGTTATTATTCATTATTTTTGGTCTTTTATCCGTCTCGCTTGACCGCAAAGCGGTCGAAGCAGAGCTTTTACGAACTCGTTTAATTTTGATAGATTACAGGAAGAGTTTATGTTTTAACGAAGATACACGCACACTCGGATAACCCAAAGTAAATGTCAGCGGAGTCTCAAAATCAAACAATTCAGTTGCCACCAAATAGATTGTATTTTGCTTATGTTATATAAGTTTAGTTTATAAATAAGTACGTTCGCACACGGGAGAACGCAAATTATTTGCCACAGTTGTGGTCTTGTCCATTAAACTTTAAATAAAACTTTTTATTTTTAATTTTTCACGCACAAGAAAAATTTTGACAGCCGCACACGTGTTAGCCCTGCCAACTCGTCTTTTGAACTGCAAACCAAAAATAAAAATGCCACTTATCGTTACGATTATTTATCGATAGACTTATCGTTACGGTTATCGTTAAACTTTTTCAATGGTGCCTCCCATACAAACCTAATTTAAGACGTTGTCACGTCAAAAGATTCTTTAAAAATTTTTCCCGAATACCGGCAGCAAGCTAATCGGGCGAAAATAAGCAATGGAGATGGGAGGCTGGCAGGGCCTTAGAATCATAACAATTTGAGCACATTTCTACTCCTTTGGGAAATATGCCAGGCGCATAATTGCATTGAATATCTTGGCTAGAGCCAGTATGCCCGTCATTGGAAGAGCCTTAGATACTTTGGCGTCAATTTTATCAAGCCCAGGAGCTTTTTTGGGGTTGATTGCAATTTTTTTTTCTACAATTTCGTTAGGTCGCACAGGGCGTACTGGCAGCTCCAGTTGAAGCGGTGTAGATAATACCTCCAAAGTTTCCTCGACCTCATAACCTGAGTTCAGATTGAAGGGAGTAAAACGATCCACCAGATGATGTGCGAAAGCTTCAGAATGGGCTCGGTCAAAACGACACCAGAGCCCATTGGCGGTTTGAATAGAATCGCTTTTAATGGCTGGCTTCTTTAAGTACCGAGTCAGACGCTGCAAAAGGCTGCAGCTTCCATCATCATTTGAACTCACCATTAGTAAGAAGAGAATTTTTCTTCTTTGATTTAAGTTATTTAAAACTTCTTTAAGTCTGTATAGCAACATAACGATAGAGAGCCTTGTCAGCTGGATCATGCGTTCCAAGCTATTTTTTTGCAGGCGACGCTTTATCCTCAAAAGATGCGCTTCATGCGTATCAAGAGAATCACGAGACGGGAGTTGACGGTGACCAGCGTATGTAGAAGCAGGTAGACTAGCAGCGTCAGTTATATTCTCGCGTAGCAGTTCGACGACTTCATCAATATCCTCATTGGTATTGATTTCCATTTCAAGATGAGATTTTCATATTAATATGACGTTGAAACGTCTCTATACTCACAAATCGCTTGATTAAAAGCGGCAAATGTTCTGAATCAAGGTCTTCAAGAGATTCTATGGAAAGCTGTTGCGGATGAACACCCCGACAGATTGCGATGTCCGGAGCGCTAGGCGTTTGAGAGACATCACCAAGGAAATGGGTTGAAGCTCCGGTAGCCAGAATAGCATTCATTGTAGAAATCAAAGATAGTTTTTTATTACGTATTTGGAATGGAATTTATATTGAATTTGTTAAACTTTTTTTTTTTTGACTTAAGCTATTCATTGTAGAAGTCTATCAAGATAGTTTTCTATTTTTTATTTACTCAATCATTCCCGACAAGACCTAAGTATATTTTCTTTACAAAATAAAGCTAGAAGTCAAGTCCAGCACATAAGATTGTTGGCAATAAAACGATCTACTATAACTTTTTTTTTTACCAATTTCATAAACCTTAAATCCAGATCGTTCGTCATCTTTTATGGGCCGCTCAAAGACACATGGTATAATTCCAAAATCAAGACTACTCAAAAATATTTCCTTTGGATAGCCAAAAAACCCAGTGTTAATATAATTTTTAAGCAAGTCCCATCTTTAGATTGTGTCTTGAGAGAATTCTCCATCAACTACGCCACTGTTCATACTATTTATATCCATCTGTGTTTATTCTTCATACTTCCGGTTTGTGCAGCAGACCTTCACGTAGAGCTATAGAGATATGTGTCATCATCATCCAAGGCAGCTATACAAATCTTTTTTTTTGCAAAATTTTTGCACATAAAAGTCAATTTTAATGTGAATTTCATGTAGAAACAGAAAATAAATTTCAATTTGCAGCGCGTTTATTAAAATCTTGTACTAAATTTTGAAATAGCAGCAGCAGTGGGAAGAAAACAAAAACCATAGCATACTTACTGGGGCAAAAGTTTTGCACTGAATGTTTAATAAGTTTATATTAGTTAAGGCAAGTTGGTTGCTTGTTTGGCTGGGATTTCGCTTTGTTTCAAGGCCTAAGAGGCCGTGTAAGTCTACAAGGTTTCCTTAAAGTTGTCTGGATATAACTTATAAATAGCAACTTGTATACTAGGCATATAATATATAAACTTGTCAACACAATTTTGTGTGCTGTTTCTGGGCTCAGTTTAGACTTTGGTTTCTGGGCTTAAGCCTAATCTCAAGTCAATTATTTACGCCAGCTCTAATGAACACCAGCCCACGCATACGCACATATGTACACAGGCACGCACACACACAGATATTTATACACACAGATACACACACACACAGAGATGGGAAGGTATGTACACATACGTACTAAAGCATTTGCCTGCTGGCTTAAGCGTCATAATTAACTGCGACATTTTTGTGCTGTTTGCGCAAATTCTGTTGGTTGGTTCCTTTTGATACCCTACAAGGGGAGGAGAAGAGTATTTGTAGTTTCCTGGGGAACTATGCAACACTACTCGCTATAGCCACCATAATTCACTACTGCCTTCAATTTTTCAAACAACTCCGATTTTGTGACGTCATTTAAAAATAGTTTGGAAACGAACAGCTACGCAGACATTCCATAAGATACATCTCTTGGCACGTCAAACCTTGGGCTGAAATTCTGGACACCAGAATTTTGGAAGTAACAAATTTTTAGACATGCTCGCTGGAAACAGCTCCACCGTCATTATTCGGATGCGTCAAACGCCCCTGTACTGGTCATATCTGAGGAACGATTTATCGTAAGCTGCCTAATGTTGATTAATAAAATGATAAAACCTTTCTTTCGAAGAACAAGCTAAAGTTATTCCAGTCCAATAATGTTTACACTCTGTGACTTATCCGGGCCTTTATTAAATGAATCAATGTCTTGGCCATGAGCTCCTAAAATTAGATGAAACAAAAAATACTTCAACGATTCCTCTTCTAAGACTAATTCTCTTGCATGAGCTCCTAAAATTTGATAAGACACAAAACACTTCTACAATTCTTCTTCTGTACCTAATTTATGGAGACATCTCGGAACGTTGTCACTATGCTTTTTTTTCCATTTATTACTCCTCCAGGGAGCTTAGGGCTTCAACAAGAACCTTCCACCGGACTCTGTTTGGCGCAGTTTGCTTTGCTGTGTCCCAGCTGATGTTGCGTTGGGACAATCCGTTGAGTGTTGTACGACGCCAGGTTGCCTTTGGTCTTCCCACTCGTCTGCTTCCTTGTGGGTTCCATTCTAAGGCCATCCTGACGATGCTGCTTCTGTCCTTTCTCAGAGCATGGCCAATCGTTATCTGGTTACAGATAGGAACTTCACTATCCTTCTTTAGGCACTTGTTGACTGCAGTTTCGACATCATTCTCTGCGAAGCCATCCACGTTTCGCTGCCGTACACCAAGATGGACTTGACGCTCGCATTGAAGATCCTCAGCTTTGTTCTTCTGTCATTATTATTAAGAGTTCTTTATCCCTTGACTTATTCACTTCATTCGATTTTCGAAAGATGTTTATATGGCTTCTTAAATGTTGATATTACCTGTCTGCAGCGTTGATGACTACATCAAATTCCAGGTCTCTGTCAAATCTATGAACAGCATGAGTATAATCTCTCGACTGGATACCCCAAATTCTAGCCACTTAAGACTTATTATGCTTCCTACATTAGAGCTGCCCAGTTAGTCCGACTCGAAACAAATTTGATTATTTGGGATCTGGGCCGTAGAAAGAAAACCCGTGTCCGTAGGGAAAATGTACTTGACCCCTCTATTACACCTTCAGCTTGCACCAAGGCAGTACGACTGTAATTACACTTGGCCCCTGAGAATGCTTCGGGCCCGATGGGGACTCCCTCCTTTCCCTCTCTCATCATGCCTATTTGTGATGTTTCTAGTCGGCTGACATCGTGAATGCAGATTTATATCCCACAAAGAGGGTCATTCTTCGTAAGGCTAGACCGTCACACTCTGGCAGGTTTCCCTCAAAGTGTCTAGCTGGTAGTGGGAACTGTCCCCATCGATTTTCGAAAATTCGGTAGTTCCGAGGCTTCTCAGTTCACTAGACACATTACAAATTTTGTGAGAACTTAAACTGGACATTGCCATTGACAGCTGGTTATAGGCTATGTGACGTCACATGATAGTAAATATGGCATACATGTTCATCTGTTCTCTTATAACTGCGAAGCCGCTTATTATATCTTGATAAATTCGGTACCATTGAAAGTGTCTTGATCATCAGATGGTTATAGGCTATGCGACGTCACATTTTAATAAATATGTTCGTCTGTTCCCTCGTAACTTCTAATCGTCTTATCACAATTTGACAAATTCGATGTCATTGGAAGCGTCTTGATTGTCAGCTGGTTATAGGCTATGTGACGTCACACTATAGTAAATATGGGGTACAAGTTCATCTGTTCCCTTATACCTTCTAAGCCGCTTATCATACCTTGACAAATTTTCGTACCATTATCACAATTTGACAAATTGGGTTACATTGAAAGTTTCTTGATCGTCAGCTGGTTATAGGCTATGTGACGTCACATTATAATGAATATGGCGTACATGTTTGTCTGTTTGCTCTTAACTTCTGAGCCGCTTATCATAATTTGATAAATTCGGCATCATTCAAAGCGTCATGATTATCATCTAGCTATGGGCCGTGTGGCGTTATATTATATATATAATAAATATGGCGCCATCAAGTGGACATTATGCCATTAATAAAAAAAATTATGAGGATTTTTTATGATGGCTTAAAACATACATTTGACAAATATAAACTTATTGTTGGCCCACGTTTTTAAATCAAAATAATTTAGTACGACGAAATAAAAAAATAAATGAATGTATGAATGCATTATGTTCATCTGTTCCATCGTAGCTTCCGAACCCTTAGTCATAATTTGATAAATGATATATCGTTTTAAGCGTCTTGATCGTCTATTAGTTATAGGCTCTATGAAGTGGCATCATCTTGAATATGACACCAACTATAGGAAATAGATAAAGGAATTAAATCTACGGCGAATTAAAAAACAAGGGTAAATATGAATGTTCATCTGTTCCCTCGTAGCACTTGAACTCCTAGTCATAATTTGATAAATGACATATCATTTGAAGCGTCTTGATCGTCCACTGGTTATAGGCCATATAATGTGGCACCAAATTAAAAATGGCGCCATCTTAGGAAAATATATATACTCTTAAGTTTGGGATCTTAAGTTTTAGGGTAGTTAGCAAGGAAACCTTCTCTGTATCATTACAAGGCAGTTTTCTTCTGCTTTCAGGACTCTGTCTGGAAATCTAAAGTGTATTCAGCCTTCAGGGTGCCAAAGTTTATTTTACTTTTCGGTTTCCTTTGGCATTTCCGTTTGCTGTTTAGCCGGCTTTATGTTGCCTGGCTAAACCAATTTGCCAGGACTTAAATTTTAAGCAATATTAATGATGTTTTTTTTGCATTTGTTGTTGTTGTTTTTTTGCTGCTGTTTATGTTGCTTTTGTGCCACAGGCTCAGCACTTTTGGCATTTTAACCAAAAATTCATTAAATAATAAAATTATGCTTTCATTTGGGCTTAAATCAAAGCCAAAAGTTGCTGCAAAAAGTCTGCATACACCTACACTCTACTATCAGCTAAGCATGTCTAAGGCAGCTTAATCAGCTGATTTCGTTGCTGCAGCGCTGTGGCAACTCTGGCTCACAGCAGCAGCAAGAACTCAAGTCATAGTTCAGAGCTATTAAGAGTTTTCTGCACTTTTGTGCAGTGTAGAAAGTTTCAGCCTAATTAAGTTTTCACAGCATGCTTTGGGGCGCCACTGAGCTGTTAACTGTTATGCCGTCTTGTTGCGTTATTTTTTGCAATTTTCAGCAGTTTCAACCCCCTCCCCTCCCCGCCCCGTCTTATATTCTACAAAACAATTTGCGCAGTGCATTCAAATAATTGACAAAGCAACAACATGGCTGCCAAAGGCAACTCTATAAATGGAGGGCAAAAATATAAAAATGGAGAAAAAAAAGAACGCGCCTGGAAACTTTGTTATTACATTTTTTCGTTTTACTTAACTTTATTTTGAAATTTAGCTGCCTTTTGCTTTCACTAAAAGTGGAAAATAGAAAATTTTATATATATATAGCTAACCCAACTAGTAGCACATAAAAAGAGTGAAATGAAAGCGCTGCGTTGAATTTTCAAGTTTTCATTATCCCTTCCGCATTTGGCCAACAGTTTATGGCCATCATCACGTTTATAACGTAAATGCAAACATTTAACATTTCGTAGCGTCTGCTCCTGCTCTAGAGGGGTCTGTTCTGCTGTGTGGGATTTTTCATCTCTAAAAGCCGACCGACCAACCGACCGACCGACCCTTTAACTGTTTAGGCCACCAGGCGGCATCACGTTTTTCGGTAGTTTTTGTTTTTCTTTCGCTTTTCGTGTGGCAAATGCAGCAAGTGAAAGCAATTTACACGCATTTGGTGAAAATGAAACGTGCCGCGCCACTTAAATGTTTATGAGCGATGCAGCTGCCCAGAGGATGCTGCCTGCTGTGCTGCTGTGGCAACTCTGGCGGCTGCCCACAAACGGAACAAACGAAACAAAGCCATAAAAAAGGGTGCCACACATATAAGCTCACACACACATTCACACACACACTGGTGTAAATACACTCCGCGTCACCTAATTAGCACAGCCTAATTTTTTTTTTGTCATTCGCTCATATTTTCTTGAATTAAAAAGATAATTAATTGACATGAATGTCCCTTACCTTAAGGCAAGGATTTTATTAAGCTTGTGTTAATGTACTTGACAAGGAGAAGGATAAGTCAGAGGACACTTTGAGGTCTGTATGAGCGCCTGAATCTTGTAGACTGTAAGAGGATAATCAAATTTTCCAGAATGTGATTTATCGTTTCTTTTGTCAAGACCCCTTTCAGCCCTAAATAATTTTATACGCTGTATTTCTATTTCAATACATTTAGGTTTGAGAAAAAAAAAAAATTCTTCTATAAATATCGATGATAATCGCAATCAAAGCTAAGTACCCGGAATAAATAGCATTTGAATGCTATTCACATTTTTAGTTTGATTGAATTGAATATTTGATTTAAGAGATAGTCGAAAATTTAATGTAATTCTATTTAATGGCAATATTTTAAATCGTTAGGGAAATTGAAACTGTAAAGATAGTTGAAAAGATAATAAGCGGAAATTCTGAAAAACAAAAAAAAAAAAACAAATCGAACAATTTTATTCTGATTCTATTTTGAGTGTTCCTAAATACGAATTTTTAGCTGTCGTTATTTAATTATATTTCCCTAGCTTATTGTTGGCACAGTTTCACATTTTTTCGAGGGAAATTTTTATTCAAGACATGAAAATCTTTTTATGTAAGACATAGACCATACCGAAATATTGACTAAAAACAAAATTATTAAAAGTATTTGTCAATGACTATATTAGCTTAAAATTGGCAAAAATAATTAAATATCGAGGAATATTAAAAAATATCTTTCATTGTTCAAAATTATTTGGCAGCAACTTCACTTGCAAAACACTATTTAAAAGATTCAAAACATTCACATAGAATATTCGTTTTGGTGGTATTAAGAGCACCAAACATATGGCTTCAAAATAAATTCGAATAAAAAGCTCGAAATCGTTTTTTAGAGCACGGTCCGATCTCGAAGAATATTTAAAAAATTATTTCAGCTTAAAATGCATACAGTTTTTAACCTATTTTCGCAATTCGTTTTAATTCCACTTATAACAAAATATTTGACTTCGAACCACATAAATAAATCGTTTTGGTGAAATTGGGAGCACCAAAAATTCGGTTTCAAAACGTAATCTCGAATAAAATGTCCCAATTCGATTTGCGGAGCACGGTCAGATCGGCTATATAGATCGGTTATATGATGGTTCTGAAGTGGGTTAAGGAATCATTTTCTCATTAGGAATACCCAAACGAAAATAATATATGATTTATTTTTGTAACAAGAATAAGAGCACAGATTGTCTTTGGAAATACGTTGTTAAATAAGAAATGAATAAATAAATAATGGGAAACATTCCAGGCTTTTCGCATTTGCAGTTTCTATGTTACGTATTTTCTATCGAAATTCAAGTTTTGTTCAAATGTTTTATTTGTTTCATTGAATTATCATGTTTCGTGATTTACAAGTTCTGATTTTACTGATTTTCTAATATTGCGTAAATTATATTGCAAATTGTACGTTTGGATTTTGCAAAACTCGGACTTTTTATGACCATTTCTTTTCATGCTAAACTCAAAACATATTTATGAAATATATTCTGCATACTAGCTGTTCTGATGTTTTTAAGTGTGGCTGTATCTGAAAATAGGCTGTGCTGGTTCTTTTAAGTGTGACCGTATCTGATTTGTATCTTTTGTTTGGTAAAAAGCGCTTCAAAACAAATGGCGTACGTAAAGTCGGGCGCGGATACCCTACCACTAGCTTGCATGAAATACGGTTCCTTCACGGAAAGCCAAAAACGGCCGAATCTCGAAGCAAACTTTTTTTTGTGCCGATCGTTTCTATAGGAGTTATATGATATAGTCAACCGATTTCGATCAAATTCTGACATGGTGCTTTAACTATTTAAAATATCTTTTCCAAACAGACGAAACATAACGAATTTTGTAAAAAAAACATTTTTTTTAACCGATTGGTCCTATGGGAGCTGTATGATATAGTCAACCGATTTTGATCAAATTTAGTACAGTGCTAAGGAACTATAAAAAACTTACAAGTGCCAAACCTAATTCCTCTATCTTAACAAACAAAAGAATCACAAAAAATTTTGTTCAAAAAACGATTTTGGAAGATCGGCCCTATGGGAGCTATATGATATAGTCAACCGATTTTGTTCAAATTTTGTGCAGTGTTTGGGAATCATAAAAAACTTTCGAATACCAAATTTGGTTACGATATCTTCCTAAACAAGCGAATTTTTCATCTAAGATTTTTTTTTTTTTTTGGAGGTCGTCAAACACCCATATGGGAGCTATATAATTTATCCCCGATATCAAAAAAATAAAATAAACTTGTCTCCTATGGAATAATATGGGATCTAATGTGAAAGTTTGGTTACTCTAGCTGCTACCATTTCTGAGATCTAGGCGTTCAAACGGACATTGGTATATCGACTTCTCTATTCTACAAAAAACAGAACACGTTGACTAAGGAAGTAATTTGTAAAATAAATCATGTAGAACTATCGAAGCTGTTCAAAGGATATCCTTTGCCGATTACTTCTTTATTTCTATTAATTCGCTTTATTCTTGTTTAAGGTACAAAATTTGAACAAAGTTTTCAGTCCGTATCTTTTATCAAAATTTAACTTTTGTTAATGGTTTAGTAATTTAGTAAATTTATCAATTTCGTGGTTACGATTTTACGTATTCTAATTTCTTTAATTATATTGTAAATGGGGTAGACGACTTTTTTCAAACCACTTCTTCTCAGCTAAATTGAAAGTAAAGCTAAAATAAATAATCTGCCCTGAATGTAAGCCGTTCTAATTCTTTTTAGTGTGACCGTATTTGATTTGCCACTTGTGTTTGGTAAAAAGCCCTTTAAAAATTGATTTAGTTTTTTGTAAGTGTGATCAGTTCTTATACGTTGAATTTGTAAATGGAAAAAGCAATTTTTACCCAGATATGCTCAATGTCCTTCATAGAGGACACTTCGTAAAAGATCGATCATACACGCACACTTTCACTCACATTCCCAGGATAAATTTTTTTGGATTCAGAAGAGACATTCAAAGGGGTCGAAATAATGTGTGTTTACATTATACTTAGAATATAATAATAATCGGATCGATAAAAATAAATAACCCGAAAACCCCCTCCGTGGGTCCGCCACTGTATCTAAGTATTACTATGTATAAACTATATATTAATTTATACATTTCTATTCTCTCGTTTAATTACAGGTAAGCTCGACTAATAAGCAACTTCAAATACTTCACGAATTGTCCAAAGAGTTGAACAGAGATAATACTGTTTGCATCTAGTCCACCGATTTTGGATACCATAACCTAAGGTAAAGGGTACATTAAGTTAGAACAAATGCATATAACGAAAAATAGAACTTGGGAAAGATTATTCAAAGCTAAATTGGATATATTTAATTTTATAACGAGTTACTCTGGAAGTGACCAGCGACCCCTTCTTGTAGTGCTGTTAGGCATACAGAAGGGACTCGGGTTCAACCACCCGAATCTGTTCAGGTACAACAGGTACTCCTTCAACCGAAAGAACCGCGTTTTCGTCCACAGCTCGAGCTTTCGGCATCCAGCTCTGGAGATGAACTCCCCGTCTCTGACGGAAATGACAACGCGAGTTTAGTCTCACAGAAGTCGTCTGGCACCAGTATCGGAGCCACCCTCTAGACCCTCAATCTGGAGACAGAGCCTTCCTTTGTAAGGCTGAGCTCTCGCGAGAAGAGACTCCTCCAGGTCGCTCTTCGCAAAGGACTCTCCAGAGCAGAAGCTCTAGCTTCCGTCAAATCGGCACCCCCTGCGGCACTGGTCAAGAGCAGCTGATCTGACAATAAGTCGCCTCAAACGGCGACAAAGAAACGCAAAGAGGCTCATGTAGAGTCAAGCCAGATGTCCTACAGCAGCGCAGTCAAGGGCATCAAGCTGGGCTTCATCTCAAACGCTGCACCTCTTACCTCCGAGTAAATGGCTCGGATCAAACAAGCGCTCATCGATGTCACAGTAGTATTCGCTGGTGATGCGACACCACAGTTCGAAGGATGTGTCCTTCGCTTGAGCTGGGCGTTGTTGATATGTGCGAATTAACCCACCGCTGCGTGGCTTCACTGCAATATCTGTCATATCAAGAGCAAAGTGGCTCTTGATATCAGGTTGATGTCTGAGGAGGATTTTCCCCGTTCACATGTTGTTCGAGGATACTTCCCCAACAGCATCGACCTGACTAATGATTGGGTTCTAGCTGTTGTAGACGCGCAGAATCGAGCTTGCACCTCGCAATGGCACGTAATGCGGAGACTGACACATGGTCAACTTCTGCATCTCGTCACTGCGGTTGATGGGACTTCCTATCAATAGCTGGTGAAACTGGGCGAGCACGTTTAGTGCCTATTTGGGAAAGTTAAACAGATCCTGTCACATGGGAAAGAAACGGATTAGTCCCTTCCATTTCAGGTCAATACCAACAAAAGACCTACTGAAATTCATGCGAAAGCAAAGTCTTTTGCTTTAACTTAAGAGTATGGCACAAAAGACCTTTTGGTCGCAGTACCCCACCTCTCTGTGAAGAATCCTTTTAGGATAAAAATAAATACTCTGGAAAACAAAGTAACGTAATTCAAAAGTTCATAGGAGTATGCGGTTGCGTTTTCTACGATTATATAGTCCAATTAAGAACCATGTCCTGTTTAAGACAGCTTTGAGCGCACCAAATGCTGAGGCAGTACAGCAAAGATTACTTCTCTTCATAAACACCCCAAGAACATTTCCAACTAGACTAATTAGCTTGCAAAAAAATTCATTTCACTTAGCACTACAGAGCCCAACAAAAAAAAAAACCCCAATGTGTGTCTATTCAAGTGGCTTGGAGTGTCTTGTTTATTGTTTGCTTAGTTTTGGTCAGCGCAACTCGGTCAAGTGGTGAGGCTCAGGAATGGCGGCCGCTTTAGGGTCTCTGCTTGTTCAGCCTGTTAACTGTTTGCTGTTAACTGTTGCCGTTGCCTCTTCTTGCCGCAAATACTCAAACATACATAGAACTAACTCTCTCGCACTCTCTCTCTCTCTCTCTCTGTATCTCTCTGCCTCGCTTTGTATCTGTGCAACTGTGGCACAATGCCGACCATTGTGTTGCATTGTTGTTGTCGTTGTTGTTGTTGTTGCTGCTGCTGCTTCCTTTATCCAGAGCTGAGCGCGTCTGTTGCATTTTCACGCCTTAATACGTTACTCTGCAGCTTTAGAGTTTTCGCATCTCGGTTTCCATTTGGAAGCTAGTTATAGTTTGGTTGCAACGTGGTCTAGTCCGCTTGTTCTGTTTAATGTTGCACTTGTTGTTGCAACAACTCTTGGCTAAGTGCTTTTGCTGTTGCGGCACTTAGCCGTTCGTTCGGTGAAGATACCAACAAATGTATATAGTACATAGTAAAGCCTGGGCTTAAAAAACTGTTGCCTACTTATGGGCGCAATGTTAAGATGGTAGCTTGTGGCAACATTTAAAGCTGAACGCAATTTGGCTAATGTGGCATAATAAGATTCAGGTTTATTGAAAAGTTTTAAGGGTGTTTAGTGGAATTTTAAAAGATCAAAAATTGCGATGCTTAGCTTGAGTGCGAAAGAGAGTAAGCGTTTTAAATTTTTAAGCTGGGAATGATTCTTAAATTAGCTTTTTCAATAGTTGAGGTAAAAGTAGTAGTTGATGCTTTGGTCTGAAGCTTTTATTAAGTATACGTATGCATGTGAAACTAGTTTGTGCAGAAGATGTCGATTATACAAGAAATCGAGTGAGAGACTAGGCTTAAAACTGATTCGGATATCTTGATCCGAAAGCGGCGAGTCAAGAACTTGCTCCAGCCAAAACAGTGTACTGACGAGACAGGTCCGATTCCTGCCAGAATACTGCTGTATGATGCCATCGACAGTGCATTAGATTCCCGATAAATTCTTGGGTAGAAATCGCAGCAGTGCAACTGTTTACAAGTGATGTAGTGGCCAGAAGCCTCTGTGAATAAGAAAGCCGTTTAAACACGACTATGTTGGGCAGAAATGCATGGAGTATCCCGAGGCCGACGCTGTGAGCCTAATTCGTGCAAATGCGGGAGTGACCAGACTAACAGACGAAGAGAAGCAAGTTTGTCGGCTGCTTACTAGAAGGATTTGTTAATGCGAAACTGAAAGTTTGTGCTGGTATGAAAATGGTAGTGGAAACTTGCCTAATGTTGAGGCAGATATGCAAATATGCGCTGACCGATGACGATGATCCAACTGGCTTGCAATGCTTAAGTACCAGACTTATGAGTATGAGCGGGAAAGGTCCGTTTCTCTGTCATAATGCTTGCATGCAGTGATCTACTTGATAATTTGTTGGACAGAAATGCAGAAGTGCCTGACTGACGACTTGAGCAACTCTTGAAATATAGAAGTCCCAGACTAACAACGTAAGCAACAACTATCAGCTGTTTACAAGCGTGAGTTTTTCAGTGATGATCAAAGCTTATGTGATGAAAATGTCCATTTTGAAGTAATTTGTGGGGCAGGAATGTAGAAGTGCCTGACTGACGACTTGAGTAACTCTTCCTAATGCAGAAGGGCCAGTCTAACTACATAAGCAACAACTTTAAGCTGTTTACAAGCTGTAAATGGCGTGAATTGTTAAAGTTGATCATTGTTTTCATGATAAAAGTGCCATTTAAAAAAGCCTTGTTGGGCAGAACTGCACAAGTGCCTGACTGACAACTTGAGTAAATCATTGCAATAAAGAAGTAACAGACTAACAACGTTAGCAATAGTTATAAGCTCTTTACAAGCGTGATTGGTCGGTGTCAAAGTTTTTATGATAAAAATCCCATTTAAAAGTGCTTTGTTGGGCAAAAATGCAGATGTGCATAACTGACGATGTGAGCAATATCATTTGTTAAAGATAAAATATCAGTGATTAAGTGTCTTATGAAGAGATTTGCTTTTAGTAATCAAAGCTTTTGAAAGAAGAATATCATTTAATAGCATAGAATCATAAGTAATGGATATCGTCAGTCCAATATTTACGTTAACTGATCTTCTATTGCAATAAAGTTAATTACTTCAATAGATTGGATTTACATAATTTTGGCATCTATTTACCAAAATGTTGCTTAGTTTACAATATCTCTTCAGAAACTAAATAATGCCAAAGCTGCTTTAAAAAGTATTTACTCCCTGATCGGTATTGGCGCTTTTTACAGCGCAATTTGGGGCAGAAGTGCCCCACTTTCTTAGCCAAATATATGAATCAGGCAGAAGTCCAGTTTAAATTGTATTTATTGCAAGCTGATTACTCTATTTATACGAAATATGAACCTCGTAAAAAGTGTTGTTTAGGGTACAAAATTGGTGCCTTTTACAGCATTATTTAGGGCAGAAGTGCCCTGCACTTTTAAGTGCAAAGATCTGAATTAGGCAGCTATTTTTTTTTTTATTTTGACGAGTAACTGAAAAATGTGCCTGAAACCAGGTTTATCGAAAAAAAACCTGAAACATGAGCGTCTTTTTCGTCCCAAAACATACGCGAATTAACATTTTTTTAGGGTGGGTGACTCGAAGTGCCTTAAATTTGTAAACTAGTATTATTCAATGCAAAAAGGACTTAAAAGCTTCGCAGTTACCAGTGCAAACTTTTAAACGAAGAGGCTCGAAATAAAGGATACAACGATTTAGGATCGAATCCCTTTCGAAAAAAACGGAGTGTCGATGGTTCAAGCACATAAGTTAAAATAAAGAAAAAGATTATCAGGAAGGTACGTCTTACGGTGGGTGAAGGCAGAATACTCTTGTAAGGAGGGTAGGCTTTAGGCTTCCAATTTACGTTGCAGCCAGTTTTACCTTCTAAAAACTTTCATTATACCATGACAATCAGAAGATTTTTAGAGTACCCAAGCATTGTACAAAATCGGATAACTATATCATATACCTCCCATAGGGCCAAACTTCCAAAAAATCGATTTTTTGATTTGAAAATTTGTTGTGTTTTGTTTGTTCGTTAAGATATTGGGACCAAATTTGGTATTCGTAAGTTTGATTTATAGTTCTTTAGCTATCTGTACTTGAATCAAATCATATATATATCATATAGCTCCAATAGAAGGAATCGGAACAATACCATATAGCTCCCATAGGAACGATAGGCCAAAAAAAAAAATTTTTTTTGATTAAGAATTCTTCTGTTTTTGGTTTTTTGTGATGGAACCGGATTTTATTGCAAGCTAGTGGTACAGGGTATCCCAAAGTTGTCAGCGCCCGACTTTACGTACGCCACTTTTTTAGGATGAAGTTAATGTTGAGCCGATTCGCAGTAAGGGTTCCAGATTGGTGATCCACATTCTAAGATCGGCGGCAGAGGGTTTGAATATATTCTTTTAGTCGGTTTTGTATTTAAAAAGTATTGCAGTCTTCTTTTTGGGTACTTTTGAATCTCTGACCGTCAAAGGAAACACCATTATTGTTTTACATAGGAAGATCACGCAATTGTTTTAATTATGAGACTTGGACTAGCTTAATTTCCATTAACATCTTTTTTTTTTCATTAATAAGCTCCTGCAATCATTCTTTTGGGCATTTTTGCAATTCTGTGCGACAATTTTGGTTTATTTCTGAGACTTTGAAACGCAAAGACTTACTAAAACCATCTCGCTTTATTTCCGTTGCAAATTTTTGTTTTTCTTTATTCAAAAACTTGTGTTATCACCTTTTTGGGCACTTTTGCATTTTTATTCAATTACGAGACTTGAAAACGTTAGAACTTGCCAAAAACAATTTTGCTTTATTTCCATTTAAATTTCTTTTTTTTTAATTCATAAACTCGTTCAGTCATCTTTTTGGGCACTTTTGCATTTCTGCCTGACAAAAGCAACTCTCCAATTGCTTTATAGTGAAAGCTCTTCTGATCGTTAAAACTATCTTGATTTGATTATGAGATTTGGAAACGTGAGAACTTACTAAAAACAATCTTGCTTTCTTTCCGTTACAACTTCTTTCACTTTTCCAGTCTTGCTTCAAAAGTTTCCCTTTACATTATTCTCAGAGCACAATTTAAGTTTTGAAAGCTGCACAATTGTTTCCTTATCAAATCAGATGTCCAGCAAACTTTACGTGAAACTTGTTTATTACAAATTTAGTTGTACTTCAAATATAAAAATACTTTCGTGTTTGTTGCTAAACTTTATTGCAGCACTGTCCTGTCATCATACGCTCAAGTTAAAACTATATACATATAGAATATTCCTCAGTTCCTTATAACTTGTTCAAATTGCTGACACTTGCTTTATAAAAAGTGCCATGAAAAAATAAATTCCTTTCCCACCCCGCTGCTGTCTGCTGCTGACATGCAGCACGTAATTCGGGTTAAACGCACGCGTCAATGGGCCGCCGCCAACGCTCAACCCATCCTGCCCGGCCGGCGACCCTCATTCCCGGAAATGGCCAAAAAATTTCATTTCATTTAGTTTTTCGTAGTGTGCGAAACATTTTGTCAACACTTTGCAATTAATGGCGAAATTTAATTTATATCACGTCGCAGACATAGAACAATGCGCGACATGACCCCTCCCGGATCCGCCGACGGCTCTGCAACTCCATCAACACATATTTCACATGGCGTCCGTTAAAATTGCTGTCATGCCCGGAGACGCGACCTACTAAAATTCTTTTTCGGGAAAAGTGTTTGATGTGCAGAACGTGATGTTAGTGTTAAACTGCAGAATATGCGCATAGTCACGTGGTTGGTCCGAGTCCGAGTCCGGGGGCGTTTAGAGTTTTGGTATTAAAAAGCAATCAAGTGCTACGATAGTTAATCAATTCTGAATTTTATAGCCCCGAATATTTAATGCTATAAATAAAGTTTTGGTAGTTGGTAGTAGTGGTTAAGCGCAGTTTGTTTAAATTAATTTGAATTTATTCGGTGTGGAACTTTAAATATATGTTGAAGTAGATAAGGGCTATCATGTGGGATGAACATATTTATGTATTGACTTATTAAAAAAAAAGGGATAGAGTGACGAGGGTGGGATAAAAAGTTTTTGAAAAAGGATAATGCTGCTCTTGGGCCAGAATGTCTTTGGAGAATCAAAAAAAAAAAATAATAATGCTTGGTATAATACCAAATAAATAAATAAGAAAATAAAATATTAAAAAATTGATTTTGAAGATCTTGGGTCAGACTGTTTTCCAAAAAAGTTAATATGATGGGTGTTCGGTAAAATACAAAATGAATAAATAATAAAAAAAAATAAAAAAGTTCTAAAATAAAAAATTAAAAAACTAAAAAATTCCAAAAATAACATTTAAAATAATAATGTTTTGACCGAGAATCACACCCCGGTCTTTAACCGTCGCGACATTTTGTAACAGCGCCTTAACCAACTAAACTACCCTTAAGGAAGATTTTTGGGATTTTGAAATCTCACCCTTAAAATACTATATTGCGATTATCTCTTATGTTTATGCAGCGATGGTTATTATTTTTGGTTTTAAACAAAAGAATTTTTTATTTCCCACAATATACCCCACAAACAAAAGCTATAAGCTTAAAATTGTAGAAAACACAACGCTTTGAATTTTTTTGGATAATATAAAAAAGTTATGTAATTAAAAAAAAAATAAATACAAATTCAAAAAATTTGCTTCATCTGGGAATCGAACCTTGGTCCTAACATGTTGCGATATATTGAAGCCAAGAGTTAACGAACTGAGCTACGCCTGCTTTTTAGACGGTGTAAAATAGCACCCCTTAAAAATCCAATATTGCGATTATCTCTTATGTTTATGCTGCGATTGTGATGACATTTGGTTTTGAATGAAAGATTCTTTTATTTTCCACATTCTACCCCCACAAACTAAAGCTGTAAGTTGAAAATTGTAGAAAATACAGCGCTATCAAATTTGTTGGTGGAGGAATCGGGAGCAGCAGAAAAAACTAAATCTGACTTTACTGGGCTCATGAGAAGTCGCTATATAATTAAACCCCGATGTCAAAAGAGTAAAATAAACTTGTCTCCTATAGAAAAATAAGGAATCTAATCTGAAAGTTTGGTTGCTCTACATCATACCATCTTTGATATCTAGTGGTTCATACGGACAGACGGACATGTGTATATCGATTTCTCTAGTCACCCTGATCATACTGTATGCTTGTATGATTTTTATGCGATTCGAAATATCACCCTTAAAATACTATATTGCGATTATCTCTAATGTTTATGCGACGATTGTATTGATATTTGGTTTTAAATTAAAGATTTTTTTATTGCCCACAATTAACTCTCACAAATTAAAGTTGTAAGTAGAAAATTGTGGGAAAGACAGTGCTTTGAATTTTTATGGAGTAGGGAATCACAGAAGAAAAATCGAAACTTAGATTTGCTGGACGAATAATAATTCGTTATTTATTTATTTTTTGGAGGAGTACAACTAAGAACAGTTGAATTTACCTTATAGAAAAAAATATGGAATAACTAATCCGCCGCTCTAGCCTGATGGTGGTACTTTTTAATGATATGCACCTTCTCTCAAGAACTAGCCAGACTCTTGGATTTACAATATAAAAGTTGAAACAAGAAAGCAAAATGAAAATTGAACATTTTATCAAAAAAAAGTGCCAAGGGATCACCGTTGACCAAAAGAGTGGCTCATAATATAGGATTGGTCAAGGATGCTCGAAGTGGCAAGACAAGATAACTTAGGATAGAAAAAGTGATGGATTGAATAGTCCGTTCGAAAGAGAGGAAATTATAAAAGTTATTATAATTAGAGCATAAAATCCGGAAAGGATCGTGTAAATCATTATTAGATGTACAAAATGGTAAGGCTAAAGGTCGAAAATTACCGAGTTACTCTAGAAGGTATGACTAAAGTAACTTTGCTAAGAAGTATATTAGAATCGATAAGTGCGAGTAACAGCTTATGCAAGAATAACACGTCATGTCATGCTCTGCGATGATTTAAGGAAGGCAATTTTATAAGCCGAAATCTATCAGAATATGGCGGCAATCGGATGTTTGGGTCCCAGTTTAAGCCACGAAGTGCAAAAAGGAGAAATTGGTTTTGTACGGACTCAATCATCTCTTGATAAACTTAGTATTAAGGACTCCAAACGCAGGAACAATATTCTAAAATTGGACGGACGAGGGAGATGTAAAGAAGTTTGGTAGTGTAAGGGTCGTTAATCTATTTAGGCCCACGCTTAATAAAAGCAGGAACACCTCTAGCTTTATTGACGATGTTGCAAATATGGTTATTAAATTTAAGATTATGATCGAACAAAATACCAAGGTCGGACACACTCTCGATGTGTTCTAAGGTAGACGATTCGTAAGACTAAGTAGCCAAATAAGGAACAGAACGATAAAACGCCATAACATTACATTTTGACTTATTGAGGAAGAATTGGTTGATATTGCACCAAGATTGCATGTTATCAAAATCATGCTGAAGAAGTAAGTGCTTATTATTATCGGAGTAGGACAGCCAGAATTGGCATCATCCGCAAACATAAGAATGCGAAAAAATTTGATTACTTAAGGGAGATCATTTAAAAAAAAATTAAAAAAAAGAGGGTCTAGATGGCTAACTTGAGGTACCCCTGACGTGACCTTAATTTCTGTAGATTCGCAGACTTTAAAAACTACACTTTGCATTCGATTGGATAAATATGACGATATCCAACGTAAAAGCCAAGACGGAAACCCCAGACAAGACAGTTTAACAAGGAGAAATTTGGTTATCCCAACTCTTATAGTCTCTAAGGTCTACGGAAAGATTATTTAAGGATTACCTGGCACAAAGCAGTTAAATGAGTGAAAAATATTCATTAGACGATCTTGCATCATATACCATAAAAAAATATATTTTTCATTAAGCAACCTGATTTTTGGATTTGGCTATGAAAAAGCAGTGTTAAGGGAATCCTTCGATACGATCAAGCTTTGGTTCTCCAGCCACCCTATTCTTCGCATTTGGTCTCTGGTTTAAATCGATAAAAATTTAAAGCTACAATTTGATCAAATTATATAGAAAAAGATATTTCTCATCAAAAATTTTTACGTTCTTCAAGCAACATGATCTGCAGACTTGACTATGAAAAATCAGTGATAAGGAAATCCTTCGATGCGATCAAGTTTTGGCTCTTAAGGCAACATAATCTTTGCATGTGGCCTCAGAGACTTAATTCGATAAAGATTTCAAATCAAAATTTTATAAAAAAAATAAGTTATTTCGTTCTATGAGAAACATGTCCTTGAATTTGGCTATGAAAAAGCAGTGTTAAGGGAATCCTTCGATACAATCAATCTTTTGGTTCTCCAGCCAACATATTCTTCGCATTTGGCCTCAGAAACTTAATCCGATAAAGATTTCAATTAAAAATTTGATCAAAAAAATAAAAGTTATTTTTCATCAAAATTCGATTCATTCTTCAACCAGCAGGATTTTCGGAGTTGGCTATGAAAAAGCAGTGATAAGGGTATCCTTCCATAGGATCAAGATTTGGTTCTCCAGCCAACATATTCTTTGCATTTGACCTTCGTAATTTAACTCGAAAAAAATTTAAAACTACAATTTGATCATATTATATAGAAAAAGATATTTCTCATCAAAAATTTTTCCTTTCTTCAAGCAACATGATCTTCAGACTTTACTATGAAAAATCAGTGATAAGGGAATCCTTCGATGCGATCAAGTTTTGGCTCTTCAGGCAACATATTCTTCTCATTTAGCATCAGAAACTTAATTTGATAAAGATTTTAAATCAAAGTTTAAAAAAAAAAAAAAGTTATTTTTCATCAAATTTTGCTTCGTTCTATGAGAAACATGTATCCGGTTTTGGCTATGAAAAAGCAGTGTTAAGGGAATCCTTCGATACAATCAATCTTTTGGTTCTCCAGCCAACATATTCTTCGCATTTGGCCTCAGAAACTTAATCCGATAAAGATTTCAATTAAAAATTTGATCAAAAAAATAAAAGTTATTTTTCATCAAAATTCGATTCATTCTTCAACCAGCAGGATTTTCGGAGTTGGCTATGAAAAAGCAGTGATAAGGGTATCCTTCCATAGGATCAAGATTTGGTTCTCCAGCCAACATATTCTTCGCATTTGGCCTCATTAAATTAATCGGATAAAGATTTCAATTAAAAATTTGTTCAAATTCAATAAAAAAAAAATTCGATTCATCAAAATTCTATTCATTCTTCAACCAGCAGGATCTTTGGAGTTGGCTATGAAAAAGCAGTGATAAGGGAATCATTCGATACGATCAATGCTGTGATTCTCCTGATTCTTCTCATTTGGCCTCAGTGACTTATATGACAATGTTGTGGCAAGAGTTTTCTTTGATATATTCGTATTTCCAACAAATGACTTTTTAAAGGTCCTTCAAGTATAATATTTACAATGCAGGTTTAAGTGTTTTTTTTGACAAATAGCTTTTCGTTGCTCCTTTTAAATGCTTTTCAGTCTGCCCTTGTAAACATAAATCTGTAATATACTATAATATGCTTGGACGGCCTCTGTAAATATTTCATAAAATTGAAATTGTAAATTTTTATTTACGAGAAGAGCTACCTTATTTATTCCCTTTTCTTTTTTTTTGCCAATTTGGCTAAAGCCATTTATAAATACATTCAAGCCCACACACAGACAAACACACATTCACATATATGAGTAAAATGAGAAGTTGTCAAAGGATTGCTACAAAATGCTTCGAGCCACAAAAAAAATTGTCGGGAGAGAAACGAGTATTTCATGGAAAATTAAATTTTTGTGCCCAAAAATTCAATGGTCGTCGGTCAAGGCATATAAACATTTCCAAAAGTGTGTGCGTGTGTGCATGTGTGTACGTGAGAGTAATAAATTTGAGCAGGAATCGTTTTGATAAGACCTATAGACCTATGTACTGGTTACGGCCTGCATCCATTAGGTCGCAATACAAACCGTATGCACTTGGAAAAAAAATATTCCATCAAAATGGTTGAAAAGATGGCAAAATGATTGAAGTCCTTGCTGAGAGTTTGCCGTAGTGGAAAATATTGCAGACATTTTCACCAAATATAAGTGAAGCCATTCATGTGCAAAAATGGGGCACATAACTGTGAGAGACTTGCCAACTCAGAGCATATTTGGTGTCAAAAAGACACTGCTTGATTGTCTGCTGTCTGACAAGCAGTGTCATAAGTTTGAATGAGTTTCTTCGTTTTCAATTTGTGGTTAACTTTGGGGTTTGTGGGTAGATGAATTGAGAAGGACAATGATTTATATATTATAGATATGGAGATATATAGATGAACAGGCAATTTGAAATCTAGGTAATAATTTTTGAATATTTACAAATATATATATATGGATATTATTAAATAAAAAGTCGCTGGAAGGAAGATAGCGCACTTTAAATAGATTTTATTTCTTTGGCTCTGGGAAAATCCTTTGATATTGTGAAAATTCGAGTGCGCTACGGTCGATTTTTACTGGGCCTGGGTCCTTTGTTGGAAAATTCAATGGAGCAGACTTGAACATTGCGAAAAATAATTTTTGTCAAGTTTCAGAGCCCAAAAAAAAATCTAAATTTATTTAAGATTATTTAATTTATTGTTAGGATTATTTTTTTTATCTCTTAACGTTAGTTTTTATAGGTATCATAGAAAATCAAGTATACAAAACATTTGAAATATTTGTAAGATCATTGGAATTATGTGACTTGCCAAAGAGAATTTGAAGGAATTTAAATAGAATAATTTTAATCTCATTAGGAGATTCCTTCATAACAAGGCAATTTTGGGTAGCTTAGTCCTTAAAACGCATATTTCCTTTATAAAATGTGACAACCCTGACAACGGTCTGACAAGCAACGTATTATATTATTCCGCCAATTTAGGGATTTTTATAATTTTTCCGATTATTTGGAGTCTTGTCGAAAAAGCTTAAGTCCACGAAGTGTTTTGCAATAAACTTTATAAGGCAATTTTTAGCTTTTCCGAATATTAGGAGTATAACCGAAAATGCTTGAATCCGAAAAAACTGCATTTAGTTAGATCTATTAAAGATTAGATTTACACTGCTTATCTAAGAATTTTTTGTTACTTTTTCGAATATTCGGACTCTAAACGAAAATACATTAATCTAAGCTTTAATCCGTAAAATCTTTTATTATTAGATTAACATAGATTACACATTAAGCATTTCTTGTAAATTTTCCGAAAATTGGGAGTCTCGTCGAAAACATAAGGCATTTTTGAGCTTTTTAGGAGCAAAATCCGAAAAAAAACTTCATTTAGTTAGATCTATTGAAGATTAGATTTACACTGCGTATCTAACAAATTTTTTTTGTTACTTTTCCAAATATTCGGATTCTAAACGATAATACGCTAATCTTTAATACGAAAAATCTTCTTTAAATGAGATTAAATTACACAATTAAGCATTATAATTAAGCTTTTTTTTTGGGTGTCTGGTCGAAAACATGGGAATACGAAAAATTGTTATTTAAATACGAACATTTATTTTTTTTAGTGCCTTATTAGTTGTTTTGGAATAATCGATATATTTAAGCATTTTTTAGCTTTTCCGAATATAAGAAGTCTAACCAAAAAATTAAGATTAGGTGTACACTGCATATCTTAGCATTTTTTGTAAGTTGTCCGAATATTAGAAGTCTAAACGAAAATACTCTAATCCGAAGAAAGCTTTAATCCGAAAATTAGATAAGGTTACAAGGCACCTTTTAGACTTTTTTTGTAAGTCTTGAAATCTTGTCGAAAATAGGAATCCAGAAAATTTGTATTCATTGCTTTATTATATGTTTAAAAATAATCGTCATTTTTAATAATTTTTTTTTGGCTTTTCCGAATATTAGGAGTCTAACCGCAATTGCTTAAATATCTGGAAAGCTTTACTTAATGCTTCGTTGAATAAGGTTTACACAGCATATCAAACATTTTTTAATCTTTCTGAATAATAGTCGACTTAACTAAAAAACACTAATCCGAAGAAAGCTTTAATCCGAAAAATCTTTTTTAAGGGTGCATTAGATTTGACTGCACTAGACCCTTATTTTGTCAGTTTTTTGAATATTAGGAGAAAAAAAAAAATTTTGTGTTTACATAAGCAGAATATATATATATAGAATAATGGTATATTATTATTAATATTATTGAAGTGCAGAGAGACTCAAACTTGAAAATTGAAAATAAAAAAATTATTAAATAAAAATTTTAAAAATACCAAAACCACGAATAAAAATTTTTGGTAGTTAAAGCAAGAAAAAAAGGTACGAATCGAACCAAAATTAAGGCGGAAAAATTATGAACGAAGTTTAAATTTCGGAGATCCCTTCCTAACGTATCGTTCTGCTTTAGAACAGATCTTATGATCACGCAACTCTCTCATAACAAGAAATTTAGATCTCTTCTCCTAATCGGCAAACTTGGGCTGATGGCAGCCCCTGTGGAAAACCACGGTGGCAACCCCCGATGTCAACAATAGTTCACGGATGGGTTCAAACCTGAGCAGGGTGTAGGTGTTGGAGTCGTTGGACCGAACACCAGAATTTCTACCGCAATGGGCATCTGGCCCAGCGTCTTTCAAGCGGAGATTCATGCCATAGAGATCTGCACCCTTAGTATCCTTCTCAACTAGGCAGTTATTCAGATAGCCAAGCTGCTTTTAGAGAATTATCATCCTGGGCCATCTCCTCCATGATGGTTAAAGAATGCCATAATTACCAGCAAACCTAGTCCTCCAGGAACAAAGTCGTGCTATGTTGGGTACCTAGACACTGAGGAGTGGATGGTAACACAATCGCTGACAAGCTACCACGACATGGTGCTTCCACCCTGACTACATCTCCTGCGCTGTTTTGTGGTATTGGTTGGTCCGCGATCGAAGCCATGATAAACAAATGGGCTGCGGGAGAACATAGGAGATACTGGTTCTCCCTTCCGGGGCTTCGACAAGCAAAAGCGCTTGTCAATCCTCAGGATATGATCAAGACAAAAGGTATTGGCGGAGCGGCCTTAAAGCTCCTAGTAGCATACCTATCTGGCCATCACACTGTTAGATACCATCTACAGAAAATTGGCTTATCGGGAGAGTGCAGACTCTGTCTCGAAGATGATGAAACCACGAGACATATTCTCTCTGACTGCCCAGCGCTGGTATGGGACAGAGCCTGTCACATGTAAAAGGAACGGATTAGTCCCTTCCATCTTAGGTCAATACCACCAAAAACCTACTGCTATTTATGCGAAAAGCGGAGTCTTTTGCTTTAACTTAAGGGTATGGTGCAAAAGACCTTTTGGTCGCAGTGAGGAACCCTTTTTCGGAAAAAAAAACAAATTTCGGAGATATACGAAAATTTATTAATACGCCTAATCCTTATTCGTTATTTTGCTTGTTTTCTATCTAAAAAGACTGTTCCTAAATTAAAAAAAAAATTGCTGGAGTTTTTAGCGGGAAGCTGAAAAATTTTCCCATATGAAAAATCAACTTTGTATCCTTACTAGGGAAATTTCAAACTGCAGATAAATTCGTTTCGTTTTTCGCTCAGTGTACAAAAAACTGCTTGCCTTTATGAAAACCACGACTGCCCAGGTCATATAGATCAACAAATGTGCATTCATATATACATATACATATCTATGACTATGTTCAATGTGAATGCGTGTGTGTGAAAGTATCTATGTGAGTATATGTGTATTTATGTACATAGCTGGGAAATCAATTCAATTTTTGGTCTGCTGCTGTCAAATGGAAGTTCTCAAAAAAGCTGTTGCTTACTTGATGTTCAATTCAATCAGCAACTGCCTCAAACGCAGCTTCCCTGGCATACATTGTGGTCCTGCATGTCCTTATTGTAGATAGCAGATAGCAGTTCGCAACTATAAGATACATTTCCTCACGCAAATTGAAAAGCAGAAAAAAAGGTACTATAGTCACTTAAAGGCTGGTGCTCGAGAGCCACAGGAGCATACATCAGGATTAAAGAAAATCGCAGCAATCAACTGCTTTAATATGATTTACACTTTCGAGCAGGAGCACACAGATACACACTCACACACACACGCTCACACGCTGCGTGAGTATGCGGCAGTTAAGGCAATAAAAATTCCAACATGAAGTTCAGGATGCCAACATGGCTTCCAGTTGGCCACCTGCCATGTGACTATAGGTTTTGCTCCTATGGCTTTTAACGTGTTTCTCGAGCTATATTTGATTATGTATACGCATGCAAGTCCGATGTCCTGCCAATGTGCTGGCTGGCTAGCTGGCTAGGTCATTCAATTTGCCGTCCACACTTTTGGCTTGTACGTCACTCTCTCTCTCTGCCTCTCTCTCTCCTTGCGCTCTCTCGTCCTTTGGCTTTGTGCACATTAAATTTGCTGCCATGTCATCAAGTTGCTTAAACAATTTGCTACCTTGACCCTTGTACTAAGCCTTCTAAGCCCTGCTGACCTGATTGCTGAGCCAGCTCTTATCGGTTTCTTGGAAATCTCTTACCGGACTGCAAAATATTTGCTGCTATTGTGTCTAACTGCTTGACATTGAATAATTGACGCTTTCTACCTGTCTATGTGCAAAAAATATGGCTAAAACTTGCTGCGCGTCCAACGCTTCGTTGCACCAACTTTTGAGGGGGAGTTCCCTTTTTTTTCCACCACTTAGCTAGCATGCAAAGTTTTTTTAAACCTACAAAAAAATTTTCTTATTACTTTACGCTTCAAGTCTTTTTTCCCACACTTGCGCTTAATTTAATTTTCTTGACTTTGGTTTGGGTTTTGTTTTCATTTTCCTCTTTTTTTTAGTTGCAAGTTTTTCCACTTTGACGTTGAGGAAAAGTTGGAAGCAAGTTTTGCATTTGTTGACTTACGCCGCCGGATTACTTCTTTGGAGGTTACTTAATTAGCACTTGATGCATGCCAAGCATTCCTCGCCAGACTTTGACTTTTAAAACTTTTGAATAGATAGCGGTGTTAGATTTTTTATAACATTTTTTCTTTTTTTGCTTTTATGTGTGGTGTATTAGTGGTAGTAGTTCATGTGGTGGATATGGGAAATTAAATCTTGAAGAGTTTGGCAAGTAAATTTCGAAAAAAAGTACGATGTTTATTTAATGATTTGTGTGAGTTATGTTGAAAAAATTGGATCGAGGTACTTAACCCCCCTGCGATCGGAAAGTAGTTGAGTCTCAATCATTCGAGATCTACGGATTAAATGAATATATATGACCTTTCCAGGAAGTACGGATATAGATTTTATGGGTACAAAGCTCCATGTATTAGCCAAGGATTGAAATCTTGACATGTCATAGAAGAGTTGTACCTGCCTAATCTTATATTTGAAGAAGGAATCTAACTAAATGGAGCTAGTAAACTGACTTACTGAGTCAGAAGGCTGGATTGAAGACTTATGCAAGTTGGTTCAGAAAACCAGAGCCAAACTCAGCCATCTAGGACTGAATCCCGGATCACAAGAGTATTCCCGAGAAGGAAGTGGCTGATGAAACGGCAAGGGATGGGGCCGCAAAAAAATTTATTAGGGCTTGAAACGTTTTGCGGAATTGGCAGACACACCACTTACTTGACAGCTGCTAAGAAAATAGCAAAGGTGAAATCCTGAAATAAACAGGTTTGGCACGGCTAGCTTACGTCAAGTTTATCAACTTCTCGGGTCCTATAACTTAAATTAAAAATATGCCAACTGGGCAAGAATTCGGTAAGGATACTTATTGGGTTACTGACGGGACATTGCGGACTAAGGAAACACATGAGTACTACTTTAGTTCGTTAACTCGAACATATTCAGGTTGGATATTAGGGAGCCGAAAGCTGACGCCTTTGCCAGACAGAAGGACATCATTTCGTCGAACTAGCATCAACGAGTTATCTTTTCATAACTTCAGCCTGGGACATAGCAAAGCCAATTGCGTCAAATAGACTAAGTTTGATTGTATATTGTTGAAGTATTGGGCTAGTTGAGAAGCTTTACGGCTAGGTGAGCGCACAACTCAGACTCCTACGGGCCGCCAGAAGTTTTCTTGAGACTCAATAATTATTAGCTGATTACTGATGACAGGAGAATCGAGGGTTTTTAATAGATTCTTCTTCATGATTTTTGATCAATATTTCTAAAATAAATCCCGGGTACTGAAAAATTCCAAGCACATCTAAGATAATTTAAAATAAAACATCGATTGGGGCTATTAGGATTTCATCATCATCGATCAATACCTGGTCGCGTTTTTGCCTGGTGTAGTTTTCGTCTCTATTCGTCGTGAATCTCGGGTTTGTGTTCTTCAGCACCTCATGCCTAAGTCCTCTGCATCTTGATTGACCACATCTAACCATCTCAACTTCGGTCGACCTCTTCTTCGTTTACCTACACTAAGTCCATTCATTGTTTTAATGAATGTTGTGTTGTCGGGGCGCCCGTATAGATTTCCTACTCAAGGCTATATCATTGTCCCCATATTACTTTTTGCCACAGTTGTCTTCAATCGTATAAATTGTATTGGCTTTGAGCTCCTAAATTGCCTTCGGATCATTTTCTTTAATATAGGCCCAGACCAAAATTTTGGAGGCCAGTTAGAGTCACCATTTCGCCAAACTATACATCTACCATATTTGTTTCAAATAAAACCTATTTAATAATCATGCATTTTTATTTTATGAATACTTGAACTTATAAATAAATCGTAGCAGTCTACATTTTAAAGTCAAACAATAAATTTTTAAACGATTTAAAATTTTTTAATTTTTATTTTATTCCTAAATTTTATTTGCTAAAGTAAACATGTGCTCCAAGAAATCTTTGAAAACAAAAAGACTTTTTTGGATTCAGTTTTTAAGTTGTCCGACTTAAAAGTGTTAATATTGAATTTTCTTGGGGCTCCTTCAAACATTTGTATACAAAAAATTTTAAATCCGCGTATTTTCAAAATTTAACAAGTTTCGGCACATTCTTTTTTCAACAATTTTAAAGTTAGCAGGAGACGTTGCACAATCTGTAAGTAGTTTGTTTTTATTAAAAACTTGCTTATTGTCATTGAGCAACTCACTTACAGATAGTATTTTTCCTTCATGATTTCCCGCATGCCTTCAGGATGTCTAGGAGTTAATGATGTGCATATATCACACAAATAGACGGGATCTGTCAAAAGATGATGATTTTCGTAAATTAGTTGTTCCACGATGAGTCTGTAAAGAGGCAAGTTTTTGAAATAAACTTTTAGTTGCGCAATTATGTAATTCTTAACCTACTTCTATACAGGACTCATTGCCAATCAGTTTATTTAGTTTCTCCCGAACTAAATTTACTAGAAGAGGATTGCTCTTGAATGTTTTTTACATATACGTAGAGTAAAGGGTTTTGGTACATCTGAATCCTTGTCCTTTACTTGTTCAATGGCCTGCTCGTCTGGAAGTTGTTGGTCCAAAGGTCGCAACGGCGTTGTATGGCGCTCCTTATATTCCCTTCAATTTTGACCATTAATCAGGTGAATGCGACGATGTGCCGAAATATTACTATTCATGCTTGTTGCCTAAATTTCTCGTTTAACTATTTGTAATATGATAATATAAATTGACATTATTTAAAATGTAACTTGATTATGAGAAATTGAGTTTTTAATATGTGCAGTGTGTGAATAGGTGCAGGAATATTAAAAAAAAACTATTTATAATATATAATATTTATAGATTATTATAGAAATTGTAGTAGCTTTGTAGCTACCAAAGTCTAAATGTAATTTGGATCTATTTTCCAAATTTCAAATTTTCAGATTGATTTTCTTTATTGAAAAAATCTGTTTTAAAATGATGTTAAGCCTTTAGCTGAAAGAAATTCTTCTATAAATATTTGAGTCGAAGATTTTTAAAATCGCGTTAAATTGTATGAATGAAAAGTCACGATTACAATTTGTGAAGAAGTAACTCAACGCAAATAAAAAACATAAATTTAACAATTTTTTCACACATAAGTGCGATTGAGTTACGATAAGAACTCCGTATGGTCACGACATCATACCTTCGATCTAATTATCGCTTATGTGGATACAAAATTTTGTTCATGAGTTATTAATGAATAACTGGAAAAAGTGTCAAAAAACATGTTTTTTGAAAATAACTCGAAAACGGTGCTTAAGGAAAAAAAATGTTAACATTTCTTGTATTTCTTTCTACCTAAAATTACCTTTAAAACCTTTTTTTACGTAGGTTAATTTTTTGTGTAGACTAGTGTAATCAGCTACACCAATGGGAAGCGAACGAAGTAAGTAATAATTGGACGGCTAAATAGCTTTGGAATATGGCGGCTATGGTAGGATTTCCCATTTGAGCGTCTCCAGGAATTTGGGGACGCAAGGGCGAGATTTCTCATGGCATAAGGTCACTCGTATTGTGGCTATTTTTTAAAACTAAAAATTTGTTAACTAAAAAGCATTAATTGAAGTCAATAATATGCACCATTGATGGTTTCCTTCGATTCTAAAAACTGATAATAGATAGCTCCGAACTTGTCCCACCAAATAGACAGCAAAAACTTTGGAGTTTGAATAAGACAAACCAAAACCCTAACCGGGCAGTCCTCATGACAGTCTTTTCTCTGGGTTAATGTGAAGAATTTATTTTGCATTACTCCTTACAATGCGATGAAGAAACTCACGACGTTCCACGTGCCTCGGCTTCAAATCATAAGCAACCCAAGTTCCTTGCTTTTGAGTTATTCCCAATGCAAGTAATCGTTTGAAAATGCCTTGGCGGGTGATTCTCAATGCTACAGAAAGCGCTTCTTGAGCTAAGCTTGGAGACTTTTTCAGCAAGGTCTTTAACGATCAAAAATCCCAATTAAACGAGGTATATTGGAGGTTATGTTAGAACTCCTAGATCAGAGTTTTTTTTGGGACATTTGATACAGTAGTTTAAAATCTTAGCAGTTCTCTAATGGTAATACGGTTTATTTCTATACTTCAGGCGCAAATCATTGACATAGCGAGATCTGTTCGATAATCGAAAAGCGTAATAAAAATATGGATGATTGGAAAAAATTAAAGATCATCGATAAATCTATATAACATCGATGTTGCTTCTAGAAGTACTTCTACGTCTTGGAATAGTTTTGGAACTCCTTTAGCTGGACTGTCGTCAGCAACGAAATCTCAACCTTGAAAACTTATTTTGGTATAATATTTTTTATTATCGTCGCCATAACAGAGTGGGGCGAATACAACCTCTAAATAGTGGGGCCAATGCGACCATTATTTATTATTATTTATTTTAAATTGTGCAAATATAAAGACGTTCGGGCTTAGCCCATAATTTTTACGAAAATGTACTTTTTGAAAAATTTTGAAATCTTAAATATTAAGAATGAAAATCATCGGTTGATCTAGTAAGTTGGCTTTAATATGGTGTATCAGACGAGTTGATCCGATGTCAAATAAGTATTTTATAGCTAATACCAATTACAAGGTCGGCTTTGCCCATCTTACGCTACCAATGTCTCAATGTGCGTAGACTTAGCAGACGCGGCATAAGAAGCTTTTGCGATATCTGAAAAAACTGTTTTCATAAGCGGATTTCAAATTCAAACCAACTTTCTCGAAAGAGATACTTTACGTCTATTTTTTTGTATCCCTGGCATGGAAATACATTTAAAAGCTGCTTGAATTTTATGCAATATATCGTTTTAAACCTCAGAATGTGAGTGATGTGGCAAGTGAGCATATGGAATGCATACATGCATACTTTACGAGCACATACATACCAATATACTTGTATATAATGTACTTATATTATTTTCTTTATACAGTAGCAAACTAGTTGTTAAATAGTATATATGAAAAGGTATATACATACATATATAATTCGATTGAAAAATGCCAACTGCAGGAATACTCACTCATATATGGAGAAATACACACACATACAGATATAAACACGCATATAAATACATTCTCAAACTCACAGATACACACACTCACACACACATTTAAATACGACACAAATTCGATAAAAACATGTCCGCATGAAAAGTTTCGTGCTGAGAATCTGAGTCCCGAGTCTCTCTTTTTTCAAGCTTGTTTGCTGTGATTAAGTTAAATGTTTTATAAATAAAATTGTATTACTTTGAACTATTAAATAATTTATTTGCATTAAATTTCAAAAAGTTTTTTGTTACCGAATGCCTTTAAGGTTTTTATTGATAGATGAAGTATCTATCTATTTGGAAATGGAATATAGGTAAGTTAAATGCTGTCAATGACATATGGCTTATTTTATAAAATTTAAAAGCAATTGAGATTTATAGTATTTCAATAAATTTTTAAGCTGTTTTTCCAGCATGATAAAAAAAAAGTTTCTCAGATGAATTTTAAATATTATATTTATATATTATATATTAAATAATTATTTATTTCGGAAATTCATTACAAAAAAAGGTTGAAATTCATGTCTATTGCAATCAATGTCAATGCTTATAAGAACAACAATTTTATTATTTATTGCCTAAATTGTAAGTTATTCAGGGATCGCAAATAAGAGTTACGAGAAACAAAACAAAATGGGTTTAAATAAATAATAATTTAGCGGCAATATATAATTTTTTTAAAGAACCTTTGGAAAAAGGGATTAATAAAAAATTTTATATTTTTTTTTACCAAAAATCAATTTTGTGCTACGAAAAAGAGTTTAAGTACTCCAACTCGCATATTGCATCCTTTATTAATAGAAACTCCCGATTATTTCAAGCCGTAATATCATAAGGTGCATCAGTTTAGTCAGATGATGTAAATTTCATCTTAAAAAAATACTAATACTACTACTATTAAAAATAAAAATAATTTTTTAATTACCCTGGTTCTATCCTACGTCTAGTTGAAACTATCAGGATAATATTGAAATAGTAGGGGATAAATTTGCTCGCTTATCCTGTAACTTTATTATATAACCTACCTGTAATCTACAATCTACCCCATATTATTAAGTTAGCTCAGTCATTATAGCTTGCAAGGTATTTTTTTTTATATCTCTTGGACTGATGGCATCCCCTGTGGAAACCTCCGGTGGCGACAATGGTTCACGTATGGGTGCAAAACTGAGCAGGGTGTTGGAGTCGTTGGACCCAACACCAGAATTTCTACCGCAATGGGCATCTGACCCAGCGTCTTTCAAGCGAAGATTCATGCCATAGTGATCTGCACCCTTAGTATCCTTCTCAGATAGCCAAGCTGCTATTAGAGCATTATCATCCCGGGGTATTTCTTCCAGGATGGTTAAAGAATGCCATAACTACCTCCAAGCCCTGTCCCTACCATGTAGTCCTTAAGGGATTATTATGAAGGAGTCCGCAAAAAAAATAATTTTTAAATATATCCCGATGGCATTAATCAAAAGTGAATGAGTCTGAACGATGTCTTTAATGGAGTACTCTGTAACCTATCTTAACTGGTCATAAGGACCAGTTATCGGGGTTAAGAAATAATAATTAATTATTTGAGTATTGCTTTTGTCTTTAGGAATAATGCCGCTAATGGGTGATAGGAACATTGACAATTGTCAATTTTTAAACGAATTAAAATTTTTTTATTTTTATTTCATTCCTTAAATTTATTTGATAAAGTAAACATGTGCTCCAAGAAATCTATGAAAACAAAGACTTTTTTTGATGCAGTCTTTAAGTTCTCCGACTTAAAAATGTTAATATTGAATTTTCTTGGGGCTCCATCAAACATTTGTATACCAAAAATTTCAAATCCGCGTATTTGCAAAATTTAATAAGTATCGGCACATTCTTTTTGCAACAATTTTAGAGTTAGCAGGAGACGTTGTACCATCTGTAAGTTATTTATTTTTTATTAAAAACTTGCTTATTGTCATTGAGCAACTCACTTACAGATAGTATTCTTCCTTCATGATTTCCCGCATGCCTTCAGGATATCAATGAGTTCAAGATGTGCATAGATCACACAAATAGACGGGATCTCTCAAAAGATGACGATTTTCGAAAATTAGTTCCACGATGTATCTGTAAAGAGGCAATTTAGAAATAAAATTCTAGTTTCACAAGTAATTCTCAACTTACCTCTGAACAGGTTGATTGCCAACCAGTCTATTTAGTTTCTCCCGAACTAAATTTACTGGAAGATGATTGCTCTTGAAAGTTTTTTACATTTACGTAGAGTAAGTGTTCTAGTACATCTGCATCCTTGTCCTTTACTTTTTCAATGGTCTGCTCGCCTGGAAGTTGTTGATCGCAATGGTGATGGGTGGTGCGCCTTATATTCTCTTTAATTCTGCCCATTTATCATGTGAATGCGACGATTTGCCGAAATATTACTATTCATGTTTGTTGCCTAAATTGTCTAGTTTATTAAAATATTTGTAATATAAAAATTTAAATATGAAATTTTTTCAAAAGGTAACTTGATTAAGAGATATTGTGTTGTTATTGGGTGCTGCCAACTTATCTATTTTTCACAGTAAACTGCCAACCTGAATAATAATTAGAAACTGCCAGGTTGTGAGCTGCCAACTGTCATTTCTACAAATATTTAAGTTTTTAAATTTTAAATTTAATAAGTAAGGTGAACATGGATAGCCAAAGACGACAGTCGAGATTACTTCCATTCCTGATAAGATTCATACCATTTAGTAAAAAAATAAGAATGAAAATAGATTTGCGTTTCCTTCCGAAATTGTTCTAGCACTAATTTGAGGGACGTTTTTCTTCGATAAATTGACAGAATGGCTTAAATTGAAACATAATTAAAGTTCGGTGACTAAAAAAACTACAAACGTTTACCTTACTAATACTTATACTGTTTATTTTAGTATTAATAACCTTAAAAATGCCAACATGTATAGAAAAGTTATTTTTAACATTAAAAAATGTGGAAAGCGAAACTTTAGACCAATTTTTAAGCTTAACAGACTAATAACAAATTTCTTTTAAATGAAATAATTTTCTTCTACGAAAATGATTTATTAATGATATATTTACCGATTTTTCCAATTTCCACTCATTTCTTCAAAAATAACCTCTGTCTGTGCTTATTAAGCAGAATCTACTTTCCCACAGCATAGAAAATAAATTGAAAACTCTTTAATTTGAATCTCACATTACTTTTCTTTTGTTTTCTCTCTCTTGCAGGCATTGAAGCAACCACAAATGATTATATGCAGGAAATGTAAGTACATCTATCTAGTAATATCTTCAAGCCATTAAATTTTCCATAATTTACACAAAAATAAGTTATCAAGAGAGTCAGGTAAAAATTTTCACACGCTGCCAAATTAACCTAAAGTTACACACATGAACTAAAGTTAAATTTATTTTTTTTTGTTGGCGCTTTGAATTAATTAAATTAATTTTATGATTGCCCATATAACAAAAAAAAAAGACATTAAGTCTGTTGTGGGAGTATCTGGACAGAAATAAATCATATTTTCATGCTTAATTTGGGGGTTTTAAAAGAAATGCTCAGTTTAAAACAAAAGACTTAGACAACAAACTTGCTGATCGTGAGCTCATGCTGGGTTTACACTAAGTCACGGTACAGCGGAGTTTGGTGGAAATAATAAATAGATTCGGCGTATGGTGGCTGAAGTGGGTAGCTTATGAGAGTGGAAGTAGCTGGCAAGCAGATTTACCAGAATCAGGAGTACAAAAAAAAAAGCTGTGGAATTAGGATAGTGGAAGCTTGTAAAACGCTTTTGTATTGTGAAAAACTGATTTGAACTATTAAAAACTATTTATAAAAGAGATCAAAAATATTAATAATTGCCCAAAGTTTCACTTTTCACTCTTTTAAAAATCGTTTAAGACTAACTATATAAATAATATAGGGGGCTCTACCATATTGGCAATTCGCTCGCCATTTCTCTATATTGTAAAAAAATATTAAACAAAATTATCTAAGGAAATACTTATAAAAAGTTAAAAATATTTGCAATGTCCCAACCCCAAATTTAGTAGTTGCTCTATACCTATATATATAAAAGAAACTTGTGTTTTACATGTTATGTAGGATCTCATGAACGCATCGATGAATTTCAAATCTGAATTTTGGATGAGTTACAGGTTGTCAATATGGAGGTTTCAAGCCTATTTTGAAGTATTTGTGTTTATGGGTTCATGAGATATACGCATTTTTGTGAATATCGGTTCGCGTGTCGGAAAACCTTCTGTACTGCATATTTATACAAAAAAAGAAAAACCAAAAAATATTGTATACCATAGAGCTTTGCAATAAAATTGAATTATTTAAATTGATTCAAAATTACATGATTTTATTTAAAGATCTTTTTAAGACTTTATCAAATGCGCTGCGAAGCGGGAAGGGAACGCTAGTACTCTATATTGTACAAAATGTTAAAAAAATATATATTTAAAAAAATATATATTTAAAAAAAATATTTAAAAAAATATTCGTATTGCCCCAAACTAAAATTTTAGTACTAACGTCTCTCTTTTAACAAATTTTTCGTAGCAAGTAAAAAAATAGGGGCTCCGCCACGTGGGCTCTTCACACGCCAATTTCCTTATGACATTTTGTATGGAATTTTGATAATATTCTCTGGACTTTCTTGAATTTCTAAGAATTCATTTCACACAGTTTTTATAGGCGAAGGTGTTAAATTTGTCACAAAAAATATTTTGTTGCCAAAAGAATCTAAAATAAATCTCCACAAATTATTTATTTAACCCAAATTGTGAAGGGTATCAGAAACTAGATCATCTCCGGACAAAATATATCGCCGGTACTTCTGTGCGATTCTTTAAACTTTTATTTTTTTCACCAAGGAACTCCACTTAATTGCGTACTTTTTCAAATATTGTATTTAATGCGAAAATCTGTGTTTTGGCTTATGTTTACTTATATGTAATGGGTGTTTTTTTTTTAATATGGCCCGGATTTCCGAAAGGGATACTTCTAAAACTACTTCTCACTTTTGATAAATTTAAATTGATTCAGTAAGGAATAACAATTCATCATGAAAAGATTAACACTACAAGATCGTCTTCCAATATACGAGGTTCATAATCAAAATCCGTATTCTAATATGAAATCAAATTTTCTGTAGTTTTTGTGAAATCATACATTTTTCCGCAATAGCTCTACGAAAATTTAAAATCTTCTAAAAAGCGAGAAATTAAATTAACGCTGAATCATATACAGGTTAAAGGACCTAGGTCTCCTCTCTATTAAAGCATCTAAAATTCCTACAATTCTTATATTTTAATTATGCTACTTACTCAGAAGTTACATGCTGGGTATTCACGCTTGCTGTTAAGTTGATGAGTTGAAAAGTTGATGACTTTTGCAACCACAAAATGAACAGTTCTGAGTTCTTACTTCCAGCATGACGATTCCTCAATACAGAAGTATTATGTTGAGTTGAGCATAAATTGTGGCAAAATATGCTAGCCCCATCCATTTTCAAAATATAAATATTTTGTCATTTTTTAAGCCATTTTGTTTTGTAAAAATATGGGAAAATGTGAATAAAAGTTAACTTTGAAAAGCAATTTTAATAAATGGAAGAAAGCAAATAGGTAAGGTTAAGTTTGAAATCAAAATCAAACAAATCACAATTTAAGCCATTTTCCAGGAAAGTATTCTTAAAAGGAAACTTAGCCTGTGCTGCGATATAACTTGCAATCATTCACGGATAGATAGAACCTAGCTCATCTAGGCTGTGAAGGAAATATAATATTTTTCCAGCTGCTTTTTCCTTCGTCTGCATACAGCTTCAAAGGAACAAAAGCTCATCTAGGCTATTAAGGAAATATTTTTTCAGGTGCTTTTTCCTTCGTGTACATACAGCTTCAAAGGAACAAAATAAGGCTATAGTGATCCTACCTCGCCCTAGTCTTTGCAGCTTCTACAAATAAGTCTAGTGCATTTTGTTTGCCTAATTTACTAAATTAAGAAATTATCATTTTTAAATCGAGTAAATTTAAAATTCAATTCAACTTATAAACCCAGAAAAAGGTCGTTCACGCTTTAGCAAGTTGAGTTTATGCGCAATTTGCCTCAACTCGTAGCAATAACAAATAATAATAAAAAACTGTTGCCTGTAAAGTCGGTTTTACGGGCGAAGATTTTACGTGACAACGTCTTTTTCTCGGTAGAATATTTATTGATATGAATATTATTAAATTGCACAATAATAATTCCTATTTGAGTGATTTTGTTGAGGATAGGACGATGATAGGAGAAATAGGAAATGAAAGGAAGTGTTTCTGCTGTAATGAGTCTTGCGAAAGTCAAGTCGATGGTTGTTTCTTTTAACGTAGTTGACTTAGAAACGTTTGATACGCAATCAAGATTATACGTATATTTCATGAAATTATGAAACGAGTTGTCAGACTTTACGTTTTCGTATCTCTTAATAAAATAAAATTTTCTCGGCAGTAGATAATAAATAAAAAGGTATAAACGAATGGTTTGACAGAAGAAAGGCCGAACTATGCTTGTTAGCATGCAAACAAAATAACAAAATTTTGTGTTGCTAAGGTAGCGCAGTGCGAGTTTCTATTTGTGCATTACTTTTTCCGCAGTTGTAATGCAGATTTTTGGCAGATCACTGCTTTTCTATTTGCCTCCGCTTACAATCCCTCAAACGAAACGCAGCGCTTGTAATCAATTACGTTTTCTGCGGAGGTAATGCAGTATTTCGGCAGACCGCAGAGGCTATGCGCCGCTGGGGTTAATCAGTTGCGCTCACTCAAACCTAAAAATAGCCACCGCATTGAGCAGTGCCAGTTTGGTGCTGAGCGCTAAGCGGTGCGGCTGACGCTGTGCGTTGCTTGTTGCTGCGATTCACAAAAAGTCGCTGGTTCGTTTATAGATAAGAGCAGAGCACAAACCAAAAATAAAATAGTTATTCAGTTGCGCTCACTCAAAACTAAAAATAGCCACCGCTTTGAGCAGTGCCAGTTTGGTGCTGCCAACTTATGCCACTTAATGCCACTTATCGTTACGATTATTTATCGCTAGACTTATCGTTACGGTTATCGTTAGACTTTTTCAATGGTGCCTCCCATACAAACCTAATTTAAGACGTTGTCACGTCAAAAATGGGCCTACAATGATTTTTTTCTAAAAGTGACAGGGGCTTTAAGCATATAAGTCTAGAGCATTTTGTTTGCTGACTTACCAATTTAAGAAGTTTGACTTTCAAGTGGATAACTAGTGTAGCTAAAAAAGCGCGAATTTAAAATTGAACTTCACTCATGTTTCAACAAAAAGGTCGTTCACGCTTAAGCAAGTTGAGCCTTTGTGCAATTTGTGCAACTCAATAGCAAGCGTAAATCGAAATGAAAAATGGGCCCCAAGCGATTTTTTTTTCTAAATTTATTTATTTTAATATTGCACTTTAGAACTATTTCTAGGGAACAAATAGTTTAGAGCCAGAGTAACAAAGGCCGGCCAGGGGCTTAAAGTATGTAAATACTCGTAAGTCTAGTATATTTTGTTTGCTTACCGACTAATTTACGAAGTTTAACTTTAAGTGGCTAACTAAAAAATTTAAGCAGTGTAAATCCCTAATTGAACTCTACGCACAAACCAACCAAAAAGGTCGTTCACGCTTAAGCAAGTTGAGTTTTTGCGCAACTCTTCTCAGCTCAACAGTAAGCGTAAATACTCCAACTACGGTTTTAACAAAAGTTTTAATGACGGGATAATCCGCCTTGCATTAAGGGGAATTAGTTTGAAGGCAGTGAAATTGAATAGAACTAAGAAATAAAGATTTTTCAAAACAAATGCCCCTTAGTTTTTGGACACAGTAGTAAAAATAATAAATGGACCCCCAACGAATTTTTTTCTAAATGTTATGTTAACTTTAATTGAAAAGAATAAAAATTTTTTATTTTTGCATGTAGATGCCATGGATCCTCCTCAGCTACGCAGTGTAAACATAGCATGAGCTTGGCTATGCGTTTAATTACTTGCCCCGGAGGCGTTACTGAAAATTCAAATTGTGGAGAGTCAGAATTTTATGAGCAAGAACACGCAGCTCGCTGCTAACGAGCATATTTTATGTTCATATGTTAAGCGTAATTTATATAATAGTATATACTATGTATATGCACATTATGTATATAGTAGTATATAGTATATTCTGGCTTTTTAATGCCCAAGATCATAGCCATAAATTGTGGCAACACATTTGAGGCCGCTTTAACAGGTACGCGCGATGCCTTAAAACATGTTTGTTTGTTTTTTGTGGCATGGCCGTTAAGCCAGTTGGCCAGTTAGCCAGTTAGTCACTTGGCCAGATATTCAGTCTCAGTCCGGTAGGTCACTGACCACAGACAAATTCGAAACAGTTACCACAAGCTCTTCAACAGCGGGTGGCGAGCGGGGGGTCTTCTAAGCAACTAAACCAGGTAGAAAGGCATTTGGACAACAGGTAACAAGTACAAACACACAGAGACGATCTCTTGGCCAGGCCACTCGATCGTGGCTCTCTAACTCGACACAAGTTTTTCCTGCCGCTTTTTGTGGCAACAACAACAACAATTGGTTGCATTCCACAGGGTGCTGCATGGCAGCTAATTTTGTGGTCATTGTTTGCAAAGCCTCCTCACACTTTGTTGTTTTTTTGTTGCCAATTGAAATGTTAAAAGTGATTAATTATGCTCGTAGTTGGCCATTAAATGAAGCCGTCAATTGTTGGGGCAGCTACACCCAACTGCGGGTGGTAAGAGGCTAATTGTTTTGGCCTTTTTTTTAATTTTGGTATTTCGGTATTCTGGTATTATACGCTGCGGTTTTGTTGTTTATTTATCCGTCTATTTGTTATTGTTTTGCCGGCTAATGACATATTATTTGCTTTGTTGTTGAATGTGGCCAACAAATGCAATTAACTTGTTTTTGGGGGCGGCCATTTTATTTAATGCAAAAATTTTGTGCCAAAATATATACAAATATAATCTGTATATATATATCCAACTGTTAGCAGATACTTTAATTGTTCTGCGGCTTTGTGCAATGCACTTAAACCAGCAAAAGCTTCTACTTTATATCAGATAACAACAACCCAGTTGGACATCATTTATAAGTAGTTTTTGTGGTATTCTTTGTGGGCTTAAAATACTAAATGTTTGAAATTTTCTTCTGGTTTGCGGCTTATATGGACGTGACAAAAGGAAGCAAAGGAGTTGCCAACTTTATTCACAAAAGAATTTTGATTTGTGCAGCAATAAATGATTTGACAGAAATTTAAGTGGCTTTAAGAATAATTAAATGGAATTTATGAGCTGTTGAAAATACGAAGAATTTTCTGTCCGCTCGTCAGAATTACAGAGGATTTCTTGATACGTAACAAAACTTTTGAAAATATTAGCCATTGGTCAATGTTTAGTTATCAAACTTAAAGTAGCTGAAATTATCACTTATCAGGCTGTGATCAGATTCCTTTTAGCTATTATAATATAATTCTGGAGATGTTAGATAAATTTTTGTATTTGTTAAAAATATCGTGTTCCCATTACTGGCAGCTGTATTTTGGTTTGTTCTAAGTTTTGTCAAAAATAGTTATTTATTTTATATAGCTGCCATACAAAAATTTAACCAAAACCAGAAAACTGGCTCAATCTCGTATGGCAGCTATAAGAAATAGTGTACCAATTTTGATTAACATTTTAGACAAAAAACACATATATAAAATGCTTAAAAAGATCTCTAAAGATGTCATAAAATTTGTTTATTATTGAAAATATGGCCTTCCCCTTTATGCCAACTGTGTTTTGCTTTAGTCTAAATATTTCCAGGGCTGTAGAGAGTATATCCGGGCCCCCGGGGAAATCTCGGATCCGGGCCCCTATGAATTTTTCTTAATTCATGATAATACGTACAATTGTTGAAAAGTGTGAGATTAACATAAAAAGTATAGAAAGAATTTTTGAGAGATTTGATGATTTCATAAAATCGTTATAATGCATTTCAAAAAACTCCAATGCAGATCTAAAAAAAACGCAACTCAAAGAAGTTGGAATTTTTTATAAACTAAGTTAGCCATACATATGCTTTAGAAAAACCGCCAAGATGGTTAGAATTTCGGCTTTCGTGCTTTAGCTGAGGCGAAAGCTTTTATAATATCATTAAAGTCGAGTTTTCTTGTTAACTGAGATTCCAAATACAAAGTTGCCAATCCTGCCTCGATTCTGAGTTTTACAAGAACGCTGATAGTTTTTTATTCTTAATAATACACCGAACGATCTTTCGGCGCTGGCAACTGATCCTGATAATGTGCAGAATATTCTCAAAGAAATGCAGAGAATCAGAGTATCCAGCTCTGGTAGAATGATAATTTACTATATTTTTTTTTTAAGCATAAACTTTCCCGAAAGACTCTCGAGTCCGAGCCCCTCCAAGAGCTGCGGGCCCGGGGTTAAAAGTCCCGACTTTTTCTAAAGATTGTTCTTTTTAAAACTATTCAATATATTACATCCACTGTAACAGATAATATGATTGTATAGATAGAATGATTATATTTTTTCTCGTCAAAGCCACCATTCTTGCGACGATTCAAAGCATTCTGTTGACAAGTTTTTCAAGAACTGTTGGTTGCATCTGCTTCCACGTCCGAAGAGTTTCTTTCGACGACAAACACTGTTTTCTGATTTGCCCAGCAAGTTCGTCCCAAAAAAATACGATTGGACTTAGATCAGAGGATTGGGTCGGACAATTCCATGATTGTCAACGTTCTATCTTTTTGTTTATTCTGCATATCGGTTTTGCAGAGTTTGGATGAGTGTTTTGTTAATTGTTAGTTTATCGTGAATTAATGTTGCGGATAATTCAATACACTTTTTCGATATAGTTTAAAATGTACCTAAAGCTCTTTTTGAGTTCGCTAATTAATTCTGTATAAATTCCCAAGTGTACGAAAACCTTTGCCAGGCAGTGTATATGAAACACTTAATAACCTATCAATAGATATCGCAAATTTTCTTAAATGTTTTAATATAATGACCTTATTTATGCCAGCTGTGTTTTAGTCTAAACATTTGTGTGAAGTTTGATCGCAATTGTTCCAATATTTCTTATAGCTGCTATTCAAAAATTGAACCAAAATCAGAAAACTGGTTCAATAGTAGACCAACATTATTTAAACTTTACACAAAAATATAATAGTATAAAATAAACAAAAATTTATGATGGAATTCTTTTTAATTTTTTCCAATTCTCTGCCAAGTTCATCAATTTTGTGAAGTTTGATCAGAATTGTTCCAATTTTCCATATAGCTGCCATACAAAAATAGAGTCAATATTTGTTTTGCGCAGCCATATGGGACCTCGTAAAATGTGTTGTATCTTATCGATTATATTAAAGATTTTATTAAAAAGCTATGGTAAATGTAAGAAAAACGTATTTTCTTCTGTCCAAAGTTTATTCTAATGATCTGCATGGGAAAAATTTATTCAGTGACGTATAGAATGCAATCTTTTTCTAAAAAGAGTTTTGGCAAATGGAGAACAAATTAATGTTTGTGAAACGGAATATTGTTGCACATATGATGCTATCAAATGTCCCCTCACCGTAGCAAAAAATTACTCTGCCTCAGCCCAAGTAAACTCCTAATACAGTTGACTCAAAATCGATTTTTGGTCTCTTCCATTTTCATTAAGTAGGTTATTTTTCTTTTAAAAATATTATACTAAAATATTTTTCAAAATTTTTTATATTTTATTTTGAACCAAGTAAGTAAGATTTACATGTGAATTTATGGTCTCCGCTCCCAGCAATCCCCGTTCGCACGTCAAAACCTATAAAGCCTTTATCCTGGATATGTGGGTATTAATATCTATCTTCGTTTTCTCATTACCGCAGAAAATTATGTGAGTTTTTAATACAGTGTTATAATCAATTAAAAATGTAAACCCATTAAATCTTATATTATGGCAAGTATCAGTTTTCCATAATCATAGCCTGCACCTATAATAAAATTTTCATTAATACCCAATTGGAATTCAAATCATTTGAAAAAAAAGGATGTCTTAACTTCATTTGTGGCCACCTTAAATGATGACTTTGACTTTTCAATAATACCCATTTTATGCATACAAATCAAGTTTCAATTCGATAGGAAAATAAAATTTAATATCCATAAAATAATTGGAAGGAGTTTATATCACCCTAAATTCAATGCCAAGTTTCTGAGCTATCCCAAACAAATGTTTTAAGCCTCGAACAAAAGCACTAGTGCAAAGGTATACGTTAATTTGATAGAAACCTACAAACTTTGACACTACATTTCCCATCTTTTGGAGCGGAAAATCCTTCTTAGTAATATTATAAAAATAATAATTGGTAAAACCATATTATATAAACTTCTTTGTAAATTTTTAGACGTCTAACTCTTGCCCTTAAGGCTGTGCTTTGATTACCAATGGATAAATCTGTCACTCATGATTTATTAGATTATATTATACTAGGGGGCTCCGACCCCTGCGTGCTTATTTATTCATTTTGATCATGCAAACCATAATGATTTCGTAATCTTTAAACCAGTCAAGGTGAATTTCAATTTCGCAATTACTTTCATCTCGTTCATCCTTTCGTGAGCGATTAGTACGTGGCCTAGCTGAACATTCCCTTTCAAACTTTAAATGAACAAATTTATTTTTGTCTTTATTACTCCAAGTCTTGATGTATTATTTTGATATTATCTAGGAATTTTTTATTGAATCTTTTGACTTTTTGCTCAGTTCTGAACCTATCAAGATTATAGGAACCGGGAACTGGTTTGAAACTCGTTAGCGAGCCGTGCTGATCCAGTTTGACTTTCTTCTTCTCTTAGTATTAGATTAATAAAATCTAAGGAGTCTTTGGATGTCTGATGTGTGCAGCTCCAGTAAGGAATTCCCAGAAAAAGGATAATAGTTATTTTAGAGAGTTAATGCGCCATCAACGCAGTGGCAGGAAAGTGACGCGGCACTGCCAGGTTTTCAAAATATTATTTTTATTGAAATTATTAGAAAATTGAATTAGATATATTATTCATAAGCCCAAAAAGTAAATTTTTCTCTATCCGCATTCGCGACATTTTCTGGCAGAAAATCCATATTTTTCATTTATTTTGATTTTTGAGAGTCGCCAGAGGGTCTTTTGATTAATTTGTTTTTGTCTAAAATTCGTTTTTTTCTCAAAAAGTGAAGATTAAAAATACCCTTAATTTAAAAGTGTTTCGGATAAAATTTATAGATGCATTGTCAACTGACGAGACAGACTTATTACAGACAAGTTTTTCGTAGTATGTAGCGATTTATGCATATGTCAATAATGGCTTATAACATTTGAATTTATTCGTTGATTGTTAATTAATTGTTAATAAATAAGTATTTGTCAAAAAAAAAAATCATATTATGAAATATTCGCCAATTTAGCAAATGGTACTTGCAAACATACAAAATGGCAGTTTATTTTGATTTTTCCTTTTTTATTTACTTTGAATTTTTATTTTTTTTTTTTTATTGTGAGCTATCAAATTATTTGATAAAAATTAATCTAACTATGTCGATGTAGCCTGAAGGCCTATGTCGCTCTGGCTGTAAATTACTTTGTTTCTTAGAATTAACTTCAAGTTTCTATGTTAAATAAATAAAACTATATCTACGAGTATGTATACCATTATTATAGTCAGCTGCTTGCAATAAATAAACTCGTAATTTCAAATTCCTTGGACATCCTGAAAATGTTTAACACTTCTTCAAATATTTTTCACAATCATAACTTAAATCCACTTAAAAGCTAAGCATTAATCTATTACATCTTAAGCATATTTACTTGGCTTACTTTACGCTTAACACTCCATTTCCAATTCTACGCATTTTGTTCCTAAAATTCCAACTGGGCAGTTTTTCACACATATACGCATTGTATGCACTTGTTGTAGTGTTCGTGGCTTTTGTTGCTGCCTGTTGAATTTGGTTTTGTGGCCACTGCAAAAGTGGTTTAAATATTTACAAGTGTAGAAATTACACAGCTGGATTGTTGAGTAAAGTACATATGTACATATGTATATGTAGGCCTTATATACATATGTATATGTACTCGGCTGATGAAATAAATTTGTTACTTTTATTTCAATTTCAAACTGTTTGGCCCTGCGGCTTAAAGTTTGTAGCATTTGAAAACGCTTTTCCAGCATGTTTAAACAGAGCCCAAATGGTAAACTATGTATTTTGTTGTATGTATTGTACGAGTACCTATATACAACGGAAAAGTGCTTTAAACTTTTTGAGTATTTTTGAAGGGTTATCTGGTAATGTTTTATATTTTTTTTTTTTACATGCTGACATAGGTGCATTTGTTTGGCATTGTGTGCATATGACAGTTTTCATCGAAGGAGCACCATGGAACAGATGCCATATATTTGCACACGAGCTCATATATACTTTTTCGTTGGAAACTTATATACTATATATAGATGTACATATGTTTGTATGTTTCCGGCATGCATATGAAAAATGTTGCTTGCTCCATCATTTTCACTGCATTTGGCATACATTTCATCTTTGACTCGAAAATATGCTGGGCAGGAGGTATATTTATTTTTTGAGTCCATATGTAAGAATTACAGCAAGGATACGGACTGTGATAATATATCGGTCAAATTTCGGAGTTGTGTTCAAATTTAGTTTCCCGTAGTGGTGACCACCTTTTTTTCGATGCGATACCTTTTTTGAGCAAAACTTTTTTAACGAAGATTATCAAAATTACGGACCCACACAAAAAAATATCAAATTTCGGTCTCGCTCGACAGACCATATTAATATAAAAATTTTTCACGTGGGTGAATTGAAGGTACATATAAGAACTCTCTCATAATTACAAAAATTATGTATTTCGAAGGTTTTTAGCAATCCCTAAAATACCGTCAGGAACTGGGACTCGAAAAAAATTTAGGGCATTTTTTGATCATATTTTAAATTTTAATAGAGCTACAAATAAATACCCTTTTTGGCACGAAGCTGTAAGTATTTGGGATCTCTGTATCCGAAGATTCAAATAAGCACGTAAGGGAACTCTAATATGAATAAAATATTACGAAGATTGTCAGCAATCCCAAAAAGTCCCACTGACACTTGGATTAGATATTGTCGGTACGAAGCTTTAAGTATTTAGTATCTCTCTATCCAAATCTAAAGCACAAAAACTAAATGATGTTGTTGGGGCTGAATTCAAGGTCCAAGTAAGCACGTAAGGAATCTCTCATAATTACAAAAAAAAAAAAAATATAACGTATTTTGAATATTGTCAGCAATCCCAAAAAGATCGTCACTTGGACTTGAAAAAAATTGTAGGACGTTTTTTAATATTATGCCAATATAGAGTAACAAGATAAAAGTAAGTTTTTGGGATCTCTGAATAGTTCTTAAGTCCAAAAACTTACTGATTCTGGCGTTGCTGAATTCAAGGTCCAAATAAGCACGTAAGGGATCTTTCATAATTAAAAAAAAACTTATTTCGAAGATTGTCCGGAATCTCGAAAACGTCGTCAGACACTTAGATTTGAAAAATTTATTTTAAGCTCATATAAAAATATACCTACAAAATAAAAACCTTTTTCGGCTCGAAGCCCACTCTTGTTAGCATTAAGAATTTGGAATCTAAAGTCCAAAAACATATTCTCATGGCTCTGATATACCTAAGGTCTAAAAACTCAAAGAACAAGGTTTTGAAGGTAAATAAAAAATGGTGACTTTAAAAAAAAACACCAAATCCCTACCATAAAGACAATTTCTCTTGTATGACACAGGTCAACATGGTTGAGTTGTTGGAAAGAATTGGACCATCACTTCAGGATTTTAAGATATTTGGTGTTGTGTACCTAAAAACGGGGTTTTTATTTTTTTACTTTTGAGGTTATGTACAGGGTGCAAAAAAATGTTTGTGGTCTGAGATCGCTGAGAACAAATATGAAGTCAGAAAACAAAATTCCCAAGTGGAAACTTTTCAACAGAAATTATACAAACAAAATTATTGTCAAAGGCTTAATGCAAATACTAATGACGTGGAAGGGATATATTTCGAAATATTACGAAAGTGAGATAGCACCTTCCATTTTAACATTTCAAAACATGGGGCCGAGCATTGTCATTTGCAAAATAACTTTATCATGTCTTTGCTCATATTCTGAACGTTTTTCTCTGAGTGCATGCCTCAAACGCAACAATTGGAGTCGGTAATGGTCCTCTGTGATCGTTTATTCGGTTTCAACAATTCATAATAGACCATATAGACTATAACACCACGTTGCTCCTACCAAATGCAGAGCATGAACTTAGATCCATGAATATTTGGCTTCGCCGTTGATATTGATGGCTGGCCGGGCTTACCCCATGACTTTTTGTGCTTGGGATTGTCGTAATGGATCCACTTTTCATCGCCAGTAACAATACGATGCAAAAACCTTTCATTTTCTTTCGTTGAAGCAGCTGTTCACATGAAAAAAAAACGGTTGATTCATCGACATTCAATGTTTCTGCCAACATTTTGAGCGTTTGACACGAATTTTCGTAACCTCAAAAGTAAAAAAAAACGTAGTTTTTCGGGAACATAACCTCAAAGATCTCAAAATTCTGAGGTGATTGTCCAATTACTAGGCCCAGGTTTGGATTCTATGCTGCAAATTACTTCGGGTGTGGCCCTTAGCTTTCCAAAAAACTAGGTAATATTTTTATTGGGGTTTTAGGTATTTGCTCCTTTGGGAATCAGCAAAAAAATAAGCATAACTTTAAAGAGTTAGAGTAAAAGGCAAGAGAATGGCAACTCTGTTTTTTTTTTATCGATTTTGCCACTTCAATTTACAAAATATAAATGAAAACCAATTTTTATTATTACCTTTTTTTTAAATTGAAAATTAGATTTTATTGTGTTTTTCTTATAGAAAGTGAAAGGGCGAAAAACGTAATTGAAGTAATGGCAAAAGTTTACTTAGGTAGAGTGCTCATTTATAGAGGGTGTTCTTTTTAGAGTTAAACAAGTTTATATCGCAATAAAATCAAAAAATATATTTATACTGGATAATACTCACTTCAAATGTGAAAAATTAATGGAAGTAATGCCAAAAGTTGTCTTAGGTAAAGTGCTTATTTTTAGAGGGTGCTTTTTTTTAAGAGTTAAATAAGTTTATATCACAATAAAGTCAAGAAATCTATTTTTAATGGATTATCCTCACTTCAAATGCGAAAAATCAGCTTATTTTCGTAACCATTCAAACAAAAATGGGCTTCATCCGAGAACAAAATTTTCAGTTTTGAATAAGTTTGGCGAACGGATTTATTATTTTTATAAACAATTTAAACTATTTGCAAACCTTGCTCTGGGATAAGTCTATCCATAACGAAATGCCAAACCAAACTCAAGAAAAAGCAACTATCAGCTCTTAAATGAATTGCCAAAAAAAGCATTTTCGCTTAATCAAAGTTGTGAACCTCTAAAAAAATACCCTGTATGGAACATTATTTATACCTAAGTGCGTAATTTTTTTCCAATATTTATGTTAATTAAAGTAAACAAGTATCGAGTGTAAAAAAATACACTTCCGTTTAAACGATTATTTGCATTTTTTTTTTCGATTTCATAAGATTGTAAAGCCAAAATTTACCTAAAGGGTATAAATATAATGCCTTCCACTTCTACTATTCATAATAATAAATAAATAATGTAAATAAATTTTAGATGATTTGTAAAACTTATAAAAATAATGCACTATACTTAAAATACACTTCCGCTTAAACGATTATTTGCAGTTTTTACTCTTTTTCATGAAATTGTAAAGCCAAAATTTACCTAAAGAGTATACATAGACCTACCCTTCTACTTCCTCTATTCGTACTTCCCATATTTTTATTTATTTATATTTTTTTTTTTGTCATGTTTACTCATAACATTGCAAATAATGGAGAAAACTTCAAAAAATATTACAGCAAAGCGTTGAAACATTTAAATAAAGTTTACATGCTTCGTTGGTTTTGTGTCTTGTTTGCTTGTTGCCACTCAATTTGCGCCCATGCAGGCAACTTGCAGCTTGATGCACTTGCCCCATGTTGCAGTTATGTCTATAGATACATATACTATACATATGTATATGTTTTGTGTATGTGCTTTATGTAGTGTGCACTGCACATAATGTTAAGGACAAAGACCAACAGCCACCCAGTCCAAACCCAACTCGAGTGTTACCAACTGAACTGTGAAAATGTTTATGTAATACTTTTGAATTTCTGAAAGCCCTTGGGCTAAAAAAAATACAAAAAAATATATATACATTTTTTATATAATAAAATTTCGTAAAACTTTAAAAATAAAAGTACTTAAAGGTATGCTTGACAGTTGTTTTCGGTTCGTACTCGAAAAGCTTAGCACGAAATCATTTTAAACCGAATAAATTTGAAACAAACTAATTTCGAACATAAACCCAAAGCACACAAAACTTTTGGTTATTGTTTTATAAAAAAGTTGCTTTTGTTGTATTTCTTTTTTTTTATAATGTAGCCAATCGAGAACAAGTTGTTGGAAAAGTTTGGAAACTTTTTTGGGCCAAAAAGCGCTTGAAATTTGTTTGCTTACCAAAAAATAGCCAACTACGAAATTAATTAAGATGCCAGTTAATTTCCTATGTAATTAGATACTTTTTTCGATTTTGTTTTTGCTTCCTCTTTTAGATTTTTATTGGCAAAAAATGTAAGCTAAATTGGGAAAGCATACATTCGATTATGACAGGGGCAAAACTTGATTTTGGGGGGTGGCGCTAATTTCAGTATGCCTAAATTGGGGCAACACTAAAGTTCTTGAAAAAAACATGCTTCAAATTTTTTGGAGGATCTTAAACTTTTGTAAAGGGGTTTTCTGCCGTCCCTGGTCTTTACTAGTAAGAAAGAATAATAATATGCAGATAATTGGGAAGCATCATATAGTAGTCTATTTAACATATATTAAACATTTGAAGAGGCGTAGTTATTTAACTTTGAAACGTCATAGAACCCGCCACTGTTCATTAAAGGGTTAAAATCGAAATTCAAAGAAAAAATCAGCCGATGATTTGTAGCTAGTCATTAAGTGCCTTACAGAAAACATTTAAAAATGTTGAATAGATTTATTGTAGAATACGGACCCTCAAAGTCCGCCCCTGATCTTTACGAGTAAAAGAATGACTTAAACCAAAGAGGTCGGCAGATGATTTTGAAACATTATTTAGTTGCATATCATATTTAAACTTTGAGGAGGAGCAGATATTTTGTTAACTTCGTACGCATAGAATCTGCTCCTAGTTCTTTAAGAGTTATTATCAAAATATAAACCAGAAACTAGCCCACTGATGATTTAGTGGTTTATAAAACACATTTAAAATGTTGAAGAGTTGAAGATTTTTTTGAGAGTATGGATGCCCAAAATCCGACCCTGATCTTAACAAGTAATAAAACTTTGAACTTGAAACAACATTTTGTGTTTTAGAAAGCACAGAAACTCAAAATTTTAAGATGCGGATATAATTAAGAAATTTTGGACTTTCAAAATATTCGCCTCAGATGATCTTGGAACATAATTTAGTGCTTAAAAGAACAGATTGCAAAATTTTAAAATGTCAAAAATTTGACCCCAAAGTCCGCAGATCAGATCTTCGAAATATCATTAAGTTTAAATGATCATATAGATAAGTCTTAAGATGCGCATATAATCTAAAAAGTTCGGAGCCCAAAATCCACCCTTGGTCTTTTGTAACCAAATCTCAATAAATAAAATACGTCGTGAATACCTTGGAAGTGGCATTGACAGCTTCATTGAACATAAACTAAAATCTTAGAGGTGCAGATATATTTCAGAAGGGCTTCAGACGATACGATTCTGCTCCTGATCACCTATAGGCAACATTTCGATGGGGCAAAATAAGATACCCTGGATTATTAGGATGATTCTGCAGTAAACTTTTATTAAGGTTCTGCCATTTCCTTTCCCATTACAAATTGGCCTTAAAGGGCCAAGAAAAATGTATCTCACAAGCCCTGCGTGGATTTAATATGTTTTAAAGTATAGCGTTAATAGCTTCATTGAATTTTTTCAAAATTTTATATAAATGCCAAAATATCAGCAAAAAATATTACTGGATGTTCCAAAGATAGCAATATGATCTTTATAGAACATGATTTAAATTGGTGAGAAGACGGATACTTTATAGTTCGTCCGCATCTCAAAGATCCGTAGCTGGTCTCTTTTACATAGAATTGAGCTCAAATTGAATTTTCATATATTTCAGAAATGGAACTAAGAGCCTTAGTAAATATGATCGACATTTGTTAAAGACGAAGATTTTCGAGAAAGGTGATGGATGTCCATTCTCCTTCTTTTTAGCTTCACAGTCCAGGGTGGACCATAGCTTTATTAACAATCTTTCTCCAGATCTCTCTCTCTCTCGCTTCATCTTTCCAATTGCAAATGTTCATCAGCTTCAAGTCTGCTTCGACTTCATCAAGCTAATTCTTGGTCGGCCACTTTTTCTTACTCCTATTGGACGTAGTGTGCACCGTCTTTTGAGCTCTTTCGTTTGGATGTCCATCTGATGTGCATCTAAATTCAAAATAAAAGCCATCTGCGGATTTAACATATTCCGGAAATAGCAATAAGAGCTTTATAAAACATTTAAGAGCAGCGAATATTTCAGAAAGGGTCTGAACCCCTAGAACCCTGTCCTGACCGCCAATAAACAAACATTTCAACTGAAAAAATTTATCGGCTATTACAGAAATAGACAATTTTTTTTTGGATGATGTCCGAATACCGAAGATTCGCTCCTAGTTTCTTTTAATCCAAGCTTGACTCAAATATTATCAGCGGAAAATTAACATTTGTAAGAGACTAAGATATTCCAGAAATGTCGCGGATTTCCAGTACCCGTGTTTATTCTCTATTAGTAGAATTTCAAATTAAACAAATTTAGACATACTCCAAAAATTTCAATAAAAGCTTTATGGAACATTTAAGAGGAGCAAATAATTCAGAAAGGGTCTGGACGGCTAGAACACAGCCCTAATGTCTTATTCACAAAATTGGAACTGAAAGCAGTTTTCGAACACGATATAGAAATTAGAGATTTTTAAAATACATTTAAACTTTATGGCATATAGATGTTTTAGAGGATACCAAAAATCCGCTTCTGGTTTCTTTTAATTCAAACTCGACTCGACTCACTCAAATAGCATCTAGCTTTTTATTATAAGGGATCTGAAAGACCAACTTTCGAGACAGATAACTTAGAGGATGTCCGGATACTGAAGATCCGCTGCTGATTTCTTTAGATCCAAGCTTCACGCAAATCCTGTCAAAATTATCTAAATTTTTAAGAGACGCAGATATTTACAAAAGGGTCTGAATGCCCAGGTCCCGTTAAAAAAATGCAACTCAGAAGACATCAGCAGCTGCGTCGGAAAAAGCCTAAAAAGCTTTTTACAGCATTTATATAGTAAACGAAGATTTTCATCTGATAAAAATACTTAACGGGTGAGAACCTCAGGAATCCCTAACGACCCACAAATACTTGAGACTTATAACAAGGTCCCTTGCATCTTTTTGAGCCTTCTTTTACTGTACTAGAAGGTTTACACTGCTAATTATTCCATCTATTGACGAGATGGATTCGGATGGTGAAGTTCCGCTTTTGGTCACTATTTCACCAACTCGTCGTTTGTATCCATAGAATTCGAATAGAACTTGACACAAGACTATCAACCGATCTCTGTCACACGTTTTACTTTTAGGTTTTTTAAAGCTCCCCAAGTTATTTTTAACTTAACCAACTTAACCCCTTCAATCCGTCCCTGTATTACTTACTATGTAACTCAGCTGATTTTCTGAACAGCTGCGCTTGCTTATATAAAAGAAAAAGAAAAATATAAACTACATTTAACAATTATTTAATAAAAATTTGAAAATTTTTTGTTGGGTGTGAACCTCACGATTTCTACATAACATATTGCCTGACCAGATTGTACGTATCCGTATCTTTTTATGTAGCATGCAACTTTTTTTTTATTTTTGGTCATACCACAAAAAGCCGTCGAACAGCAATTATTAAACAAAATGGCTACGCTGTGGCACGTTTACAGGCTTAGTTGCAGTTGCAAGTTAAAAGTTTTTTGTTGTTATTGTTGTTGTTGTCTGTTGTGTTGCATTCAGTGAATGGGTCCCTGAGCACGCGCTGTTCCAAAGATGTTGGAAAGGCCTTCAAAGCGCACATTATAAATGGTCGCAGTTCACAAGGGGCGCATAATTCTTGCAACTGACTGTGGCATCTACCTAGAAAAATACAACAAAAAATGTGGCAAACTCAAAATCAAAAAATAAATAGCAAAAAGCAGGCTGTATGTATAAGCCAACTATTTTTGACCAAATAATAAAGCAGGAAACTGGCTTTGGTCGTGGCATGAATTGCAAAATTTGTTGCAGTAACGTGAGAGAGGGAGAGAGAGTAACTAAGCGTTAGAGCAAGTGAGAGAGCGTGTTTGGGGCAAGGTGACCCAACTATTCCAATCAATTGGAGTTGAATGGCAAAAGGCAGTTGCCAAAGCAAAAGCAAAAGCCTCTGAAACAAATGCGTTGCAAGTTGTTGTTGTTATTGTTGCTGCAGTTGTTGTTGCAGTTGCAACTAAAGTGCTGTGGCAAATGCGGCAGGGCAGGCAAGCCGCTGAGAGCAATCAACATTTTGCCACAAGGGGGGCGTTTGTTGGCCGCCATCTACAGTCGGTAAAACTTTTCCATGCAGCCGAAGTATCTAAGGCAACTAGTTAAACTGGTTGACACAGTTGCTTCAACGGTTGTGGGGCAGGCCGGGAGGACGCGTGAGGCAAGACGTTTAGCTGCCTCACTGGCTGGTCAACTCGAATGTAGTTTATGGGCGCAGCACAGTGGCGGTGGTAGAGGGGGTGCTGGGAGAAGGGGAACCCAAAAATATAAGTAAGGAATTTAGGGCAAGCATAGAAGTTGGTGGTGTATAAGAAAAGGATCAAAAAATGAAATTTACGTATTCGTAGAATATTTTTAGAGAAATTAAGGGTATTGAACGCACTTAAAGCGCGCGCGTTTTAAAGACTTTTTAAACGCGTTTTCTCCTAAATCGCGCGCGTTTTTCTCAGGACCATGTTTTTCAACAGACTTCCAGGCACCTGTATCGATTGTTCCGATTCTTTTCATTTAAAGCATGTTCTTACTACTTTTTTTCCGAAAAAGGGTTCCTCACAAAGAGGTGGGACACTGCGACCAAAAGGTCTTTTGTACCATACCCTTTAGTTAAAGCAAAAGACTTTCGGCTTTCCGCATGAATATCAGTAGGTCTTTTGTAGCTATTGACCTAAGATGGAAGGGACTATTCCGTTCCTTTGACATGTGACTGGCTCTGACCCATACCAGCGCTGGGCAGTCACAGAGAATATATCGGGTGGTTTCATCGTCTTCTAGACAGAGCCTGCACTCTGAAGAGTCCGATAGGCTAATTTTTTGTAGATGGTATCTAACAGTGTGGTGGCCAGATAGGTAAGCTACCAAGAGCTTTAGGTCCGCTCTGCCAAGACCTTTTGTCTTGCTCGCATCCAGAGGTTTGACAAGAACTTTTGGTTGTTGAAGCCCCGGAAGGGAGAACCAGTATCTCCTATGTTCTCCTGCGGCCCATTTACTTATCATGGTTTTGATTGTAAACCAACCAATACCACAAAACGGTGCAGGAGATGAAGTCAGTGTTGAGGCACCCTGTACCTGTCGTAGTACATCATCAGCGATCGTGTTACCATCTACTCCAGAGTGTCCAGGCACCCAACATAGCATAACTTTGTTCCGGGAGGACAGGGTCTTGGAGGTAATTGTGGCATTCTTTAACTATCCTGGAGGATATACTCTTAGGATTATAATGCCCTAATAACAGCTCGGCTATCTGAGTAAATACAGATGTTTGCTCTCCTAGTTCCCTTGGGAAGAATACTTAGGGCGCAGATCTCTATGGCTTGAATCTTCACTTGAAAGACGCTGGGCCAAATGCATATTGCAGTAGAGATTCTAGTGTTAGGTCCAACGACACCAACACCTACACCCTGCTCATCTAGGGACCCCTCCGTGAACCATTGTTGCCACCGAAGGTTTCTACAGGGGCTGCCAACGCACCTAAATCGCGCGCGCGACTTAAATGCGAATAAAAACGCGTTTTTCTCGGTGTCATATTTTTCATCAGAATTTCAAGTACAGAGGTAATCTTTTGTTCCGATTCCCATAATTTAAGAGTATGTTTGAAATAATTTTATATTTTTGTACGGTCTATATAAACAATATACATTAACGATTTTTAAATGGTTAATAGAGAAATAGCGCGTTTTGAACGCAGGTAAGTGACGCGCGTATAAACGCGTTTTAAACGCATCTAAGTCACATGCGTTTTAAACGTTTTTTTCTCGGAATCATGTTTTTCATCAGAATTTCAAGAATAAGTCTTAATCTATTGTTCTGATTTCCTTCGTTTAAAGCATGTTTTAAAGGATATAATTTGTTTTATGGCTTCTACTCAGAATATACATAAACGCGTTTTAAGCGCACCTAAGTCGCGCGCGTTTAAACTCGTTTTAAACGCATTTTTCTCGGAATCATGTTTTTCATCAGAATTTCAAGAATACGCCTTAATCTATTGTTCCGATTTCCGTCATTTAAAGCATGTTTGAAAGTATATAATTTGTTGTATGGCTTAAACTCAGAATATGCATAAACGCGTTTTAAACGCATCTAAGTCACGCGCGTTTAAGCGCGTTTTAAACGCATTTTCTCGGAATCATGTTTTTCATCAGAATTTCAAGAACAAGTCTTAATCTATTGTTCCGATTTCCATCATTTAAAGCATGTTTCAAAGGATATAATTTATTTTATGGCTTCTACTCAGAATATACAAGAACCATTTTTAAATTGTTATTTATAGGTAAATTCAAAAACCAAAATAAGTGAAAAAAAACGTACGTCCTCATTTCAGTTAATTTTTCGCCAGAACTCATTCTGATTTATTATAACCTATAGAGTGTGTCATTAATTTTAATAATCAAAAAACATTTTTCATTTCACTACAAGAGTCTGGAGAACTGAAATTCGCGACCGACATTCTGCGTGCAGAGTTAGGCAAGAGCCGGCATTTTGAATTTCATCGAGATAAAAATCTCCATTTGTTATAGAATACAAATCGCATTCAACAATCAAAACAGGAATTTTGTATGGCTTTTTATCATGCCACAAATAATTCGCAAACTTCGACGTCTTTTCTCCCAAATTTAAAAGAATCTCCGCTAAAGGTTTTTTCCAAAAAAATCTCAACACTGCTAGGTTCCGATATAACCTCCAAAGTCTATAAAAACAGAGATATTTTGGGGACTAATTCATGGAAATTCAAAAAATTTAAACCCCTTGAATTTCCCCTTAAGCTTTTTTGTTGGTGTCTGAATCCAAAAAAAAACCAACACTGCAAGGTTCTGACTAACCCCCAAAGTCTATAAAAATAGAGATATTTTGGGACTGATTCATGGAATTTCAAAAAATGTAAGCTCCCTGGAAAATCTTTCTTTTTTGGTGTCTCAATACAAAAAAAAACACAACACTCCAGGGTTCGGGCATAGCCCCCCAAGTCTATGAAACCAGAGATATTTTGGGGCTAATTTATAGAATATAGTAAAATCCAAACCCCCATAAAATTATTTTTTTGTTCCACCTCTGTCTAACTGTATACTATACTGCATTTTATTTCTTTCACTCATTTTGCATTGGCTTAACTTTTCATAGTGCCAAGCAGAAGATGAAGACGAAGAAGAAATAGGCAGCTAAAGAGTGATGAAAAGCAGATGAAAAATAATGCATAAGAAGCAAAGTCAAAGCTTATCATGCAAATTTTCTTTACACTTTGAGTAACTTGTGCCACTATTTGACCTATGACGTTTAACACGGCTCTCAGAGAGAGCGGGAGAGAGGGCGGTCGAGAGAGCGGAAGAGTCTCTCCCATTCGAAAATATAGATACTTTGGAAATTGCGTGTCCCAAGTTACTTTACTTACTTTCCGAGTTATCTTCAGCAATTTGTTGTCGTTGTTGTTGTTGTGTTAAAAATTATCCACAGGATTGCACTTGCTGGCAACTTTGGGGTCATTAATATGCAACAACTGAAGGGCGCAGGAAACGTAGTCAGTCAGCTCGGGATTGACTACTTTAGTTGCCACTTGTGGGTGCAAAGAGTAGTTGGCATGTCTAAGGGACTGACTCCTGCCACTCGTAGTTTATTTGAAATATAACTTGGTTTTTGCTAATTAGCAAGAAAACAGGATACTATTTCATAGTCACGGCGGCGTGAGTGAGTAACTAAGGTACATTATTTGCTCTGCGTGGCATAAAAGGAGTATTAATTGTCCATATTAATTGAAGGTAGCAATGTAGCAAGCAATTACGTTAAGCGCTTTGGAACGTGGCGCTTTGTGGTATCCACTTATGAGATACAAAGCGAATATGGATTAAATGTCCAACAAGGCTGCTTTGACATATCAAAAGTCTCTCATTTTTAAAGAAACTCGTACTCGTGACTAAATATTATATTACACTTTGAGATTTTTGTTTTGGGGGCACTTGCCAAAGCTTAAAAGTCACGATAAAGCACAAATTTTTAAACAAAAAAAACTTTGAGAATTTAAAAAAAAATCCATCTTCAAATTAAGAAAAATAAAAAGGTTTTTGTGCCTGGTTAGAGAGAAATAATCAATAAATTTAAAAGTGTAAAGCATTTTTCAAAATATCCCTTCGACGTCATTAGCATTTGCAGTAAGCCTTTGAGATAACACAGGTCAACATGGTTCAGTTGTTGGAAAGCTAAGATTCATTTCCGAAGTAATTTGGTGCGTAGAATCCGAATCCGGCGTCAGAACTGGCCCATCACGTCAGGATTTTGAGATATTTGAAGTTATCTACCTCAAATGTAGGAAAAAACTCAATTTTTTGGGTACATAACCTCAAATATCCTGACGTGGTGGGCCAGTTCTGACGCCGGATTCGGATTCTACGCACCAAATTACTTCGGAAATGACTCTTAGCCTTCCAACAACTGAACCATGTTGACCTGAGCTATTTATCAATATTTTTCGAATAAGTGAAATATATTCTTTAAAGTTAGTAACAATCAAGTAGCTTAGAAAATATGTTAATAAAAAACGAGTCACTAGTCGAGAGATACCATATTTTACGAACCCGCTACACTTAACTAAGCCTTTTTATACTCGAGAATATAATCAGGTTTCAAATATGAGACTTTGTTCATAAATTTCTACAAAAATTATATAGAGTAAAGAATACAATTTGAACTATTTTGAACAATATCTGGACTCACTAGTACATTTTGAAAATTATCAAATTAAGGCCGCTGTAGCAGCTCTCATTTCACCTACGCGGAAAAGTCGAATTCAAAAGGCAATGCAATATGCTTTCCTAAACCTGCATTCTACTTTCACTGAAATTTAGTCGCCACCTTCAAAAATTTGACCATCAGCAAAAATGTCTAAGCCACCATCAGCGTACCATTTGGAGAGACAGAAGGAAACTCCAAAGAAATGGGTTTAAAAAAAAAAAAACACATTAGTGGTCAATTGATGACACAGGCCTATAAGACTTACATTGAGATCTTTGTTTGCAGAAGATTTAAAGCAGGTGACGACAGTTTGTTAGTTCGAACGAACAACAAGCAGTTGGCTTTTCATCAGAAATCATCTTTTTAGCGAGGCTTATTTTCATCTGAATGGCTAAATAAGCAAAGAAATTTATCTCATTGAGGCTTTTGAAAATTCGAGACTGTTGATAGAGCAGTTAACACCTTTGGATTATTTTCTTTAGAGCACAGTGAAAGTTTGTGTTTATGCAGATAATGCGTGAGCTAAATATTCGTGAGATTAAATGCCAAATAGCATTGTGCGTGAGCGTATTTTGTAAGATACGATATGTACACGAGATAATTATTGGGTGGGGGGGACTAATGCACTGTAAGCTTTGGAATCTATTGTGCTCCTATTAGTTTAAGATGTCATCAACTAGTCCAATTTCAGAGATGAACTTAATAATCTGGTGACATCGTGCACCAAGAAAGTGGACTCTTTAATCATACAGAAATAAAATCAGATAATTCCGTGTCTGAGTTGCTTAAAGTTTTCATTTTCATCTCTATATGACATAGTTTATCTAATCCGATTACAATATTTTTTCCCGATTTGTGCTAAAGACTCCGAAAGTTTATGTGTATTATTTTTCCTGAAAAATCATAGATGCGTAATTGCTGATTTCTCAAAATCGAATCTTTTATTACACATTTAAATAACCATTTTTATACCCTGTACCGTATGGTACCAAGGGTATATTAAGATTGTGCAAGCCGAAAATGTATGTAACATATAGAAGGAGACGTCGGAGACACCCCAAAGTTACCTAAAATATGATCAGAGTGAATAGAGAAGTCGATATACCCATGTCCGCTGTCCGTCCGTCCGTCTGTCCGTCCGTCCGTCCGTCCGTCCGTGTGAACGCCTAGATCTCAGAGATGGTAAGAGCTAGAGTTACCAAACTTTCACATTAGATCCCATATTATTCCATAGGAGGCAAGTTTATTTTATTTTTTTGATATCGGGGATAAATTATATAGCTCCCATGGGGGTGTTTGAGACGACCTCGACAAAAAAAGAGTTTTAGATGAATAATTCGTTTGTTTATGAAGATATCGTAACCAAATTTGGTATTCGAAAGTTTTTTATAGTTCCCAATCACTGTACCAAATTTGATGGAAATCGGTTGACTATATCATATAGCTCCCATAGGACCGATCGGCCAAAATAACTTTTTTAAAGAAAAGTTCGCTATATTTCGTTTTTTAATAAAGATATCGTAACCAGATTTGGCGTTTATAAATTTTTTAGACCACTTAAGCAATGTGCCAAATTTGAACAAAATCGGTTGACTATATCATATAGCTCCCATAGGTCCGATCTTCCAAAAAATCTATTTTTTAACCAAATTTGTTGTGTTTCGTTTGTTTGTTAAGATATTGGGACCAAATTTGACATTCGTGAGTATTTTATAGTTCCTAAGCACTGTACTAAATCTTATCCAAATCGTTTGACTAGATCATATAGCTCCCATAGGACCAATCGGTCCAAAAACACGATTTTTATACAAAATTCGATGTGTTTTGTTTGTTTGTAAAGATATTTGAAATAAATTTGGCATTCATAGCTTTTTAAGGTATTTAAGCACTGTGTCAAATTTTATTGAAATCGGTTGACTATATCATATAGCTCCATAGGAACGATCGGTCAAAAAAAAATTTTTGCTTAAAAATTCTTCTGTTTTTGGTTTTTTGTGAAGAAATCGGACTTTATTACAAGCTAGTGGTACAGGGTATCCTAAAGTCGTCCGCGCCCGACTTTACGTCCGCCATTTTTTTTTGCTTCAAATTGTCAACTTTTTCAACAATAACTCTAGTGAGATGCCCAAATTTATTTGGCCGAAAAAGTTTTTGTTTAAGAAATCTATCTGACTTGGGATCGAATCTGAATAATTATAATAATAATAAATATTTTTTGTATGAAGTGATATATTACATTTTCAAAGGACCGCATATTATACATTTTTTCTAAGCACTTGTTCAAGTTGAAATAACTTTCCTATTATAAAGTTTCCAGTTCATTTCCATTCCACGTGCGCATTGCAAAAACTGACCCAAACTCAAAAAAGAGAAAACGAAAACAAATACTGTTTATTCTTCATTTCGGAATTTAATGCTTTAATTTAGTGTCGCCTCTCCTTGACACACTTTTGCCAATTTTAGCGAATTTTTTTCCTACACTACATTTCCTCTGCTACAGTTTTCTATTTTATGTCTCTTTTTTGCGCTTTTCCGACGCGACTAATTGGCCAGGAGGAAAGTGCGGGCCACTTTTGGCATTAATAAAAATCATAATAAATTTTGCACGCTTAGAGAGTATTAGAGGGAATTATGTTGCAATTTAGCGCACATTTACAGTGGCGTCCATTAAAAGTTGGCCATTTTGTGCTGTCAGCAGCTGGATACTGGCTACTGGATACAGATATAATTGCTCCGAAATGAAATTCACTTGGCGAGACTTCCCGCTCTTGGCCGGATTAATATTTATGTGTAGTTTTGTGGGCAGCTTGAAACAGCTGTGAAAAATGGGTTGATGGGGGTGTGAAATGGAAAGCGAAAAATTTTTAATTGATTGCGCATAGCTCGAAGCTAATTTTGTTTTTCTTTAGAGAATTTTCGAGGTCAACTTTTCAGGACTGAGATGCGTGTTTGGCTTGGCAAAAAAATTGAACTAGATATAAGTTGTATTAATATTACTAAACGGCTACCAAAATTTAAAAACACTTCGATACTCTGGCCTTTAACTTTCCAGAGACAAGTGAGATAGCTGGAAAATTGATTAAATAAATAAATGAGTGCTGTAATAAATTGTCCGCCTATGCGAATGCCATAGGCTTTAATCACTATGTGCATTATAAGCGCCCATGAATGAAATATTAGTGATTGTGAGCTATCATAACATCATACTTTAAGTCATCGTTTTGGGGTTGCTTTAAGGAGCGTCTTACACTCTGAAGTTATTATAGAATTATGATTTAAAAATACTTATATTTATTTGAAAAAACAATGGATTTTGGAAAACCGTTATAAAATTTTGTAACACATTTCTTTGGGATGAGAGTGGGTGTGGCGCTGGGTGAGTGTATGTGTTTACGCTATTTGCGAATGCGTGAATTAGATTCGTGACATTTTGTGAGAATGATCATAGTTAAACACAACGTCTGTTTAGATTCTTAAATTCACTCAAATTTAGTGAAAATTAAAAAAAAAACAAATATTACCTTATAAAATAACACTTCATTGTTTAATTGTGGCGCTTATTTGGAGATTGCGAATGGTATATGAGGTGTTCAACCCTGAAATACGATTCCTGAGCGTCTAGACAGATACTTCTCATAGCCGTTCAAGCCTAATGATCCAACTACATAAGCAACAATATTCTCTATAAGAGTTTAATAATGCCATCTTGGTATTAATGGCATTCAAATCTGGGGAACAGCTGCCAAGTCAAATATTAAAAAAATAAAATTTTACAAAACAAAACTTTGCGCAAAATTGCCGATGCCCCGTGGTATATTCGAAATCTTAATTCTTCACTATGTAGGATCTAGGCATTCCTTTTGTGGGTGATGTGTTAAATAAACTTAGCGACCGTTACGCTGATCGCTTAAGGAACCATCCAAATTCACTGGCATGTACCCTGGCCGATCCTAGACCAAGAAGACGCCTAAAAAGACTTCACCCAAATGACCTCAGAAGGCGTGTCTTATCATAACGTCTTCTTGATTTTTGAATTTGGATCAAATATTACCCTGACGCATCACCGTAATTTAATGCCTTTTTTTCTTAAATATCCTGAGTGCTATGAGTCAATACACGAAATATTATTTATGATTTTGTGCTAAAACGTATAAAGCTTAAACTAGATTTATTTAATGGAAACTAATCAACAGCAGGAAGCGCGGCAGACAGCAAATCTTTTGGATCAAAAAGTTTCCCGGAAGTTCATGCAGCGGTTGATTTTATGACTTTATTTTCTTAAATCTGCCTGAGTGCATTGATCTCGGAGATTGGAAGACCCAGAAACACTAAGTTTTACTAGCTGGTGCGCATATTTACTTAAAAGATGACATTAAGTGAATCATATCAAGATCTTTCCCCGGTCCCGCACATGTATGTATTTTCATGGCTTTTCGGCAACAGTGTTTAACACCTCTCAACATATGAACTTAAGCTTACCTCATATACTTTAAATAGCTTTTTTGATGCAACTTTCGAGTTTCATCACAATCGGTAAACATTTTCGGAACTTATAGGTATAAATATCGAATTTCACAAGAAAATTAATTCCAATTTGAAAATTCTTAATAGGAATCATTTTTTTTGATAGAGACGGTACAGGGTATTCCACTGTCGGGCACCGCCTCGACTGTACCAGATTATAATAATCGATTTACGAGGGTGGACCAAGAAAAACAACGTTTTTAAGAATTTTTTTTTTTATTTCTCAACATAATCTCCTCCAAGGCTGATACATTTCTCATAGCGGTGTTCTAGTCTAGTAATGCCATCTCTATATACTGATTCGTCAAGCTCCTCAAAATACCCATTTACAGCTTCGATTCATTGTCCGCAAATCTCTTTACCGCCAAGCCATTTTTTGAGGTTAGGAAACAGATAATAGTCACTCGGGGCTAGGTCTGGAGAGTAGGGAGGGTGCGGCATCAATTCAAACTTCAGATCGTTGAATTAGCCATTGCAACGATTGACTTGTGCGCTGGTGCGTTATCGTGATGAAACAAGATTCTTTTCTTCGCCAGATGAGGTCGTTTAATTTTCACCTCGTGGCTCAAACGATGCAATAAGTCTGCGTAGTATTGACCAGTGATAGTTTTACCCTATTCAAGGTAATTAATGTATATAATACCTCTTGCATCCCAAAAAACAGTAGCCATAACCTTATTCGATGAAAAAATAGTTTTTGCCTTCTTTGGAGTTGGTTCCCCTGGTCCAATCCACTGTTTAGACTGTTCTTTGGTTTCAGGAGTGTAGTGGTGGACCCAAGTTTCGTCAACGGTTATGAATCGTTCGCTTATGAAAATTCGCTTTGATTACGCTTATACAACGTCAAATTGGCGGTAGAAATGTTTTTTCGAATCAATTTTTTTCAAGAAAAACACAGAGGCGTATTGTTCAGTGTGCTCTCAAATCTAAACTAACATGGCGATCGGGCTGAAACTATAGCTACAAGCTATCTAAGGATGGTACTATAGATAGGTAGGCCTAGTGGCGCCATCTCTTGGTCAGGCCGGAAACTGATCAATCCACCCTCGTACTGTATGCTCTTCAGAGCCATCTTGGTTTTTTTCCATGATCCCATCACCGGTGCTTCAATGCGTTCCACGGAGCGATTTTTTGAGTCGATCGTATAGGAAAAATAGCAGGGAATCAAATCAAGTTAACTCAATGGTCGTTGGATGGTATATGTTCCGTTTTTAGCCGATGAGTCCACGGATAACGATGGCATTTTTTTTTGCATTGTCAAAAATCTAAAACAGGCTCAATCCGTCGTCACCTTTACAAAGGTCAAGCAATCAAGCTGAAAATTCTATAGAATATGAAAGAGAGATGTGGCAATTTAAGAACGAATCGGGTGACCCAAAGCGCCACACTGTGATGTTTTTGGTAAATTTCTGATCACGGGAGTATCTAGAGCAGCTTCATCATCAAAAAAAAATTTTTTAGTTCATGACTTTATGCCCTATAGGTGGCGACATATTAATTATTTTTAAGTGACGTCACGTAGCCCATAAACATCAAACGATCAAGGATACCGCTTTTGTTGAATTATAATAAACGGCTTAGAAGGTAGAAGAGAGCAGATGTACATAAAAGTTCCTGACCTTGTGTCCTATAGGTGGCGAAACATTAAATTTTTTATGTGTCGTCACATGGTCTATAACCAGCAGACGATCAAGACGCTTACAACGACACCTCATTTGTAAAATTATGATGAGCGGTTACGAAGGTTGAAGAGAACAGATGTACATAAAAGTTCCTTTCTTGACGTCCTTTAGATGGCGCCATATGAAATTTGTTACATGACGTCACGTAGCCTATAACCAGCAGACGATTAAGACGCTTACAACGATACTTTATCAATCAAATTATGATGAGCGGTTTAGAAGGTAGGAGAGAACGGATGTACATAAAAAAAAATTAGATTTGAAAGTATATTATGTATGCTTATATTTAATAAGAGGTGAAGTGATCATTATAATTCGTTACAATAAAACTTTAGTTCGTTTCAAATTTGGAAAGAAATATAAGTCCAGATTTTGTTTGAAGCCTTTTTGGATGGCTACAAAGTATTATTCTTGGTAATGCTTGATTGGATAGCTCTAAGTAAGGAAATAAGTGTAACTTCTTTTCTCAACATTTTTAACAGCATCACATTTTTTTGCTTTTTTTAAGTGTAATTAGTTCGAATATAAAATAAATATTACATTTTTGCAAAGTTTCATGCTTTTTGAAATATAGAATCGGATAGATATATTTAAATTATGAGAATTCTATCTCACACTGATGAAGACGTTGGCTGGATGGTTCTGTCTAAAGCATACTTTTCTGCCATTCTTGCTTGGTACTGTGACACTTTTTGAGGCAACGATTTAGAGTCACACTGGCCATTTTGACTTATCAAACAATCATGAATATCAACATTTTTTTCCTCATTCTGTTTTTCAATATTCCATTTACATTTTTCTTATAATTAAGGCCAACTGTACTTCGTTGCACCCCTCTAAAATAAATAAATAAAGCAAAGAAATTAAGTATAAATATGCTTAAAATAAAATTTCCGAATAAAGGCCCCTTTGAACCAAGTTCTATTAACTTTCAGAGCAACTTATATCATAAAGAGCGTTATTTCAAAGCCCCTTTTAACTAGGACCAGAATTCCTGCAAATAATTCTTAACTTACAATCAAACCTGATTGCATTACAAGTGGGGAGCTTGAAGTGCTCATTTATAAATTATCTTTTAGAAATGATCTACGTTTCCTAATGTCCCCTACTTTTCTTATCAGTATCTTTTCAAGTCCCTTCTTATTACTTTTGTAACTCTGCAGCCATTTTTAATTCAAAATTTTCCTGAAAATATGCTAACAGAGAGCTCATAAAGTACAAAAACAAAAATACTCTCCTTTAATTTTGTTGATATGAAGTAATTGCAGAATGCATGTTGCAAGCTGCCAAAGGCAGAGATTGGGCAGATTGCTGCAAATGTTTTACGGATGCATTGCAACGAAAAGGAAATGCATTCTGAAAAAAAAAATTTGCTTACAAAGCTTCCACTTACAGATACACACACACACACACATACATATACACATGCTTAAATGCATACATGCAACATGCTCACATTCAGATGCACTTGAAGTGGCAAGGAGAGCGAAATGCCTTTGCTGCAGCAACAGCTGCGTCTGCCAAAGCCGCCATTTACAAAAAATAACGTTAATGTGCGCCATTTTTATGCACTGCAAGCAAAAGTGTTAAGGGGTGTATGGACTAAGTGGAAACAATATTTGTAAGATCATATAAGTCTTGAAGTAAACTTTTGAGAATGACAGAAGGAAATTGATTTAGCCATGTGACTCGGAGTGCCTCTCCATATTGCTTGATTTTTGGTGGATCTATACAGTCCTTTTCGCAAATCAATTTCTATTGACATCCTGAAAAATTTTTATTTAAAGCATTTCGAGATCTTATTCGATGAGAGAAGCAAAAAATTGTTCCCTAATGTGAATCATATGCCCCAGTTTTCTTTCAATATAAACAATGACGGAATAAATTTAGCCATGTGACTCGGAGTGCCTTTCCATAGTTGTTTATTTTTGGTGGATCCAATACAATTTTGGGACTTACACTCTTTTTCTTAGACCTGTTTATACACTGAGAACAAATGAATCTAGATAATGGAAATCTATCCAAAATTTCAAACTATTCTTGAAAACAGCTGTTGCAACAAAGATTTATTGCTATTAAATTTTAAAACAAATGGGAACAGCAAAATTTAAGTGAATTTTGGGTAGGGTAGCTATAGCTTCCATTGCCATTCCCTCCTTCTTTTTCGCCTACATGATTTTAACATATCGACGTGAAATTTATATTATGAACACTTAATAAGGTGTAGCTTTCAAATCGAGAAAGTTTCATCTCCATACACTTACGTATACAGCTACAACCGGTACCACACTGATTTTTTTTGATTGACTTTTGTATAAATCAATATAATTACGATCAAAATATTGGGCTGTTGTATTTTTTTACTATTGAAATTTGGATTCGTTTTTTTTTTTGTGGCCTGAAATTCGTAATTTGAGAAATTTTAGAATGATTTTAAAAAGAAGTTCTCTCGTATTCGATAATAGGAATTTTTAGTCTTAATGCGGAAATTAAAGGAGACTTATATTGTGCACACCGCATAAGGTGTAGGTATCACATTGAGTAAATTTCAACTAAATATGTTCACCCATTTGGACACAATCGGTACCACACTAATTTTTAAAAACTGTCTTTTGTATAAACTAGTGATAATTTTGATCAAAATAGCAGGTTATTGATTTTTTATTATTGAAATTTGAATTTGTTTTTTTTTGTGGGCCTGAAATTCGTAATTTAAGAAATTTTAGAATGATTTTAAAAAGAAGTTCTCTCGTATTCGATTAAAGGAATTCTTAGTCTTAAGGCGAAAATTAAAGGGGACTTATATTGTGCACACCGTATAAAGCGTAATTGTCATATCAAGTAAGTTTCATCTCGATATATTCACCCACTCGGACACAATCGGTACCACACTAATTTTTAAAAACTGTCTTTTGTATAAATTAGTGTAAATTTGACCAAAATAGCAGGTTATTGATTTTTTATTATTGAAATTTGAATTCGTTTTTTTTTTGTGGCCTGAAATTCGTAATTTAAGAAATTTTAGAATGATTTTAAAAAGAAGTTCTCTCGTATTCGATTAAAGGAATTTTTAGTCTTAATGCAGAATTTAAGGGACTTATATTGTGCACATCGTATGAGGTGTGTCTGTCATATCGAGTAAGTTTCATCACGAAACGTTCCCGCATATGGACACAATCGGTACCACACTAATTTTTATAAATTGTTAGAATTTTGCATAAATTAATATAATTTCGATCAAAATATTGGGCTATTGATTTTTTACTATTGAAATTTGAATTCGTTTCTTTTTTTGTGGCCTGAAATTCGTAATTTAAGAAATTTTAGAATGATTTTTAAAAGAAGTTCTCTCGTATTCGATTAAAGGAATTTTTAGTCTTCATACAGAATTTAAGGGACTTATATTGTGCACATCGTATGAGGTGTGTCTGTCATATCGAGTAAGTTTCATCACGAAACGTTCTCGCATATGACCACAATGGGTACCATGATTTTATAAAGAAATTCTCTCGTATTCGATTATATGGAATTTTTAGTCTTAATGCGAAAATTAAAGGGCTTATATTGTGCATACCGTATGAAAAGTAGGTTTCATCTCGATACCCATTCGGATACAATCGGTACCACGCTTATTTAAGCCGTCTTTTGTATAAATTAGTGTAATTTTGTTGAAAATATCGGGCTATTGATTTAAACTAGTTATTTTTTACGGTCCGAAATTCGTATTTTAGAATGTTTAGAATGATTTTAAAAAGAAGTGCTTTCGTAATCGGTTGTTGGATTTTAAGTCTTTATTTCGTCTGAAATTGAGGGAACTTTTTTCTCAATTTAAAGATAATAGTCAAAAATTTTAATTTGCGTGTATAAAAGATGTTTAAGAAAAAGAAAGATCTATGGCCAAGAGCCCCACTAAAAAACAAATATAAGAACTTTTGCATACTTTTGCGGGTCTGTCATCGGAATCGGTAAGAAAACTTTCTATTCAAATTATTTTCACCATTTGGGGAGATCCTTTTTGTACTTAAAAAATTTTAAACTTGATGCGAACAACAAAATAAATGTTTACAATTCACGCTTTAAAATCGTTTAATAAAATGTGATGTTTTAGAAGATTATTTAAAGAGCATATAGAAGTCGGTCTGTCACGATTTTCTCCAATCCACTTGTTTTTTTTTTAATATTATTGCCTGCAGCGCTTTGACAGCATCTCACGCTCAACTGCCTGCGGCTGTGTCTGAAGTACTTGATGCTGTTTTGTTAATTTGTATAGGTACGAAAAAAGGATGTGTTTGGATGGAGTACGGGAACTAGGAAACGGAAGGAGCGTACCTGAATCAAGTGAAACTTTTTGAGCGTTATTGCAATTGAGTTTATGCATTAATTATACGTAAATTTTCGCTGTTTGCTTTACATTATGTTTGAGGGCTCGCTTGTTAAAGCCAAATTGTAAAAAGCCTAAAAGGGTTTTTGCCGGGAATTGTTTTTATTTCGAGTATTTAGTTTCATGTTTGGGAAACGTACTTGGCGCTGGCGTGCTTTTGCCATAACCATTTTTTTAATTAAATTGGGCTAACCGAAATGTTTGGTATAAAGTCAATTGCGGCAGAGTTTCCTAGAAAAAAATATGAGAGAGAGTTTTTTAGGGGCTCAAAAAAGTTTATAGTAGCTCAGACAAGGAAAATATATTTGTTTTTAAAATCTGATCCACTTTATTTTGGAATTTTTAATCATTTTAATTGGTTATGGCAAAACAAAAGCAGGAATATATGATTTATCTGTGTATGGGTACGTCTGTTTCCTTGTAACTTCTAAACCGCTCATTAAAATTTGACAAATAAGGTATTGTTTGAAGCGATCTCGACTCGTCAGCTGGTTATAGACAGCGTGACGTCACAATAAACTTAAAATAGCGGACTGAAGTGGAAGGTAAATCAGATTTCCTTGAAAAAATACTAGAGAGCTTTTTTTAAAGGCCTCACAAAGCTTATACAAGAAAAATATAGTCGTTTATAAATTCTGATTCACTTTTTATTTCAGCCTTTTTAGCTATTTCAATTGGTTACGGCAAAGCTAAAATCAGGAATATGTGATTTGGCCTGTTCATGCGTACGTCTGTTATCTTGTAACTTCTAAGCCGCTTATCATAATTTGACAAATAAGGTATTGTTTGAAGCGTTTCGACTGTCAGGTGGTTATAGACAGTGTGACGTCAGAATTAATTTAAAATGGCGGACTCAAGTGGAAGGTAAATCAGTTTCCTTGAAAAAGTACCAGAGAGCTTTTTTTTAAAGGTCTCAAAAAGCTTATGCAAGAGAAATATAGTCGTTTATTAAATTCTGATACACTTTGAATTATAGAGCTTTTTTAGCTAATCTTAATTGGTTACGGCAAAGCCAAAATCAGGGATATGTGTTTGATCTGTTTTTGCGTACGTCTGTTTCTCTTGTAACTTCTAAGCCGCTTATGATAATTTGACAAATGAGCTACCGTTTGAAGCGTCTTGATCGACAGCTGGTTATAGGTGGTGTGACGTCACAATAAATTTAAAATGGCGGCCTCAAGTGGACAGTAAGTCACGAAAATTGATTTTATTTTGTAATATCGAGTGATGTTTCAGAAATAAATGGACTTAATATCAATTTAAATAGATATATATGAAATACAATACTTTATTAGGCGTTAAATATTAAAAAGTCTGTAAAGTCGAATTTCGGATTTCATATTCGTGTTCTTTTTTTGAAAATTTGAGGAATAAGGAGAGACAAGTATTCGTTGTATTGACCAAAGCCTGGAATGCAATAACATATTTCTGACAGCAGAAGCCAATTATTGCTAAAACCAAATACGAGTTTAATTTCAGGGTTGCCAAGCTTGTTGCAGTTACCCATTTTAAAAGTGAGCTCTATTCCTTTTAATGCAGTTGCTTCTAATTAGTTCCAATGTTCAGTTTGCTCTCCAGTTGAGTCAGTAAATAGATTAAAATGTCCGTAACAGCATTTTTCCAATCAAAATTTTGTGAATGCCAATACAACTCTGTGCCTTCTTGCATAACCTACAATTTTAATTTCTCGAGTCAAAAGCAAAATATTTCAGAAAAATAATTTGCCATATGATTGCCTGTTTACGTAAACTTCATTCAAATTTTTTTGGAAGCCAAGTTGTCTATAAGCATATTGCAGTTGTTGCCTGTTGTGTCTGGGTCAATGAGCAGCTCAAACAAAAGCCAAACTGGCATTTCCATTTTCCATTTTCATTTCAACGCAGTTTGATTTACTACTCACTCGACATATAGCCAAATATTTATTTATTTGCATAAAAACGCTATCGAAAATTTTTCCGGCAAGAGCAAGCAAAATTTTTGCGCAATATACTTTAGACCGAAAATCTTTACTAAATCGAACATCATCATATTTTTTGCTTTCAATTTCTTTTGTCGAGAAAATACGAAAGTTGAGAACTTGAGGAAAAATTTCATATTCATAGAAGTAACAGCAATGCAGATACTTTCCAGTGTCTATGGGTCGGTCGGTCGGTCGGTCTGTCAGACGGTTGGTTGTTCGTTCAATGGCAAAGGCAAAATTCGCATACAAATTGTTTATTTCCACACTCACACATGCACTATAATGCACCCACATACATGCACACACACAGATACACACAGCTACACACCTACACATACACTTGCAGAAAAAGTATGCTGCATCTGCATAAACCATGCACTGTGGGTGGTCTGTAAAAGAACTCCATTTGCTTTTAACCGACGAAACGAACTAACCAACCAGGCAACCCATCCAACCAAATGCACCACTACAAATTGAGACAATATTTACAAGTAGTACATCACACACATATATTTACTCACACATATCAGATCTCTTAGTACAAGGGACAAGTTCGTGACATACAAATTCTTTAGTACCTTTTTGCAGCAGGACTGGTACGCTGCTGGCAGTAGTCAATGCATGGGGGTCAGTTGCCACCGCTGCACTAGATTTTCTTTAGTCGTTATAGACTCTCTTTGTAGATATCTAAATTCATATTCATAATATTCGAGATTTATTGTACAATCTCTTTGCCGATAGCAATAGGGGATCAATTGCCACCACTATACTTCATATCCCCCCACCATGTAGATATGGAATGCATTACGGTCAATTGCCACCGTATTAGTATACAGTCAACGAGTCTCTTTGATTATATCTAAGTGCCTTAGGGTCTATTGCCACCACTTTACAATATATTCAACTGCAGCTTCTTAGTCCCTTTGTAATCAAGGCTGGTTAAAGAAGTGAGAACGTCACTTGGATAATTTAGGATCCAGGAATAAGCTCACGATTAGATGGGTTCCAGGACACAACAGTATTCCTGGAAATGAGCTGGCAGATAAACTTGCAAGAACCGGTACAGCAACACCGCTAATCGGTCCTGAACCACACTGTGGGATTGGTAACCTCATGGTACGGGATCTACTTAGAATAGAGGCGAATAAAAAACGACTGCTTCCCTGGGCGCAGATACCAGGGCTTAAACAGTCAAAAACCCTCCTCTCCAACTACAACCGTGAGAGGTTCAAAGTCATGGTAACGCACGGGAAGAAAACCGTGATAATCATGATGGCCCTTCTGAGGGGACATTGTATGCTCCGCAGTCACTTGGCATAGTGGATAGTGGACTATGTCGCTTCTGCAGCATAGAGAAAGACACTTCTTCGCATAGATTATGTGAATGTATGGCACTCGCCGGTAAAAGAAACAAGTTCCTGGGCATGTAAGTTCTCCCACCGGAGACCGTTGTTACTACAATTCCAAACAAAATACTGTAATACGTATGTACATGCAAGCCTTAGGACTTTTGTGAGAGCTCTTAGCCATGAAGGGGGTACAATAGATCCACCTGGGTCGCAGTGACATTTATACACCCAAGAATAATAATAATTAGTCCCTTTGTGCATTTATACATAGAATGCATAAGGATCAATTGCCACCCACCACTTACTATAACTACACTCGATACTCGCTCTTTAGTGCCTTTTGCGGATATTTAAATGTATGATTAGGTACCAATTATAGATTTATACTTGGAAGGCACAAGTACCATTTACCGTCCATTAAAGATAGGTAAATGCATGCATGGGGATCAATTGCCACTGTTAAACTACATATTCAGGAGTTAAGCTACTGTTCTTGTTTTGGTATACCCGTGTGGAATACTTCATTTAGACAAGGGATCAATGTCAGTCTCAGCTTTTTTTAACATATCTAAAAGTCTGCATAGGTTTGGTATTGATTCGCTTTCATTTTAACATGTTTTGCATTAGGATCAATCGCCACCGCCCAACTGCACTTTTGATAATCCTTGGTAGTTAGTGAAATGCATGCATAGGAGTCAATCGCCACCACTTCAACTATATAATCATAAATCGTTGTATAGTCCCTTTTGTGTTTATCTATAATTTTCCATCACTTAGCTACTTATTTGGTAGACGGTTTCAAATCACTTTTTGCTGAGGGGATCAATTGCCACCGCCTGGCTATCATATTCGACTGCTTATCTACATACAGTGCCTTAGTATTTGCCAATACTTTCCAAGAATTTCTGAAAGGGTCTAGGTGGATAAGGTGCTAAAAACAGCCCCAAGCGATTTTTGAAAACTAATAAAGGTTTTATTTAAAAAATTCGTGTTTCTCCTCATTATTTAATTGTGACCAAACTACTAAATATTTTTGAGACAATATTTTTTTTTAAATCTAAGTTGGTAATAGGACTTAAAAAATATATATATTTAATTTTTTCAAACTTACATATTTTCTTAAAAAAAAATGGCGTACGTTAAGTCAGGCGCGGACGACTTTGCGATACCCCTTACCACTAGCTTGCAATAAAATCCGGTTCCTTTATAAAAAACCAAAAACAGAGGAATTTTTAAGCAAACATTATTTTTTACCAAATTCCTATGGGAGCCATGATATGTCAACGATTTCGATCATTTTGACACAGTACTTTAATACCTTCAAAAAGATCTGAATGCCGAATTTATTTCCAACATCTTTACAAACAGACGAAACACAACGAATTTTGTATAAAAAAGGTTTTTATGGACCGATTGGTTCTGGGAGCTATATGATATAGTCAACCGATTTATCAAATTTAGTACAGTGCTAAGGAACTATAAAAAACTTACGAATACCAAATTTAATTTCAATACCTTCATAAACAAACGAAACAAAACAAATTTTGTTCAAAAATCGTTTTTTTGGAAGACCGGCCCTGTGAGAGCTAATTGATATAGTCTTCCGATTATGATCAAATTGGGTACGAAGCTTAAGACCTATAAGAAACTTACAAGTCCCAAATTTACGTGGTTGTTTACATGAATTTTATATGAATATGAATCAAATCGACATTTATTATTGTTTTTTTTTTAATTTTATTTATTGTATTAGATTTATTTCTTGTCAAAAGATGGCCAATTTTATAATACAATTTTTTTTTCCAGCTAGACCTTTTAAGAGAAATTTTATTTCTTCCGAATCTGACCAATTTAAATTTTATATAATGTATTCTGTTTGTGATATAAAATAAATGCTTAAGCTGATATGAAAATAAATTAGAAAGGGAAATTACTTAACTAAATTTCAAAAAAATTAGGTTAATAAGAAAATTTTCTTTAAAATTTCAATCAAAAAGCTTTTCTAATCTTGCTAAATAAATAATAAAGTAATAATAAATATAATATTTTATTTATAAATAATAAATAACGAATAAACTTGTTTAAACAAATTATTTCTGGGCTGTGTTATTACAAAACCGTTTAAAACCCGAATTGAGTGTACTTTATTCTTGGCCCTATGCCACAACAGAAAATAAAGGAAATTCTATATATTTACTTTTCGGATTACAATTTCTTATATTTTTTAGCCTAATCCTAACTTTTTAAGTATGTTGTTATACATAAAATTATAAAAATCTTACAATGTGACGTCATCAAATCGCAAAATAAATCTTTACTTGATTTTTTGTAAATTAGTCAAGTCTTGATGAGCGGTGTTTTTTGGCCTGGGCAGCTTTTGAATCAGCTTTCTAAGCTCTAAGAAAAGAACTAGTTCTTGTCATTGCTAGGATGCCAAACAACTCAGGTACTTATAGAATCAATTTAAAAAGTTCAGACTAATCGCAATATGCCTCATCACGGCAGCCACAAAAAAAGTCCTGCTGGAGGACATACTGTTGGTTGACTATTGGTATCATTCAAATTATTTCCTTTATCTCACACTGGAGCAGGGAGCCACAATTAATTTTCGATCAATATGCAAATGCAGAGACTTAGGCAGCTTTAGGCTTATTTGTTTTAAGGCTAAACGTCCAGTATAGATTATGAAAGACATTTCTCTGAAGAAATACCGAATAGAACGCACAGGTAGCAATTTACCCCAATATTCTAGTGCGCTGGTGGCAATTGTCCCCCCGTCAATACAAAAGTCAGTACCACTCACACGCACACACACACACACATTGCGCACTGAAGGGCAGGATAATCACACAAAGATCCATTCACTCATCAGAGAGAGCAACTAGTCAGGATGGTGAACCAGTTCACATGGTATCGTTCGTACTTATAACATGGCTGACTATAAACGAAAATTTCCATTTTATTGGCAACGAGCAAATGAAACCACGGAACACAAAAAAAAAAAAAATAGGAAAAAAGGATACCAACGAACGTAACAAAATGATTGCATTCCAAGCTATAGATGGGAATTTTGCATTGATGTTGCCTTTGGGATTTGGCGTTAGTTTCAGCGCGACATTATACACTTCTGACATTGTGTGGGTTAAGTTGTGTGTATGCAACTGTGTGTATATCTATGTGTAGCTGTGTGTAGTAGTGTGTCTTTGTATGCAACTGAGTGTGTGTGTGTGTATCTGTGTGTGGTGTGCGCTCTTGATGATGACTCATTTGCTGAAGCTTGTCATGAGCAAACAGTTTAATGAGTTTTTGGCGCGTTGACAAAATTGAAAAAGCAAAAGTTGAAAGGCAATTTATTCATTGCGAATGCATTTGCATTTAAGGATTAATCAAAGTGTAAATAGAGTTGGACGCGTGACGTGATATGTGCATATATATGAACTATATATGTATATGGTTGACAAACTTGGAGTGTCAGGATCATGTCATTTAACATTTCAATTTAAATTAAATAGCTTTTGAGAGACTTTAAATTGAACTTTGAGCACAAATGAGGAACAAATTTGAAGGATAAAGAGCAGCAGAAAAAAGTCAATAATTTGCAGCAAAATTATATTAAAAATGACGTGCAAGTTGTAATTACTGTAAGAGAGTTAATTAAAAAATTTTTAAAATTTTACAACCTCCAAGGACCTTTACTAAAATCTTATATATTATTCTTATATTGACATAACCATTTTCTTTAAAAATTTTAATTTAAAAACCGTAAACTACGCATAAGTCTTTTACCTCTTGCTCTTTCCCTGCTTATGTCTTATATCCTTCAGGCACATTTACCCTTATTACATTGAAGGATTTGCGTATCAAAGTGACAAACTGATTACTTAGAAGACATTTAAAAGTTTTCCCTTGCAAATGTCATTATATGGTGGGATTGTTTTCTTCTCTTCCCAAGTTTTAAATTCTTATTCAATTTAAAGGAAAATTTTTACAAACTTAAGCTTTGAATTGATTTGCATATTAAATGCAGTCAATAGCTTACCGATTTAAGGATTTAAATATTGATATGAAAACTTTAGCGATTTCCGGCATTTAAAGGGTGGCATTAAAGAAGAAGAATCAAGATGGCTTACAAGCTTAGGGAGGACCGAAAGTAAATAGAGAGTAAAAAATACATTTTGGGTTCCGACTAAATGCGTTCTTTGTATGGTGCTGCTTTTAGCAACAGAGTGTCACTTATGACGTCATAAAACTGCTTTTAATGAACTAATTATCACGGTAAAAAGATTGCATTTTAAACGGTATAGATGGTGAATACCCAAAATAGTCCTTATTGAAAGAAGCTCTTTTTACTCTACGTAGCTTGTCAGATTAATTTATAAAATTTCGAGTTATCTGAATCTAATTCCAAGGTTCACAAAACCATAGCATGTCACGGTACTGGTAAAACATCCAAAATATACCATGTAATTGGGGTTCTTGACATTATATTCGATCGCTGCTGTTTTTCGAATCTCTGATTCGGAGTTAGAGCTCTCAATGACTTTATTTTCGTTTCTTAGATTCCATTCCCCTAGTTAGGCATAGGACTTCAATATCAATGGCTATATGGACCTCCTAAGCCGAAAATGATTTTTATTACAACTAACCTTTGAAAGACGACTAAACTCTATTTCCGAGAACGCTATTTGTCCATCGGGCCCCCTCCAATATCGTTATGGAGGGCCCGATAACATCAATCTTTTAGCTGGACGGGTGGAAATGTTTGAGGATTATCTAATATAGGATTTGTAATTAAGTTGAACTTGGTAGTGAAGAATTGCTTTATTAAACCAAAATAATAATTACCAGAAAGTGTCAATTTTAGTGTACTAAATTTAACATGTTAACTTTCGAGATTTTTTTGCTGCCATAATGTCGATAACTTCATTTGGATCGATTCCTACATTTCCATGAATCGACAGCACGGCGAGGGCACTGAGCCTCTCATTTCCAGTTGAGTTTAGTAAGTAATTTTTTATTCTTTTCATTGTCGAGAATGATCTTTCGACACTTGCTGTTGTGACGGGAAGAGTTGCCAAAACTGTCAAAAGGTATTTTATTGTTGGGAATCTGGTCTCTTCACAGAAATTCCGTACTTCTAAAACCCCTGCATCTTTCTCGATTTCCGATAACTTCTGACACCACAGCTTATACTCTGCTTTTACTGCAGATTCTGAAATTCGATCATCAAAATATGGCGAAAGATGATGCAAGTCATCTACTTTTTCCATTGAAGAAAATTCAGGGAGAAGTATTTGTAAGGCTGATAAGATTACTGCGTTCTCATTTAGAAATTTGTCCGTTAAATTCTGAATCAATGTATCGAGGCAAGGAATAAAAACCGCAGATCGGAAGTACGATGCAACAGAGTCTGTTTGATAATACTCAGTAGCTGAATCTAATTTCGAAGTCAAAGACCCTCTGGCACTACAGGTTGCTGAGATATCCCTCAAAAATATCTCATTTTATGGGGTTCTTTGAAGTTACGTCAGAGCCCGACTATCATCCAATAGGCATTGGGTTCGAGTCCCACGTTAAGCATGGTCCTGCAATTTCCCCTTTTTCTATTTCCCATATTTTCCCTGTCCATTCAATATCCTTATCCCTATTGTCGGTATCACAAAGGTTATGTTTTTGGCATAAGTGAGTGGGGACGCTTGACCTACCTACATACGTCAGAACCCTCTGGTCCTATGGTTTTTGCACTTCTAGGTAGCCCTTTCACATGTAAAGTTCATATTTTTTTTTGAGGGCCTCTGTAACTACGCAGAGGATCAAATAAATCGTCATCACCAAAGTGCGAATAAAAATTAAAAGGTCTGACTTCAGCTCTTCCACAAAGTTAAAATCCAGTCATTCTCATTTGGTGATCTCCCAATATGATGTGTAGGTAGTTAGGTAGGTAGAAGTGGTTGTCTTCCGACACACCTAGACATACGAGAGGCCCGTTGTGATGCCACTTGAGTTATCCCCTTTGAACCAACCTGGCGGTTTAATAAACGAATTAATCTCATTTATTCTAATTCCTGCGAATTCAGTAATACTCCCAATAGTTTAGGAGCCCAGAGTATTCAGTCTCCTTCTGCATAGTGCCATGAATCCCCACAGGAGGTGTTCCACTGTTTCCTCCTCCTGTACCTCCTGACAGCTTTTACAGTAGTCAATATGATGTATAAAATTGAATAGAATTCTGTGGTTGCTGGGGTTTTCTTTCTCTATCTCTCCCTCTCCTTCTTTCACTCTTTCTCTTTGTCCCATTCTTTCACTTTCTTTTCTCTCACTCTGTCTCTCTTTTTCTCACCCCCTTTCTCTCTATTTCCCTTGCAATCTCTTCCTTGCCATGAGCCGTCCTCGATAGCCTTAGCGACAGTGCACTAAACTATCATCCCAGAGGTTGTGGGTTTGAATCTCACGATAAGCATGGTCCTGCATTTTCCGCTTTTCCTATTCCCCTAATTTTTCTTCTCTATATCCCTATCACTTACTCCCACAAAGGGCCTGTTCTTGGCCTAAGTTGAGTTGAGACGCTAAGTTGGGAGCTGCCGCCTTAGCCTACCTACCTAAAAGACCATTACTTCCACATTAGACGACTTAGTGCGAAAATAAGCTAAATTCGTTATCAAAACTTCGAAAATTTTTTCGTCTCTAATTCCAATGGCCATAATTTCTTAATGAGAAAAACTAAAGCGATATCACGATCAATACAAATCGGACCTAATTTTTTTATTTTTTATTTTTTATTTATTTTAAAGAAGTGAAGAATCAGTACATCAATTTTGTACCATAACAACACATGGAAGATAAATCAAAAACAGCCAAACCCCATAACGACTTATGAGGATGTTAATTGAGGGTAGTCTTACTGACCCAACGTCTTCGCAAACCCTTGTCGTTTAATCAACCTTAAAGGGCGGACAGGGAGCAGTCTTTTTGCGAGGCTGCGTTGTCTTTGCAATCTGTCGCTGTATCTACTCGTGTGCCTACCAATCTGTTCTTCAAATGTATGCAGATTGAGGTCTCTATGGAGTGTGAAATCGCGTACATACCAGGGACACTTGGTAATTTTTCGTAATACTCGATTCTGCAATACCTGTGTGCATTTATAGTTCTCTCTGTCTATCATTGTCACTCTTTCTTCCTTTCTCTCCCTCTGCCTGAAAGTCTTTCATTTCTGATCTCTTATCATTCCTGATATCTTTCATTCCTCCTCTCTCACTTTTACCCTCTCTCTCTCTCTATGCCAGGATGTCTTTCATTCCTGATCTATTTCATTCCCCCTCTCTCATTTTTACCTCTCTCTCTCTCTCTGCCTGGATCACTTTCATTCCTGATATATTTCATTCCTGATCTCTTTCATTCCGCCTTACTACCTCTCACTTTTACCCTCCCTACTACTAATATTTCACAATTTTACATATTACATTGAATTTTTCGTGTCACGCAACTTGCACTCACGCCCACCTCTAGTTGTACATTTTAAGGAAATGAATGCATTCATGTTTAAGAATAAAGCTACGCTTAAACGTTCATTTCAGCAACGAGCTGCAGATGCTTGGGTTAAGGCATTAAAAGTCATATTGACAATTCAATGAGTTTCATTTACAGTAATGGCATGTGGCAGCAACAGTTACAACTCACATACACACACACATACCACCACACAAATACGCACACAGAGTTACCGCGAATATTTCCAACGTGTTTTATTTGGTGTGGCATTGTTGGTGTTGGCATTGTTGTTGCGGTTGTTGTTGTCCTTGTAGCAAGTCGTAATTGTGGCAGATACTATGGAAGGCTGGTTTGGAAGGCGGTTTCTGGGCTGGTCTGAATGTTATTGTCATCGTCATTATTCGCGCCATTATTTTTAGCAAGTTATCTCGCAGCGTGACTCAAAAGTTAAGCGTATTCATTATGTCCTTTGTGGCTGACTTGCCACGTGCACCACGACGACACCTTCTTGCCACAGCAGCAGCAGCGACGCAAAACAAAAGTTGGCTTTTGTTTTATTTACCTTTGCAATTTGTTTGTCGCTTGCTTTGTTGGCATGCCACCCCCACACCCGCCGCACTACCCGCAGCTATCTCTTGGATAACAATAAAAATCCTTTCACATGCCGTGTGCCACGTTTTATTGTTATCCCTTAACGGCTGTGCGGCGCTGCCTGTTACATCCGTTTTCGAGCATTGTTTATCTGTGCGTCTTGAAGTTGCACTTAATGCTGATTAAGTTGCTGTCAACGTCGACTTAATGCTGATTACTTGCATTGCCACGAGCGTTGCAAGTAAAGCAAACGACTTGAATACTATTTATTTCGTACTCCGCCGAGTCTCCTAGTCTCCTCTAGCTCTATCAGGATGCGCTCTATTAGAGATGACAAGCAAATTCGATATCGATAGAGTTCCTCAACCCCAACTGAAATTAAGAAAACATTGACTCAAGACTTTGGAACTCATTTAATATTCTACTGCCCCGGTAGTATACCCTACGAAGAGTCAACGAGAACCTCCCTCGACAGTCACTTCGTTGGAACCCTCAGGGGAGAGTTCATCGCGTTGGTGCGCCAGCAAAAACATGGAGAAGATCTATCGATCATGAACTACAACTCGCCAGCTATTCATGGAATAATATCTGCCGTGAATCTCGTATAGAGTTTGCTACAAGAGGATGGTCGAGGGTCTATGCTTCACTAGAAGTCAAGGATGGCAGAAGAAGCTCCGGTAGCAACACCCACTACGCACTTCCTAAAACCCCTTTTCTTCGCTGCATGCTTTTTATATCCTCCCGATGCCATCTCTAATTATGACTGTGACTATGTGTGGCACTTCCAAGTTAGTGGCATGCTCATATGCAGCACTTGAAAGTCATAACTCATGGTTCATATTTGCAACAAGTCGATGTCGACGCCGCCGACGACGTTATCTCTCCGTCTGTCAATACAGTCTATCTGTCTGTCATAAGCAAGTTGCCAACTTGACAAGTTTAAACAACTGTCAATGCTGATTGCTCGTGCATGCCACATGCTGCATGCTGCAGCTGCAACTTCAACTCCAAACTGCACTTGATGCCGCAAGTGGCAGCACTCGCATTAATAATGGCTATAGGGTTGACTTTGTATTGCATGCGCTCAAAAGTATGCTCTAAAAGTTGCAACTTTTGCCGCTGAGTGGGTGTAACTCACACACACGACCATACGCCCACACACACACACGCCCACATGCCACAGAGGACAAACATATATTTGTTGTGGCATGTTGCAAGCTGCTGTGGCATGTTTATTATTTCTGACTCTCTCTAACTCTCTGTACGCAAAGCTTAGTCATAAACCATACATGTTTGTTTTGTGTATTTGTATGAGTGTATCTATGTCTGTTTATTTATACTTATGAGTTTTTGGCAATCAAGTGCATCTTTATCTTTGCCTGATTCAGTGCCTGACACGCATATTTGCACAATTTAATTTTCCGGTCTCTGTAACTTTATGGTTCTGTGCTAGTTTCCGGTTTTAATACCCATTACTCATGGCATAAAAGTGTATTTTGGGGTTAGTTCAAAATTATGTAACAACCAGAAGGATGCGTGCTCGAAGTCACTTCGAAGTACTTGTGTAGATCAAATTTATAAGCGTGAATAGATGAGTTTATAAGAACAAGTTCATTTGAACAGCTACTTAGATCCCGGAGGTCTTGAGAAGCAAGTGACATGACAATGAAATGATATCTGTTATTTTTTTCGAGAAAAAATATGTTTCCTGAATCCTGAAACTTAAAAGTTACTCGCAGGTAACTGTGTTTGGTACGCACCGTAATTGTGAGACACTACTGGTAGTGCGACTGTACTCTCCTCGTGAAGGCGGCTGGAAGCAGGTCCTTGGCACGGTCATGTCTCTGCCTTGGATGCTGACCAATTGTAGTCGGGCGAAGACGAAGAGAAGAAATCTCTTTCAAAAATTACCCCAATCTAAGGTGTAACATTATACGCCGATAGATGTATGATCAGGGGGAGGTTGGTCTGTAGTATGCGGACTCTGGATACCCGTCAAGCTCCAGTTTTAATCCTTGACTTCCCATGGCATCTCGGGCCATCCCGTAGGCGACATCCCCGCCACGAGTATTCAATACATTTATGGATACTTCGAATAATTCTGATGAGTTCGATGACACTCTAAAAGCATCACCACACGAGAAAGTCTGCACGGCGACCTCTAGTTGTACCGCTACGGTTGATGTGACGAAACCAGCGACCCCCCTAGTAGTGCTGTTAGGCATACAGAAGGGACTCGGGTTCAAGCACCTGAATATGTTCAGGTACAAGCGGTACTTCTTCAACCTTCTTGGACTTCTAGCTCTGAAGAAGAGCTCCTTGTCTCTGACGGAGAAGACAATGTGAGTGTAGTCTCCCAGAAGTCGTCTGGCACCACTATCGGAGCCACCCTCCAGACGCTCAATCTGGAGACAGAGCCTTCCTTTATAAGGCTGAGCTCCCGCGAGAAGAGACTCCTCAGGGTCACTCTTCGCAAAGGACCCTCCAGAGCAGAAGCTCTAGCTTCCGTTAAATCGGCACCCGCTGCGATACAGGTCAAGAGAAGCCGGTCTGACGATAAGTCGCCACATACGGTGGCGACCCCCCCTAGTAGTGATGTTAGGCATACAGAAGGGACTCAGGTTCAACCACCTGAATCTGTTCAGGTACAACCGGTACTCCTTCAACCAAAAGGACCGCGGCTTCATCGACAGCTCTAGGTATCGGCTACTAGCTCTGAAGATGAACTCCTGGTCTCTGACGGAGATGACAATGTGAGTGTAGTAGTCTGGCACCATTATCGGAGCCACCCTCCAGATGCTCAATCTGGAGACAGAGCCTTCCTTTATAAGGCTGAGCTCCCGCGAAAAGACACTCCTCAGGGTCGCTCTTCGCAAAGGACTCTCCAGAGCAGAAGCTCTAGCTTCCGTCAAATGGGCACCCCCTGCGACACTGGACAAGAGAAGTCGATCTGACGATAAATCGACACATACGGCGACAAAGAAACCCAATCAGACAAGATGTCCAAGGGCATCAAGCTGGGTTTCATCTCAAACGCTGGACCTCTTACCTCCGAGCGAATGGTTCGGATCCAACAGGCGATTATTGATGTCACAGTCGAATTCGCTGGTGATTAAATTGATTTTAAAAGAGTTCTTAAATAAAATAAATTCACGCAGTTTGTTAAGCTCTTTGAACCACCATATAAAAGATTAGATTAGAAAGATTGTAGAGTATACAATGGTCATCGTTCATCGCCCAGTTTGACTTACTAAAAATGTAAGCTATCTTATGCACATGAAAGACAAAAAATATGCCATAACATTTTACATTTGCAATTATGCCTGACTTTGATATACTGAAGCACTCTCCTCCTTCTATGATCTTAACTGGTATAGAAAGGTATAGATAGCTCTATAGACCGACTCAACTGTGACTTTCATTTCTGCCATTAATTAGAGTAGTTTTAGTTCTCGTTGCAGTTGCAATTTGGCCCAGAGCCTTGTCAGTGGAGAGCAGAACTTGAGTCTGTTTTGCTTGACTCACTGCACCAGGCAATTATTTGTCATAGCAGCTGCTAATTAGCCCACTGTCAATCAATTAAACTCACATTCAGCAAATGTCGTTCTACTTTTACTCGATGCTCTCAGTTACTCTCTTACTCTTACCCTTACCCTTTCTTCTACTCCTACTCATTCTCTCTTTTTTCACTCTTTTTTTTGCAGCTACAATATGCACGCTTTAAACCCGAAGCAAAGGTTTGCTGGAAATTGCTGTAATACGAATAAGAGGTAAGTAAAGTCGAGCAAACCATACAAAGTTGCGCATACGTCACGTTGTCTGTTTGCCAGTTGAAGGCAGCCATCATTACATATTGATAATGGTTGCCATTGTTTCACTGTCAATGCATGTCTGCTCCAATGTGGGAGGGGATAAAAAGGAGTTCTACTGGATATCCATTCGATTACAAATGCCAATAGAAGATACTCATGTATCTTGTAGAGCTCTTTTTAATCGCTTTAGTTGTTTTTGCCGTTGCTTTGCCTCTAAAGTCATTAGTTAAGTTGATAGTGTTAGTGAGTATCTGAGTATCTGTGTGGGTGCAGTATTGTTGTAAAGAAAAAAAGATAACTTTAATTTAAGTGACAGCAGTTTGCGCTCTATAGAACTGTTTTGCACTATTGTTAAGGCTAGGTTCAGACAGGATATTTAGATTGATTATGTAAAATAGTGGGACTTAGATGTACTGGGGAAAACGAGGTACAAGCGGCTATACAGCTTCACCTTTTTAAGCTGAAAGGGTAACGAACTTAAAGTACTTGATATTTTTTATTCAAGCTGAAAGGGTAACGAACTTAAAGTACACTTATATTTTATTCAAACGAAACAATGAATTTCTTTGAGCACAAATTTAAACATCTTATGAGATCTTATATAGAAACCGAACTAGAGCCAAACGGCCAAAGTAAAATGTTAATTGTATAGTTATATAAAAATTTCGAATATTTTTAAAAATTAAAGATACCCCAAATAAGTTCCAAGTAAATCAAGAACATTGTGCCAAAAGTGTATCCAATAAATGCCTCAAAATTAGAGTAAGCTTTGAGATGCCATTGTGAAATCTATAGGGCAGCTCTGATTAATATGATATAAGTCCAAAATTAGGAATAAAACCGCCAACTCAGAAATTATTGAGCAAAGAAATAGCCACAAAGCTGTAGAGGATGTTCTTCATAAAGACAATCAATTTGATAAAAAGGTTTTGGAAAGCTGATATTAAATACGAAGGGTACCCTACGAATCAAGAAATTCAAATTTTTTGGACTAATATTATGAGTGCTTTGAAGATCTAACGTGTTAAAAACTATCCATTTTTCCACATTACTATTGGATAAATTCAATTATGATAGATTCTCTGCGATTTTATTTTTATAGTGGTTTCTATTATGTCTTTAATCCATATAAAGATAACACACGCCAAGTTTTTGCTCACTTGGCAGCTGGGCCGAGAAAAAGCTATACAAAAAAAAAAAAAGAGATCTTAGACTTTATAATGATCTCTCTTATCAGTTTGAACTCTCTCTCCCTCTCTTTGACGCGTATAAGTGCACTTTACTCTACATTAAAGTACAATACAAGTTTTTTTTTTAAGTAAATAAGTCACAATAAAATTTTCTTCAAAAGACAAAAAAAATATGGTCACACTAAAATTAGCTTGAGCCCATTTTCATCCTCTGTTGTGTACAAGCAATATAACTTTTTTTAAATTCTTATGTTCCTTGTTTGAGAGGCAGCGCCAGTTTTATTGTTTGTTTTAAAGGTATATATTTAGACTTTCTTACTCTCTATATTCCAACCTCCTGCAAAAACTTCCATCTCTGGACCCACTCTTTTTTAGATAATTTTTCATGTGTACACCTAAAATTACTGAATCTTTCTTTGTGTTTTCGAAAAGAAAATATTTTCAAATCCTTGTTAAGTAAATCAACGTGAATGATACAATTCTTTAATTATGCTTTAAAACCCTAAGACCTCCATTTGTCGAGCTGTGCGGCAACGTTGCGTATACTCTACGTGACGTCACGGCATTCCTGCAATAAAATTTTGTTAATTAGTTCTTTAAGGCGAACGTCACGCATCTATACTGATTTCATTCTAATACAATTTTTTTTGGCGAAATCAGCGAAAATGGTTAAAAGACATGGTCACACTAAAACTTGCTTTAACTGTATTTCAACTAAGAGGTGTTAAAAGACACTTGTCAAATTTTTATGTAACATTAATATTTTAGCTTAAAGACTTATTAACTAATTTTTTTGCGTCAAATGATTAAACTAAGAGAATAATTTTAAGTTACGTTTTTTGACACTCCAAGGTAGACAGAATAATTTTAAGTTAATTCTTTTGGCATACCTAGGTGGACATAGTGCTTTAAAAAAGGCATAATCACTCTTAAATTTGCTTTAAAATCACAAAACATGGCCAAAAAAATTAATTATTCAAATAATTGAAGTAAGAGAATAATTTTAAGTTAATGGTTTTCGCACACCAAGGTAGACATAGTGTTTAATGCAAAAGAGGTATGATCACACTAAAACTGGCTTTAAAAACAAAAAACCTGGCAATAAAAAATATAATGGAGAAATGATTTAACCAGAAGAAATATTTTAAGTTAAGTCTTTTGATCACCAAGGTAGACATAGTGTTTATAACCAAAATGGCATGGTCACACTAAAATTAGATTTAAAGCTATCAAATTTCCACACAGTAGTAGTACAAAAAAGCTATAACTCAATTTTTTAGAGACCAAACTTTACTTGAAAAGTTTCTTAGATTTTTGCTAAAAAAAAGTTTTTAGAAAATTCGGTTTATTACGGATTTCATCCCTGATTTCCGCATCGAAATAGATCTGTTTCCTACATAGATATGTAACAATCAACTTAATTAAATTCCAAGAATTGATTGACCATTTTAATTAATACAATAATATTTGGTAAATAATACCACTAGTTGCCTTAGAAAATTTAGAAGATAAGAAAACAATACTCAAAACTCTATGTAAAATCAATTTTGGTCGCTTTTGAAGTGCTTTATACAACCCGACTTTTATCATTGTTTAGATACATATTTTTCGTGGTCTGCATTTTTGTATAACAAGCAGTTTAATAATATTGAACTTTTTAAATAAGTTCGACAGTTACTTTCATAATACAGGACCGAAAAAACAATTCCCAAAAAAACACTTACACCCAAGCCTTTCTGAAATAGCTAAATAAAAGTTTCATAAAACAGGGTATTTTTGGGAACTGGCTCAGAAATCTGAAGTGCTGGAAGTTTTTTGACGTCGGATTGCGATTCATCAAAAAAACCAGTTTTATGGAATTTTTTAGGCTTCTGAAATAGCTTAGAAAAAGTGTATTTTTGGAACTATCTCAAAAATTCTAAATGTTAGAACTTTTTGGACGTCGGATTCTGATTAAGCATACTCCATAAGTACAGCATAAGAAAATAACTCTCAGAAAAAAATGTGGTATTTTTGGAAAAGTCCAAAAAAAACTCAAACAACCAATAGTTTGAAACAACTTCGAAATACCCAATAAAAACCGTTGGGTGCTTTCAAAGAAACTTTTCGTGAAAGGATTTTCTTGTAAAAAAAACTACCCTCCTAAAATGATATCCTCCAAAAAACTTAGAATTTCAGATTATATCAGACCAATAAAATTGCATCGTGTTTTTTGCGGCTCAAAATCCTAAATTTTTTTACCATTAGCTAGAGCTTAAAAAAAAAACGTTGATTTTTTATATTTATAGGTAAAAGCAAAATACATGGTCACACTAAAATTTATTTTAAAAGCAAAAAAAAAACATTCACACTTAAGTTTTCTATACAAGAAAATAATCTGTTCGCACTACAATTTGTTTTAAAGCAAAAAACATGTTCACAATAAAATTTGTTTCTAAAACAAAAAAAGCATGGTCACACTATAATTTGATTTAAAAGTAAAAAAACTGGTCACACGAATTTTTTTTTCGGTAGTAAGGCCATAGTCGCACTTAATGGTGTTTTAATGCAACTATATATATGATAATTGATCTGGTCACACTAAACTTTGCTTTAAAAGCATAAAACCTTGATCACACTAAAATTTGTGTTAAAAACGAAAAGGTTTTAGCTTTAAAAGCAAAAAATATGGTCATACTAATTTTTTTTTATTTTTATTTTTTATTTATTGCAACTACATGTATGACAATTGATCTGGTCACACTTAAATTTGCTTTGAAAGCAAAATCATGGTCACACCAAATGATTTTATTTAAATAAAAAGACCATAGTCGCTCTAAACAAATGATTTATTGCACAGGTAGTGCTAAACCGATAAACTCACTAGAAAATTAACAAAATCTCTATTTATTTAGCACTACATTGCCACAAATAGGGTATTAAAATGAAATATGAGCTTTTAGTTACATTAAAATTCAAATATACAAAATTTTTTGGGCATTTTTCGTTACAATATATTCTCCATATGTATACTATATACACCTAGCTTAATGCATCCTTTTTTTGAAAAATATCCTCAACTAGTGTGAGTGAGATAGTAGAACTAATCCATTTAATATTTGTGCTGCTTTCTTTTCCTATTTTTCTATATATGCCAATTTCGCTTTCAATTTCAATTTATTTAAATCGCTTTTAGTTTAGATAAATGGCAACCACTTTAAGCCATAATATTTCATAGGGTTTTGAGTTGCTCAATGTGAGAGGAGCAGCACTTTGCCAAGGCCGGTCAAAAGACTGCAGCACTTACTGCATAAATTTCCCATAAAAGTGTACAAGTGTGTGTATGTATCTGTGTGTGTGTGTGTGTGTGTCTAGGATTAAATGGAATTAACATAATCAAGTTTACAACTACAAAATGCGTGGCAAAAATAAATGGCATAGAATTTCCGCTTTGCTGCACAAACCAACACACACACACACCGAGAGAGAAGAGAGCACGGCAAAAATGTAGCAACTTGGTTGGTAGCAACACCAACACCAACTATGGCAACAGATCCTGGGACCAGTTCAGTTCCTTGGCTTACTGTAGCTGCCGTTGAGTGCTTTGTCAACTTATCACAGAGTAGTAGGCAGCGGCAGAGACAGACAGACCGACAGACGGACAGACGAAGGATGCTAAGGCAAAAGCATAACAGGTTCAACCCGGCAACTGTATTGCTTTAGTGTCAATGTGTGTATCAGTGTATGTGTGTATCTATGTGTGTGTGTATCTGTATGGGAGCGTACTTAATGCGCTCGGCTTTCTACTAAAATGAAACAAAGCATAACTGTATTATAGCAAAGAAATTTTCATTGCACAGATAAACAGCCAGCGGCAGCATATTTACTTTAAGCCATTGTTGAGTGTTTTTATTTATTTTATTTTCGATACACTATAAAAAGTGTGACCATATGTGGTAATATACTAAGCATATGTCTACGAAAAAGGGTTGTTGAAAAGGGTTGTTGTTTTAAGAAAATTGTTTTTAAAATTAGATTGTTTAGAAAAATGTAAAGTTTGGATAAAGCCCCAGGGTGTCATATTTTTAAAAGAACTGTTCGTTTATTAAAGTTACACCTTTATTTTGAATTTTTATCAAAAAAATCAAGCGAAGCTTTTAACATAAAAGTTTCGATTTCGGTTTTTTTTGTGCGGTCCCTTTCCCCCGAACAAAAAAAGGGTTGACTGTAATATTTGAAAGTAAATTTTTATTTAGATGAAAAAAACTAAAAAAAATAATTGAATCGGTCATTTCAAAGACCTCATAAGTCACATTTTTTTGCAGCATGCTTTTTTTGCTGAAAATGGTTCCTTAAAGGGAGATACGTATTCTGGGTAAAAACTACATAAATCAATACAATCCTTTCTCTTCAAATAATACCGTGAAAAATACGTTCATTGCAAAAACAACATTAGTCAGTGACTTATGACTAAGTTTGACGCTTAAAATTGAATCGGTCATTTCAAAAACCTCATAAGTCAATAAATTATAATTTTTCAGGAATCAATAAAAACTGTTTCATACACAAACAAATGAGTTTTAACGGACTTTTTTATGCTTAATTTAGTATTTGAGTGATAAAAAATTTAAATTTAAATAACCTTAACAGTTGTTTTGGTTAAAATTTATACCACTAATCCTATTTCTTGCTAAAACAACATAAGTCAAAAATAGTTTTTAGGGATTTTTTCATTATTTTCATTAATAAAATGTTAAGGTTATTCACAATTTAAATTTTTTATCATTCAAATACTAAATTAAGCATAAAAAAGTCGGTTAAAACTCATTTGTTTGTGTATAAAACAGTTTTTATTAATTCCTGAAAAATTCTAATTTAGTGACTTTTGAGGTTTTTGAAATGACCGATTCCATTTTATTAAACCCTTTTTTTCTAAGAATTATTGGAGTTGCGATCCCTGGTTAAAATACGTTTTTAAAAGGAAACTTTTAAATTTATTCATGCTTAAAAAAGGATACACTTTTCTTTTGAACTATTATAAAAAAAAATCAAGTGTAACTTTTAAAAATAAAAATTTCGAAATAACATTTTGGGTCCAATTTTTATTTAAATGAAAAAACATTTTAAAAATATATAAATATTTAATGTTATTTATTTTTAGAATTATTAGAGTTGCGATCCCTGGTTGAAATACGTTTTTCAAAGAACACTTTAAAATTTATAACTGATAAAAAAGGAAACACTTTTGTTTTGAATTTATATAAAAAAAGAGAATAATTTTTAAAATAAAAATGACGAAATTATATTTAGCTTATTTTTTTTTTTTAATTAGAAAAAATTATTATTGGACACTTATTTTATTTTTGTTTTAAGAAATGGTTTTTAAAATCGCGGATTGAAAATAAGAATTGAATTTTTAACAAAAAAATTAGGCGCAACTTAAAAAATTAAGATTGCGAAGTAGTATTTAAAGACAAATGTTTATTTAAATTAAAAGAATAAACAAAAAATAAAATAAGTTGTTGAATTTTATTCCAAATAATCCATATTTTCATAAATTGGCTTCGGAGAGTATCCATTAATTTAACTTCATTCATATTGCGTATACCACACATATATATTATTATATATTAAAAAAGTCTATATACAAGTTTGGGTAGCTGTGGCTTCTTCACGAACAGGTTATTTGTTGGTTCAAAATTTAAATTTAAATTTTTTTGTAAGATCCTTAAAATTGATGCTTCAATTACATGCAAGGCGTCGATTCAAAAGTGCAAGTTCGTGCATTCAAAAACATGGCAATTATTCTTCAAAATATGTATATAAAAAAATTTTACCTTGTGGGTAACTGATCCTTAAAAGAAATTTTAGGCATCGATGGAAAGGTGTTTGAAGTGTGCATCATAAAAATCCTTCAATCATTGTTTTAAACTACTTAGTTAAATAAATATTCAAATTCAACTTTTTTTTTAAATTTTTAACTAATTATTTAACTTTTTTTTTTAATTAAATTTTTATTTTAAATTTAAATATTTTATTTCCAATTTATTTAATATAAATCACGGAATAACTCTTATTTGGAATTTATAAAACAAAACTTGGTCAATAATTTTTATTTTAAATTTAAAATAAAAAAAGGGAGTTATTTTGCAATTTTAAAACAAAAATTGTCATTTAAATATTACTAGTGAGCGCGGCAGACGTTGCCCTGCCTAAACTTTTTGAATACTCTTAAAGTGAATAAACATTGTAAGATTCTCTAGTTAGTTTATCTGAAAAAATATATTATTTTTAGATTAGTTTGCAGCTCGATTCAAACTTGCACCATTATTAGTCGAATGTGGCGCTTCATTATCTGTCTAAACCGAATTCTTTCACGTTCATTGCGATCTTCACGTTCCTGGGCAATACGTATAGATTGATAATTAATTTGATTCGTTTCATTTATTCCTATTGAAATATCAATCAATATCAATGATTGAAACGATGTTGGACCTCGAATATTGATTAACAACAATACCAGTTTTTGTATATATGACAATATACATACAAAAACCGATATTCACATAAATACGTGTATACCATGAACCAATACACAAAAACACATCGCAATAGGCTTAAAACCTCCGTATTGACAACTTGTAACACACGCACAAATCATATATGAAATTCATTGATGCGTTCATGAGAACATCCGTAGCACGTAAAACATAAGTTTCCTTTATATACATATATAGATTACATACTTTTTATTTTAAAATCATAACCATAACTTTTATTTTCAATCCCGGTAAGAGTTGCAATCTCTGGTTAAAATATGTTTTTCAAAGTGCTGAAATTTAGGAATGAAATCGCTTAAGCTAGAGTTTTGGAAAAAGCTGTTAGGATATGCAGAAATGCATAATTTCAAGACTAAAAAAATGCTAAAGTGCTTTGAGCAGACTCAATCAGCTATTTACAAGAACATTTTTTGAAAGGCACATTCTTGAATTTTTGATTATCTGAAAGTCAAAAAGAAAATAAGGAAAAATTCAGAACAAGTCGGGCCACTGCTAGTAATTCTGTTAAAAAAAAAAACGAATTTTAATGTGTTTTTAATGTATTTATTTATTTTTATTTAATCTTATCCTTAATTCAAGTAAACTAGAAGTTTTGTGTGATATTCTTAATACAGTGTCTCTATCAAACTGTCGTATATTACATTTTTTATAGTTATTTACTAGTTAGAGAAATCTGACAATTACAATAACATATGTTAGTAAAATGTATAAATATCTTGATATTCGCATACAATTTTTTTTTTTTTAATATGATGCTTATATTTGTTATTTATAAAAAAAAAAGAGACATTTTCTTAAATTTATAAAATGCTAGAAAGAAAAGAATCAAACAAAATCTGTGGGGAACAGAAAAATAGCTTAGACTAGCTAGACATCTTTTTTGCTGAAAAGTGTCTGCAGGGTATTCCAGTGTCGGACATTGCCACAACTGGCTAACAATTACTTTTTTTTTCAGCGATTAAACGACTGGCATATGCTTCACTGTGCGATATGTGCAAGCCACAAGCCAAGTACCAAGAACAAAACTGACATTACCAACAACAACAGCAGCTGAAACAACAACAATAACGACCACAGTAAAAACGACAATAACAAAAACTTAATTGCAGACAATACAGTGAGACAGTGACTCAAAGAGAGAGGCAGGATAAAGGACTAAAAAGCAGCCTTACAAAGAAAATCCGCAAAAACGAGTCAACGAATAAAAGCTGTTTTATCTGCTTGTCAACAGCTTTCAAGTTACCAGGATCAGTTTACAAGCCAACTTTGTACCAATAGAACTTGTTATTTTTTGCACAAAATCACGAAATTTGTTGCCCGTATTGCGAGTAGGCGAATTTCGCGATTTGAGACTTTGGGCAGTTTAAATATCAGTCGACTAGATACAACTAATTGGATAACACTCTGAAACTTTTGTGATACGATTTAAATTGGGAATATTAGTCTTTAAATTGAATGCGGGAAGTTAGAAATTTAAGCTTTAAAGGGTTTGTGTGTACTTTGTTTGGAATTTAGCATTTCCTTATATATGTTTATTTATTTATCGTTGAACCCAATGCTGTGGTTGGCAAACATTTAAGCTGACGGTTATGAGATTTGCACAGTGACGTCACAATGCTACTTTTTGCTTTTAAATCAAATTCTTCTGCGAGTGATGGTTTGATAAGAAAATTATAATTTTTCGCCAAGGGAATGCTTAAACTGGAAATATTCAGTTAAAAATATATAAAATTTTTAATAAAATAGACAATTATTGAAAATAAAATTTTGCTTGATTTCTAAGAGCGCTACTTGGCTACTCAATAGGTCTTAATAAATCATAATATGCTTGGTTAATAGCTTTCGCTGTGGCGGCAAACCAGAACAGCTGTTGTTACTGTTGGCGCCATCTAGTGAGCTTGGATGCGCAATCTTACGTAAAGTATCAATAGGATGGGCCCCGCAGATATTTGAAAATCAGAAAAACGTACTTTTCAAATTTACCATTTGGTATATCAAAACTATAAAAACTATAAGTAAAGCATAATAATAATAAAAATAGTGCACACTGATGAATATTTTAAACATTTTTTTCTTTTCAAGATTTAGAAAAAAAAATGTTTTTGATTACAAAAATAGTTTTCTATTGCAATGATTTTTTGTTTCTTTAATTTTTATAACTATTGTAGATAAATAAGTTACTTAATATTTATAAAATGAAACGAAGTCTTAGAATAATTTAATAAATAGCTCATAAAAACAATTTTTCTACAATTTATGTATATCATTCATGAATATCATTTAATCGAAATCTCGTTTTTCAAAATCCGTGATTTACGCAAAAGTATAAAAATATATTCAATACAATATATTCCAAGAAATTTTATTTTGGTTCCACAATTATTGGTTTAATCAATGCGGAGTCCGTCTATGATAAGTAGACAAGGTTTTTGTCCACTGTTGCTTATAATTCACAGCTACTTTAAGCAGTATTTGAATAAAGCAGCCGGCTTTAGTTTTGTAATTCATTCGATTTTAATTTTTCATATATTTTATTGATTATACATAAATATTTTCTACATAATGTAAGGTAAAAAATTGGCAATTCCAACATCTCAATTATGGCCCTGTAGCTGGATTTTCGAGAGCTTTTTTTTAAATTTTATTTTACATATTTTCAAAATATTTTTTAAATGAAAATTCTAGTCGTTGTGTCATGGATGCATATTTAAGGCATACATTTAAAAAAAAATTAATAATAGTTTGTAACTTTTTTTTTTAAGAATGTTTTAATTTTTGTAGTGCAAATCGAAATCGGTAGATTCTGCAAATTTGTACTAATATCGATCAAAAGCTCGAAAATAACGTCAAAGTATAATAAAAAAATAAATATTTAAAATAAAATAATAAGTAAAAAAAAAATTTTATAAATAAGTGCCGAAGAGCAAAAGACCTTCGCCAGTGCCTAAAATTGAGCTGTTTGATTTTTTAAAATTACTTAACTTTATTAAATAAATATATAAATAAAAATTTGCCTCGACTGGGAATCGAACCTTGGTCTTTAGGCGTTGCGATATTAGATACTACCAATTCAGCCACGCTTTCAATTGCTCCTGCCGCCGAGGTCTTTCAAACTCCAGCCCATACAATAATGTATTGCGATTATCTCGTATAATCCTGGTCCGATTACAATGATATTTGGTATCAATTAAAATATTTTTTTATTTGTTGCATTTCACGCATACACCTTAAAGCTGTAGCTTTGGATTTGTAGAAAATATAGCGCTACGTAATTATTTGTGCCAAAAAGGGGCGTGGCGGTTGAAAATAAAGTATCTTATGACTGTCAATAAAAAACATTATTAAAAGATGTTGCTTGGTAAAAGTGTCGCTTCGAGTTTTTGACATAATTTTTTTTTTTTTTTTTTTATATATCTATTTTATTTATTGAATCTTTTCGAATGGAGACTAACAATAAGTGTTCAAATCTTATTATAATAACTTAACTAATAGTCTGGTGTGACTGTATTTGGTTTGCAGGGCCCTGAGGATTTATTGCTGGGTTGGAAGATCATTTCGCCTGAGTCGGGTTCGGCTACTAACTCTGGTTAAGCTTCTTGCTAGATAGTTTGGGTGCGTCGAGAGTTTAATGTTGTAGATCGCTTTTTGCTGCGCTATTTCATTTTTAACGGATAGAATATTAAGATCTTTGTGGATGTGCTCGTTTCGAATATACCATGGTGCCCCAGTGAGAGTTCTCAAGATCTTGGATTGAGCTCGCTGTATAATATCTATTTTGCTACTGCTTGCGTTCCACCATAGCTGAGAGCCATAGGTCCAGATTGGCTTTATAGTTGAGTTGTAGAGTTAGACCTTATAGACCATACAAAGGGGAGATCGAATACGTAATAGCCAATGGAGACTGCTAGCTTTTAGTTTTAAATGAACTTTCTTGGCCTCAATATGCTTTCGCCAAGTAAGTCGCCTATCGAGGTGGACGCCAAGATAAGTTACTTCATCAGCTTGTGGAATTTGCGTGTTGTTCAGTACCAAAGGCGGGCAAGTTCGTCTGTTTAGAGTAAACGTTAATTGTTGCATTTTTGTTCATTTATTCCGATACGCCAATCTGATAGCCATTTCTCTATGGCCTCCAGATTAACAGAAAGATTTGAGGTTGCTTGCAATGGGCATTTGGAGCGACTAAGAATCGCAGTATTATCGGCAAATGTGGAGGTTGTCAATCGCTGGCTTGTTGGAATGTCTGCTGTGTATAAGACATATAATGTTGGTCCGAGCACGCTGCCTTGTGGCACTCCCGCTTTTATGGCATAATCGTCCGACGTGGTAGCGTTGCATCTCACTGAGAATACTCTGTTGTATAGGTATGACTCAAGAATCTTGTGAGTATTCCCAGGGAGCAATAGTTTGATTTTGTACATGAGACCGTCAAGCCAAACTCGGTCAAATGCTTGGGCAACATCGAGGAATATTGCCGTGCAATATTTTATTTTTTGTTAAGAGCGTCTGAAATTTATTTAAAGTAAAAACTTCATCTCAAAATTATCATTTCTTTTTGAAAGAAATTCTGATGTTATCTATATATATATAAAAAAAAATGCTGTACGTTTATCATCGCGTAACTCTGAAACGGCTGGACGAATTTGTCTTATTTTTATTTTGTTTGTTATAGTGTGTAGAAGGTTTATAGCACAAAAAGTTTTGAACAATTTGTATGGAGGGGGTTGCCACCCCTAACATTTCTTTTAATTTTTCATTTTGTGTGGCATAATGTACATTGTCAGATTAACTAATGTTAATGCATTACGTGTTACGGGTGTTCTCATAAACGCGTTGAAGAATTTCATATATGACTTTTGCGTGTGTTAGAAGTTGTCAGTACGGAAGTTTTAAGCCTATTTCGATGCTATTGTGTGTACTGGTTCGTGAGATATACGCATTTTTGTCAATTTCGCGAATATAGCATAGTAGAAAATTGTTCAACACCGGGTATTGGACATTAAGTGTACACATGCATGAATTTATTAGAGATGCGAGCACTCTTAAGAATACTTAAGTTCGTCTATACGGCTTTTTAGAGAGTCATCTATGTCAACTAATCCAAAAATCTTATGATTGCCTAGATAAGCAAATTAGAGAATCTTACGATGTTTATACAGTTTGTGCAAGATGACGTTTGCCGAGCTCACTTGTTATTTAATAATAATAATTCTCTTACTATTTTGTCAGTCGCCACTGGGAGGGGCATGGGAGTATCTATTTTATAGCCGAATCCCAACGGCGGAGTCTTGAATTAATGGAGATTTTCTTCTTTTATTTAAAGGCCTCAAATTGATCAAAAGTTGTTGGTTATGACAGCTTAACAAATGCTCTTAAAGCAACTCCCATCATGGAGAAACAAACATGTACGATTTGTTAAAGTATTTTTTTATAAAACAAATGCAATGGTTACGTGAGATGTATGACACGTAGCAGCATCCTGTTGTTGACGTTTAGTTTATTGATTTTTGAAACTACCTATAAATAATAAATATAAAATAACGCACACAACTCACTTTAAAGGCGCTCTTTTCTCATTTTGCAAAATTATGCACCGATGATGTCGTTGGCTGATAATCCCATACCCAGTTGAATTGATTTCACTCGATATTTGCCAATATTGTCACTTGACTCACCACTTAATTAAAAATGTGGTAGATTATGTGCAACATAAAAGTCACGAGAAGCGCTTTATCATTTTGTCGAACAGAGCACAAAATAAATTTCTGCAATTTTATAGCGAATCCACGCTGATTAGAATCCACGCTGAATAGAAACATCAAAACAAATGACAGCTTCAAAATAGACGTACAGTAGTTATTCCATGAAATGTCCTTTATAATATTTAGTCTAGTTGAGCATCTCCAAAGTAAAAACTTGTAGTATAAGAACGAAAAACGTTCGAGGCAACCATTTCGCATCCTTATTATATTCCTTCCATTTTCATTACTCTCCATAACATCGCTTCAAAATGGCAACTTTTAAATTGTAATTTTCGTCACCGCATAAACGAAGTTATCTATGCATTTACATAGTACACAGCGTATATAGAGTGTACTTATACTAGCCACAGAGGGCGCCACAGTGAAAACCAGCATCAACCCGCTGGCGTTTGTCAAGCAGAGTTTTTCATCATCAGATTTTACAAAGCGCGCTGCATTTCAATTAACTTGACGGGCTCAGCTTGACTTTGCGCGCTTTTCCTCTCTCTCTCCCCTTCACATGATGCAACGTCAACGCCATCGTCATCTTCATCGTTTATCCTTTCGTCCGTTTTGCACTCGACAAACTCAAAAGTTAAACACACTCAAAACCACACGTTCTTTGAGCACTTCAGTATGTATGAGTGAGTTTATGTAAAATTGTTGTCGCTTGGCTTGAGTGCTACTTTGTTTGTGTCTGCGTGTGTATGTGTGTATCTGTGTGTGCATCGTTTCATTTATTTCTGCTCTCATTTCATTTACTCATTTAATTTGTCATACTATCTTTTCTTGTTTGCTGCAGCAGCAGCTCCTCTTGCCAAATGCGGTTTGCTTCTGTACTATGCAAAAAGAAAAATTTTGTAGCATACTTTTCAGCGCACTCGCATTTTCTTTGCAAATATTCATTACGAAAATGCATTATAAATAAAGTACTTAATTAATGCATTTAATATTAAAACTTGACTTTAGGTGCTTTATTTTACAATCTGAAGTTTGACTTGAAATTAGCTGCAAAACTTTGCCACATTGCTGTGGCAATAAACCAAGTCAACCAAGTGTCCGTGCAACTACTTAAAGCCATTGACAACTTGCACATTGTGTTACATTGTGACGTCAACGTGCTGATCATTAATTACAAATTGAACCAGTTTCAAGCTGTTGGCCATGTGGCTGACTAACTTGGTTGACTTGGCTGCTGCCAAAGTCTTACCGAAGCATATATTGATTTTCTAACAACAAAAACAAAGCGGAAACTTTAGCACTTGCCAGTTGAGCTGAGCTGAGTAATTCTTGGACCATGCTGCACAGTGGTTGAAATTGTGAGATATAGGGGCGAAAATTAGTTTGGTCAATCTTTTCGAATTTGCTGAGTGTTAAATATGGGTTAAATGTAACAGCAAATTAAAACCAGGTTCTGTTTTTTCCATATTCCGATTATTTCTAGAGTTATCGATAACTGATTATTTAGGTAGACTTTTCTTTGACAAGTCATATCGAATATAAACGAATATATTTTTTGCAAGATTTTGTTTTAAAGAAAAATATAATTTGAATGAATTAAAAAAAAATTATTTTTTCATATAATTTTAACAGAAATTTTATTTACATTTCTAAACAATAAAAAAATGTATTTTTATCTCTCTTCGACTATGTTAGAGTTGCCAGCCAATTTAAACCTCGTACCTTTTTTTTAAAAAATTAGGATTATATTTGAGTTTTCGATAACTGATTATTAAGGTAGACTTTTCCCTGACAAGTCATAACTTGTATGCGAATATACTACTTCAAGGATTCTTTTAATAAAAAATATAACTTTGAATGTAATCAAAAAAATAAAACTGTTTAATTACAAATATTTTAAATATTTTTTTTTAATTTTTAAGCAATTAAAAAAAAAATTTAGTTTTGTATCTCTTAAATTTCGCTGTGTGTTAAATATTTTAAAGATGTAACAGCCAATTAAAACCTGGTAACTTTTTTTTTTAAATTTAGATATTTTTTAGAGTTATCGATAACTGATTATTTGGTAGGCTTTTCTTCTCATTTTTTTAATGATTATTTTTAAGATAGATACAATTTAAAAAATACAAATTTTTGAAATATTTTTTAATATTTTCAAACAATTAAAGAACAAAAATTTAACATTTTTTTAATTTATAAAATTAGAATTTTTTGAATATATTAAAACAAAATGTCAAATTATTTATATAACATTTTATAATAAATTTAAGCATTTTTAGTAATTAATTAAAAAATTTTATATTTGATTTTTTCTTAATTTTTAAATTAAATTTATTAATTGGATTTCTTCTTAATTGCAAAAAAAAATGTTTAAATAGATTATAAAATTTTGAATAAATAATTTGACATTTTTTTTTAAAAATTAAAATTTTTTTTTTTTAATTAATTAATTGAAAATGTTAAAAAATGTTTTGTAAACAATTTGATATTTTTTAAAATCCATCAGAGTAGTATCCATCCATAAAAAAAATCATTCAAAAACTTTATTAATAAACATACGTTTTAAAATATATTTAAACATTTTTTTTCAATTAAAAACAAAAATTAAATTTTAAATTTATTTTTTTGTAATTTTTCCCTTTTGTTTTATAATGAAAATTCTTAATGATATCCTCAATGCTCAAAAATAAAAATAGAAATATTTTTTCTACAAAAAACCATAAAAATTTTAAAAATGGATAACTTAGTGATGGCATCTTCAATAGTCATAAAAAACTTTCTATAAATATATTTTTTTTAAATTTTCTGCTTAATTTTTAAAATTAAAATAAGCTATTATGAATATCATGTCCGAGGCAGAAGACATTCAAGGACATTAAAAATATTTCAAATATTCTAAAAAATAATTTACTAAAAAATTCTCAAAAATATATGAAATCGGTAGGTAATATCTTCAAAAGTTGACAATTTGCATTTAAATCTTTAGTTTATATATTTCTTTTTAATCAAGTAAGTTTATTTATCGAGCAAATAATCAAAAATACTCACTCGCAATTTAAAAAATTTTAAGTGATAATCTACTTTGATATCTCCATCCCAATTAAAGTTCAGCCTTACTGGAAAGTTAAATGGATATTCAGATGTTATCTTGTTGGATAAGACTTTTAAATTTTCCTTTTTTTAGCCTTTTCATTCGATTCTTATTAGGGAGATCCATTGCCAGCCTAGAAGGCTGCCTTTTAGCTATATCATTGTAGCGTTTATTTAGTTTATTTATATGGAGTTCCAGCGTTGAGGTCATGGTGCAAGGTCAAATTTCTTACATACCAATCTCAATTAGTTCTAAGACGCAAATGAAAAAAAAATCCTTTTCAAAATAGATTTGAGCTCTTGATCCAATTAAAATTTATGTCATAAATTTTGACATTCTTGACCACTGTGCACTGACTGAGCTATGTACTTAAGTAAGCCAAGTTTTCTTGCATTTCTGCAGTCAAAGCACAATTAAGAAAAGTGTCAACTTGCTTGGCAGCCGCACATTAATAAAACAACGTGCCAAGGCCGATGCCTGATGCCACATGCCCCATGCCGCATGCCTTTTGCCACGGGCAAGTCCATTTCAAAGTTCTGCAAATGAATCCAATTTGAAACTAAAGCGTCACCAGCAAGAAATAAAAAAACACAAAATAAAAAACCAACTCTTTGAGGAGGTCAGCATAATGTAGCACTTACTATTGAGCTGGGCAGACAGCTGCTGCTGTTACTCCTTGCCACAAGCCGGCAGCGGGTTGAGTCGGATGTGGCAGATCCTAGATCCTTTTGCCTTGAAGAGGAGAGCATGTGCAAGCAAAAGAGTTGCTTGATTTGCATTTATATTTAAATATGGCTGCCTTGGGGCTAAGCTGTCAATATGCACGCTGGGGACTTTAGTTCATGTTTCAGAGCTTGGCAGGGTTTTATATAAAAATAATATATTTAGTAGGGTTTTTGTTTAGTCTAAGTTTAGGGGAAAATGGTCGAGAAATGCCTTTGTTCTATTTAGAATAAAAAAAGCTATTAAAAATACCCGTCTAATTGCTGGACGTTTGTGCATTGTTTCGGTTTTAATTAATTTAATATTTATTTAAAATGTACATACTTTGTATAACAAAGTAACAAAGAACGCTTTGAAAACACTTCAAAATATGATCGGGTTGTTTAGATATATTAAACTAAGCCAAAGTAAACTTTTTATTTAATATCGTAATTAATTAGTATATAAATAAGATAAAAATGAATTAAAATATACGAAAAATTAGAACCGAATGCGGCTGCTTTATTCAAATACTGCTTTAAGTAGCTGTGAATTATAAGCAACAGTAAGTTAAAAGCTTGCCTACTTATCAGAGACAGACTCTGCATTGATTAAACCAATAAAACCAAAATACAATTTCTTGGAATCCGAATTTAATATTTAGCTCAACAAAATAAATTTGTATACTTATGGATTTTGAAAAACGAGAGTTTGATTAAATGATATTTATGAATGATATAAATCGTAGAAAAATTGTTTTTATGAGCAATTTATTAAATTATTGGAAGACTTCGTTTTATTTTGTAAGCTTTAAGCCACTTTTCTACCCTGTACTGTATATATCAAGTTTGTACAAGCCGAAAATATATGTAACATACCGAAGGAGTCGTCGGAGACACCCCAAAGTTATCTAAAATATGATCAGGTTGACTAGAGAAGTCGATATACGCATGTCCGTCCGTCCGCCTGTCCATTTGAACGCCTAGATCTCAGAGATGGTAAGAGCCTGAGTAACCAAACTTTCACATTAGATCCCATATTATTCCATAGGAAACAAGTTTATTTAATTTTTTTGATATCGGGGTTCAATTATATAGCTCCCATAGGGGTGTTTCAGACGACCTCGAAAAAAAATTAAAGGTTTAGATGAATAATTCGTTTGTTTATGAAGATATCGTAATCAAATTTGGCATTTAAAAGTTTTTTATAGTTCTCAAGGACTGTACCAAATTTGATCAAAATCGGTTGACTAAATCATATAGCTCCCATAGGACCGATCGGCCAAAATAACTTTTTTAAATCAAAATTCGCTATATTTTGTTTTTTAATAAAGATATCGTGACTAGATTTGGCGTTTCGAAATGCTTTAGAGCACTTAACCAATGAGCCAAATTTGAACAAAATCGGTTGACTATATCATATAGCTCCCATAGGGCCGATCTTCCTAAAAATCGATTTTTGAACCAAATTTATTGTGTTTCGTTTGTTTGTTAAGATACTGGGACCAAATTTGGTATTCGTGAGTCTTTTATAGTTCATTAGCACTGTACTAAATTTAATCCAAATCGGTTGACTAGATCATATAGCTCCCATAGGACCAATCGGTCCAAAAACACGTTTTTTATACAAAATTCGTTGTGTTTTGTCTGTTTGTAAAGATAGTGGAACTAAATTCGGCATTCAGATCTTTTTTAAGGTATTAAAGCACAGTCAAATTTGATCGAAATATGTTGACTATATATAGATCCCATAGGAACGATCGGTCAAAAAAAAATTGTTGCTTAAAAATTCTTCAGTTTTTGTTTTTTTATGAAGAAACTGGATGAAAGCCAGTGGTACAGGGTATCCCAAAGTCGTCCGCGCCCAACTTAACGTATGCCATTTTTTTATGTACTATTAATGCAAAAATGGAAGAAACAAAAGATATTTGCAGTAGAAAACTATTTTTTAATTCAAAAATGTTTTTTTCGAAATCTTTTAAATACATTTTTTAACTTATTTTGGAATTTATTAAACCATTGCGGAAATGAAAAAAGTTGTCAAAAATATTTTTCACTCTATTTAAGTTTTATTATTATAATGCTTTAGTTAAAGTTTTGGTGTACCCAATTTGTAAATATCAAAAGTACAAAATTTTTTCAGATTTTCGAATGTCTCCGAACTGGCATCAGTTGTTCTTGCAACACCCTGTTTCCGCCAATTGCTTGTGCTTTCTGTCATTATCTATTGTCGTTGGGGCTTCCCCAACTCGTTGCCTGTTGTAGTAATGTTAAATCTGTATTCTGTTGAACAAGTTGCAACAACAACAACTCCGCTGTAGTTATTGCAACTTGTTTGTTGCAATTGTTTTTGTTGTCATAGTTGTAGTCAGAGTTTCCTTTTTACCATGCCTCTGGTCCATTTTTAATTTGTAGTTCATGCAACCAGGCGGCATGCTCCAACTGTTACCAAATACAGATTTGTGCGTATACATTCCCGTATAACATGGATTTGTATGTAGAGAGGGCAGTTTGATAAGTTGGCGAGATTTGGAAATTTAGGATTTGTAGCTTTAAATGGAAGATTATATTTTATGATTATTCTTAAGCAAGTTTCTGTAAATTTTCTATCATTATTATGGGCATAAGGATGGAATACGCGAACATGTTACTTCCTCAAGGGAGTATTTTTCGATGTCCAACTGGAGCATGAAAGCGTTTTCGAGGCATTTCGTTGAGAAAGTTACGGAGAAAAGTTTTTTTTTTTTTGTATACAAGCTGTATCATGCAGATTGTCAAAAATCGGAAGAAATTTTTCGATGAAAGTTTATATAATCAATAACAAGAAAATTAAAAATAAAATTAAAATAATTTTTTAGCAAATATCATACAAGAAATTCTTTTTAGCATGTGCTATAAGCATCATGCAGATCGTGAATAATTTTAAGAACATTTTTGATGAAAGTTTAGATAATCAAATAATGGAAAAAGGAAAATAAAAATATTTTAGTAATAATAATAATTGAATGTTTTTAATTTTTTTTCTGAAAATTTGTGAGTTTTCTTGTGTGAATAATAATGAAAAGCAATTAGAAAATATAAAATAATAGATCATCTCGAACTTTTATGAATTGTGTGATAAAAAGTAAATTAATCAATACATTAAAAAAATTTAAAATAATGCAATTATAGGGGAGCATCTAATTTTTATTTTTTTTTTTTGCGGAAAAAGCCTTTTAGATAAATATTGATGAAAAGTGAGAAAATCCATACTTAGAGAATAGAAACTGATGCTTGAACCTTACCTATGCTATGCTTAGAAATAATAATTATTTTACAATATTTTTTCGAGAAACACTGTAATAAAAAATTAATTTGACCAAAATTAGGAAATAGAAATAATGAATCGCTTCGAAATTATGTATTTTAAAAAAAATATTTTTCGCGTAAACGTTTTTAGGAGTTTTGTAAGAAATAGAATCATGCAGATCGTGAAAAATTTTAAGAATTTTATTAAAAGTTTGGATAGATAATGAATAATGAGGAAGTGAATACTAAAACTCTTTTTATGATAATAATAATTTAATGTGTAATAAGAATGTATGTTAATGTTAATTTTTTTTTCTGAAATCTTGTAAGACATTATGTGTTGAATAATAAATAATTAGAAAATATAAAAAAGTTAGTCAATTCCAGAATATGATTTTTAACGTAATTAAAAGCAAACTAATAAATAAACACAAATCGAAAATAATGCAATTAGATGTGACCCTCCCGAAACAAATTTTCAGAAATTTATTGATGAATAGTGAGATAATCCTTAAAAAATCATTATTTTAAAATATTTTTTTTTTTGAAACGATGACTTTTTGTGATAAAAAATTCAATGAACGAAAATTAGAAACTAAAGTATCGCTTCGTAATTATGATTATTTTTTTTAATTATTTTCGAAAAAAATGTTTTAGGAATTTTGTAAGATATTAAAGCCACTTTATGAGAATTTTTTAGTAATTTCGTGATAAACTTATCAATAAATACAAAAAATTTAAAATGAGGCAATTAGATGCCAACAAAAATTCATTTTTTTTTTTCGAAAAAATTTTCAGAAATCTTTTAAACTAATGCAATCTTTCAAAATAATGATTATTTGAAAGTTTTATTTTTTGGAAACACAATTATTTAAAAAAAAAAAATAAATTAAACGAACAAAAATTAGAAAATAGTGAATCGCTTTAAAATTGGGAGATATTTAAAATTTGTTTTTGCGAAAACATAATTATACTAATCAAAATTGATTAGTAATTAAATAAAGATTTGAAGGTTCAAATTAGTTATTTTTTTCAAAAACCCTTAAGAAATTTTTTAATGAAAAGTGCGCAAAAGAAAAGAAACTAACGCAAGCTTCAAAAAAATTATTATTTTAAATTTTTTTTGGGAAATGCTTAGAATTTTTGTTTTAGAAAATAAACAAATCGTAATTTGAAAATGGAAAATATTGGATCGCTTAAAAAAAAAGAGATTTTTTTTAAAATTGTTTTGGGAAAAACTTTAACGAGCTGTGAGGAAATAAAGCTTAGTGAAATATATGAAACTCTCTGATTTTATTTTTGTTTTATGAAAATACTTTATGAAGAAAACTTAGATATTAACTAGAAATTTGTAAATAACCTATTGTTTCAAAACGCTTTTCAGGCAAAACTACAGAAGAAAATGTAATTATGAAAAGTGAGACCTTGGAGTTTTGTAAATTTTTTTCAGGAAAAACTTTACAAAACTTATTGATAAAAAATTTATAACTAGAAAATGGAAAATGAATTCAAGCATTGCTTTAAAGTTATGACTTCTTTCTTTTTTTTAATCTAATTTCAGCAAAGTTTTACGAAATTTTGTGATCAATTATTAGAAATTCGGGAAAACTTTAAGAACAAAAATGTTTTTCAATTGTACAGTTCCCTTTTAGCAACGAAACCATTCAGAAACTAAGGTCCTTAGATCTCAAAATAATGATTACCAAATGATGTATAATGATGATTGACTTATCGTACTGCCCTCTTATGTTTTTATGCACTCTCTTGTCATGTATAATGCGTATATACTATATATACGATACATTTGTATACATTGTATACAAATAAGTGCATGCAGCACAATGTTGTCGTTTAAACGGAATACTCCATTTTGTGCGCCTGTAAGCAAAAGCTAAGGAAGTGGCAATAGCTGCCTTTCATTCTTTTGCAACTTTTACTTCCTCTACAGCTTTTCTATTTATTCTCTCGTTTTCTTTCTTATTTTTTTTTTTTTTGTACGCTCTGCCGGCTGCCCATTTCTTGTGTGTTTTGTTTGCAATTGTTGCATGCAGCATGCTGCACACACACAACAAAGCAAAGTTTTCTCTTTCATTTCATTTCGTTTCTTTTGTTGTAGGACGAGATGGGAAAGAAATATTTCTCTTTAGTCAGTTGTACCGAAGATCTTGGATGGCTTCCAGAGTTTATGATTTTTTTGGAATCTTTTGTATTTGGTCCTCAAGCTTGGAAAATGTTGATCTAAAAGAGAGAATATGCTGGTAGGAAAAGCCCATCCATGTTGAAATGCTGTCAGCAGAAAAATCTGTTTTGTCGTCTAATGCACTTTCTTAGCTAACCCCATAACTTTACAGCCCACCCTCGCACACTTTACTTAACATTATTTTTATAGTATTTATGCCTGAATGCAGCTTGTTGTGGCTTGTTACTTTTGTTGCATGTTTTTGTTTGCCTGTATTCAGTTATACATGCTAGACTTCACTGTAATGCAATTTAATGCTGTTTACCCGTGCGTATGCGCAATATAATAGCCAAAGTCCTCTAAATTGTTGAGCAACATCTTGAGTATGAGTCATAGATCTGCAACTAAGTCATTATCTATTAATTAGCTGCAAAGTGTCTGGCAAATATACCACGCCCCTTACATACGCAAACGCCCACACACTCCAAGCTGGACTTTTTAATAGACTGCATCAAAAGCCTTTTAAGTTGGCACTAAAGTGTAAGTATGCTGCCATTATATACTTTACTATACACTTGGTAGATAGTACATGGCCAAAAAGCCCTAGGGCCTCAAAGCTTGGCACAAAGCAGGCTGGGACAAGTGCGCTTGTGCGCTTTGGCAGCACATTACGTATACGTAATGTCTGGAAACGTTTGCCTGCTACGTTCGAGTCGCATTAAGTGCACAACTAATGCCATTTTAATGCAGTTAAATTGTATTTGCTGTTGTTTTTGTTGTTTTATTTTGTGTCTGCAGGTGTGTTATTATTTTCCAGGAAAAGTATTTTCCAATTGTGTCTAGACTTGGTTGGTATCTGTAGAAGAAGAAGAAGCAGCAGCGGACAACCGCATTTCCGGCACGCAAACATGAGTCAGCGAACGTTTAAGTCAGCGCCATTTTATAGCTTTGTTTGTGAGTGTATGTGTGTGAGTTAAGTTTTTTATACACTACTACACACTTGAATAACACAACTATATTATTTTTTTTTTATGTTTTATATTTGCAATAACTCAAAAATGCATTTATTTTTATCTATTGCATATTTCTATTTTTATTCGCGAATCCAGGGGGTACTCATCAGGAGGATGAGTAAAATATTGCCAGGTCGGCAGTGTATGAAGCGATTAGCATTTTGTCCTTCACAATAGCCGGCAGTAATTCCGTAGGAGTAGGGATGTCAGAAGTGTACAGATTGTGAAGAAGCGGCGCTAGTACGCTTCCTTGAGGTACTCCAGCTCTCATTAACCTGGCAGTGGAAAGCGTGTTTTTGATGTTTACTTGAAATATTTTGTCCTCAAGGTATGATCTTAATATTCCAAAGTACGAAGCAGGAAGTAAGATATTAATTTTAAGCCAGAAGACTGATCTGCCAAACTCTATCAAATGCCTGTTTGACGTCGAAAAATATCCCATAACAGTATTCATTGTCGTCGAAAGCTTAAAGAATATGGTTAGCCACTCTATTTACCTGCTCGACGGTGCCGTGTCCTTCCCTAAATCCAAATTGATGGTCAGGTAAATAATTGTTATGTTCATTGATGCTTTTAGCCATCAACGTCTCCCAAACTTTGGCAAGAGTGGGGAGGAGGCTTATTGGACGGTAGGATTCTGGGTCCGACTCATCTTTTCCAGGTTTCCTAATCCATAGTACTGAGAGCTATTTTTCATTGGGCAGTTAAGTGTTGTGTTCTTATTATTGCATTAAAAATAAGCGTAATAAAAAGAAGAGCTTTCCTTGGCAAGGCTCTTAGGGTAGCATGACATATTCTGTCATGACCTGGGGCCTTTAACTTAGGAAGCTTTGTTATGTTTTCTTCAATCTTATCTAATCGGATGAGATAAACAGGCAATGTTACTTGGAGTGGTGTGTCAATGATGCTGAGAGTTTGTATTACTTCTTTATCCGTGGCCAGTTTAAAGGGCGTAAATCACTCTTCGAGGTGCTTAGCAAATGTATCTGCTTGTTCCACTGTATTTGAGCAGTAAGTACCATCATGACGCCTTAGAGGAACTATTCGATAGGGTTGTCTCCTTATGTTTCTGCTCGCTTTCTTTAGGTTATATCCAGTATTAAGTTTATAGTCCAGAGCCTCTATTCTTGTGTCGAATGATTTCTGTCTGAATGTCTAAAGTGCCACTTTAAGTTCCCTTTCAGCCTTTGTCCAGACAGCCTTGTCTGCAGGATGAAGGGTGGTCTGAAATTTGCTACGGAGTCGAACTAGCTCAGGAGTTAGCTGGTTACCTACTTCGTCCTGTCTGGCAACTACTGATTTAAGATTGGCTTCAGCTGCCGCAGAGTGGCTTTTTGCCGTAATTAGGTCAACCGCGTGTTCTACATCTCGACCAGAGCATATCTCCATCTCTAAGTGGACCGAGTTTTCTTATGTACATGGGAAGACTTCTAAGTCAGTCTTCTGGCTGATGAGTCGTTGCACACCTTGAAGGAGTTTAGGTGTTGTGTGAAGAGTGATGATCAGCCCAAGGTAATCACTTGAAAGGTCCCAAGGATACCACTATATATAGTTTTCTTTCGTTAGAGCATATATGTTAGTCATGCTTTTTTGCATTTATGCCTCGTTGTTGAGATTATTCAGCCATTACTCATATTATCTTTGCCATTATGCACTTATGCCCCACAAACTCACAACCCCAATTAAGTGTTGCTATTTTACTACCCTGGAGTGTTTCCATGTATAGCAGTTAAACCCACAAAGTGTTTAATTTGACATAACTTATGTATAAGTTAAATTTATATACAATAAAGTTATAAGCACGCCCAAAAGTATGCTACAAATGTGTATATGGCACTTCATTAAAGCAAGCTTTTCGTGGCTGCGTGTGTGTGTGTGTTTGTGTATTTATCTGTATATTTGTTTTTGTATACATATATACACAAATATATAATTAAGCACAAGCAGATTTATGATAGACTTTATTTTTGTTTTTGTTTTTGCTGTTATTGCTGTTAGGCGTCAACGACTTTAATTAACTAAAATGAATTGCATTTTGTCTTATATATCGTATCTTGGGCTTGGTCCTTGCCTCTGGGAATACAAACGCTTGTCACAGCAAATTAATTTAACTTTGATTTATTATCCAAGTTAAAGCAGTTACTTAAAGTTTGTTTCAATTATTAAGCAACCAAGTGTAAGACTAATTAAAATGACAAAAGCAAAATTTGACACACTAAAAAATGTATATGCAATAACTTGCTAGGATTACAAGCCGCTGAGCAGCTGTGCTAAACGTTGATCAATTTTCATTAGTATCAAGTTTTTTTCTGGTTTTTTATTTATTTTTTTTTTGCATTTTGTGTTAAAAATCATCTTGTCCCATCGCGCCAAAGCTCTCAAATTCCACAAAGTATGAGTAAAGAAAAAAAAAGTTCCACGCTCATTAGCTTCATAGCTGGCAAAAGACAAAGGCCTGCTTGGCACGCCTCTAGCCAAGGGGCGGGATTAAGGACGACAGCAGTGATAAATTTCTAGAAAGCTTAATGTCTACAACGGTCGTTGTTTTCGCTTTCGTTTTACATGATTTTTTTCTTGTATACACTAACTAAGCTGGTTAAGGTATATGTTGAATGCTGTGAAGAGTAAGGAGAAGGAAGATCAAGCATATTGCAGGTGACGTCTTTATAAAGCAAGCGTGAGAGCTAAAAAAAGAAGAAATTTTTATTTTTTATAATAATATTTAAATTTTGCATAATTTGGAGGTTGTTTTAAATTATTTTAAAAAAAATATGTACACACTGGTGAATTTGACACTATTCTAGAGATGCTACTTTTTGTTGTCAAGAGTCATCATCAGGGGCAAACACTCAAATTTTGCAAATTTTTGAGTTCTTTTAAAAAAAAAAATGTGTACACACTGGAGTATTTTACACTATTCTAGTAATACTATTTTTCGTAGACTTGGTCCCGAATCTTGCCCCAGGGCAAATACCCAAATTTGACATATTTTGGAGTTAAAATATTAAAAAAAAATATGTACACACTGGATTTTTTTACATTATTACAGTAATACTACTTTTCCCAGTCCATACACTTGGTGGGGCACAAATACCCATATTTGATATATTTTTGAGTTCGTTTAAAAATACTTAAAAAATCATATACACACTGGCGTAGTTTACACTATTCTAGTAATACTACTTTTGTAATCAAGAGTCATGGCCGCCGTAAATACCCTTATTTACAATATTTTGGAGATCGTTTAAAAATACTAAAAAAAAATATGTACATACTGGCGTATTTTACACTATTCTAGTGCAACTATTTTTCGTAGTCTTGGTCCAGACTCTTGCCCCGGGCAAATATATGAACTTGACATGTTTTGCAGCTCGTTTATTATAAAAAAAATATGTACAACTGGCGTATTTTATACTATTCTAGTAATACCATTTTTCGTAGTCAAAAGACTTGGTCGTGCGCAAATACCCAAAATTTACATATTTGGAGTTCGACTAAAATTACTAAAAAATATGTAAATACTGGCGTATGGCGTATACACTATTCTAGTATAATAATATAATTGTTCTTATTCAAGAGTCTAGGTCCTGCCAAATACCCGAATTTGAAAATTTTTACAATTTGTTTAAAAATACTAAAAAAAATAGATGTACACACTGGTAGATACTGCCGAATTTTACACTATTCTAGTAAAATGCTATTTTTCATGGTACAGAGTCTTGGTCGCGCCTAAATACCTGCAGATGAAGCAAACGGTTGTATAACCAACTCTTTAAACCGAGTTGTAGAACTTGTTACGTCGTATATGGCTGGGGTTTAAGTATATCTTGATAAATTCAACTCCGATTCTTCTAGATTTGTAATAAAATCAACACACACAATTTTTACGAAGTATTATAATCTCCTACTTGAGAGCAATAATAGCTCTGTTGCTTAACTATTTATATTTATTGATCATTTTAATCTTGATTCATAAATAACTAGACGTTGTCCTGCCCAAACTTTTTGAATACTCTTAAATTGAAAACATCGTAAGATGGTCTAGTTAGCTTACCTGAAAAATATAAGATTTTTAGATTACTTTGCGGTTCGATTCGAACTTGCGTTATTAGTCGAATGTCGCGCTTTACGGATCTGTCTTATCCGAATTCTTTCACGTTTATTGCGATCTTCACTTTCCTGGGCAGTACGATTAGATTGATAATTAATTTGATTCGTTACATTTCTTTCAATTTAAAAACATCATGCATTGATCGATTGGGAGACGGCATTCAAAGTTCTCAATGATTGAATCGATGTTGAAAAACAACAATACCTGTTTTTGTATATATGGCAATATACACACAAAAACCGATATTCACAAAAATGTGTATATCTCATGAACCAATACATTGAAATAACCTAAAAACCTCCGTATTGACAACCCCTAACACATGCAAAAATCAGATTTTAAAACATAAGTTTCTTTTATATATATAGATTAATACTAGCCGGCCTCCGGCACGGTAAGCTAACTATATGAACTGCTAAATGGACAACGGTTGGGTGTCGTTTGATATTGTGAAATTTCGTCATTCACATTGTCGGCTCTCACACCCAAAATCGCCATATCACTTCCCTTATTGACGTATTTGCAGGTATATTTCATTGATTTTACTCAGTTGCAATACTCGACGTTAAAGTGGGCTTTATACGTTTTTGATAATAATGGCGAAAATGGAACAACCCAACGATTGTCAATTTCAATTTCTTGATTTTGCACTTTGATTGTGGTTGATCTGCCATTGTCTTCTGTTGATCTACGGCGATATAATGGGTATCCATCGTAGCCCGTAACAGTGTCCGAAGTCAATGCCCTTGGATATCTTTTGGAGCATTTGCCGTCGATCATGCATGGTGAAGTTAGGTTGAGCACACCATATGGTCCGTGGATCATATTCTTTGTGATAACCTCGAACAATTCTGGATCATTTGTTTGAACTGTGATTTCCGCCGAATTGATGATGTATCAATTTCATGCGGTAGTATTTTCTGAACCAACCAAATCAAAATGTGCGCATGAGGTAATCCTCTCTTCTGCCATTCTACCGAATTCATCCAGCAGCGAACCTCTCCGAATTCACTGCTTTTGATAATAAGCAGGCATGCTGTTTCATTGGGAAATTTCAGTGCTTGGCACTGATCACATACCCTTTTCATTGTTCCAATTACAACAGATTGATGCGAGCTAAAATCGGTCGTATTGTTATATTCGAATGTAGCTCTATGCAGATTGGATGCATTGCGCATTTGCCTGAATGTTCTTTGGATTAAATTCTGTTCTGCATGGATTTCATCTGATTGATTCTGATAATCCCGATTTCGTCTCATTCTTATTAGAGCATTCATATTGTATTCATCTCGTTCTTCTGTTGTATGAGCAGAATGTGATCTTGCTTCTCTTAATCGATTCAACTCATTCTTTTGTAAACGTTGTTCCTCAGCTTCAGCTGTTCTTCAGGATGATTGCAATTGAGTTCTACGCGAACGTCTGCCAATGTTACGTCTTTTTGGCGGCATTATGTGCAAATATTGATCTGATCATATGTATTTTACACAGAAATCAAAACATGAATCGTTTATAATTTTTGTGTTTCCTTACGACAAAAACTATTAACTAAAAAATATTAGTTAATTTGGCAATGTACACAATGCCAACCTAAATTAAAAAAAAAAATGTATTGGAAAATCAAATTGTCCTTTTTAGTATTTTCGTCGCGATTTTGTTGTATTTTCTCAACCTTAAACAATCCTTGGACTTCCACGAACATTTCAAGATCAAAATTAGCCAAATCGATTCAGCCGTTCGTGAGTCTATAAGCTTCGAAGGAACATAACATTGTGACACGAGAATTTTATATATAAGATATACAATTTTTACTAAGTATAATAATTTACTTTTTATTTTTAAAATTGTACCTAAGAATTAATTCTAGAGAACAAAATACTTTAATGCCAGAGCAACAAAGGCCTTCAGACAGAAACTATGTTAAATAATCTCTTATTTAAGAGTATTAATAGATCTGATGCTTATCTTTTTTTTTTATTGATCAACTTAATCTTGATTAATTTATAATTACAATGTAAGTGAAGAAACCGTCTCAATCGATCAAAATAATTGCTTATTAAAGCAATCATTATTTTATTTATTAATGAAAACATATGAAAAGAAATGCTAAGGTCGCAATTTCGCTGCTTCAGTGTTACCATATATTGCGAAATAACAATATTTAAGGCATGACAAAATTGTTAATAAGGTCAATTATTATTATCAATAATTTTTAAGGCTTGTTTTCAGTTCCAAAGTTACAACCGTACAAGAACTGAAAATTAATTACAGCCGTATTGACTGATCAGTGTTTCCATATAAAAGCAAAATGGAATTTTTTTTCGCATAATTTTTTTGATAATCATTTCAATTCTGTTGCTTTTGTTTTTTTGTGGTATTACCACAACCCGCTGCTTTTTGTTTAAAATATAAAACTTTGGCATGTGCTAAATTAAACTAATAAAAAACTATTTACATTTTTGCCAATTTCTAGCACCAATTTTATAATCAATACGACATTAGTCATATAAAATTTCTAATAAAATAGAGAATTATTGAAATAATTCTTTGTACGGTTTCTAAGAGCGTTACTTGGCTGCTCAACAGTTTGTAATAAATCATAATATGCTTGGTTTTTAGTTTTCGCTATTGCGGCAAAACAGAACAGCTGTCGTTACTGCTGGCGCCATCTAGTGAACTTGATGGCGCCATCTTACGTAATGCATCAGTAGGACCCCGCAGACATTTGAAAATTTGAAAAATGTACTTCTAGTTATATTTAGTGTGCAGCGATTTATTTTTATATCAATTGTGGATTATAACCTTTTAAATTTATTGGTTGTTAGTCACTAATATAAATTTTAGAAAAAAAATAATATTAATAAAACTACTACACAGTGATGAATATTTTAAACATTTTTTTTCATTTCCGTAATGGCCTAATAAATTCCAAATTAGGTCGTAAAATTTGCTATTAAAAAAAAAAAACATTTTTTGATTTAAAAAATACTTTTCTATAGCAACGTTCTTTTCTTTTTCAATTTTTATAATAATTGTAGATAAATAAGTTTCTTAAAATTTACAAAATGAAACGAAGCCTTGGAATAATTTAATAAATTGCTGATAAAAACAATTTTTCTACAATTTATATCTTTCATGAATATCATTTATCTCTCGTTTTTCAAAATCCATGACTTGCGCACAAGTATAAAAATTTATTCAATACAAAATAGTTGATCCAAAAACCAAATTCGGGTTCCAAGAAATTGCATTTGGGTTTCGCATTTATTGGTTTGATGAATGCACAGTCTGTCTCTGATAAGTAGGCAAGCTTTTTGCCAACTGTGGCTTATAATTCACAGCTACTTATTTGTTTGAATAAAACAGCCGCATTTTTTGTCCACTGTTGCTTATAATTCACAGCTACTTTAAGCAATATTTGAATAAAGCAGTCGCATTCGATTTTAAATTTTTCATATTATTTTATTTTATTGTAATTTTGCTTCCAACATTATGTAAAGTAAAAATTGGCGTATGATTAATGAACGGCCTTGAAGATGGTAGGTCTAGATTCTTATTTGTGCTTATAATGATTCTTATTTTCTGGTACTAATAGGAAAGTTGGTTTTGACCGACTACAATAATAAGACACCAACAATAACTTGACTTAAGTATAAATAATAATAATGAAAAAATTGAATTGAAATATGTCAAATTAATGAGTTATCTTAAGTATAATCATGCTTAAGATAACACTGTCCTACAGAATTGAAAAAAATCAAAGAACTTTTCAAGTGACCTAGTGTACGTTGTAGGTCTTGACGAGTAGATCACGATAGTGTTTTTCAAAATTGTCTAACACCCCCAAAATCGGAAGTTATTGCTTAAAAACCGTTTTTCGGGTACTGCGATCACTCCCACTATCACAACGTCGGCATTTTTCAACCGATTTTCGATTGCTTTACGGTTTTGGAAAGAAGAAGATTCAAGCTTTAAGACGATATACATTTGTTTATACTTCATACAAAGCAACTACGAGATTTTTTAAAAGTTATCTAAGATTTACACTTCTATTTTTCGATTTTCACACTTTGAAGTCATTTTTATATAACATTTTGTTAAAACACCTTTACTTTTTTACATTTAATCTTAAAGAAATTTTAATTCCGAGTAAGAAAAGTTTTGGTTTATTAAAATCGGTCGATAAATGCTTAAGTTACGACGCTTATTGTAAACAAGAAAATTCAATTTTCATCGACAAAAAAAAAATGTTTTAGATGGATAATTCGTTTGTTCATGAAGATATCGTAACCAAATTTGGTAAAATGCTTAAGAACAATAAAAAACTTACAAGTGCCAAATTTGGTCGCAATATTTTAGAAAACAAACGAAATACAACAAATTTTGTTAAAAAATCGATTTTTTGACCGATAATTCCTATGGGAGCTATATGATATAGTCAACCGATTTTGTTAAAATTTGGCACATTGCCTAAGTGCTCTAAAAAATTTCAAAACGCCAAATTTTAACAAAATCGGTTGACTATATCATATAGCTCCCATAGGAATTATCGGTCAAAAAATCGATTTTTTAACAAAATTTGTTGTATTTCGTTTGTTTTCTAAAATATTGCGACCAAATTTGGCACTTGTAAGTTTTTATTGTTCTTAAGCATTTTACCAAATTTGGTTACGATATCTTCATGAACAAACGAATTATCCATCTAAAACATTTTTTTTTTGTCGATGAAAATTGAATTTTCTTGTTTACAATAAGCGTCGTAACTTAAGCATTTATCGACCGATTTTAATAAACCAAAACTTTTCTTACTCGGAATTAAAATTTCTTTAAGATTAAATGTAAAAAGTAAAGGTGTTTTAACAAAATGTTATATAAAAATGACTTCAAAGTGTGAAAATCGAAAAAAGAAGTGTAAATCTTAGATAACTTTTAAAAATCTCGTAGTTGCTTTGTATGAAGTATAAACAAATGTATATCGTCTTAAAGTTTGAATCTTCTTCTTTCCAAAACCGTAAAGCAATCGAAAATCGGTTGAAAAATGGCGACGTTGTGATAGTGGGAGTGATCGCAGTACCCGAAAAACGGTTTTTAAGCGATAACTTCCGATTTTGGGGGTGTTAGACAATTTTGAAAAACGCTATCGTGATCTACTCGTCAAGACCTACAACGTACACTAGGTCACTTGAAAAGTTCTTTTTCACTGTTGGACAGTGTAATCCGGTGTATTGTTAGGATGTTTGGAAACATGATGTATTTATTAAGAGAAAAGATAATTATACGTCTTTTTGGACATTGCGTTTCTTCTTTTTGGATTTACCTGTCAAGTCTTCCATTTGTATGCTCTTCTTCTTCAACTAGTCTTTTTAAAGGATTTTGAGAATCTTCCATGGATTTGTTTTGGTATTTTGCTTTCCATCGCATATGCATTCCGGGTTTCAAATCGATCGCTTTGCGCAAATTAACGAATAATCGAGAATCAAAATATCGGTATCGAATATACTGAAATATTGGATAGGTATCGCGCATCCCTAGTTAGAGAGGAATTAATTTTCAAAAATTTGATATGTGAATTGTAAGATATAGTATGTATAATAAAAAGATTTCAGGCTTTTAGCCTTTCCAACTTGGATACTATTATCATTTTTAAAAAATAATACTAAAATAGAAATTGATAAAATATTTGTGAAGACCAAAATAGTTTCAAAGACAGAATGTAGAATTCATTTCATAAATAATTTTTTATGTCTGTAACTTTATTTGAAGCAATTTTCTATAAATTTATTTTAAGTTTATTTTTTAAAGTGCTATAAAGCCTGACCAAGAAAAACAACGTTTTTAAGAATTTTTTTTTATTTCTCAACATAATCTCCTCTAAGGCTGATATATTTCTCATAGCGGTGTTCTAGTCTAGTAATGCCATCTCTATAGACTGATTCGTCAAGCTCCTCAAAATACCCATTTACAGCTTCGATTACTTCTTCATTGTCCGCAAATCTCTTACCGCCAAGCCATTTTTTGAGGTTAGGAAACAGATAATAGTCACTCGGGGCTAGGTCTGGAGAGTAGGGAGGGTGCGGCATCAATTCAAACTTCAGATCGTTGATTTTAGCCATCGCAACGATTGACTTGTGCGCTGGTGCGTTATCGTGATGAAACGAGATTCTTTTCTTCGCCAGATGAGGTCGTTTAATTTTCACCTCGTGGCTCAAACGTTGCAATAAGTCTGCGTAGTATTGACCAGTGATAGTTTTACCCTTTTCAAGGTAATCAATGTATATAATACCTCTTGCATCCCAAAAAAACAGTAGCCATAACCTTGTTCGCTGAAAGAATTGTTTTTGCCTTCTTTGGAGTTGCTTCCCCTGGTCCAATCCACTGTTTAGACTGTTCTTTGGTTTCAGGAGTGTAGTGGTGGACCCAAGTTTCGTCAACGGTTATGAATCGACGCAAAAATTCGCTTGGATTACGCTTATACAACGTCAAATTGGCGGTAGAAATTTTTTCCAGCTTTTCCATTTTCAAGAAAAACACAGAGGCATCTTGTTCAGTGTGCTCTCAAATCTAAACTAACTTGGCGATCGGGCTGAAACTATAGCTACAAGCTATCTAAGGATGGTACTATAGAACGCCATCTCAAGGTAGGCCTAGTGGCGCCATCTCTTGGTCAGGCCGGAAACTTATCAATCCACCCCCGTATCTTTCGAGTATTTAATCTGTCAAAATACTTTTGCCATCGACTGTAGCTGGCAGCTTTGTCAAAGACGCCATTTTGTTAAAAATTAAACTGCTTGCTTGTCTCTTATAGTATACAAAGCAGCTTAGTTTTATGTTGCTCTTATCTGCTTAAACTAAATCCTCTGAGAATATCGAGCTTTAAAGTTGCATAGTAGTCGTATTCGAAATTATGTCCCATGCCACAAGAGAGTGCATCAAATAGTCGCAATTGCCCCAAGACCAAAAAAAACGGCAGCACCAAACTTGCTCCAAATTGTAAAAATTCTTTGCAGGCACAGAAAATTGTATCAACAAGCAAACAACAAGGCACAAAGTTACAAGACACGGCTGAGTCTGAGCCAGAAGTTGGAAGCTGGGGCTATAATGTTTCAGGTGGCAAGCTCAAGCAGTTAAGATGGCGCTACTTAAGAGTAACAAAAAAAAAAAAAGAAAGAAATCCCAAAAAATAAAGCGAAAACTTTGTCGTCGTTGGAAGGGCTCAGCACAGTGGGGTGTTCTTTGGGTCTGGGACGCTGTCTGGGCTGCCACGTCGTTGTCTCGTAAAGTGCGCATTTTTATGGTTGACATTTCGGCTTGGGCGGTGGGTGAGGGACTGTGCAGCAAAAAACCCTTTTTTCGAATTTGAGTTACAGACAAGCGTATATGTTATATGTGGCAAGTTGGCAGGGCTTCCTGCTGCAAGTACCTAAACTGCCGATGTGTGTGTGTGATATGCCTAACACCATAAGCCAAACGCCATTTTGGCAGCCGAAGCCATATATCACACATAAGATACAGCCAGTACAGCCTGCCACATGCCGCATGCCCCAACCCACCACACGATGTTGTAAAGTATGTGACAAAGTACCAACTTATAATTGCCACGCATTGTTCATTATCGACGCATCAGCTGTTGTAGGGCGCATAATTTCGCATCCTGGTAGATGCCAGCTTCCGGCATAAATTAGGCACCTTATGTGCCAAAAAACAACAACAACAAAGTTATATAACATTGTAAATTATGTCAAAAACTAATGTAATCAGCGCACATAGCAGCTCCACCTACCGGCCGGCGCATACATTTATATTCATTTTATAGTAGTTGAGCGAGTTTTTAGTTTTTCGGGTACTTTATTTATTTTTTGAGTGTAACTTTTCAGTTGTGTGTATGTGTGTGTGTGAGTGTGGCAGGTAAAACATGCGGCACAAGTTCATAAAACATTAATTAGTCGGGTTGGGCAACCATGCAATAAAATTCTACAACTGTCGGCTAAAGTTTAAAAAACACTAACAAAAATTTGCAAATTGTTCTACGAGTGTATTTGGGGGGGTGTGTGTGGGTGTGCAAATGTACACAAAGTATTGTACATATATTAGGGTTGCAGTACTGGTTCTTTTGGGAACTTTTTGTAAAACAACAGTTTTTTGCAGGAAGCCTTAAAAGTCGATGAAATTATTGAAACTCTTTGTGAGTGCAAAAATTAATTTAATTAAAAAATATTTTTGTTTTAAGAATTTTTGTTTTATGTGCTCATTGGTACAAAATTCAAATGAAGCAACTGCACCGATTCTTTAGCGAACTTGTTTAATTTACCTGAAACCTTCAAAGTACATACTATAATAAATATGCTGCTCTGGATTTAAATAACTTTGTTTCCTAGAATTCATCGTAGTTAAATAAATATATAGGGGAAAAAATTGTAAGTTGAGAAACCCACACTTAGGAGTCTGTTCGCTTCAACAACATATTATAATTATCTAGGGCACATTTGCCATCGAAGATAGCTGGAATTTTTGGTATTTTCATAGCTGGTACATCAAAATCGGCAAGATTAGCCAACTTCGAAGCCGTCATAATTTACAAATAAAGGCCTAATAAATAAATAAAAAAAATTGTACATTTTTTCAAAATCCCTTTTTTGAAAAACTATTTCATTCAAAATATTTGTTTCATATGTACAACATTCAAATTAGTGTTTCAACAATAGTCATTGAGAGAAGGGGCACCCTTGAAATGGTTTATTTTTGAAATTTTTTTTAATATAACATTTTTTCGCAGGTTAAGGTTCATGTTTTTTATATTGATCAATATAGAAAACAATTATATTGGAATTTTTCATTAGTGAGTTTTTTATATATCGAAATTTCTTTGCCCGCAGGCTTAGAGCATTTTTATACATTTGGCAACACTAATTCTTTAACCATCTTTTTAAAAAGCCAAAGTTTTTTGCACGAGATAAGAAATTACTTATTTTTTTTGGAGCCAAATAACTTTATTTCATAAAAAATGGCGGACGTAAAGTCGGGCGCGGACGACTTTAGGATACCCTGTACCACTAGCTTGTAATAAAGTCCGATTTCTTCACAAAAAACCATAAAACAGAAGAATTTTTAAGCAAAAAATTTTTTTTTTGACCGATCGTTCCTATGGGAGCTATATGATATAGTCAACCGATTTCAATAAAATTTGACACAGTGCTTAAATACCTTAAAAAAGATATGAATGCCAAATTTATTTCAAATATCGTTACAAACAAACAAAACACATCGAATTTTGTATAAAAAACGTGTTTTTGGACCGATTGGTCCTATGGGAGCTATATGATCTAGTCAAACGATTTGGATTAAATTTAGTACAGTGCTTAGGAACTATAAAATACTCACTAATGTCAAATTTGGTCCCAATATCTTAACAAACAAACGAAACACAACAAATTTTGTTAAAAAATCGATTTTTTGGAAGATTGGACCTATGGGAGCTATATGATATAGTCAACCGATTTCGATCAAATTTGGTACAGTGATCTGGAACTATAAAAAACTTTCGAATACCAAATTTGGTTACGATATCTTCATAAACAAACGAATTATTTATCTAAAACGCTTTTTTTTGTCGAGGTCGTCTCAAACACCCCCATGGGAGCTATATAATTTATCCCCGATATCAAAAAAATAAAATAAACTTGCCTCCTATGGATTAATATGGGATCTAATGTGAAAGTTTGGTAACTCTAGCTCTTACCATCTCTGAGATCTAGGCGTTCACACGGACGGACAGACGGACATGGGTATATCGACTTCTCTATTCACCCTGATCATATTTTAGGTAACTTTGGGTGTCTCCGACGTCTCCTTCTAAATGTTACATACATTTTCGGCTTGCACAAACTTAATATACCCTTGGTACCATACGGTACAGGGTATAAAAAACGTTCCTTTTTTTCAATTTAATATTTTATTCATGCGCAGTATATTCGTATTGGGCTTACAGAACTGGTTCATTAGCGAACTTGTAAAGCCATAGTTTTTTGACACAATTTCTAAAATTACATGCATTACTGGAAACGAATTATTATTTCGAAAGTTATTTCTTTAGAAAAAGAAAGATTTTTTTTAAACGTTTTATTCACGTGGGAACTAATACTTCCGTGAAGTTTTTGTATAACCAATTTTTTTGCTTCTAGAAATTGATTCTTTTTTGTTTGAATTAAGTCGTTGTAAAAATAAAGTTCCCTTTTTTAATATTTTATTAATGGTTTTACCAATTTTAAGAAAGTTCCTTTTTGTTTACATTTTATAAATGTGTACATCATTTATATTGGGTTTGTAGTGCCGGTTCTTCAGCGAACTTATAAAGCCAAAATTCTAGAGTTCAAGGCATATAATTAGAGCCCCCATTGCTTGAAATTTATAATGGCATAAAACATTTTTTTTATATATTTATCGTAAATCAAAATTTGGAATACTTTACTTCAAGATTTAAAGTAAATAAAATAGGCTACCATCCTACAACTTTGAAAAGTTTTAATTAATTCAAAAGTTTTTTTAACGGCGTAGTGGTCCTCGTCAACAATAATTTTTCCCAGCCATTTGGTCGCTAGGTGGCGCAGGCAAATTGTTGCATATTTCAAAGTTTTTATTTATACAGCAGAATTTCAAATAAGTATTAGCAAAAGAATTGATGCACAATTAGAAATAGATTATAATATAATAATTTGCCAGATTGTCCATTTTGTCAGTCTTCTCTTTATTTATGACTGTTCGAAGGGAACAGGTACCTAATTGTATAGCCAAATCCGAAAGCTAGTGACTAAGATTAATACAGATTTTCTTGGCCAAATAGAAAGACATAAATTTTTATAATATAAAAAAATGTCCAAACATATTAACAACTCTTACCGAATTTTTTGGCAGCATGTGAGTTTATGATATTCTGCTAAAACATCACAACACAATTCTTTTTCGTGGTATCTGCAAAATCTCGAAATTGTTAAATATAACTGCTTTGGTTCTCCGGTAACTTGGAGCTCTACTCTTCAACATAATGATTAAACCGGCGAGAATCTAATAAATCAATACTTCATAAAAGCCCTTACCTAATACACAGCTGGTAATGCCAAATATGTAAACTTGGCTTTTTCCGGAATTAAATTGTAGCAATAAATTGGAATATTATTTTTCAGATGAAAAATCGTCTTTGGATGACTCAGATTATATGACACCTAAATATTTTCTAATAAATTTGCTTAGCTTAATTTCAAAAATTTAAAGAATAAATCCTAGATGTAAGTCCATCATAATTATGGATTTTTTGTAATTATGAATAAAATTGGAATTGAAAATGATTTATGATGATAATGTATCTGAAAATGATTTAAATCGCCGCATTAGGCATAGGTCAAAATAAAATCAGTTTTTTAAATTTCTAACATTTTCAAATTCCGAATTTTGTTTGGAATCTTTTTGAAAAAGAAAGTATGATATCAGGATCTATTCAGACTGGATTGGCGTATAAAAATTTGAAAATTGGGTTAAATGAAAAATATGTATTTTTTATTATTTGCATCATAGAATATAATTTAAAATCAAAAATACTAATTGAAAATTGAGTTTTAAAAAAATATATGTTTTTTGAATTATTTGCATTATAATATATTATTTAAAAAATTAAAAATAATAAAATCATAATTTTTTAACAATAATTCAAGATATTTGTAAACTGAAGAGTTAATTTATGGTACATCACCAGCTTTTTCAGAAAACACTGCAGTTCCATTATATAAAATTTATTATGAACTACTAATGTCAACTAAAATCTTTGACTCATAGAGTTTATTAATTTTGAATTATTTGTGACGTCACAAGTTATTGAAACCCACAGTAGGGGGTAAAACCTTTATAAAAATTGGCTTAAGTCTAATAGTTTCGTCGTATTGCTCAAAAACTAGATCATGCGTTAAAGTATTTTTCCCCGCCTTTTTTACGTCTGGTATTTTAAAATTTCGTGTTCTTTTCAAAGAGATTAAGCATCGTTAAAATAAACAATGTTAAACTTTACGCTTTAAAATATCTGCTCACCCCTGAACCCATTAAAAAATTGTAACACGTTGCCCAGCCCTAATAATCATAATTATATACCTTAGTTGTTCCCAAACATATACAGTGCGGAACTAAACGAAAAATTGCGTGCCACATTTGCTGATAATTGTTAACTAGGCAGGTGACTTACCGTTTTCACACCTGGCCAAACGGGGCAACCGGGCCAACAACAACAACAACACTACGGACATTATTTTATTGTAGTTTCTGTTGTTGTTGTTGCTGCCAAGTGTGAAAATTTAATAATTTTTCTGCATTTTGTTGATGTTCGCGTGGCGCGTTTGTTTTTTTGCTTGACGTACCGTGAAAACACAACACCTTGCCTTGCTTTCCACGCTTTGTCGAGCACAACTGGCCGGTCTGCTCTCTCGAGCCTCAAGACTTGCAACCAAAAGGTGCATTATGCTGTTGCACCAGCAACAACAAAGCGACGACTTGAGCGTCTGCGGACCGTCTCGTCGGCTGGCGCTTTTGCTTTTTTCTCACATTTTAAAAGAGCGGCCAAGCTGAAATTTTAATTAAACATTTTAGCACTGCAATTAAAGTGGAGCAAAATGCTCCGCCATATGTAAATTGCTGCTGCCGGTTGTTTTTTGTTTTTGTTTGTTTAACGAAATGGTGAATCCGTCAGAGGAAGCGGTTTTCAACAGTGGAATACTCTGCAGCCGTGGGAATTTAGGGCATATTTTGAGGTAGTGAAGGTGAGAGCTGGGATATGCCAGAAAAGATATGGCCGGGAAGGGAAAGTATTGTAAAATGTGTGAGAGGTTTGAAGAACGAGATGGGCGGGAATGTTAAGTATTGTAAAATGTGGAAGATTTTTAATGACCCTTGCGTCCAAAAATTATTTTGCAATGCTGGTTAGGTTAGGCTGCTCGGTACGGGCCGAGATCACTCTCTAATCTGACAGTCTGTTATGATTCCTAGTAACGATGCATGGAAGTATAAAACGGAGAGGGGAAATCCTGGCTGAAATGGTATAGAATCGCTTGTGGGCGCCATAATTGCTGCTTAGACTATCTCCTTGCAGAACCATTTTGAGATTCGATAAAAAGAGCCGTGATCACTCAGCGACTATTATGATAACTATCAACGATGACTGGAAGTTTGAAATGTTGAGGAGGAGTCTTAGTTGAAATAGGGTAGAATAGCTGCTGGGCGGCATAATTTCTGCTTAAACAAGCTCCTTGCTGAACCATTTTGAGGATAAAAAAGAGCCAGCATCGACTTCGCCACATTTGAACGACAGCCCAGATCTTCAAAATGTGGAAGATTTTTAATGACCCTTGCGTCCAAAAATTATTTTGCAATGCTGGTTAGGTTAGGCTGCTCGGTACGGGCCGAGATCACTCTCTAATCTGACAGTCTGTTATGATTCCTAGTAACGATGCATGGAAGTATAAAACGGAGAGGGGAAATCCTGGCTGAAATGGTATAGAATCGCTTGTGGGCGCCATAATTGCTGCTTAGACTATCTCCTTGCAGAACCATTTTGAGATTCGATAAAAAGAGCCGTGATCACTCAGCGACTATTATGATAACTATCAACGATGACTGGAAGTTTGAAATGTTGAGGAGGAGTCTTAGTTGAAATAGGGTAGAATAGCTGCTGGGCGGCATAATTTCTGCTTAAACAAGCTCCTTGCTGAACCATTTTGAGGATAAAAAAGAGCCAGCATCGACTTCGCCACATTTGAACGACAGCCCAGATCTTCAAAAAAGGTTTATCCCAAACACTGGGTGCGTTTCCTAAGAGTTTCTATCCCAAGCAAAGGGACGCTATTTGCCCAAAAAAAGTTCTATTAATTCAAAAAACTGCCGTATGGATTCGACTACATATATACTCTAGGTCTCTGTTCTCTTCGAAGAGTTATTAATAGAGATCCCCATGCCATCTATAAGTCAAGTTAGGGAAATTATTATTATTATTAATTTATTTATCCAAAGTAGTTTACCAAAGCTCAGTTGACCTGAGATACTAGAAAAAAAGCTTTTGAAAAGATAGAAGATTGAACATATATATATTAGCTAATCTGCGTCTCTACCCTGGTGGCTAAACTTTTTATCCCTCATTTTGAAGTGACCAGAAACTAGGATTTACAATAGGAAAAATGAAAAAAAGGAAGAGAAATTAAACATTATCTCCATCTCATCTATGCTGCTATGACTAATATCGTGATGGTAAAAATTGTGCTTCTCAGCCATGAGCCCTATGATTCAGTGCCCCGTTAAAGCATCCATTATTATCCTTGTCGTGTTCTGGTTGAATCGTATAACGCCAACAAAATTTTGGGCGGGGTCGGTACAGACGGGTTAATCTTGGATGGGCACAAACGGGTTAAATGAAAATAATCTTGGGTCTGGGCGGGTTAAAAAATAACTTCCGTACCGAGTGAATGAGTCTTGATTTTTTTTTCCAATAGCTAATTCAAGGAATATTACTTACTATATTTTTCTATTTAACTAGGTTAGATAGGTTAGTAGAGTAGTTGGGGGCTTGGTGTCCCAACTCACTTAGGCCAAGGACTTGGCTCATTGTGATACCGCTGGGTGGTTACACTACCCTTCCCCCGCTCCGGAGGTCCCCTATATGACTTTAAAGTTACGTCATCCGACGGCCTATTTAATTCACAAAAGAGTGAAAAGGAAATTATTTTGCAGGTATAAAATGATAAGGTTGGATTCTATGACATAAAGTTCTCCTACAGGAAAATAGGGACCCGAATCAAGTATCATCGGGAAAAATTACCTTATCAAGCAGCTATTCTTCGGAATCTATTCATTCATACAGTGTCGCAGTGCTCACAGGAGTGTCAAAAGGATAGCCTATGGACATTCTATGATATCGGCAAATGGACAGAAACGATGAAATGTGAAATGGATAGACTGAAAAACAAACAGACGAAGAGACTGACTGATGGAAAAACGGAGTGACGAACAGAATGACGCAAAACCAGAGCAACAGACAGACGGATGAACAGAGAGATGGACAGAGAAGTAAGCAACCTGGGAGACAAGCAGAGGGACAAATAGAGAGATTGACATCAAGTTGTCCAAACAAAAAGACGGACAGAAAAACAAACAAACTGAGAGATAGCAGAGGGGCGAATTGCGAGGAGGATATATCAAAACAGGCAGACGGACGAATATATGAAAAGAGCCGACCCTTATTTAAGATCATATTTGCTCAAAACAATTTTGTTTCATTTTAGAATTAACAGGATCTATTTCGCAAACTTAAGTATATCGATATATGTCATGACCAGACAAGACCCATCTCAAATAATTAGATTTGTTGCAGATATAGGGCTAGTTGAGGAGCTCTAGAGCTAAAAGGGTGCACATTAGATCCTATGGCTCGCAGTGCAGTATTCCCCACATTAATTATTATTATTATTATCTTTACTTTCAATCTTAGCCTTAATTAATACGGAACATAACAACAATGAGTCAAAATTTTACTTTTAAAACACTTTTTCCCAAAATTTTAGTCTACAAAAAACACTATCGAAAGAAGAATTTGACACTTCCGTGGCATAGATAGGGGAGAAGCGTTTCTAGGAGATCAACCCCTCAATTCATCATAACATTTTTGCTCTAATGAATTGCCTTCTGTACACAGTTTTTACTGACAGTTAATTTTAAAATCTACTATCCCCTTAGCCCCCCATATCTTAGTCTTAATTAATAACGAAAATTCCAACAATAACTACGAATTTTTCTTTAAGAGCACTTCTTCCCAAAATTTCGGTCTATAAAGAGCCCTCTTGAAATAAGAATTTGACGCTTCCGTGGCATAGAAAGGAAGAAGCGTATCGAGGAGCTTAACCCCTCAACCTATCATAAAATTTTCACTCTAATGATTTGCCTTCTGTGTACACAGTTTAGACTGGGAGTTAATTTTTAAAAGCTACTATACCCTTAGCTCCCCATAGCTACAGGGTATTAAAATTACATGCACAAAATTTATATTTCCCTTTGAGAAAATCGCGCACGTGAAAATGCGCTTGACTTTTGGCAGTCAGTCTGATGTTTGCCAGCGGAAAATAACAAAAGCAAAGTGAACACATGACGTATGCGCAATGTTTTGCTTAATTATGTTTGTCAAATAGGAGAGCAAATCTTTGCCTGTGCATATGTGTGTGTGTGCGTGTGCACCCACAGTGCATTTGTGTGTGTGTGTGTATGAATGATGCAGCTGTCGAATGGCGTCATGGCGCCATTTTGTGCACGTTTTGCAGCTTTGCTGTGTGTGCAAATTATCTCTACTTGCCAAAGCGTTGCATGAATATAGATGTTGCCAGTCAGCAGCGCATCACACACACAGTTACACATGCACACACACACACATAAATAAGCGCTCAGTTTACATGTGGAAATCGACAGGATACATTTTGTTCCATGCATGAAGCGCGCAGGCTACCGGCTTAGACTAGAGATGAGCGCTTGATGGCGGCAAATCTCAGACTCACGGTGTTAATAAATGGCTGATGAAATTTACGCAGTCAATATCTGAACAGGAAACTTAAAATAGATGGGTTTGAGTAAATCTTTGAACAGCTTAAACAGGATGATATCATTGCTATGTCGGTTTTTTTACAGACTAACTTATTTCAAGCCATTAGCAAATTTTCTCATGACGTAAAAGAAGTTTATTCATTTAACTGTTTTATTTTTAATAAAATGAGAAGAGGAAGGTGTTATAATAGGTCAGATAAGGTGGAAGGATACTCAGCTCACTGCGTATATTTTTGAAGGTACAGAGTACTAATACTTATTTTCCATAAATTACCCTGGGCAGCAATTGCTTTAGGGGACTTACGCATTTTTTTAATTTTTATAAAGAATCATTTTCTTTAATTAATTCCTTATAATGCAAAAAGTCTCTTGAACATTCATCTTTGATTTGTGTATTTTTTCAAGAAATGTAGAAAATTTTTTTAAGCACACATTTTCTTTCGACTTTAAATGAGATTAAAAAAAGCTCTGTTATTATAGAGAATCAGTTCAAAAAAACGAAAAATAACAAGGAACCACGCCAAGTTTCGAAATTGCTCGCCAGAGGGCGTATAAAAGAAAAAGAAGAATAATGCCAAGAAAACTTTTCGCTAGAGGGCGCAAGAAAAAAATATGAATAACGCACAGTGGTGCTAATAAAAAAAATTAGTTTATTGTTATAAAATAGATTTGTTAATATTAAATTTCATTTATTTTTAAGCACACAATTTAAAGAAAAATATACTTTTAAATTTTTTTTATAAGCACAATTAAGGAAGAATATTTTATTAAATTTTTTTAAAATGATTTCTTTGCTATATATTTTTTTTAATATTTTTTTAAAGAAAAATCAAAGAATTTAAAAACTTTCACCTCAAGGTGCAGCCAGAAAAAATAATTCGCAAAAAGTAATCAATATCATTACCTTAGAGAACCAACCGTAACGTCACCTTGTTTAAGGAATTTAATTTCACATTCCCTTTTCCATTTTCATGATAATTAAACGAACTTGGTACATTTGTTTTTACACTTTACAAATGGCCCTTGATACGCCCCTCAACTGCCATCCCTAACAACGTAACACATATATCAACAGCAGGTGCAGGACCCGTCATTCTGATAAGCATGTCCTTTTCTTGCTCAGTTTTATTTTGCAAATAGTAATTGCGTTTTCCCATTAATTAATAGAGCTGTAGCTATATTTGTAGTGACCATTAGGGTATAGAATTGAATTTCATTAAATTTGCAAAATAACTAAATGTTGACCAGCAATGGAAGCCCCCTGCTGATTCGTACATAGTCGACCCCCTGCTGATATGCTCTACTGTGGCATTTTGTTGGCTTTTCTGTAGCTGTGTGTGTAGCTCAGTCTTGGGTTGCCGACAACCGACAAAAAGGGTTCAAAATATTGTCAAACAAAAGGGGGAAAAATTTACCAAAAATATACTGAATAGAGAGACGTAATTCATACATGTGGGTAAAAAGAAAAAATAAATTGTTAAAAAAGTCGAGAGTGGAATGAGAGGTACTCTATCTCTTAAAAAAAATCAATTTTTAAAGCTTATGTCAAGAACTTACGGCCTAGCGACAGTGCATAGACTTTCATCCCAGAGGTTGAGGTTCGAATCGCACGTTAAGCATGGTCTTGCACTTTCCACATTACTTATTTCCCTTATATTTTGTGTATATTCCTATGTCCTTATCTTTATCACATAGGGCCTGTTCTTGACTCTTGTTGGGACGCTACGTCCCAATTACCTCTTTAACCTACCTACCTACCTTCGTCAAGAACTTTTCTCCAAAATGACTGGAGAGTTTTTGAACTAATTGCATTTTTAGGTAGTATGAAGAAGCAGATAATATTTCAATTCATCCATTCTGTCTCAGAAAAATTAAGGATCTATTATTAAAATTTGTATTCTTAGTTCTTGGGGTCTCTGGGATCTATGAGTTCATAAAGACGAGTGGTCAGCCCAATGCTAATCGTTTTGCTATAAAAAACTTATAGCCTGCCACATTCCCTTCTATATCTATTATATCACCCCATATACCCAACATATAAAGGGTATAAACAATTTCACTTTGGCTGGAAATGAAAAGTTTTGTATTTCGTGCAACCAAAAATTGTAGGGGCGAGTGGGTTTACATCAGTAAATTAAAATTGGCTCGTTATGAGCGCCGCCCCTCACCCCTCCCCTCCTGTGTAAAGGGTGTGCCCCCATTCGAGTATCTTTGCCAAAGTCCTAGAGCTTTAATTAAGTCAAAGAAAAGGCATTAAAACTGTCAAAAATGTGAACAAAATGTCAGCAAGCAAAAAGTATTGCCTACTTTTAAGCGCATCTAAGCTTTAACTTAATTTATTGCGCATACGCTGTGTGTGCAGCCTTTGGTCTAAACATTTGGCTAACTTGTTTTTTTTATGCTTTCTATTTGATTTTAGAATAACCACCACAACGCCCAGGAGAGGCTGAAGCTGTAGGCGTGGCTTTTATAAGCAAGTGACAAGAGCACCGCACCAATGTTAATTGAATAGAGACATTAATTGCTTGTGGTTTGTTGGCTTTCAAACCACACGCACATCCGCACATCATTACACACACAGACACCGCTACAACAACGACAACAAATTTCTGTGTGTCTGTATGCCACATGTGTGTGGCATTACCAACTAGTAGCTGCCACAGAGCTACCAACATGCTGAATTTGATGTCTGAGACGCAAACCAAGCTGACAAGAAGCAGCTGCAGTTTAGACCCAAAGCGGCCATGTTTGCTGCGGCTGACAGCATGGCTGTCTCTGGTGCTGCTGCTACTGCTGCAGCTGATTACGCCCGCCCACAGCTATCTCATCATAGTGCATGAGGATACGCCGCCCGGCAGCATCATCTTTAATGCCTCCGTCTATAAATTGGGCTCCGAGCGGCAGTACAAAATTAATGCACACAAGTCGGCCAACTTTGTGCATCATCTAGTCTCGGTCAGCCATAAGGATGGCCAAATACAGTTAAAGAAATCGCTTAAATGTGATGGCATTTATTATCCCAATCTGTTTACGTTCTATGTGGACTCCACCTCTAATCGTCTGCGTAGCATAGACTATTATAGTCTGCCCGTGCGCATTTTTATATCGGGTCATAACTGCAATGAGGATAGACGCATAGAGCAGGAGCTGCAGCATTTCCATCATTATGAGGAGGAGGATAATACAGGCTACTCAAAACGACGGCGACGCAGCTATGGCACAGATGCCTACGCCAGTCAGCACATGCTGCTGCTGGAAGGCAATCAGCTGGAGGAGTCACGTCCGCTCAGCGGAGATCAGTATAATCATAATCACAGCCGCACGGACTTTCGTGCCGGCGACTTAATATTTGGCGATAGTTTCGACAATGAGATGCGTCATCGCATTTTAAGCCGCAAGCGACGTGCTGTGTCCACAGATCCGCTGCAGCTGGAGCCAGCGCTGCATCGGCGTGTTTCCGATGCTAAACAGTGGATTTCCGAAACATATGCCTCCTATGCCATACATACCACGGACAAATGGAATCAGATTTGTTTGCGCAAATCGCAGTTTATAAATAATCTCAACGCCTTTCTGCCCAAGACCGTATGTCAGTATTGTAAGGTCAACTTTTTGGATGTGAATGATGAGCGCTTTGCCATTGAGCATCAGAATCGTGATCTGGTGGCCAGTCGTGATGTTTGCATACATGAGTCCATGTGGAAGGTTAGCATTACGTTTAACATACGCTGCAGTCGTAATGATATAGTTGATTCGGATCATCGCCTGAAGATTGTCTATCATCATCAAGAGTTTAATGATACGGATATAGCCAAACGTGTGCGTCGCGAGCTGCGCAATCAATCGCCGTACTTCGAACAGGCGCTCTATGTGGCCTCTGTGCTGGAGGAGCAGCCATCTGGTGCAGCGGTGACAACAGTACGCGCACGTGATCCGGAGGATTCCCCCGTGGTATACTCCATGGTCTCGTTGTTGGACTCACGTTCGCAATCGCTGTTTAAGGTGGACTCACGCACGGGAGTAGTTACCACCTCAGCTAGCTTAGATCGTGAGCTGATGGATGTGCACTACTTTCGGGTGGTGGCCACCGATGATAGTTTTCCACCGCGTTCAGGCACCACCACATTACAGGTAAATGTTTTGGACTGCAATGATCATAGTCCCACGTTTGAGGCAGAGCAGTTTGAGGCAAGCATACGTGAAGGTGCCACGGTGGGTTCTACAGTCATAACGCTACGTGCTACGGATCAGGATATCGGCAAGAATGCAGAGATTGAGTATGGTATAGAAGCTGTTACAGGTAAGTGCCAACAATTATTCCCTCTCCAACACTTTTGAATTATAATTTCCTGCCGCTTAGATGGCCTAGGTACACAACAGGATCAGGAGCTGCCCATTTTTCGCATAGACTCACGTTCCGGCGTTATATCCACGCGCAGCAGCTTGGATCGTGAAACCTCTGATAGCTATCATCTTGTGGTTACCGCCTCCGACATGGCATCAGCCCAAAGTGAACGTAAAACCGCCACGGCCAGTGTTTTGGTAAAAATCCTGGATGACAATGATAACTATCCGCAGTTCAGCGAACGCACCTATACAGTCCAGGTACCAGAAGATCAGTGGGGCGATGATAACACCGTGGCACACATACGTGCCACAGATGCTGATCAGGGCAATAATGCAGCCATACGTTATGCCATTATTGGTGGCAATACGCAGTCGCAATTTTCCATAGATTCTATGAGCGGTGATGTGAGTTTGGTTAAGCCGCTAGATTATGAGAGCGTGCGTAGCTATAGGCTGGTCATACGTGCACAGGATGGTGGTAGTCCTTCAAGGAGTAACACAACGCAGCTGTTGGTCAATGTTATCGATGCCAACGACAATGCACCACGTTTCTATACATCACAGTTTCAGGAGTCCGTGCTGGAGAATGTGCCTGTGGGCTACAACATAATACGCGTGCAGGCTTATGATTCGGATGAGGGCGCCAATTCCGAGATTAGCTATAGCATTTCCGAGCGTGATGACAATTTTCCATTAGCTGTAGATGCGCGCACAGGTTGGGTGCAAACTATTAAGCCTTTAGATCGCGAGGAGCAGAACCGTTTTGCATTTCAAGTGGTGGCCAAAGATGGAGGCGCTCCGCCAAAGTCAGCTAGCTCTTCAGTGGTGATAACCGTACAAGATGTCAATGACAATGATCCCACCTTTAATCCAAAGTACTATGAAGCTAATGTTGGAGAAGATCAGCCACCAGGCACACCTGTTACAACGGTCACAGCGACCGATCCAGATGAAGACTCCCGACTGCATTACGAGATAACCACCGGCAATACGCGTGGACGTTTTGCTATAACCTCACAAAATGGACGTGGTTTGATTACCATAGCGCAGTCCTTGGACTATAAGCAGGAGAAACGCTTTCTATTGACGGTTACTGCCACGGATTCTGGCGGACGCACGGATACGGCCACAGTGCACATAAACATAACTGATGCCAACAATTTTGCGCCCATTTTTGAAAATGCTCCATATAGCGCTTCCGTTTTCGAAGATGCACCTGTAGGCACCACAGTCTTGGTGGTCTCCGCCACAGACAGCGATGTGGGCATCAATGCACAGATTACTTATTCATTGAATGAGGAAAGCATCAATGGGCTGGGCAGCGCAGATCCGTTCTCAATAAATGCGCAGACTGGAGCCATTGTTACCAGCGCAGCCTTGGATCGTGAGACCACCAGCGGCTACTTGCTGACTGTAACTGCCAAAGATGGTGGCAATCCCTCTTTAAGTGACACCACCGATGTGGAAATTAGCGTTACGGATGTCAATGACAATGCGCCTGTCTTCAAGAGCCCACTTTATCAGTCATCCATATTGGAAGATGCTCTAGTGGGTACCTCAGTTATACAAGTTTCTGCCAGCGATCCGGATATTGGTCTGAATGGACGCATTAAGTATTTGCTTAGCGATCGTGATGTGGAGGATGGCTCCTTTGTCATTGATCCCACTTCAGGCACAATACGCACCAACAAAGGACTGGATCGTGAGAGTGTGGCAATTTATCATTTAACCGCCGTCGCTGTGGACAAAGGCTCGCCACCGTTGTCCAGCTCGGTTGAGGTACAAATACGCTTGGAGGATGTCAACGATTCACCGCCCACATTTAGCTCTGACAAGATTACGCTTTACGTGCCGGAAAATTCACCAGTAGGCTCTGTTGTGGGTGAAATTCATGCACACGATCCGGATGAGGGTGTCAATGCAGTGGTGCACTATTCTATTATAGGCGGAGATGACTCTAACTCCTTCTCGCTGGTCACGCGTCCTGGCTCAGAGCGAGCACAGCTGCTTACCATGACCGAGCTGGACTACGAGTCGCCGCGCAAACGTTTTGAGTTGGTAGTCAGAGCAGCCAGTCCACCATTGCGCAATGATGCACATATTGAGATTTTGGTCACGGATGTCAATGACAATGCACCTGTGCTGCGGGACTTTCAAGTAATCTTCAACAACTTTCGAGATCACTTTCCCAGCGGCGAAATTGGACGAATACCGGCCTTTGATGCGGATGTCAGCGATAAGCTCAATTATCGCATACTATCCGGAAATAATGCGAATCTGTTGCGCTTGAACAGCAGCTCAGGAGGTCTGATACTGAGTCCACAGCTTAATACAAATGTGCCCAAGTTTGCTACCATGGAAGTATCAGTTACAGACGGCATCAATGAGGCCAAGGCTATAATGCAGCTTTCCGTGCGCCTGATTACCGAGGATATGCTCTTTAACTCGGTAACTGTGCGGCTCAATGAGATGACTGAGGAAGCTTTTCTCTCACCGCTGTTAAACTTTTTCCTTGATGGCTTGGCTGCCATTATACCTTGTCCTAAGGAGCACATTTTCGTATTCTCCATACAAGATGACACCGATGTGACCTCACGCATACTCAACGTAAGCTTCTCGGCCAAGCGACCCGATGTTTCGCACGAGGAGTTCTATACGCCGCAATATCTGCAGGAACGTGTCTATCTCAATAGGGCTATACTAGCACGTTTGGCCACTGTAGAAGTGCTGCCTTTTGACGATAATCTCTGCGTGCGTGAGCCTTGTCTAAATTTTGAGGAGTGCTTAACAGTGCTTAAGTTTGGTAATGCCTCCGAGTTTATACACAGCGATACAGTGCTTTTCCGACCCATCTATCCTGTTAATACATTTGCCTGCTCATGTCCGGAAGGCTTTACTGGCAGCAAGGAGCATTATTTGTGCGATACCGAGGTTGACCTTTGTTATTCGGATCCCTGCCAGAATGGTGGCACTTGTGTGCGCCGTGAGGGTGGCTATACCTGTGTCTGCTCCGATTCGCATACGGGACTCAATTGTGAAACGAATATTAGCAAGATGCGACCTTGTATGTCTGAAACCTGTGAGGGTGGTCTCTCCTGCATGAACAATTTTCTTAGCTCCCAACCACCACCTTATACCTCAACTTGTGAGCTGCGTGTGCGCTCCTTTTCCAAGAACTCCTTTTTGACATTCGAGAGCCTCAAACAGCGTCATCGTTTCAATTTAAAACTAAGATTCGCCACAGTGCATGAGAATGGCCTTTTGCTGTATAATGGACGCTACAACGAGCTACACGACTTTATTGCATTGGAAATATTGGCAGGACATATCAGTTTCTCCTATTCGCTGGGCGATAGCATTGAGAGCGTTTCGGTGGTGCAAAATGTTAAAGTATCGGATGGCAAATGGCATGAGGTCGAGGTTGTGTACCTCAATCGCACTGTCACATTGGTGCTGGATAAATGCGATACGGCTATTGCCTTGGCAGGTCAACTGGGTGAACGCTGGAGTTGTGCAAATCAAACTACTTTGCAATTGGACAAGCGCTGCGCCTTGCTGACCGAAACTTGCCATCGTTTTCTGGATCTAACTGGTCCACTGCAAATAGGTGGACTGCCGCGCATACCCGCACATTTTCCGGTAACCAATCGTGACTTTGTGGGCTGCATTTCGGATCTGCACATCGATGAGCGTTATGTGGATCTCAACTCCTATGTAGCAGATAATGGCACTATTTCAGGCTGTCCACAAAAGGCGCCGCTTTGCAACTCGGAACCTTGTTTCAATGGCGGCATTTGTCATGAGGGCTGGAACACTTATACCTGTGAGTGTCCAGAGGGCTATGCTGGCAACAATTGTCAGGATAATATACCAGCACCTTGGCGTTTCTCCGGCGATGGCAGCCTTAGCTTTAATCCACTGCTACGTCCCATACAACTGCCCTGGCTGACTTCATTTTCACTGCGCACGCTGCAGCGGGATGCTTTCATTATGCAGATACAAATTGGTCAGAACAGCTCGTCAGTAATAAGCCTAAAGCAAGGCATGCTCTACTATATTTACGATGGCGAGCCCATGTATTTAGCTGGTTCCGCGCTCTCCGACGGCGAATGGCATCGTGTGGAAATCAAATGGCTGGGTACCGAGCTGCAATTTTCTGTGGACTATGGTCAACGCACAGGCGCAGTGCCCATGTCACAGAAGCTGCAGGGACTGTATGTGGGCAAAATTGTAATTGGAAGCGTTGATGGCACCATTGGCACAGTGCAGGATGCAGTGCCTTTTGAAGGTTGCATACAGGATGTGCGCATTGGCGCCGCTCAATCGGTGCTGTCGCGGCCAACCATACGTGAAAATGTCGAGGATGGTTGTGTCTCTCAAGCGGAATGTCCATCAGTCTGTCCGGCACACTCTAGCTGTGCCACCAAATGGGATCAAGCCAATTGCGAATGTCTCCCTGGTTATGTAGGTCCGGACTGTTTGCCCATTTGCACGGTTAAGCCTTGCACTGCGGGCATCTGTCGTGCCAATGTCAGCGAACCACGTGGTTATAGATGCGAGTGCAACAGCACCTATCAACATGGCGACTACTGTGAGCGCACCGTGCAGCAGCCTTGTCCCGGCGGCTGGTGGGGTGAAAAGGTGTGTGGTCCCTGCAAGTGCAACATCAAGCAGGGCTACCATCCGGACTGCAACAAAACTACGGGCCAATGTTACTGCAAGACCAACCATTATCAGCCGCCCAATGAGACTGCCTGCATACCCTGTGACTGTTATTCCATAGGATCCTTTAACAGCGCCTGCAATCGCCTGACGGGACAATGTGAGTGCCGTGAAGGCGTTATCGGACGACGTTGTGATAGCTGCTCTAATCCATATGCGGAAGTTACGCTCAATGGTTGTGAGGTGGTCTATGATGCCTGCCCGCGTTCGTTTGCAGCGGGCATTTGGTGGCCACGCACGCCCATAGGTAGCACCACTGTGGAGAACTGTCCCATGCCGGCACGCGGCAAGGGTCAGCGCAGCTGTGATAGCACCACAGGCAGCTGGAGTTCACCGGATATGTTTAACTGCACCTCAGATCCGTTCGTGGAGCTGCGCCGGCAGCTGTCACAAATGGAAAAGCTGGAATTGGAGCTGAACTCGTTTGTGGCTATCAAAATGGCGGAGAATCTGCAGCATGCCTGTGAGGCAGTTGATCGCAATAGTGTGACCAAGAAACCCAGTTTGAAGCAGAACAGACGTTATAAAATGGAGTCCTCCTTTTTGCTCAACGAAGGTGGCAGCGTTTGGTCACATGATGGCGATATGGACTATCTTACGGATGAATTGAAATTTACGCACGATCGATTGTATGGCGCTGATCTGTTGGTCACGGAGGGCATACTCCAGGAGCTGCTTAACTATGAACTAATGCAAAATGGTCTTAATCTGTCGCACAGTCAGGACAAGTATTTCATCAAGAATCTGGTGGATGCAGCTAGCGTTATTTTGGATCGCAAGTATGACAGCGAATGGAAGCGCGCTTCGGAGCTAATACAGCGTGGACCTGATGATTTAGTGGATGCATTCAACAAGTATATGGTGGTCTTAGCGCGTTCCCAGCACGATACCTATACTAATCCCTTTGAAATTGCGCAGCATAATATGGTTATGGGCCTGGACATAGTAACCACCGAATCACTCTTTGGCTATGAGCCGGAGCAGCTAAGCGAGTACCACAAAACCAAGTATCTCAAGCCCAATTCTTTTACCACCGAGAGCGTTATACTGCCCGATACCAGCAGCTTTTTGCAGCACTCCTCCAAGCAGAAGCCTGTCATAAGCTTTCCCAAGTACAACAACTATGTGCAGGACAAGCACAAGTTTGATAAGCACACAAAGGTGCTGGTGCCATTAGAAATGCTGGGCATAGTGCCGCCGGATAGCAACGAGGTGACACTGGGCAAGGGCACTGACTACCGCGCCATTGTAGCCTATGCGCAGTACAAGGATGTGGGTCAGCTGCTGCCGGATTTGTATGATGAGACCATAACACGTCGCTGGGGTGTTGATATTGAAGTGGCTACGCCTATACTCTCACTACAAATACTAGTGCCCTCTGCGGAGAGTGAGGAAAAGCGCTTGGAAATACCCTCACGCAAGATATCCTCTAGCTCTTCCCAAAAGACCATTTCCAGCAGCACTGGAAGCACGGAACAGGAGTTTGTAGAAGTTTTCGATGTGCCTAAAACAGCCTCGGGCAGCAGTGAGCATATGATTGAGGACATACGCATTACGGCACATGAAATACCTGCACCAGCTTCTAGAGAGGAAATGGAGGCACACAGTGTGGAGGCCGTAGAAGCAGAGGATGTCTCACAGCCACACATACGCGTCAACTTTGAGGATATAGAGTTTCATGGCAATTCTGGTGAGGAAGTTGTGGACTCCTCACATGAGCAGCTTAATCCCAACTATGAAGGCGGCAGCAATGAACAATCAAAGGGCGAAAATGATGCAGTGTATCGCGATCGTCGTTTGGTCAAGCGTCAAGTTGAGGTAATTTATCCCTCGGAGCAGCTGCAAACACAACAGCAGCAACATCTCGTCTATCGCTCGCTGGGCTCACCACATCTGTCGCAGCCCATCAAGCTGCAAATGTGGCTGGACATAGACGCAGCACGCTTTGGTCCACGCTCCAATCCACAGTGCGTGCGCTGGAACTCTTTTACCAATCAATGGACACGCCTGGGCTGCCAAACGGAAATACCCGACTTTGAGCTGGACTTTGCCCAACCACTGCAGCCCATTATAGTGAACTGCACTTGCACGCATATCTCTAATTATGCCGTGATTGTGGACATCATTGACCCCGAGGATATACCCGAGCCATCGCTACTAGTACAAATTACCTCCTATTCAGCCTTTATGGTATCACTGCCATTGCTGCTGGGCGTGCTGATAGCCTTGGCGCTGCTGCGCGGTCAGCAGACCAATTCAAACACCATACACCAGAACATTGTGCTCTGCGTTTTCTTTGCCGAACTGCTTTTCTTCATTGGCATGCAGTCGCGCCGGAACTTGCTCGAGAATGAGTTTCCCTGCAAGCTGATTGCCATTTGCCTGCATTACTTCTGGCTGGCTGCGTTCGCCTGGACGACTGTCGATTGCGTGCATCTATATCGCATGCTAACCGAGATGCGCGATATTAATCATGGTCCGATGGGCTTCTACTTTGCCATGGGCTATGGTGCTCCAGCTGTGGTAGTCGGCTTGTCTGTTGGAGTGCGTGCACACGAGTATGGCAACAGTTTATTGTGAGTAGCAACTGCTTGAATGCTCTGGACATGATTTTTAATGGCATGTTTCTTTCCTTATAGCTGCTGGTTATCTGTGTACGAACCTGTAGTCTGGTGGCTGGTTGGACCCATAGCAGGCATGTCCGTTGTCAACTTGTTGATACTGTTTGTCTCGGTGAAAGCGGCCTTTACGCTCAAGGATCATGTGCTGGGCTTTGGCAACTTACGCACACTACTCTGGCTGTCCGTGGTCTCGCTGCCGCTGATGGGTGTCATGTGGGTCTTAGCTGTGCTGGCTGCCTCGGAGAACTCACAGCTGCTGAGTCTGCTGCTGTCCGGTGTGGTCGTATTACATTCACTCTTCTGTCTCATTGGTTACTGTATCATTAACAAACGTGTGCGTGAGAATCTTCAACGCACTTGCCTGAGATGTCTGGGTCGCAAAGTGCCATTGCTGGATTCCTCTATGGTGGTCAGCAATAGCTCGCATAATGTCAACGGCGCAGCCAGACCCAATAATTTCTTGGCTAGCAACTTTGATACGGCCAGACGTAATATAGGCATTAGCGCCTCCAGCACGACCTCACGCAGCACGGCCAAAACCAGCTCCAGCCCGTATAGGTAAGTAAAAGTATACTAAAAATGACTATTGTCTCTAAACATCTCTCCTAACAGCGATGGCCAACTCAGACAGACTTCCACGTCCACCTCTAACTACAACTCAGCGAGCGACGGTCCCAGCTTTTTACGCGGCTTTGACTCCTCCACCACGGGACGCAGTCGTGAGGAAAAAACACGCAGACATCGCAAAGACTCGGATTCAGGCTCAGAAACCGATGGACGTTCATTGGAGCTAGCTTCCAGTCATTCCAGCGATGATGATGAGTCACGCACAGCGCGCTCCTCGGGCACACATCGCAGCACTGCAGCCAGCGTCACGCCCGCTTATTTACCCAACATAACCGAACATGTGCAGGCCACCACACCACCGGAGTTAAATGTAGTGCAAAGTCCGCAGCTATTTCCCAGCGTCAATAAGCCGGTCTATGCGCCGCGTTGGTCCAGTCAGCTGCCGGATGCATATCTACAAGCGCCCGCTAATATAGGACGCTGGTCGCAGGATACAGGCTCGGACAATGAGCATGTGCATGGCCAAAAAATGACCATATCACCAAATCCGTTGCCCAATCCGGATCTCACAGATACCAGCTATATGCAGCAGCATCATAGCAAAATAAACATGACGCCTTCCATATTGGAGAACATACGTGATGCGCGCGATGCGGAGCAGGGCTATGAGGAGAGCTTGTATGGGCGACGCAATGACTATCCGGATAAGTATGGCTCGTATAAGCCACCCAGTCATTATGGCAGTGAAAAGGATTATCCAGGCGGCAGCGGCGCTGGCGGCTCACAAATTGTCGGTCACATGCGCAGTTTTCATCCGGATGTGGCTTATCTAAGCGATAATATTTATGATAAACAGCGCACGCTGGGCAGCGGCTATTTGGGCGCCAAGTCGGAGTCGCCATATTTGTCCAAGGATCGCATAACACCGGATATATATGGCTCACGTGATGGGCATTATAGTCTAAAGCGCCAGCCTGCTTATGCTACGGACTCAGTGCACTCCGTGCACTCGCTGTTGAAGAATGATTATCAGCAGCAGCAGCAACAGGCGCTGCAGGCGCACACACAGCGTGACTATCACTCGGATCGTTTGTCCGAGGGTTCGGACAAGAACGGCTATCATTTTCCCTATACCGCGGAGGAAGATCATTTGCATGCCGCGCGAAAACTGAGTCTGACGCAGCCGCCCTCGCTGCATGGCTCGCAACAGCTGCACAATGGACACATGTTGCCGACGGCGCAGCAGGCACATCTGGCCGGCGGCGTTGGTTTTGTCAATGATATGAATAATCCGGGTCTGCTGGCGCGGCACACGCTAAACGCCGGCGGCTCTAGGCATAGCTCACGCGCTTCCTCGCCGCCCTCCAGCATGGTGGCACCCATGCAGCCGTTGGGTCCTTTGGCCAGCATAACGGATACTGAGTGAGTAGTCGGTTTAATTTCTTTAAGGTTACGGTTTTTCGTTTTACTTGTCGGTGTTTGTATAGCTTGGTTTCAATGTGTTGGTTTGGCTGCCATCCTTGGCCCCATATAAACTAAGCCGATAAAATTGCTTTTATACATATTTACTTATTTACTCGGAGGAGTACGAGTTCCTTGTTACTGTGACTTCTGTACAATTTCGGATTTAATTTTTTCGTTTTCATTTCCAGTTTTCTTAGTGTAGTTCTGCTATTGTTTCAGTTTTGCTTTTGTACGTAGGTTGTGTGTGATTTTTTTGTTACCCAAACCTTTTACATTTGGCCATTTGCTTTGATCCCAAAAAATAATCTGATATTTTTGTTTCTATTTCTCTTTTTTCGGCATTCAACATAACTCCCCCAAAAACACACAAAAAAAAAACCGAACCAAAATGTTTTACAAATTTCTTTCATCATTACAACAACTCAAAATTTAATGAAAACGGAAATTCAACTACACACACACAAACAACTGCATGTGCACATTGCGTATACGTAACGAAAAAAATCTTGTACTCAAAAAAAATGAAAAATAAATATATCTGCAGGTCCTGGGAACGTTTGAAGCAAATCTAATTTGACATTCTTTCACTCTCTCTCTCTCTTCTGCTTACTCTTAAATGCAAAATAAACACTCACACACACACATAAACAAATGCTTTGCTTACTCATACACACACATACACATAAACACATTTACTCATACTCATACCAAACGGAAATCAACGCAAATGCAAACAAAACAATGATGGCCGCCGTCTGCGACTTAACCTAACCCCAAAACTTCATCATCAACTACAACAACAACTACAAAAAATAACAAATAATTTAAAAATAACAAATATAAAAAAATACTTGCTACAACAACAACAGCTCAGAGGTAAACCACAAGAAAATTTCATTTTTTCAACTACATCAATTTCATGCTCATTTCTCTTTTATTTTTTTATTTAACTTAGCTTAAGTGTATATAATAAAAAAAATTCAGAAATTTTTATTTTCATTTATGCAACATTTTGCTGCAGCCATGTAAATATTTAATGTACATATTATTTACGCACTATCATTGTACATTTTTTCTTATTTGATTTTTATTAATATTAAGTATCATTTTCATTGCACAATAATAATTTTAATTAATTTCTTGTATAAATAACAAACAAATCAATTTGCTAACATTTTTTTTTAATTTAATATTTATACTTGCATTCCATTTCATACATTCTTCAAACATAGCACGCATTTTTCTACAAACAATTTCATTTTATTTAATTTGATAAAATGCATAAATCATTAAAAATTCACTAACTAGCTAACAAGCCAGTGCAACAATAACTAAAACAATAACAACAAACATAACAACAATCAACAGTTGCGGATTCAGCTACAAAATTTGTAGCATACATTTGTGCGCCTCTAGCTGAATCCGCTCCTGACAGCTACATACATATATAACATATATAGCTATATAAAGCATAACAAAACTCATTACAAACACACACAATTACACATTTCCACAGTTTGACATAATTTGGCTGCAGCGCAGGCAGAGGCAACATTATCCTTGGTCGCTAACAATATGGTACCAAAATATGTACATACCAACAAACAACAACAAATAAACAAAAAACCAAAAAAAAAAAACAACCAACATCAACAACAACAAAAAGCTGTCATTTAGTTTAACAGTTATTTTTGGTTGTTAGACCCGCACATTTCCCAAAACAAAAAACCAACTAGAAAACAAATAGAAAACACTCCACTCACTTAGGCGGATTAAATGTTGCATTTACTAAAGCCACAACTATGCGTATACTTGATGACGTAGTGAAGTCCTTGCGAAATGTTTTACATAAAGCTAGTTTGTATCTAGTAAATTATGATTTAACTTAGTTCATTTTTATCCCAAGTATATTTTATATGCCTAAATTGATAGTAAACTCGACTTTACTTATCTATCTGCTTTATCCCAATCCTAAGCTTGAATATACTATATATACATACATATAACCAATATTTAACTGTGAATATAAGCGATATGCTTTATTTGCTATAGTTACTTCTAGATAAAGTCTCTAAAATCTTAATTAGACAATAATTATTTAAAAAATTAAAACTATGGCGAAATTAAGTTATTTTATTCCTGGATCTCCTTTTTGAAAAGAAAAGAAACAATACATAATCTCTTCTAAAAACATATAAACACAAAAATCTATGAGAACTGAAGTTAGAAGAGCTCTTGACATAACTTTTACTCTGGCTGAAAATCGTATCCTCTCGAAGTTCTTTTACTCTTCATGAACCATTAATTTTATGAGCACATATAAGGATGACGTCAGAGAACAAAAACTCTTGGCCTTTTGTCAGAAATATCCTTTAAACGAGATACTTATAATCGAGTTTATCAAAAGACCCAAAGGTTGGACATTGGATTTATATATTTCTTCTTCTTCATAGATTATATTTCTTCTAGTTGGGCATAGGGAATATATATGCCGACCCAAAACTATTGCTCTATACTAGGGCTTGAAAAGAATCGTGTGTGATGTTTTGAAGTTATGTATATTCTTCTTCTGCAATCCTTGACTTCCAGTGGCGCAGGGCCTCGAGGTGAAGTATTTAATTCAATTGAAGAAAAAATATAAATTTTCGAAATGAGATTAATTCATCATTGCAAATTATCAGAATCTGTCATTATTAAAAAAAAAAATAAACCCTACGTGGTATTTTAAAAGTTTTCTCAGATTCCTCATGTGCTTGATAGTCTCACTTTCAGCGCTCCCAAAAACGAATAGAAGAATCTTTGACAACTAACTCCATATAATAATAATATTTGTTGGGAATCTATTATACTTCGGATGGGTCTTGTTTGGTTGAAGTGATGGCTCAGTCTGCTTCTGCACAGTTTTGTAGATGGGTTTGGTCGGATGAAGTCATGTACCGATACTCTATGCCCGCCGAAGAAGGATGTCCTTCTTCTGGCAAGGGCGTCAATTTCACAAGGCCTGCATATGTATGTTCGAGTACCAATAGTACTCAGATATTTCCTAAGGGAATTATATGTCAGTTGGGATATTTTCTTGAACCTATTTAAGTTATAGGAGCCAAGGAGTTGCTTGACTTGCTGTCAACCAGACTTACCTATCCAGTGCATTTCTCGTCTGGACCTTTCCTCTTCTCTTAGCAGCTGTCTAGTTGTGTGTCTACCAAAGCCGAAATATGGTTCAGGCTCTAATAGCAGCTCCATTCCTTGCTATTCCATCAGCTGCTTTGTTTCCGGGAATAATCTTGTCTTCCGGGATCCATCTAAAAGAGACTCTGTTCGGTTTCGTTAACCAACTTTGCATTAATCTTTAAGCCAGTCACCGCATTAATCATGGCTTGACTGCTTAACAGTATGGCAATGTGTCAGGCTCTAACTAACTCCATAAAAGGAGATTCCTTCATCAAGTATAATATGAGGCAAGTATAATTCTTTTAAGACATGTCAAGAATCCAACCTATGCTGATACATGCTGCTATATATCCGTAAAGTCTCTTTCCCTACTTCTTTGAAAGGCCAAACATATTCAACCTGTAGATCGTCTGATTGAGTCTCAACTACTTTCAGAAAGCTATGAGGCTGTGGAAAAAAGTTTAAGATGATTTCATCGCATAGATGCCATCTTCTAAAGAATACAGCTTCTTAGATTTAACAAGAAATAAATTTTTTACTGACATAATAGAAACACAACTATTTACAATGGGAGGTGAGGCTGTGGACGAAAGATTAAGGGGGACAACATATAGATTTGATTTTCAATGATAATATAAAGTACTGATTGATTTCAGTCATTAACTGAGCCGCCTTCTCAACCTTACATAACCTTAACAATCTCTCCTCTCTCGGGGTGATCCCAGATACCCTAAAGTTCATTGTGTTGCCTAATTGTGAGAGAAGGAGGATAGGAAATTGGAGAAGAGGAGTGGAAGGGGTGGAGGAGAATACAAACTGTAGGGAATCCGGTATCACCTAAATCTGTCTTATTGCAAAACCATTTTGAGGATTGAACAAACGCAGTCAGATCAGCTATGGGAACATATGCCAGACTACACAGATCTTCAAAGAATGGCCTACCCAGAACCTGAGCTCGTCTTTTTCGCAAGATTAGCTGTCAGTATTGAGCCGTTCCTGGCGCACTGAGGGAGATATAAGTCATTTAAGATTTGCCAAGACTTCAATTCTATGCTGATACATGACTGTGGGAGCTATACAATCTGTAGTACTTCGGTAGTTGTGTCTCAATTACTTCCAGAGGCTCCGGAAGCCAGTTTAAGATGATTAAAGTACCTGCTTTATATAGATGCTTTTTTCAAGAGTTAGATGTGGGAGGAGAAAACTTGTCAAAAATGAAATTTAGACGCTCAACACTTCTCTTTGGATATTCATTAAGACGATAACAATTTTGCAGGAAAGATGATATGGTTTTTTTTGTTGGTTCTACTTCTACTACCTCTATTAAGAAATGAATCTGTGAAAGAAAGCATACGAGAGCTTAGGTGCCTGCTGCGTAGAGAAGTGTTTTTCAAGCCTTATATGACGAATAGATAATACTCATATTCTAGACTGACATATGGGGAAGGGTACCCATAAAGTCGATCTTAATAGAATTAGCTATAGAATTCATTGGTATTTCTTGTTTGATTGAGGTGCAACTACATAAAAGAAAGTTCTGAGGCTGGGGAAGACAGTTAAGTGAAAAATATTCGTAAAAGACAAAAACTGATAATTGAATGCGACAGAAAGTGTTCAAGTTATGCCCAAATTTTTATCTCAAATAAAAAAATAATAGATTATTTTAAAAAAAAATTGCGTAAAAGCAGCTTAAAATTTAAGCAGGAAATTAGGGGGAAAAAAATGTATTACTAAATCCAATAATTTTATTAAATTATCTCCCATAGTCACCAATTCAAGTACAAAATGATTTTCTCCTTACCCAACTTTGACCACCTAATCTTAAAAGTTCAGGCAATGTCCGCCATCTTTAGACGCCACAACAAAATTAACAAAATTAGCAACAGTTTGCAGCACTTAAAAAGCAATATGGCTGCAACATATTGAATGCAAATTAAATTTGCTCTACTGAGCTTTAAAGGGCACAAACACACTCATAAACAACTCCACACACCCACACACATACACGCATTACATACATATATGTATCATATATAAAAGCCACACTTAAAAGATTATTTGCACAAAAAATTAATAACATTTTTTTTTGTAATTTTTTTATTGTCATATTGAAAGCAAATAAATTTTAATATAAAATCAATATTTTTCACTTTTAGTGTAGATAATTAAGTTGCATTAATTATGTTTTGCATAACAATACAATTAAATTTACTTAAAATTAATTATGCTGCTTGTTTAAACTTTAAAATGCTTAAGTAATTTAGTAGCCTGCACTTGACATATCGATTTTGTATCTTATGGATTATAATTGAATGCATGACAAGTATCTTAATAAACCAAATGCACTGCACTAATAAATTTAGATATGCAATTAGTTTAGTCTTAGCTTTGGCTAATACAAAATGCATTAATTATTAATTAATAAATTCCGCTCTTTATTATCAAAAACAGGCGGAATATTGATGATGATGAGACCACAGTGTGACGACTGCCTAGCAATTTGCAACAAAAACGCAAGCAACAAAAGCTGCAACAACAACAAAGGCTGTTGAACAACAAAAACAACAAATTTGCCACAATAAGACGCAAGCCACAATATAAACTTAATATGAGAGTTTAAAATTTTCCAAAAATAAACCACAAATCACAAATTCGAATACTTATTAAAGGCAGTGTGAAGCATCAGCAGCAAATCTTTAATTTATTAAGTAGTCTAAGAAATCGAAATTGTGGTTTGAAATCAAAATTATCGAATCAACGCAGTGTAGCATAAAATGGCAAATAAGCTAAAAACGGTTTTTGCCACTTCTATCCAACTTGGCCCAATGCAATCTGAGAAGTTGGCTAAGACAAACACACAAAAAAACACATATGGCTGGAAATAAGTGAAGCGGGCCATAGAATAGTTTCATTAGAACTTATCGGTTTTCAGTAACATTTTGTTTTTGCAAAATTTCGATTAATTATTGAGTTTTCAGTAAGTGAATATTTAATAAGACTTTCCAAAGAGTAGTTTCTGCAGTAAAAATAGAGTTAAAAAATTATTAATTTTTTAAATGAAAGATGCAATATTTAAATACAAAAAAAAAGCTCTTTGGAAAGACCAGTAAAGTATTAATTCTCAGAGTGGAAAGGTAATATGCTAAAGCTTTGATGGATATCTTCTGACAAATTTTTATTAGTTCCAAATAATATTTTAGTCGTAACTGAATATATTTAAAATCAAAAGTCTCAAAAATTGACTTATTTTTTTTAAAAATAATCACATTTGGTGTGCTTACTTTGTCGGGCACAAATGCATAATGGTATAAGTGCAATGTCCAGCGACACTGAAAAAAATACATTCCAGCATTGGTCTATTCTTGCCTTTAGGCACTTATCCCCGATAAAGTGAATATCCCAAATCCGGATACCCTTATTGACAAAGAGCTCAAAAAGTGTGAGTTAGTTGTATGCCAAAAGGCTTAGATATAATAAGTGGTATGTCCAGGCCCGACGAGAGGGAGGGGGATTGGGGAGTTTTTCCTCGTGTCAGGAGCTCTCGGAGGGCCCTGGACTCCATCTGATCTCACACTTTTCAACAATTATACGTATTTTCATGAATTAAGAAAAATTGATAGGGGCCCGGATCCGAGATTTCCCCCGGGGCCCGGATATTCTCTCTACGGCCCTGGGAAAGCCTATTACAGTCTCCAAAAGGGTTTGTTTTTTTTAGCAATTCTGTTTTGATATACCAAAAAAAAAGAACATAAAAAAAAATTTTATATAAATTATAAAAGAGTCTTGCCGTATAAGGTACTGGAAAATGGCCCCAGCGATTTTTGGAAGCTAATGATGGCTTCGATTCATAATGAGAAAAAAAAATGTTTGCAAAATTTCAGTTTTTATTTAATTGTGTCCAACATTTATATAATAATACTAGCCGGCCTTCGGCACGCTCGCTTCGCTCGCGAATTTGTGGCGAATTCACGAAATTGCGTAATGTGCAAATATTGATCTGATCATATGTATTTTATACAGAAATCAAAACATGAATTGTACGCAAAAATCGCAGAATTCCTTTCTTCTTAAGAAAACTTTCTGGGAAAGGAATAACTAAATCAATATTAATTTCTAAAATTGATGAATTTGTAAATTATCCTACCGAGTTTTTAAATTCACTTGATTTGCCAGGAATGTTAGGAGTGGCAACCCTTATCGCTTAGGGGTATGAAAAATAGATGTTGGCCGATTCTCAGACCTGCCCAATAAACACATAAAATTTCATGAGGATCGGTCTAGCCGCTTCGGAGGAGTATGTTCACACAAAAACCAATATTCACAAAAATGCGTATATCTCACGAACCAATTCACACAAACACATCGCAATAGGCTTAAAACCTCCGCATTGACCTCTAACCTACGCAAAAATCAGATTTGAAATTCATCGACTCGTTCATGAGAACACCGATAGCACGTAAAACATAAGTTTCTTCTTATATATAAAATTCTAGTTTCAAAATGTTACTCCTCCGAAACGGCTGGACCGATTTTCATGAAATTTTGTGTGCTTCAATAAAATAAAATTTATAACGTTATAATTTTTGTGTTTCCTTTCGACAAAAACAATTAACTAAAAAATATTAGTTAATCTGACAAAGTACACAATGCCAACCTAAATTAAAAAAAAAATTTGTATTGGAAAATCAAATTGTCCTTTTTAGTATTTGCGTCGCAATTTTGTTATATTTTCTCAACAATCCTTGGACTTTCACGAACATTTCAAGACCAAAATTAGCCAAATCGGTTCAGCCGTTCGTGAGTAAATAAGCTTAGAAGGAACATAACAATGTGACACGAGAATTTTATATATAAGATTAAATTTTTCTTTAACCAACTTAGCTTTTAAAAATATTATAAATTTTCGCACTTTTTTTTAAGTGTGTTCCCTAAATATGTTATAATTTTAAACATCTCTTGACAAAAATAAATTAATATTTTCAACCATTTTTTTGTCGGACCAGTATTATTTATGTTGATTCCAAATCCAAGGTTAAATAAGACCCGGCACTTCAGGGTTTTGACATAACTTCCAAACATCGCATAAAACCGACTAATTTGGTGATTTGTTGAGAGCCCTGATGTGCTGGATTTTTTAGACCTGGAACTCTGGTACAGCGATACTACATTTATTAGGAGTCGCTGAGTCTAAGTCCGAGATCCCAAAATAGGCTCATAAAAAGATATTAATATGAAGGCTATCCCAGAAAAATTACGTAAATATTACATTTAAAGCGCAGACCATGTATTCTTTGTCTGTGTCGGTGTTCTCTGAATTTGAATCTGAACTTTTAAAACGGATTTTGACGTAACCTTAAAAAATGCCATAAAAAAGGCTTTTATGGAAGTTATATCAGAATCATGACGTAATTTTATCATTCAGAGTTCAGACCATGTATACTTTGTGTTTGTTGGGGGTCCTTGAATCCGAATCCGAGCTTTCAAAACGGATTCTAAACCAACCTCAAAAAAACCCATAAAAAGAGATTGTTATGAATGATATCCCAGATATAATACATGACGTTATAATAACATTCAGTGTCCAGTTTATTGACCATAATAGAGAAGAATTGATCTAGACAAAAATATTTTTTTGAGGTTAGGATAGAACCTGGAACCGTTGGGCCAAATCAACATCAGAGAGATTTCGGATCCAGCAAATTAATTAAGAAATTTTATGTCGCTGTGTAATTAGTTAGATCAGCATATATATTTTTTGGCAACAAATATCCAAAACTTAATCTTTTCTGCTTTCAATGGCATTTTCGTTTACAAAAACAAATAACGTCAGATGGCTCTAGTCAACAGCTAATTCTAGTTGCTCACATCTGGCATTTCTTTTAGTCCTTAGACTTAGGCAAATTTGCCTTTATGCATTTTTGCCACTCTAAGTAAATGCTAAGCTACTAATAAATTGATATTTGATCGAAATTTTGCAATTAAAGTGATTCGAAGTGAATCTCAAATATGTCACAAAAATGAAAATCGAAAAATTCGATTTAAAAATTAGTCCGTTTCACTTATTTTCACCCATATACACATAACATATATATAAGCAGACGGCACTAAGTCATATGACTGGACGGACTGCAATCTCTAGAAGTATTTCTGCACCCTGTTAGAACTCATGCAGTTTTTGTACATACATACTCATCGGAACTCTACCACAAAAGTATACATGCAATATACATGCATACATATGTACATATATGTATATGTACTATGTACGTATATGCCCAAGTAGTATACGTTTAGATACACACATATACATATATATTTTATAAGATTTATGTGCATAAGTTTTATGTCCCTAAGCATAACTTGTTTTAAGTTATTATATATTATATATTAAATAAAAAATTACATATATATACATATGACTAAGTTGTATTAACAATACGTACATACAAATAAAGCATTTATTTAAATTAAGTTTTGTCATTTAAGATATAAACATATTTATAAAACAAAAACATAACAAAAAAAACAAGTCTGACTGATTTTGATGCATTTTTTTGGACTACATTTAGATACTGCATAAATATTTAATCAACTAAATAAAAAAAAAAACGAAGCTCAACAATGCATTAATTTAGCATTTATGGTACAATTAACGCATTTTGTAATAATTTTTCAAGCATTTAATAATTTGATTAAATACTATCATCAATTTAGCTTAGTTGCCGCTTAAATATAAAATAAATCATTGTTAAACAATTTAACAAAAAATATAAATAAAATTGTCGTGTGCCTAAAATAAAAAAATTAAACAGAGCTTATTATGCCAAATTAGTTAAAGCCTGTAAATTGAAAAGGATTAAAAAAATAAAATGTTTTTAATTAATTTGCTTAGCAGCGCCGCCATTTAGCTAAAAATTTAGTTCATGTCATAAAACAAAAAAAAAAATCAAACCCTCATTGATTAAATTTATTAATTAAATAACACATAAAGTGCACGCCTGTCAAAACAATGCAATGTACAATAAAACTGTACAAAAAATGAATACATATATACATATATATGCATAATATATATAAAGATAAATATATATATATACAAACGCATAAACTCTGAAACAGCAAGCATAAATTGTGTTGAAAACTATATTTATAATATAAACATAATATGTATATGTATAGCATGTATATTCACATATGAGATTATAAAACAACACACACACACACACAGACACACACTGCATCTGTATGCAGCTACAGATACTTGCCCCAAATTGCGGCAAGTAGTTTTGTATGTCTGATATTCGATTTACATTTCATATTCAATGCCTATTGGGGTCAAACGTAATGTATATAACGTTTATATAGCTGCTGTTATAGATATACCTATTCCCCCTAACTTGCCCATATCCTAGCGGGATTGTTCCCATTTTCACTTGCTCAGTGCATTTTGAGAAAATTTTCTTTCCTTATTTATTTTGAAATTTTGGTAAGCCGAATCAGAACATTGTAATTCAGCCCGATATTATACAAAAAAAAAAATAACGAAATTTATAATTTATTTTTTAAGATCTTAATAGATTATTAAATTTTTCTTATCATAAAATTTTCTAAAATATTTTTTTAGATAATAAAAAAAATATTTACACATCGTTATGAGTTCAGCTCTTCGGAGAAAATTAAGCTTTAAACCAAATTCAGAAGAGAAAAGAAAGAATGAGTTTTCCCAGAGTAGGTATAAGGACATCAATAATATTATCTTATAGATCGGTTAGTCTGCGGGCATAGGAAAAAGTTAAAAATAAATACTTTTTTGGGATCTTTTGCATAACCTTTTTTTGGACAAAATCCATCGCAATCTAATACTCTACATCGTATCAACATCATTATCTTCTAGAATTTTATAGTTCGCTTTTGATTCAGAAAATATTTTAAATGGTATGTGAATTCACTAAGGTCTTTACTACACTAAGTCTAGAATGGTTTGCAACCTAGCTAAGCACAAAAAATTTGTCAGCTCTCCAAGATAATTGTCCATGAGTAGCTAAAGTAAATTCTCTTAAGCTACACTTTAAATTTTGCTTACTCAAAATCACATAAAATAAGTGAAAATGGGAACATTCCTGCTAATACAAAATTAAACTGAAAATACATACAAACCTTAAAACAATAATGAAATGTTTGCTAAACCTTATCTGTATTTATAATGTTTATAAGCAAAGACGACAAGATTTAGACAATGGCATAATATTGGTATTCAAATAGTTAGAAAATCGAACTAACCTTAGCTGGAAACTTAGCTATATTTGCCATTGAATAAACTCAAATACAAAACTCTCGATATTTATGTGAATTGACTTATTTAATTGTAAATTATTAAGCAAATCTATCAATATACAATATATTACTTATAAACAAAATGTGTAAAAATAAATATAAATATTTACAAAATATTTTGAACTATGACTTTTATTGTATTCTTCGTACTTTAATTAAAAACAAAAGTTTAATTGAAATTGGGGTTTTTTTATGTAAGTTTTATGTAGTTTTGTAAAAATAATCAAAAACGAAGTGATTTTAAAATCGATATACATATATTATATCACATAAAATTCGATTTAGTTCGAGTAAATGTGAAATATACGTCATATATACATATATTGCATTAAAGAATTATCTTACTAATTCTGAAGAGATTTAAAAATGTATTATTCTAAAGAGTACAATGAATCATATTGGTCATGATTTTCGATTTTAGTGATAAATATTATTAAAAAGCTTAGACGAAGTAGATGAACAGATAAATAGATGAATAGATGAATAGATGAATAGATGAATAGATGAATAGATGAATAGATGAATAGATGAATAGATGAATAGATGAATAGATGAATAGATGAATAGATGAATAGATGAATAGATGAATAGATGAATAGATGAATAGATGAATAGATGAATAGATGAATAGATGAATAGATGAATAGATGAATAGATGAATGATGAATAGATGAATCTCGCTTTAGCTTATATTGAATTCTTAGACGTTTTGTGTACTTGGTAAGATGTGATGATCATCTCGACGGTCGGATAAAACTAAAAATATTTGTATTTCATATTGGCATATTGCTAGCCAAAGTTCGCTGGGTAAGTCTTTGCTTTTGAAACAATTGGATATTTGCAAAAAAAAAAAAAGAAAATTTGTAACGCAACTTAATTTTAAAAAATAAAAAAACTTGTTTTTTATTTTTATTTAATTGTGACTAGCTACTGAAAAATGTTGAATTTGTTAAGGCTCTTTAAAAAAAAATGTCCATATTACTAATTATTTCAGAAATATTGGCGTCTTTATATGTATTTCATTTAAGTTTTCTCGTTTTATGGGTGTCTTTTTTTCACATAGTATTGTACATATATTTTAATTCTCAAAAATTGTTGATACCGAATACATACAATTTTTATAAAATTTTTAACAAAATTTTCTACCATATCTTATTTTTTACGATTTGAAAATATCGAAAAAGGCTTTAAGCGAAAATAATAAACAGGCATATAAAAAACAAAATGGCTCCTGTAGATTGCTACGAATACACGATTAATTAAACTGAAACGTAAAGAATTGCTTTCTTCTTAATCTATGGACAAAAAACAAGTGGACCAAGTAGGGATTTTTAAAAATATAAATTTTAATTCAAATTGACATAAGCTTAGGAGGAAATTTTGTTGTAAAATAAAAGCTTTTTATATTTTTGAAAATATTCAAAATTCTTCTATAAAAAGATTAAAAGATTGTGCTATAACTATTATGTCAAAATTGCAAATTAATCGTACAAAAATTTACTGATGTTTTCATGAAGTCAATCGCAAAAAAGTGTTTTTTTTAGAAAATCGCATCTAAAGTTGCAAAGCCCACCTTCAAAAGTGAAGGACATTTTTTTTAAAATCATTTCGGGACAAACTTTCTTATGTAATTGTCAACCAAAAAATAATATATATTTTTTGAATATTCTTATATTAAAAATATTTTTTATTTAATATTTATTTAATATTTTCTAATATTGAAAATATTTTTTGAATATTCTAATACAATTTTTTTTTAATATCCTTTTTTTCTAAATTATTTCGGGACAACATTTCTAATAGAAATACCAAGCTAAAAGAAAAAATATTTTTGGAATATTCTATTCTGGTGTTACTTACAAGAGTACAAGAAATCCAGTCGATATATAATACTTTAAAAACTTAAAAAATTTTTTACCTTGGTCAAAAAAAACTTCATTTGCATTTTGCAGATTTAAAAAATATAAACAGCTAAAAAAAAAAACTACAAGAGAATTAACTTTAAAAATAAAAACACTAAAAAATTAATAAATATCCTTAAAAAATTAGCAATTATATTTATTATAAGTCTGGTGTTCCTGGCCGAAATATTCATATACAATCTTGAAATTATCGTTCCAAGATTGATGCTGTAGCCTTTCATTAAAATTAGTAAAAATTATTTGACATAAAACTTTTTTTCGCCCCACTTAATTTGATTTAATTTTTATTTTAAATAATATTTATTAATTTTCCGATATTTTAATAACTACTTCTTAAAACTTTTCTTTTTGTAGAGCAGGAGATATCCAGACAGTTCTTGGCGGGATCTGCTGAGAAAACATTATTACCGAGAATATTTGTACATGGAACTGACAACAGAGCCTGAATGCAACAAAAAAAAAAGAGGCTGAGAGTGGATAAATTTCACCTTTTTCTGTGTACAAAAGGAATTTCCTTCTTAGGCAGCCGAAAATCCTTAATATATGGAGTTCTACCATTTTAAGAATTAACTTTGCCCTATTGTTTCGGATATAAGTCACCAAAAAGGCCTTATACGGACGAGCAACGAAATATTAGCTACTTTTAACTCCGGATCCGGCAAGTTGTGCTCAAATATACCTTTTAAGAAAACAATTTTTTTTATTTTCAAAAAATATTATTTTTATTTCCGTCGAAATGGTAAAAATGTATTAAATAATATAAAAGTAAATTAATAAAATTTTTACATTGTTAAACTAACTGAATTTATCTAATAATAAAAATAAACAAACTAAAATCCTAAGATACAATATTTTATTATAGCTTTATTAAACATCAGTATTATTATTTAAATATTATAAAATCAAGCAAATTGTTAAACAAAACTAAATTTATCAAATAATAAAAATAAACACAGCTAAAATTGTAAGCTACAATATTTTATTATAATTTTATTAAATATTAGTACTATTATTTAAATATTATGAAAATAAAGCAAATTGTTAAACTAACTAAATAAATTTATTAAATAACTAAAAATAAACAAGCTAAAATTGTAAGTTACAATATTTTATTATAATTTTATTAAATATTTGTATTATTATTTAAACATTATAAAAATAAAGCAAATTGTTAAACTCAGCTAAATTTATCAAATAATAAAAATAAACAAGCTAAAATTGTTATTTACAGTATTTTATTATAATCTTTATAATTATTATTATTATTATTGCAATAAAAATAAACTGAAATAAATTAAAAAAGCATGTTTTTTGTTTTTAAAAAAGGATATTTTGCTTCAGTTGCTGGGCTCTAAGAAAATATCAAATATTCTGGATGAAGAATTCTATGGAAAGAAACATTTTTTTGTTAAAAACCTAGCAGCCTAAAACGGTTACTCAAATTAAGAATTTAAATTTTCTAAGCATTTGGCAAAAAAAAAAAAATTTTTGATTCGATTTTACCTAAAATTTGGGTCTGAACGGATTTCAGCTACCAGGCGAACAGAAATCATAAGCAAGCGGCTGCCAAAAAAAAATTTTCTAAAAGTGTCACTAAAAGTATGCCACACTTTTTTGTAAAAATTTTTTCGCAAATTTTTTGCCAAATATTTTTGTCAAAATTTTGTAGCATACTTTTAGTTACCAAATTAAAGTTGCCTTCTGGATTTTCTGCATTTCTGTTCGCCTGGTAGTTCAGCTGGCTTGAAGACAATTTTGTATGGAAAAATTTCAACAAAAATTTTTTTTTCAGATTTTAGGCAAAATATACATATGCATTTTTTTGCGTTTGTATTGAATATTTTGTGCTGCTGTAACGTATGCACACATGCATGCGTTTTGAGTATAACACAGTGCGTGTGAACCATAGGAGCATAGGCGTTAGGACCGTACCGACCACTGGATTAAAGTTTCCATGTTTATTTATGAAATTCCTTTTAGTTTTTATTTTAAATTCTGGTTAATATTTTCCAGCAATTTACATAATTTTTTACCTGAAAGTTTTTCTCGGCTAATAATTTTTAAAAGAATAAAAATAAAAAATGCAAGATTTATTTATTATATAAGTAGAACAGTTTATTCAACGAAAATTTGATACAAAATGGTAACTTAAAATGGTATATAAATATAATAGTAAATACTAATTTAATATTAAGTTCCTCCAAAAAATAAACTTATTAACCCTTATTTAATATTATAAAAGTCGAGTTGATGGCCCTAGCAGCTAGCACTCATTTTTTTTAGTTTTAGTTATTATATTATAATTTTTTGATGTATAATAATTAATATGCATAAATAAATAAATAAATAAATATAAAATTGTTAAGCAAACTAAATTCAAATAATAAAAATAAACAAGCTAAATATTTTATTATAATTTTTATAATTATTGTTATTAATTTTGAAATTTTATAAGAATATGGCAAATTGTTAAACTGAGTAAATTTATCAAATAATAAAAATAAACAAGCTAAAATATTACGTTAAAATATTTTATTATAATTTAATTGAATATTAGTATTATTATTTAAATATTATAAAAATAAAACAAATTGATAAACTAAGTAAATTTATCGCATAATAAAATTAAACAAGCTAAAATAGTAAGTTACAATATTTCATTATAATTTTATTAAATATTATTATTTAAATATTATAAAAATAAAGCAAATTGTTAAACTAAGTAAACTTATCAATTAATAAAAATAAACAAGCTAAAATTATAATTACAATATTTTATTATAATTATTAAATATTAGTATTATTATTTAAATATTATAAAAATAAAGCAAATTGTTAAACTAACTAAATTTACAAATAACTAAAATAAACAAGCCAAAATTGTTAGTACAGTATTTTATTATAATTTTTATAATTATTATTATTGTTGAAATAAAGAAAAACTTAAATAAATTTAAAAAGCTCGTTTTTTGTTTTTAAAAAAGGATATTTTGTTTCAGTTGCTGGGCTCTAAGAAAATATCAAATATTCTGGATGAAGAAATCTATGGAAAAAAACATTTTTTTGTTAAAAACCTAGCAGCCTAAAACCGTTACTCAAATTAAGAATTTAAATTTTCTATGCATTTGGCGAAAAAAATAAAAATTTGTTTCGATTTTGCCTAAAATTTGAGTCTGAACGGATTTCAGCTACCAGGCGAACAGAAATCATAAGCAAGCGGCTGAAATAAAAATTTTTCTAAAAGTGTCACTAAAAGTATGCCACACTTTTTTGTAAAAATTGTTTGCCAAATTTTTTGGCAAATATTTTTTTGCAAAATTTTGTAGCATACTTTTAGTTACCAAATTAAAGTTGCGTTCTGCAATTTCTGCATTTCTGTTCGCCTGGTAGTTCAGCTGGCTTGAAGACAAATAAAAAATAATAAAATAAATTTTTACAATTTTCTTTTTTAGATGTTTTCAGGTTGTAGGCAAAATATACATATGCATTTTTTTGCGTTTGTATTGAATATTTTTTGCTGCTGTAACGTAATGCATACATGCATGGGCTTTGTGTAGAACACAGTACGTGGGAACCATAGGACCATAGGCGTTAGGACCGTGCCGACCTACTGAATAAAAGTTTCCATGTTTATTTATGAAATTCCTTTTAGTTTTTGTTTTAAATTCTGGTTTATATTTTACAGCAATTTATATATTTTTTTTATCTGAAAGTTTTTTCCGTCTAATAATTTTTAAAAGAATAAAAATAAATAATGCAAGTTTTATTTATTATTTAAGTAGAAAAGTTTATTCAAAGAAAATTTTTTACAAAATGTAAGCTTAAAATGGTACATATGTTAAATATAATAGTAAATTATGAAATATAATAAATAATAAATACAAAAATATTATCTCTAGTATTTTAGGAATATTATTTATTTATTAACTATTACAATAGTTTAAAAAATCATATGAAAAAAATAAAATATATGGGTATATAAATATAATAGTAACTTAGGTAATATAATAAATACTAAATACAAAAATAAACTTCTAATATTTTAGGAATACTATTTACAATAAAAAGTTACAATACCTTAAAAAAATTATATACAAAAAAAATTTAGGTATATGAGTAAATATAATAGTAAATTATGTAATATAATAAATACTTAACACAAAAATATAATTTCTAATGTTTTAGGAATATTGTTATTTATTAGTATCTGTTACAATAGTTATTAAAAATTATTATATATACAATAATAAAATATGTATATATATAATTATAATTGTAAATTATGTAATATAATAAATATACTAAATACAAAAATATTAATTTTAATATTTTGGAAATATTATTTATTAGAAACTGCTACAATATAATAGTTTAAGAAATTATGTACAAAAAATAAAATATATTGGTATATAAATATAATAGTAAATCATATAACATTATAAATACTAAATACAAAAATATTATATCTAATATTTTGTGAATATTATTTATTAGAAACTGTAACAATAGTTTAACAAATTATTTAGGAAAATAAACTATATAGGTATGTATATTATTGCAAGATGTGCAAAATACTGGAGCATCCAGTTAAATGGTGACTCATCTTCTATGATTTCACAACGCTTAAGGAGGGAAGCATGCCCCCTGGGAGATAGTTTCTATTGAAACAACGCATCCAGCTGGACTGTACTGAATTCAAAATACTCAAAGCAATATGGAGAGCGAACGTTTCCCAAAAAAGGAGTGGCTACCGTGCCCAACTTTCAAGCTACCCTTATATTAGGGATCCCCATCCAAAGAACCAGGGAACCGTAGCCAAAGCCAACTTTAAAAGTGGCTACCGTATACAACTTTCATGCTGTACTTAGATAATAAGGCATCTTCTCCATCCATATCCAGGGAACCGGAGCCAAAACCAACTTTAAAAGAAATCAAATTCCATTAAAGTTAGTACCAAAATCTCCACAAGTATCTCGGAATTCGTTTTGTTTGTAATATAGTAGATGACCTAAGCGGCCTTCAGACATATTCTCTGTGACTGCCCATCGCTGGTATGGGACAGAGCCTGTCACATGGGAAAGGAACGGATTAGTCCCTTCCATCTTAGGTCAATACCAACAAAAGACTTACTGCTATTCATGCGAAAGCGGAAAGTCTTTTGCTTTAACTTAAGGGTATGGTACAAAAGACCTTTTGGTCGCAGTGCCCCACCTCTATGTGAGGAACCCTGTTTCGGTAAAAAAAATGCGGCGTTCAGAGGAATAGCTTGAAATTCCTTCGCAATCAACTTTCCAGCGCTCTTGCCTCAAGAAGACGGCTGAAACGCTCTCCTTCCCTCATACTTCGTGAGTTCATCGAAATCGCTAGAGTACCAAAAAAACCTTTAATTATTTTTGGAAATCTTTTTACATCATGTAAATAATATTTGAAATATGTAAATCTAACAGGAATAATTAAAATAAATAATTCCCTGTTAGGCCCCTTAGAGAGGCATAGAGGATCTCTATTAATAACTATTCAAACAGAACAGGGACCTACAGTTTATAGCCGAATCCGAACGGCGGTGTCTTTTTAATTAATAACAGGAATTATTATATAAGAAAAATAGCTTACCATACATTATATAATTAGTCTGAAGCGATTAAGATAATGTAACTATTGGATTATAGTCCTAGTAATAAATAAATAAAAGCAAATCAAATGTTTTTTATCTTCCAAGGCTCCGGGCTAGGCATTATCTGTCATGCTATCCTGCGAAAGCAGCAGATGTCAGGACTTCCATGTTTAATAAAAAGTATGCCAATCTAGTATGGCTACGGCAAACTCGAGAAAATAAGCCAACAACTCTTTATTCGTAGCATCCAATCATTCTCCTTTTCTTTGTCTCTAAAGTTTGGAATGATGATGGAAAAGGTTGGACATGGAAGAACGTAGCATAATCACGCAGATTCATTCAATCTCAAGCGAAATATTACAGGAATTTGATGGTAAGAAAGGGAGGAAGGAACTGCAGTCTTCGTTGAAGTCAACTAGTGTTTGATAGAGTCTGAATCTTGCTCCCAGCTGATATCTCAATACCTAGAGAGCTGAAAGAAACATCAGAGAATTATAGTTCTTTCATACGTAGATGACCCTGTTGATTCTCCTTTCCATAGTCTCTAAAGCTTAGAATGATGGTGGAAAAGGCTGGACATGGAAGATCGTAGCATAATCGCGCGGATTCAATCAATCTTAAACTAAATATTACATGTATTTGATGGTAAGAAAGGAAGGAAGGAACGGAGTCTTCGTTGATGTGAACCAGTGTTTGATAGAGTCTGAATCCTACTATCCCAATCCCAAAAGAGCTGAAAGAAACATCAAAGAATTATAATTCTTTCATTTTTAGATGACCTGGCTGATCAGAAGGTGCGTACAATTCCGTGTAGAAAGGTATAAAATTAAACTATTTTTAAGAAAAGACTTACAAGAGCTAATATGCCACAAGGAAGCGTTCATTGCTCCGTTTTTATGAAATCTGTATACGGCTGATATCCCAATTCCAAAAGAGCTGAAAGAAAAATCAGAGTGTTATCATTCCCACATATGCAGATAACCTGGCTGATCAGAAAGCCGCTTCGATTCCATGTGGAAAGAAAGAAAATTTAGCCCTTTCCATGAATAGACTAATGAGAAGTTGTTTTGCCACAGGATAGGCGTCTTTGGTCCGTTTTTGTACAATGTGTACAATGTGAGCTGATAGTCCAATCTCTAGAGGGCTGAAAGAAACACCGGAGAGCTATAATTCTTTCATTGACAAATGACCAGAAAGCCCTGTTCCATGACTAATGAGAACTGGTGTGCCCCAAGAAGATATCCTTGCTTCGTTTCTATACAAAGGGTATATGGCTGATAGTCCTAATCTCTAGAGAGCTGAAAGAAACATCAGAGAGTTATCATTCTCTACATATGCAGATGACCTGGCTGATAACCAGAAAGCTCCTTTCCTTTTCATGTGAAAAGAAAGAAAATAATGCCCTTTTCATGAATAGACAAATAAGAGCAGTTTTGCCACAGATAGGCGTCCTTGGTCCAGTTTTTGCACATATGTGTATATGGCTGATATTCCAATCTCTATAGAGCTGAAAGAAACATAGGAGAGCTATAATTCTTTCATTGACAAATGACCTGTCCTGATCAGAAAGCCCCTTCCATTCCATGTGGAAAGTAGGAAAATGATAATTGTTTCATACGTAGATGATCCTGTTGATCAGAGAGCCGCTTCCATTCCACTTGGAAAAGAAAAAAATTTAACCATTTCCACAAAAAGATCAATGATAGCTGGTGCGCCGCAGGGAAGGCGTCCTTGCTTCCGTTTTTATGCAATCCCTATATGGCAGATTAGTCTAATCCCTAGAGAGCTGAAAATATAACATCAGAGAGCTACATATCATTCTTACATATGCAGATGAAAGCCCCTTGGGGAGTATCAAGCACCAAAATGCCGGAAAAACTTTCGGCTTGGCTTTGCATTGTGTCAAGATAAGAAAACTGGGTGCCTATATCCGCGAAAAGACTCAGTAGAGGAGCTGGCATAGACCTCAGAGAGCTGTAGAATACATGAAGAACTGAACTATAACTGCTGTGTTCATATGCGAATGGTACCTTGCGGAAATCTTTTTAAAATTCAGATCCCTTCAGATACCATGTGGACAGGAAAATTAAAAAATTAAGCCAATTTTGGTCAAGAAATACTTAAGAGAGTTGGTGTGCCCCAGAAAACTGTCCTTGCTCCGTTTTCATGCAATCTGTTCATAGATATTCCAATCCTTAGAGAGCTGAAAGAAACATCAGATAGATATAATTCTTTTATACGCAGATTATTTGGCTGATTAGAAAGCCCCTTGGGGAGTATCAAGCACCAAAGTGCCGGTAAAACTTTCTGTTGGTCTTGCATTCTGTCAAATAAGACCGGGTGCCGATATTCAAAGATCAGCATAGGTTTTAGATATACCTCGGACCTGTGGACGAAGAACATGGCTAGACAGCTGTGTTCTTCGATTGGTACCTGCGGAACATTTTTAGCCCGATTTTTTGGTCATAATCCCTCAAAAAATTTGGACAAAATGATACTTGATATCCTGTGGAAAAAAAGTTTTGAAAGTACAAAATATAAACAAAAAAATAACGGAATAATGTTTTAAGTATGGTATTTGGAAATTTTTTTTTACTGAATTTAGAAGAGCACCCAAAAAAAAGAAAAGAATAACTTTAAAAAATCAGATTGATTTGTGGCGCTTTTTTTTTGTAATTGGCTTCGAAAGACTGAAACGGTTTGGGGCTATAACTCCAAAACCATTCAATAATTTTGGACTGGACTATTTTTTCAATGTACGTGGGGCTCATGTCTATCTCTATGTGAACTATGGCCTAAATCCAATGAACTGTTTTTTTGTTGCGGATTTTTTTTATTTTTTTTTTCCAATTTCGGTCTGGATTATCTGTAACTTAAAAAATTTTGAGGAGACTGAGACTTCCCACAAAAATATTTCAATCCTTTACGAGACACGTGTGTAAAATTTCATACATTTTAAAAAAATTATTATAGAAGTGTCAGATTTTAGGTCAAAATATTATATGAGAATTACCTTGACCACGGCAAGCCTGCGAAAGAGAATAATCAAAACAAACGCAGCGAAACTAACTCTTTTTTTACTAACAGAAATTTTAAAGTTACTCCCATCGAAATGGCGCCTAAAAAGTTTTACTTCCAAAAAACGCAAAATTTGATTTGTTTTTATATTTGAGTTTTTTTACGTTTATTAAATTTTATAGTTTCATATTATTGTTAGCTGTTATTATTATACGAGTTGCTTGCATCGAAGTACAAGAATAAATAGTTAGTTCTTCATGTTCAGTTTTGTTAATCATTTTTTTGTTTTTTGGTTTGAATAATTTGTAATACATATATATGCATGTAAATACAAACACTAAATATATATTTATTTATATATATATATGTATATAATTTGTATCATGTACGTAGTGTATTTATATTTGAATTTCTTTTATTTTTTATTGTAGTATATTTAAATACATTATTTTGTCTATATATATATATAATGCTCATAATTATGCAGTATAAGTGTTTTGTTTTTTGTTTTTATTTTTCACTAATAATGCAATTATTTTTGCTTGTATACATTTTCAAGTTTTGAATGTATTTGTGAGCTTATTTATTGATTTTTGTATTTTATATTTAACATTGATTACAATGCAAAATATGTTTTATTGTTACAAATTTATAATTGGTTAGTTAAAGTACACCGGAATAATTAATAATTAAATTTCACTTGTTTTTCAAAATGTTAACAACAAATTTGGTTATTACGGAATTATTGATACGTATTTTTGTTTAGGTTTATTGTTAATAGAGAAACATAATTAGTTGTTGTTGTTGGTATAAGCAAATTTTTTACAACAAATGCCAAGGATATACAAAGTGCATTTAAGCTTGTTTATATTTTAAGGCATTTTCGTATAATTAATTATTTGTTGTTATGACGATATATTTAGCAGCCAATTTTATGCTATTTATTTTAGTATTTTTTCAGTATTTTTGTATACATTTTAGACATTAACTACGCGTCTCGTTGTGTTGTGCATAAAAAAAAATTAACGATCTATTTAAAAAGCGTTAGCTCTCTTTTTTTCAGGAGGGGGGTATTTATAATACAGCGATATGCCTTTGATTAATTCAAGTGAAACTCTGTATATGCATTATTTTTTTTAAGCATCTTGTTTTTTCAAATATATTTCAGCAGTTTTATTTAATTAGCTATACAAATAACAATTAAAAATTAATGCGCCAGCTGCAAATTGTGCGCGTAGAAGCTAGCATGATCAGACGCACAATATACGGTCACACTAAACGGCAGCCATGTTGGCGCAATGAATTTAAATATGGCAGCTTGTTTGCTTCCAACTCTTTGCTCTCTCTCTCTTACAGCTTTGACAATGCCAGCTCCTTTACACATAAAAGATAGTTATCAAAATGTGCTTATACATACATATATATGTATGTATGTATGTGTATTTAAAATCAATATATAGAAATTAAATATAAATGCACCGATTTGTCTTGTGGCTTGTTGCACTGTGCAGTGGCACGGTGGGTTTTATATAAAAAGTTGTATTTTTTTTCGAAAAAGAATTTGTGCGTTGCGTGCTTAGTTCAAATTGCCTTAAATAAAAGCCCATAAAAAACCAAAACTATTTAAAAAGTGTTGCCGCCTTTTGGGGGCGCTCTGCTTGTATGTGTGTGTGTGAGTTAGAACTGTTTGTACATAGCCAACAAGAGATACTTTTTATTGTCAAACTTGGAGCTGCTGCTGAGACGCAGCTGCACCAAGTAGCCTGCCTCTATACATAACACATGTATATAGCTATATACCTATATACATATGTAACTAGCAAAACGCTGCTAAATGTTTTATATATGAAGTTTACTTTGCAAAAAAGTTAGGATATTTCTTTGGACAAAAAAATTCAAACACCAATTGCCACATTTTCATACACAATTAATTTTTGTTTTCTTTTTTTTTTAGTTATTTATATATTTATATGTTTTTTTTATATATGCAACACATTAAAATTTTTATTTTACTACATAAATACATATACATAATAATAATAATAATGATCTCTCATTTTAGACAAGTTTAAAGCCATTTTGTGTGCAAAAGCAAAATGGCCGCGCTCGTCCTTGGCCAGCGCTTTGCTCTGCAAATTTTTTCAAGTGTTTGTTGTGTTTCTATGTGTGTGTTTCTATGTGTATGTAAGCGCGCCAAATTAAATTAATTATTTATGTTAATTAAGTTTAATTTCACCAATTTTGCTAGCTTTGTGCGTTGTTTTTACTTTTGCCTGCCTGTCAAACTGTACAGTTTTGCTAGCGTTCGCTTAGTTTAAAATCTTTTTATTTTTTTGGGTGTGTTTAAAATTGAATCTTATTGAAATTAAGCACATAATGTGTACATTTTAATTAGTGACATTTTTGCCTTGAGTTCTTCTTGCACAATCCATAATTTTAATTAATTAATTAAGTAATAATATTAAACATTGAACACACATCGAAAACAATTTTTAAACGCAGTTCTAAGCACATTTAAATAAAACTTTTTTTACTTTAGTTATATATACGTTAAGTTATGTTTTGCTGCTATTTACTTGTTAATAATTGTTTTAATTTTTTTTTTAATATATTTACTGCATTCCAAACACTTTCTTTTTTTTGCTTACCATAAATTCTTTGCTCTTTTTCATTTCACATGCTCGCAAAATATTTAACAAATCTTTGCATACAATTTAAACATTGATAATTCATATTTCATATATATATAATAATCATTTTATAATTAACTTGACATTTACACAGAGCGACAACGCAAAGAGAACAAAATAAAAATTAAAATCTTTTATCTGGACTAAGTTTTTTTTTAATTTTTTTAATAATTTTCTTTTAATTTCGTCCAATTTTCTTTTCGGCTAATTTCAACTGGTAACTTTTTTCATAGCTTTTGCATGTTTTTTTATGTGTTTATGTTTGTATGCTTGTATATATATGCATGTCTATGTCTTGGTGCTATGTACGCTAATTGTGTATATGTATGTGTCCATGTGTGCCAACAATATATAATGGTTTCCTTTTTTTTGTTGCCATTTAACAATTACAATTTGCATTGGGCGTGCCCTGCCCCGCTTGATCCGTCAAACGTTGTCCTTTCTGCGCTCCACCGACTAACGTTGGATCGGCATCGAGACTCTCGGACATCTTGTCGCATATGATATCCACCAGGCGCTCAAAAACAGCCTGTTTACAAGTAGGGGGATAGTTATTAATAATATAATCGTAAGATAAGCAAAAAAAGAATCAAAGCGAAGTCGGAAGGAAGTTAGTAACTAAAACTGGGAGACTCCCAGCCGTCTGCTCGAATCGCTAATAATGCAGCCCGTACTTCTCTAAGATGATAAGATCTAGGTAGTGATCATCCTATGGAAAAATTATGGCTAACCAGCTCTGATAGCCTCTGAAATTCTTTTGGTCGGACGAACCAGCATACTAACGACTCGATAGTTCATGATGTACAAGAATTTATATACTTTATAGGGTGTTCATGTATCTTTCTGTCCATTCCTTTAATTTGCGTGCTCTTCCTCTCTGCTTAATTAAATCGCTAATAATATACCGTCATAAATCGTTGCTTAACCTGCCTCCAGATACTGTTCATCATGTGCAAAAATTTTGGGATCATCAGCTCTAATAGCCTCTGAGATTCTTTTGTTTAGGAAATCAGACGTACAGGCAGATATGACTATAAAGACTTCGGCAGCTCATCCTGTTCAAGAATTTATATCGGTCGGCTATGTATTTTTCTGTCCATTGCTTATATTTGTACGCCTTTATTATAAAGGGTGATTCATTAAGACCTTTTTTTAATAGGGATTTTCGAGTGGATCACGAGTTATGCATGGCAGCTGTCTAAGGCAAAGTTTTTCAGTATTCATTGGCAAATCATCATGGAAAGACTTACACCCGAACAACGTTTACAAATTGTAAAATTGTACTACGAAAATCAGCGTTCTGCAAATGGTCAACATAATCGACCCGAATTTGAAACCCAGTATTCATTGTATGATGATACACGACCAAATCGACCACATCCAGCACGCAGTGAAGAGAATATAGCGGCGGTAGCTGACAGTGTTCACGATGACCGCGAGGAATCGATTCGGCGCCGATCGCAACAACTTGGTCTGTCGTATTCAACCACCAGGCGCATTTTACATTTGGATCTCGGCTTCAAGCATACAAAATTCAACTCAGGCAAGAATTGAATTTGAATGACCTTCCTGCACTTTGCCGTTTTAGTGAATGGGCTCTTGGTAAGATCGATGAAGATCCGTTGTTTTCGACCAAAATTTTGTTCAGTGATGAGGCCCACTTTTGGCTCCACGGGTTCGTGAATAAGCAAAATTGCCGTATTTGGGGAGATGATCCAAGAAAAACAACGGTTTGGTGCGGTCTGTTGGCTGGTGGAATCATTGGTCCTTTTGTTTTTTTAAATGAGCAAGGTGCGAACAGTTACTATTAATGGCGCACGCTATCGGACCATGTTAACGGACTTGTTTGCTGCCTGAAATTGTTGCCCGTGATCTCGACGATATTTGGTTCCAACCGGATGGCGCTCCGGTCCACATTACCAATGAAACTAATGGCTCTATTGCGAGGTCAATTTGGTGAGAGATTAATTTCACGTACGGGACCCTTACCTTGGCCGCCAAGATCGTGCGATATCGCACCGCTCGACTTTTTTCTTTGGGGTTACGTAAAGCTCAAAAGCTTACGTTGACAAATCAGCTAACGATATGAGGCCGTGGAAACCATACATTACTCGTGTTATTGGCCACAATACCAGTGGAAATGCTTGAACGATGTCATGGAAAATTTTGGACCTTTAAAATGGACCATGTTAAAACGCAGTCTGCGGCCAACATTTGAACAAGATGTATTTTTAGATATAACTATAAATGCTATCAACAACTCATCCTGTTCGAAGATAATAAATAAAAATCCCATTAGGTTCGGCTTTGAAATTTGCATTCTGCCAAATCATTACAAACAAAATGGTCTGTAATGAATCAACCATTACCTACTATAAGTACTAAAGCTAGGTGGCTCCGCCCTATACCTGCTAAGATCGTTAATAATATTCCGAATCGTTGCTTAACCTGCCTCCAGGTAGTGCCCATCTTCACCAGCTTATATAGCTTCTGAGATTTTTTTGTTCAAACGAACAGGCGTACAGGCTGACTTGTTGACTATGTTGTTGACTATACTATCACAGTATATAGGCTCTGAGGCTCATGCTGCTCAAGCATTTACAAATATTATTGGATCCGGCATGAATGACATGTTTGTCGTCAGGCCCTTGAACAGAAGAAGAGGGAGACCTAGAACAACAATGCGTCAAACTGTTTTGAAAGATGCTGAAAAGTCCGGATATTCCTGGAGCAAAGTGACGCAATTAGCACAAAGCCGGATACGATTTAGATGTCTTACAGAGACCCTATGCTCCTCAAGGAGTTAAAGGAATAAAAGAAGATTATCTCAAGTCTATTCAATACACTTCTATGAATCTACTGTAGTCACAAAGGCATCAAGTCGAATGTATCATAAATTTTATATACTTCAATCCAGTCAATACCTGCCATCCGTTTCCTTTTATTTTTTTCAAAGCTATACGTTTTTTTTAAGGACAAAAATACAAACAATTAAGGTATTCCAAATTAGATTCTCTTCTGACTGAACATAAGACGTATATTCAATATCTAAGTCTCTTAATGAGGAGACACCTGTAATCGCGTTAGACTGTAGCTACTTATGGTTACCCCTGAATGGGTTACATTTTTTTTACAAATATTTTTGGACTTCGGTCAGATCGCGTTCACAATCCGATTTTTGAGCTTACTGTATCCGAATTTAAGGTGCAAAAACAACAGCACTCAAGGGCTCTGATATAAACCCAAAAACCGCATTATTTTAGAGGTATGACTTCAAGAGGTTTATTAATCTCGTATTCGGATCTGGCGAACCCTAAAACACATAAAAAACAGCCCCTTGATATAGTTTTGTGATTTAAAAAAAAAATCGATTTGTAGGTTTGGAGGTCAGACCATCGTCGCGATTTTGAGAGATCCACCCAATTCCTTTGGTTTTTTATAAAACACCTCGGAACCCAAAAAAATCGTTAAGAATGAAAAAAAAATGTTTTTGGTTTGTAAAGTTTATCTCAGAACGCATAACCAAGCGTTTTTGGTTCGAATTCAAAATCAAATTCCCTCGCTTCCTACTAGGAGGTTTTGGACCTCGGAACCCAAAAACATCGCTAAGAATGGACAAAAAAATGTTATGTGACTTTTGAAATTTATCTAGAACGATTTTACGGAGCTCGAATTCAAAACCAAATTAGGTCAAGGTTTTGAGATATCTTCCAAAATACCTCGTTTTTTATAAAGAGGCTTTGGGCCTTTTATAGGTTAGGCTAGGTGTGACTGAGCTAACCCAGAGACCATGAGGTTCATTGTGTTGCCTAATTTTAAGAGAGGGAGGAAAGGAATTGAAGTAAGGAAGGGACTGTGGAGGACGTTCAAAAACTGTAGCACGTTCCTAATCGCCTAAATCTCTCATGTTGCAGAACCATTTTGAGGATTCAACAAAAGCAGCCAGATCCGCTATGGGCACTATAGGCTAGACTGCCCACTGTATTCTTCTAAGAATACTGGGCAGTCGGATTGGATGGAAGAGACAGACCTCATCTCCGCAGCCGCAGCAGAGATCTTGATGAGGTCTGTGCAACAATGTGTTACAATGCCATCCTGGTCCTGTTTTTATAGAAGCGCAGCAGTTGAGATGTTCGCTTTGGATTATATCTCGGCTAGAGTGCTACGGAGATGCGACAAGTTTTTATTAGTTGATAAACTGGTTCTTGCACATGGTCCTTTATCATTGACATTGTACTTAAGCCTGCCTTATCGTCAGGAAACTTGGCCTCGTCAAGGAAGGTAACTTAACTCTCGGTTTAATTTAGCTGAGTTCACTTAAAGCAATTTGTTTGCATGCTTCACTAAGACATTTATCTTTGAAGAGAGATATACTACTTAAAAGAACTTCATTTTCTGGGAGTCCCTTAGCTTTTGCATAAAGGTTATCCGGATGAGCACACTCTTATTCAAAGTTTATACTACTCTTTTTTGGATCTTTGTAATCTATAACACTTTCGAGTCTTGAAGTTGTATCCCTGTCATTCTCAAATATCACCTAGATAAGTACAATTCGCTATAATAATAATCCGGTAATGGAAAACAAACATTAGTGCACTCAAAACATGTTCCTCACACTAAGCTCCAAGCCGAAATTGACACTTTCAATTTATCGTCTATCGACACAGCTACCTAATCCTTTTCCAATACAACTTCCGCTTTGATTCATCGAACTCAATCAATGCTCACCTTGACATTGACATTTTCTTTGGCCGATGTTTCGAAAAACTCAACGCCCAGCTGATCAGCCAGCTGACGGCCACGCTCGAAGCTAATCACACGCTGGTCTTCCATATCGCATTTGTTGCCCACCAATATAACCTGAGCGTTATCCCACGAATAGGTTTTGATTTGCGTCACCCTAGAAAATAAAGCAGTTAATTATTGTTATGTATACGTATTTTACTTCATCCTACTTACCAATCCTGCACAGAATTGAAACTATCCTCGTTTGTGACATCATACATCAGAATGAAACCCATTGCGCCGCGGTAATATGCTGTGGTTATAGTGCGGTAACGCTCCTGACCAGCCGTATCCTGTTCATAAAATTTCCAACAACAATTAGTTCAAAGCCTTATTGCAGTTTAAGTGTCCCATGACCGTAAAACGCAAACACAATTAGTTAGGATTACACCCAGACATGATAGATACAGTGTGCCCAAGCACAACACCCAAACACATTTGAGACTGCTGCCAAGTAATCCCAACCTGTTGCCAACACTTTGGTGCATTCAACCCATTGTATGTCGTCAGAGAGATGATGACATTGTACGGTAGAAAGATTGATTGAACGATTATTTAGCAATCAATATGGCAGTCAGTTGGGTGAGCTTGGGTGCATTTGGCCATTAAGAACGTAAAAAGAGAGAAAGAGGTGTGGACGTGCTTTAAGAAACTTGACAAAAGTGACAAGAGCTGTCTATGTGTATTGAGTGGCTCTATGCTTCCTGGTCTTCTTTAAGGTGTCAGTGAAAGACAAGTCTTTAAAGACATCTTGTTATTTAAAATGTCAGAGAGAGCTCATCATAGCTTATACCCGAGTAAGACTCACCCAAATTTGCAGCTTCACCCGTTTATCATGACGGAAGACAGTCTTCACCTTGAAGTCAATGCCCACCGTTGACACAAAGGCCGAGGTAAAGCTATCATCTGCATAACGAAACAGAAAGCTCGTCTTTCCCACACTGGAGTTACCAATTATGAGCAGCTTGAACATGTAGTCAAAATTCTGATCGGCTGCATCCTTTTGCCATTTGGGATCACCACCACCAGCCATTTTTTAAGTTTTGTTCTACTTAGCTGAAAAATTAAAGAAAATATTTAAAAGAAATTTAAGCTGTATAAAATAAATAGATTAAAAAACACTTTTTTACGAAGGCTCACTCGATGACACTTTAATTTGTTAGCTAGTGTAGTCGGTGTAAAAAGGTAATATCTTGTATTGTTGTTTCTTTATGGACTTGGTTAATTACTGGCTTTGAATCAGCCTTCATTGAATTGATTGAATGATGGCCATAGAATTCGGGACCTTTGAACCTTAGTCTTGGTATACTATATATATTTCAGAGAAAAAAGAAAAAGAACACCAAAGATCTCTAAAAAGTATAGTCTATCCGTCTGTCCGCCTGTATGAAAAAGATCTTGGAGATTACAAAACCAATGACAGCCAAACTTGAGATTGAGAGAGATAAATATTTGCGCAACATTTCGTCTATTTGACCCAAAAGACAGGAGTTAAATGAAAAAAATGCACACAAGCGCCACCTAGGGACCCAAAATATGGATTCCACAACCATAAAAACCCAGATATTTAGCTAAAGAAAAGGTAAGGTTATTTTCAAAGAGAAAAGAAAAAAAACACCAAAGATTTCTCAAAGATGGTCAGTATGAGGAACGAAATTAATATAGACAGGTCTAAGCGGCTGTTCGCCTGTATGAAAAAGATCTTGGATATAACAAAACCAATGACAACCAAACTTTAGATTTGAACATCTTAGATGAGAGAGATAAATATTTGCGCAATATTTCGTCTATTTAACCCAAAAGACAGAAGTTAAATGAAAAAAATGCACACTAACGCCATCTAGGGACCCAAAAAATGGATCCACGACCACAAAAAAGGCTTACTTTGCCTTTTGAATGCAAGGTTGTCGATTTTTAAATTTTTTCGAAAAAGCTGAAAACTTGAAATTCATTTTAGACTTATAGAGTCTTGAAATGACCATGGAAATAAAATTTAGACGGAAGTTGTATTTTAGAGAGAGTTCGAATTCTCTTAAGTAACATAGTATAATCTTGAGACGACGTTTCATTTCCAAATTGAAACCATTTTAATACCCTGAAGAAAGAGACGTCAAAGACCTCCCAAGTTATCTAAAATATGTTCAGGATGAATAGAGAAGTCTTTCTATCCGTCTGTTTCTCTGTCCGTCTATCTGTCTATACGTCCGTCTTTCTCTTCGTCTTTATGAACACCTAGATCTCAGGTATGAGTTAGAACAACCAAACTTTCAGATAAGATGCCTTATTCTATGGCGGACGACCTTGAAAAAAGCAAGGTTTGGATGGATAATTGTTTGTTTACAAAGATATCGTAACTCTTCAAAATTCCCCAGCACTGCACCAAACTCTATCAAAATCGTTTGATTATATCATATTAGTCGCCAAGAAAAAAAAGGTTTTGAGGACATAGTTCATTTGTTTAGAAAGATATTGCATCCAGCAAGAAAATCACAAGGCCAAGCAGTTGGTGAAGGGTGCAGTTTCTCTAAGTTCTCTAATGCGTCCATAAGCTAGAAATAAAACTTTCCAAATTTATATTCTTTGAGAAGCAGATAGACACCGCTGCTTTCAGGTATTCCTCTACGTTCCATGCAAAAATAGAATCTGAATTTGAATTGGGCTTAGATAGGAGTATTAGTTGACATTGGAAAGATTTTTAGAGCTAGAGCGTTTCGAAGACAGTGTCAATGTTGGTCACATTCGACTGGAGAGTGTATGCTGACGGGAAGTCGTATTTATGAGCCAGTTGCAATCCAGTCATCTTTGGCCTAGATGTGAATGCAGAATCACCCATGCGTTTCAACAAGCTCTCAGCGAGTGCGCCAGAGCCGCTCACCCCGGGGGTGAGCTGCTGTCTGATGATTGAAACACGGATTTCCGTAGGGTGACGGGATTAGAATATCCACCTCAGTGTTCCCCTGCTTGTCGTAAGAGGCGACAAAATGGGGATCGTCAGGAAACACGGATGGCATTAACAAGAGGTGTCAGAAGATGGGTGACCAGTCCCGGGCACTTGACCAAGACTGGCGGGATACACCAAATCCGAATCTATCAGGACTGAAAGGGGAGGGCAAACCGAGGCCTTAATTTCGGTACCACGGGTTGAGTATACGTCCAAGCATACTCATTGAGGTCGACACCCTTGTGGGAGTATTGTGGTGGCTGTGACAACATGCCGACAACATGCTTCCAAATTGGCACCAAAGAAATATCTGTCTCGGCTGATTGCTCTGAGGGGCGTTAGTTTGGCGCCCTAATCCAGACTCATTGTGCTATATGTACACTCAAGGCGCATATTTGAACGCCGTGGTTTTAATCCTGCAAAGGAACATACCACGTTAAATAAAATCCGCAAAGATATCCGGTGTATTATAAACAGTGTGTGATAATATTGCGATTAACAGCGATAAAAACGATAACGATGAACAAGATCAGACAAATTTGTACAATGCAAAATTCTAGTAGCTTGCAGATCATCTAAAAATAGTTTTTCAGAAAAAAATTGAGTTTAAAAATTGTTTCACAAAATGGATTCGGCTGTACAACCTGCTCGAGAAACAATCAAGTTGGTTAGATGCGACCTATCCGATAGTAATAATCAAGATCAGATACATTTGCAATACAATTGCAAAATTCTGTTAACATACAAATATGCTAATAAATTTGTATTTCTGGAAAGAAATTTATTAGCATATTTGTATGTTAACAGAATTTTGCATTGTACAAATGTATCTGATCTTGATTATTTGGTCTTTACCAAAGCTTTTTAAAACCTTTTAAAACAACAGAATTTTTCTTGCCCAAAAACTTGCTATTTTATATTGGAAAAAAAAAACCAAGTATCTACTGAAAATATATCATAGACATACACGTCAAGCTGGTGTATATATCAAGATATACACAACAAATTAAAAATACGAGCACAGGAGGCAAGAACAAAAACGTAACTTTGAAAAATTTTTCCATATAGTAAGAAGCTAAAAAATTAAGCATTCCGAAAAAGCTTTGACTAATTGCAATTTATTTTATTTAGTATTTTTAATTGAGAGAACCAATATCGCGAATATGATTAATACGACGCTTGGAACATTTATTTATTACATCGTGCGTGTGCTTTGCGCATTGGTGGTCCAAGTCTGGAAGCATCCGCTGTTGGCCACCGGATTGTGTCTGCTGGCGGCATTCCTTTGCCAGAGCGAACGGATGATACAACTACAACTGAGCGCCTTGAATTTGCAGCAGTTTTATGATAATCTATGCGCGGCTATAAAGAAAGGATTCCAGGGCAAGAAGAAATATGGCTATAATATGTACGATGGACCACATACTTGGGAGCTTGATAATATGGAAAACCAAAGTCCTATAAATATTGATGAGCAGCAGTTGCAAAAGTTGGGCATACGTGAGTTACTCAATTGGACCCACTATAATGATCTGCCAGAGAGCATACAGCTGGAGAATACTGGGAAGACTCTAATCCTACGTGCACGTTATGCCGGCAATGTGCCCACCTTAAGTGGCGCTGATTTACTTTCCAGCTATACATTTGCAGAGATACGTTTCCATTGGGGCTGGTCCAATAATGAGGGTTCCGAACATACCATTAATCACAAGAAGTTTCCACTGGAGATGCAGGTTATACATCGCGCTAGCGGTTCTGCTGCTTATCCACATACCTCAAGCTACGATCTGGTAGTGGTTGCCTATGTTTTTGAGCTTTCCGCACATAATCCCTATATGGATCCCTTGGTACAAAACTTGAAACTGGTACAATCACCCGGCAAGAAGGTTAATATAGCTCCATTTCCGCTTTCCTATTTGGTCTACGCTTTTCGCACTGGTTTCTATAGCTATGGAGGCTCACTGACTACACCACCTTGTCGTCAGGGCACTGATTGGTTTATTTTTCCCGAATCCATCGCCATTAGTGACTTTCAGCTGCGTCACTTCCGGCAGCTGCTCAGCAGTGATGGCTTTACACCCATAAAACGCAACTCACGACCCGTACAAGAGCTGGGCAGTCGTGTGGTCAGCTTGAATCACTTCTGTCCCTATAGCACTGCACAGCTGTCCCTGCTATGTGAAGCTTTTTGTGAGCAACAATCGGAGCAGAATCAGCAGCAGCAGAAGCAAGAAGAGGCACAGGAGCAGCAGCAAGAGCAGATGCAGCAGCAGCAGCAACAGCCGCAGCAGCAGCAAACACAACCACAGGAGGAGGACCATGCTTATGAGGAAGAGGGAGAGCTGCTGGAGACCATAGACACTACCACCACTATTGCCACCACTAATACCTCCAACATATGTGCCACAACCTTCAGCACCAGCCCTAATGTGTCCGGCTCTGGTGGTTATCTGACCAATAGCCTTGTTATCATTAGCAGCGGTGGTGGCCAAAAGCATACTCCTGCTGCAGCTTATGTGAACCAGTCGGAGGATAACAGCAACAACTGCAGCTTTGATGGAATTTGTGGCATGGGTGATGGCATCGGAGTAGTTGGCAGCTCTGAATAGCCGTATGCCAGGGGGGGTTCTCTGCTGGTCAGCTCCGACTCTGGCTGGCTGGCAAGTGTTTGTTTATTTGTTTTGTCATCTTCAGGGTCATCGTTGAAATTCGAATGCACATACACATTAGCTTCATTATATAAGGAATTACGTGGGATTTTAACCTAATTACATTTACATATTTTTTACTAAATCTTATATAAATAATAAAATAAACTTGTTAATGTGCATAAAAGATGTGAGTTTAAAGTAATGGGCGGAGTAAGGGCATAAAATTAGGAATGTCTTTGGATAAAGTTTCTGAAGGCGACTTCCATAAGGAAGTCGAAGGTCAGTAAAGAAAAAAGTGTGGTAACCACCGTCGAAGCTTCCTTCGCACTTCTATTTGCCAACGTAATTGTGATTTTCTTCGGGTCTTTTAGAGAACTCCTTGACCAGTGGAGTCCTCTTTAAATAAGTGAACGGTTTTGGGTTAGGTCTTTCAAGAGAAAAGTGTGGCTCGGTTGATGCCTATCGTCGAAGCTTCCCCGCACAAATTTTTTTTTTATCTTTTTCAAAAGGGCGAATTCCGGAACCGAGGGAGTTTTCTTCAAGGAAGTGAAAGGTTTTGGGTCCAGGCTTTATGTAGGTCCATCAAAAGAAAAGTGTGTGCCCGTTGTGGACTATCGTCAAAGCTTCCTCCGCACTTCTATTTGCCGAATAACTTGCGATTTTTTTTTTTTTATCTTTGAGTCTTTAAGATAACTTTGGAAATGGGGTATCCTTCCGTTAAGGTAGGTCTGGCCAGAGAAAAGTGCTTGCACGTTGGTGACTATCGTCGTGGCTTCCAACGCACTTTTATTTGCTTTGTTTCTTTCTAATTGTCTTTCTTTGCATTTTTTAGAGAACTCCGGGACCGGGGGAATCATGTTTAAGAAAGGCTTTGGTTTTTGGCTTTATGTAGGTCCCTCAAAAAAAAAGTGTCTGCCCAGTCAAAGCTTCCTCGGCACTTCTATGTCGAAGTATTTGTGTTTTTTTCCTCTGGTCTTTTAGAGAGCTCCGGGACCGGGGGAGTCTTTTTGGAGGAGGTCAAAGTTTTTGAGTTTAAGCTTTATGTAGGTCCACCAAGAGAAAGGTATTTCCCCTTGGTGACTATCTTCGAAGCTGCCTCCGTATTTCTATTTGGCAAAGAATTTGTATTTTTTGTAATCTTCGGGTCTCTTAGAGAACTCCGAGACCGTGGGAGACCTCTTTAAGCAAATGAAAGGTTTTGGGTTTGGGCTTAAGGTAGGTCTGTCAAGAGACGAGTGTTTGCGAAGCTTCTCCCGCACTTAATTTTGTTTTTTTTTAATCTTCAGTTCTTTTAGATAAAATCGGAAACAGTTCACTCTAGGCCCAAACTTGATTTAAGATTATATTAATTCCAATCTTAAAAAAATAAATTTTTTAATGCCTTTATGCGAGAGAGTATTTAAAAGGATGGGAGGGGTAAGGTTAAAACATCCAGAATGTAATAGAACCAATTGAGTTCCTAAAGGCTTCCTCCTTGAGGCAGGTCAGTTGAGAGAAAAATACGGTTCTGGTGTTGACTATCGTCGGGAAATCCTCCTGCGCATTTCCTTTTCACGAGAAAGTAAAAATGTTTTTGCTACTTTTCGGGCCTTTAGGAAACTCTAGAAACCAAGGAAATCCCTCTATTCTCCCCGCTTTTCAAGAACCAATTTTGATGGAAGATTATTTTAATTTCAGACTTTATTTGCAAGATTTTGCAATCTCAAAGCAACTAAAAATATTTTTGCTAATCTTCGGACCTCTAGGAAACTTCTGTATCCATGGAAATCCCTTAATTCTCCCCCTTCTTGGACAATATTGAATTTTAATTTCAATTAACGACTTTATTCACAAGATGCTTCGAGTTCAAAGCGAGTCATTCCACTTCAAAGCTACACAAACTATTGTGCTCCCAAGTTTTGGATGCCCTTCCCTCTTAATATGCCTGTCATGATATCATTGAGAGGCTTTGCTGTTTGTTCCGCACAAAAGTCACTATAAATTTCAAAGATATATATATAAATAAAAGAGGAAAAACTTATAGCTGCTAGGAAATTGTGTGCGCATTGTCCTCCAATTTGTTGCTGTAATGAGTCGGAGCGCAGACATGGCCTTGAACACTATTATATACAGCATACACCCACAGACATATAAATATGTACAAGCATATATATAAACAAGAACATCATTACTGTGCAAGTACAAGAGACAGCAATTTAGTTTCGAAACAAAAAACTGGCAACTTTTAAAAATTATTTTACTAGGGTTTTAAGCGAAAGACGTCAGTCAGTCAGTCAGTCAAAGCCGGCAGCAGGCACCACGGGGCGTATGAATATGCATACAACGTAGTTGAGTCAATAAATTATTTACAGTCGCAGCCAAAATTGTGTGCTTACTTTTTAATTTTAGTTGAAAGCTTGGTAACTTAAGATTAAGCATTCATAAAGGAATTTTTTTGGCAAATTAAAATGCGGCTGCTCTCAAATTTCTCCTAAACGCGAGTGGGCATAATCTTTAGGCTAATTGATTATTAAGGCGTTTTGTGTAGGAAGTCTTAATTAAGCAGCTGAAAGCTCTACTTCAAAAGCAATTGAGTAAGAGAAAGCAGCAAATGGCAAACAGGAAAATAGGGGTCTTAAGAATCCGTAGAAGATGTACCCCAATAAGCCTAATAAGTTTAAGACTACTAGTTATGAGTTAGTATGAGAAATAGTTAGACCGCTTTTTGTGGCCAAAGAAAGTGCTATTTATGACAAAAGAGACATTTTTTTCTTGCAAAATATTTTATAAATTTACCAGTTCACAAATTGTTTTTATTCGTAAAAAAAACAAATTATTTCAAGTCCCCATAAAGTACATACATATATATATTCTTGAAATCTTCGGTTTTTACACCGACACAATATTACGCTAATCAACACAATTATACGAAGTTCTAAGAATACAATGCTAAAAATGGTTGCAAATTAGGTGAAAATTAATTATTTTGCAAAATTTTAGAAAATGGGATGATAACTTTAAGAGGCAAAGATTAAAATGAGCCAGCCGGCCATGTTACATGATAGAAGATAGGCCACAAAAGAAAATTTGTACGGTCAGCGGACCAGGTAACCAGGTAAGGATAGACGAAGTATAGGAGGTTCTGCAAATAATTGGGATCACTAATTGAAAAGACAGATCGAGATATAGAGAAGAGTGGAATGCGACAACCTTGGTCCTACACGGACTGTCAATGTCCTTGGAAGCAGGATGATAACTTTAAAAGTTACATTTATTGTCAAAAATATGTCCTTTTTAGATTCCTTCACTATAAAATTCAAGCTATTGTAAAGCTGTCTTCAAAGAGCTACAGTCGCCAAAAGCAGAAAATTAAAGGCTCTTTTAACTTTTTGAGGTTATCACCTCCAAATTCACCGCAACAGCTTTTTGTAGTTTAATCCAAAACTTTTCTTTGTAGCAAGCTAAAATTCGATACTTTTTATTTTCTTTGCCAATCCGTGCCTGCTTATTTCATTACAATCCGATAGGCTTTAGAGGTATACCCCTAACTAAACAAATTTAAGTTACTAGGCCTAGAGTCTCCTACATAAACTCTTTTCGAAAGATTATCACCAAGATCGGTATTCGGGCTCATGCGCAATAAATTGCATTAAGGATTGCAGCCCACATGGAGGTCTCCAAACGTGTCCCAAAAATGAAACATCTCAATTCAACGTTACAGTTTAAGCAAACTTTCAGTGATGTTCCCTGGATACCGATTTGACTTTACATTATGGAAAGCCAATTCAAGCGTCGAACTGCCTTGGTATAGGGTCATTTAGAGTCGGATTCAGAGGACCATAATGTTCCGAATCCGAAATTCTGTGGAAATTCAGAAAAATACAGGGGTACTATGGTCGGGATGTCTCGAACTGAATACAAACAGCCGTACCTACGTTGACATACGAAGCAGGCAGCGGCGGAGTCCATTAGCATTATTATTATCCATTATTATATACCAACAATGATTTTTAGGGTTCTTATTTTTAAGACAAATAATTAAAATACTTTTTTTTTCTCCGACTTTGCTTCAGTTGTCAAAAAAAATTGTACATCTTTTTTTATAATTTCAACCGATTATGGCGAATGGGCTTTTCTTTAATCTACATCTAAATATATTTGTTCATCTGTTTTCTCATATCTACCAAACCGCATATCATAATTTGACAAATGTGGCATCGCTGAAAGTTCTTAAATCGTCAGCTGGTTATACATAGGATATATGATGTCAAATTCATTTCTATAGTGCGCTGTCAAGAGAGCTCTAGGGATATTTGACTTCTTATACCCTGTACCGTATTGTACAAAGAGAAAGTTTTTTAAAGCTGAATATGTATGTAACATATGGATAAAGTCGTCAGAGACCCCACAAACCTAAAGTATGATCATGGTGAGTATAGGAATCGATGCATCGATGTCCGTCTATCTGTCTGTCCGTATGATGCCTAGATCTCAGAGATGGTAAGAGCTAAGTAAAGCATCCAAACTTTCAGATTAGATCCCTTATTATTCCATAGCACACAAGTCTATTTTATTTTTTTATTTTGGGGTTACCTTATATAGCTCCCATAGGAGTGTTTCAGAGTATTAAAAATCCCATGTACTGTACTAAATTTTATCACAATCGGTAGGACCAATCAGAATAGGTTCTTTTCCTATTCTGATGAATTCAAAATTTCCCAAGCTAGTAGGACCCAGGACCAAATATTGCGATCCCCTACGCAGATACACCCGCATTTTCCAAGCTGAAGTCTGTGCTATTGGAAGCATGTGCAGAATTCAATCTGCAAAACACATGGATATTTCCAACTGCTACTCCAGCAGCCATAAAGGCATTCGAAGCGAAAGCCAAGATCACATCAACGCTGATTAAACGAAGTGAGAACGATCACTGGAAAGCTTAGGATCTAAGAATAAGTAAGCTCATGATGAGTTCCAAGACACAGCAATATTCCTTGAAATGAGCTGGCAGATGAACTTGCAGGAACCGGTGCAGCAACAACTGAACTAGACACGTGGTACGAGACCTAGAGTAGACGGAGAATAAAAAACGACTGCTTCAATGGGCGCAGATACAATGACTTAAATAGTCAATGAACCCTCTCTCCAACTATAATCGTAAGTGGTTCAAAGTCGTGAGAACGTACGGGAAGAACAACGTGAGAATCCTGACGGGCCTTTTGATGGGACATTGTAGTCTCCACAGGCACTGTAAACAAAATTGGCATAGTGGATAGCAGACTATGTCGCCTCTGTAGCATGGAGGAAGAAACTTCTTCGCATGTATCAGTGAATGTATGGTACATGCCGGTAGAAGACACAAGCTTCTGGGCATGTACGTTCTCCCACCGAAGATCGTTGCTACTACAATGATAAGTCCAAACAAAATACATGCAGGCCTTAGAACTTTTGGAAGAGCTCTAAGCCATGAAGGGAGTACAATAGATCCAGCTGGGTCGCAGTACATATAAATATATAAACCCAATAATAATACTAATAATATCTTTTAGCTATAAAACAACAGCTATGGTCTGAACATCACTATAAATATGCTATTAAATACATAAATTTAGTTGTTTGTTTAAAAACAGATGAATATTAATTAGTTTCTGCATAAAAATAAAATGAAATATGAAAAATATTTTCTTGTGTCAAAATTTTCTGAGTGAGACTTTGATGTAAACAGATTTAAGTTATTTCTAACTTTTTTCATTATACGATTCTTTGTTTGTTTAAAACAACGATGAATATTGAATAGTTACTGCAAAACAATTTTAAATTAGAATATTTTCTTGTTTCATAATTGAAACAGATTTAAGTTATTCACACTTTTATTCATTATTATTTTAATTACGAAAATTTTTTTTTGCAATTCCGTTCAATTTAAAGGTATACGCATAATTTTTGCTGCGACTGTTTGTATAGGCAACTTCCTAGAAACAATCAAATCGAAGCTTGTGTAGAAACAAAGCTGTCAGTTTTTAATGCATGGAAAAGCAACCGCAACTTCATTATTATCAACATCATCAACAAAAACATCATTATCATCATCATCATCTGCAGGAGCAGTTTGCTCATTATTATCAGCATTAATATGGTCGGTCGAGTCAGGCCGGGGCACATGCAAAAGACAGTCGTCAAGCTGGAACTGAAGCTGTAGCTGACGGCCTGACTGACAGGCTCTTCACATGCACGCGCACACTCACACACATGCATACACAGACTCACACTCACACTAACACACTCACACATAAACTACTCACACTCAGACAGAAACGCTCAAGTAAATAAGCACAGACTGTTATCAGTCTTTTCACGGCAGAGATGAGACGAGGTGAGACGAGAGCTACGCATGATATTCAATAGAGAGCGTCATGTTTTTATCTCTGCCTCTTATTCGTGTAATTATCGATTTTTTGCTTTGGGTTTGGGTTGCTCCTTTTGTTGTTGTTGCTTTATGTTTCAATTTTTGACGCACTCTCTCTCTCTGCCTCCATCTCTCTATGCATGTGTACACCCCTATAATTAAGCAGCTGTTCGCAATTGATGGGGCGGGGGATTAATCTGCTGAAGTTCAGGGTTGGCAACGTCATTTGCCAAAAGCTAGTTGCCTAGGTAACCTCGTTGCCTACTAGTATAAAAAAGATGATTCCAAGATTTTGCCAATTTTCTACATGAATGCTTGCTGCGTATTCATATCTTTTATGGAATCTGCATTTAAAGAATTTATAATTTTATTTTTAATTTAAAGATGGCTGCCTGCCAGCTCAAAAAAAAAGTGCTGCGTCTTAATGAAATGAAAAATGAAAATGGCGCGTGCTTTCTTTTTATGTCCTTTTCATAGGAGAAGTATTTTGAACATTTTATGAGATGATATTTCTAATTTGTTAAAAGATTTCACAAATAAGTAAAATGCGAATTTTAAAAAATAAATAAAAGATTTAATCAATGCTGTTCAATCAAGGCTTTTAATCGAATGTGAGCCCCATAAAAATTTGAAAGGTGAAATATTTTTAAACTGAATATCAAAACAAAAGCAATTGACTAACCAGAAATTTATTATACTTATTATTTATTTGTTGCTTATTCCCTCAAGATACCAATTTTTGAGTAGTTTTACTCATGGAAGTAGAGAGAATATCCGAGCCATGGGGGAAATCTCGGATTCGGCCCCCTATCAATTTTTCTTAATTCATGAAAATACCTATAATTGTTGAAAAGTGTGAGATCAACATAAAAAAAAAATAGAAAGGATTTCTGAGAGAATTGATGATTTGATAAAATCATAATAATAGATTTCACAAAACTCCAATGAAGATCTAAAAAAAACGCAACTTAAAGAAGTTTACATTTTTTATATATAAACTAAGCGTTACATATGTTTTACAATAACAATCGAGATGCTTAGAATTTTGCCTTCCTTGCTTTCTCTGAGGCGAAAGCTTTTATAATATCATTAAAGTCGAGTTTTAATGGTAACTCAGATTCCAAATACAAAGTTGCCAATCCTGAGACTCGATTCTAGAGTTGAACATGAACGATGATACTTTTTTTTTCTTGATCATACACTGAACGATCTTTCGGCGCTTGCAAAAAACTTCCAGAATGACTCTCGAGTCCGGGCCCCACCGAGAGCTCCGGGTCCGGGGGAAAAGTTCCCGATCCACCCTCCTCTCCACGGGGCTGGTTATTAACAACATTTTTAGATAGCGTGGGCCATCTGCTGCTTTGCTTGTTGATTGAGTTTTATTCGTATATTTTTCAACTACTTAGGCAAAGGTACATACCAAATGCAAGTTCGAAGCTATTAATTTATGTATGAAAAATAATATCGCCCAAATGGCCGCCAGAACTGCCACTACAGACTCATAAGCGAACATGGTAATTTTCGATGATAATTTTTTACGAGAAAATACACCTTTTAGTTCTCCCATCAATTGAACTTTTTACTAAAATTCCTATTATTTTCACATTTTTTCTTCGATTTCGACGAATAAATACAAACTTTACGAGCCATGAAAAAAAACAGCATAACAATTTTTTTTTTCATTATTAATTTTACTTTCGCAATAGAATTTTTCCAAAAGCTTGATACAGAGCTTGAGAGCTCTACAAAATATTCGAATGCCAAATCTGGTATGATATCTTTATATATAAACGAATTATTCATCTAAAATTTATATTTTTTAAAACAAATTTACAGTTATAATTTAAAAAAAAAAATAATCCTGTTATTACCGATTTTGATAAACAGCCACTAATTTTTTTACTAATTGATCAAACTTTACTGTGGAAAAAAATCTTTTTAAGTTTACTTTCAAAATAGAATAAATTTGACAAAAATTTGTTTCAAGCGTAATCGATACGATAGGTAATTCAATTAACTACAGTTTTGTAAAAATATTGTCAAAATCAGTTTTCATCATCATAGATATTTGCTTTTAAGTAAAGACACTTTTTTTTAAATTTGTTTTTTTTTTCGAAATATCTCGAACTCTGTTACATGAAAAAATGTTTGGTACGGTTTAGCGAGCCATTTTACTACGGACATAACTAAAACTTGTTACCAAAACTTTTTAAGATTTGTAAACTAGTAATGGTCTATGATCCTCAACTCTTTCGTCATGTGAATCCTGTAAACGTCTAAATAAAGATCCACATGCAAAATTTTAGGCAAAGTGGTCCTGTTCCAAGACAACAATTTGTCGAAGCCCATTCAGTTTGAACGGTTATGTTCCGAATAATAAGTGCTAACCAACCAAACAACAAATGGACCACCCTATATTTACTGGTTTGAGTAAAAGCTTTTCATCTGAGAAGTTTTGCCTCGTGTTGTTTAATTTATTATAAAACTAGTGAGCCCGGCAGACGTTGTCCTGCCCAAACTTTTTGAATACTCTTAAAGTGAATAAACATCGTAAGATTGCCTAGTTAGCTTATTTGGAAAAATATAAGATTTTTAGATTAGTTTGCAGCTCGATTCAAACTTGAACCATTATTAGCCGAATGTCGCGCTTTACGGGTCTGTCTCAACCGAATTCTTTTACGTTCATTGCGATCTTAACGTTCCTGGGCAGTACGATTAGATTGATAAGTAATTTGATTCGTTGCATTTCTTCCAAAAAACATCCTTATGAACAACCTGTACACACACGCAATTTCAGATTTGAAATTCATTGACGCGTTCATGAGAACATCCGTAACACGTGAAACATAAGTTTCTTTTATATACTCATATTGTATATAGATCTAGTGCTCTACTATTAAATGATAGGTTAAACGGAATCAAATACTTATAAGGTAAAGCGCTTATATTATATTTTTAAATTATTATGCATGCATTAATCACACGAAGTGCTTGCCTGCAATATTTCCAGGTTGATGAATATCCAAATCTTTCTGGGTAGTTGTACGCACTGCGCATACACTGCCACAGTGCGCACAACTGCCCAAAAAAACTCGGGAAATGGTCCGGTTTTGAAAGTAATGCCCAGGGTTCCGATGGCTTCCTCCGGTTGGCTCGGAATTTCATAGTACGAATGCGTTGAATTTCACTTTTTTTTTTAAGAATATCCAATATATCTTAAGTAAATATCAACACAAGGTACATACGATTTAAAAAAAAGCAACATTAAAGTATCTTACTTTAACTTAACTTATCTATAAATTTAGCTTGTATAATAAAGTGTTTTTTCTTAAAAATAATGACACGGTTTTGAGTTCATGTGTTCCGAATTTTAATATTTTTTCAAAAAAATTGAGTTGGTCACACTTTCATCCACATATTCATGATGTTGGACCTCGAACATTGATTAAGAACAATACTAGTATTTGTATACATATATGGCAATACACACACAAAAACCGATATTCTCAAAAATGCGTAACATATATCTCACGAACCAATACACACAAACAACTCGAAATAGGCTTAGAATCTCCGTATTGACAACCTCTAACACAAGCAATTTCAGATTTGAAATCCATCGACCCGTTCATGAGAACATCCGTAACACATAAAACATAAGTTTCTTTCTTTTATATATATAGATCTAGTGCTCTACTTTTAAATGATCGGTTAAACAGAATCAAATATGTACCTATAAGATAAAGCGCTTATATTAAATTTTTTATTTATTATGCCTACATTAATCAATTCATGCATATATTTTTGTTATATAAAAAAATTTAAAATAATTTATTTTGACACCCATGATGTGCTTGGCTGCAATAATTCCATGTTGATGAAATGTCCAAATTTGTCTGGAGGAGTAACGGCAACTGCGCATGCAGTGTACATGCGCAGCTACCGGTACTCCCCTAGAAAACTCGGGATATGGTCCGGTTTTGAAAGTAACGTCCCAGGGCTCCGATGGCTACCTCCGGGTGGCTCGGAATTTCACAGTACGAATGCGTTGAATTTTAATAATGAGTTCGTATGTTCCGAATTTTAATACTTTTTTCAGGAAATGCCCCGGTTTCGCTCAAAATTGAGTTGGTCACACTATCATCCACATATTCATACGTCATAATCGGTAAATTTCGTACTTCACTTTTTTGGCGCTGCCAACTGCAGACAAAAAGAGTCAGAGTTACTTTGTTGTTTCTATTCCACCTTATAATAGCTATTTATAATCTTATATATAAAATTCTCGTGTCACAATGTTAGTAACCATACTCCTCCGAAACGGCTGGACCGATTCTTATGAAATTCTGTGTGCCTATTGGGTAGGTCTGAGAATCGACCAACATCTATTTTTCATACCCCTAAGTGATAAGCGTTGTCACTTCTAACATATTTTTTTTTGTAATTTTTGGACCTATTTTTTTGGTATTTTTTTTTATAGTGTGGCGTTGTGTACATTGTCAGATTAACTTATATTTTGTAGTTAATTGTTTTTGTCATATATAAAAGAAGCTTCTATTTCACGTGTTACGGGTGTTCTCATGAACGCGTTGATGAATTTCAAATCTGATTTTTGTGTGTGTTAGAGGTTGTCAATACGGAGGTTTTTTGGAAGAAATGCAACGATTCAAATTAATTATCAATCTAATCGTACTGCCCAGGAACGTTAAGATCGCAATGAACGTGAAAGAATGAGGTCAAGACAGACCCGTGAAGCGCGACATTCGACTAATAATGGTGTAAGTTTGAATCGAGCTGCAAACTAATCTAAAAATCTTATGATTGCCAAGATAAGCTAACTAGAAAATCTTATGATGTTTATACACTTTAAAAGTATTCAAAAAGTTTGGGCAGGACAACGTCTGCCGGACGCACTAGTTATTAATAAATTTCAATTGATTTATTTTTTAAGATATCTGATATGTACGGAAGTCTTGATATTTCTGTCGCACTCCGGAACTTCCGGCTGCTAGCGTGTACATGGACGTAACCAAGCAGGGGATTTTGGGGGTTCAAAGCAAGTCAGGAGAAACAATTGAGTGAAAGAATATGCAATTGATTTTTTGTCCTCCTTACGCTAAGCTCTCTTAGTTATCAAAAGATACCAAATATGTGCCGATAAATAAGTCTATAAAAAAATGCAAATACGGTAAGTGCCCTGCTGTCGATTGGTTATTCTTTAAAGGAGACAATATCGAATCTGATGATTCTTATATTTTGGATTTTCTGAATAAATTCCGGTGGTAAATGCGTAATGTTTAAAACTTAAATTAAATTGTAATCAATTTTTCGATGTCAATTTTTCTTATTACTTTTAAGTCACAACTACAAATTTTATAAAAAATTAAGCAACACTGCCAAATAATTCAGATGAAAAGCTTTTGCCCAACACTGTCAATGCATATGCTTCATATGCTAGCTCAATTTGTATATTTTGTATATTATCGGATAAGCAATAAATATATAATAAAATTAAAGAAGATTTATAAATATTGTTTATTTTCTTAATAAATTGTCCTGGCGTTATAATACACAGCTAAGCACTCCCGCCTCCAAGAAGGAGAATCAATCAATTAATCAAACAAAAATCAAATTTCTCTTCCTCTGACGGTTCTGCTAACCTCGCACTCCTTATATTTTCCATGTAGCGTTTTATCCTTAACCAAGGACATGCATTCATATACATCTACACGTTTTCGCTGTGTCTAACAATCATTCGTAAACTATATGACAAAGATGCTCCTACAAATTTAATTGGCTTCAACAAGGACTCATTTTCCAAACAGGTTTTATTAAAAGTAGTTTCATATTCTAAACAAGGACATAAGACACAAGATGCGCTTAGTGCCACTTCCTGCCAACATTAAGAGGTTACGCTTTGATTTCCGTTTTTGTTCATGGAGCTCACAGCCTCGCTGAAGTACTTTCACTTTATAGAAAAGTACCAAAGAAAATTCTGCACCATTTCTGTTTCATTTTTATAAACTCCCAAAAGATTTGAAGAAGGACGAGTGGGCACTGTTGGTGTCCTAGGACCTCTTTTATTATGTATCAATTCAAGTTAAGCTCATTTATCTGCTATTGTTCATTTAATAAAGTTTTTTTGCTGCATTTTTAACCATGTATGTAGCTAGACCTTCTAGTCCTTTTGAGAAGCCATACACGCCATAGCCAAGGCTTCCTAACAGACATTCCTTTTTTATATACGCATGTATATAAACCGAGTAAAACAAATAATCAAATAAATAAAGCTCAAATGGACACACTCATATTCCATGCCATTAGGTAAAAGTTTGTGAAATTAAATTATTTACTTTGCGCACTAAATCCTTGGAACTTCTCAACTTTGATGCAGCAAAGACCGATTTCATGGAAATTCAACTGAAAACTCTATATGGACATTCACTTTACTACTAAACAAGGTTAATCTAACTATTGAAGCATTGCCTAGGTGTGACCCTAGGCAGCTGGGGTTTTTTCATTGTGGTCGGAGTGCAGCCAAGAGCGAAGGACGCATTCTGGAAATACATTGCGAAAAAAAAAGAAATAATTTGCTGCATGCATTTGACATTGATAACTTTCACTGTCGTTCGACGATTTGTCGTCTGCTGTTGACATGGCAGCAACTGAAGCGGAAAATGTTGTGGGTTCAGCTCCACTTACATACGGCTGGAATGCGCATATGTATGGCCGCAAAAATTATCCTCGTCGCAGTAGGCCAGAGGTGTCATATGCAGGAGTCGGATTTTGTACAAGTGACCCCTGGCGTCGCAGGCGTCGTATACTCAAAATAATGATAATGCAAATGCACTTACTTGGTGCTTGTTGAGGTTGTTGTGGTTGTTTAGTGGTCACAATTCCTTGAGAGCTGCTGCTGCTTTGTTGTTTTTGTTGTTGTTGTGTGTTGGTGTCCGTGTGTGTGTGTAGGTGCACGCTATTTACTGTTATTTTTCACACATATACACAAATCGATAATGTCGCTGGCTGGCCACCTAGAAGAGCCTATCTGGGTTTATTTCTGGATTTGCGCTAAACTGTTGCCTTTATGGACTGACTGTCTGGCTTTCACTTTAACCAAGAACTTAATTTTTTGATTTTGGTTACTGATTTCGTGATGCCACGCTACCATACGCTTTTGTTTACGATTACTCAATCAATTATTTAATGACGCGCACTCTGCCACAAAACACTCGCTCTCTCGTACTTGCCACAATTTATCAATTATTCAGCTTAGTTTTATTTATTTTTTAATTGGTTTGATTTTTTTTAATTTTTATGCACGTCGTAGTTGCCGTCTTTAACAGGATACAAATGAGGGAAAAAATTTTCCTGTGCCAGTGCTATACAATATGTGTATGTCTTTTTTGTGCTTAGATTAAGCCCGTGGCGATGGCGGCGAATTGCGTGACAAGGCGAATATAAGCGCGTTTTGTATACGTTTTCATACATTAACTGTTTCAATTCGGAACACCACTCACACACATAATTCAGTGGTGAAAATCGATGGGTCGCTGGGTTGTGTAGGCGGTTATATTCGCAGAACTCTGCGGCGAATTTGATAGACAGCTTTTGTGCTTTCCATTCATGCGTCGGTCATGCGCAGTTGGAATTTAAGCGCTAAACAACACTAACAGCTTAACAGGCGCATTATTTAATTGTGCTATTTATGACAAAGCTTATCAGTAACGATATCTTATATGGATATAGACTTTGATTGCAAAATATTACTCTAATTGCTTAATAAAAGTAGATTTTTGGCAGCCTGCAGCTGCGTGCGCTTCTGGCACTTTAAACCCAATAGCAATCATATAACATCATCAATAACATGCATAAAACTTTAATAAACATCATAAATCCCATATATCGCTTAATGCAGCTGCTTTACAACTTGCTATTGCCAGCCAACATATCACGCACCAGCTTAACCGCATATTTGGCTGTGCCCGGCGCTGTGGTTACACCATAACCACCATGGCCATAGTTATGCACAATTTTCAAACGACGTCCTTGCTCATTGGTCAGCAGCTCTGGTTCCACACGCACCACCGAACGATGTGGACGCAAGCCCACACATTCACGCACAATTTCTGCCTTCTTAAGGCTGGGCAACATGTCATAGCAACGTTCCTTAATGGCCATGCTGTCGTACTTGCACCATTCTGTATTGTAGCTATCGTATTGACGGCAACCGCCCAGTGTAACAGTCTCAAAACCTGGTAGTATGTACGTATCCAGATCGCCATAAAAAGCAGTTTTAATCCAAGGAGCGCGCACTTTAAAGACCTGACCGCGTATAGGCACCAGTTGTTGGTCATTGCAGAGCTCCTTGGCGCCCATACCAGTGCAATTGACAAGCACATCAATATTTTGCGGCGCATCGAAAAAGTTGCGCACATGCTGGCGCACCACCTGACCGCCATTGGCCAGAAATCTGAGAGCAGCAGAACATTAATAAAATTACAGTAGTTAATAGCAACCAGCTTACTTTTTGGTAGCATAGGGCAAGAACAAACGACTCTCTGTTAGACAGGTGGTGAAGAAAGAACCATATTTCCAGCCGCCATGGCACAACTGCAGCTCTTCCTCGGTAGCGCGTCGATACACAGGCAGCAGTTGCTCGATGAAGTGATTCTGGCAATAACATACAAATTCAATTATAATTAAGCCCTCAGGCGATAAGAACATAAAGATTAGCACACAACTGGCGCTGTTAGCTTACGCGCACTATGGAAGGCGTGGTGCGTGAGAATATATAACCAGAGAGCTGGCACACGCCCGCTAAAGGCGCTTCCTTAGAGCGACGTATGTCATCCCAATAGTTAAAAGCATCAGTCATCCACTGCCTGCAAGGGGTAAGCATTATTACAGCAAATGCTTGAATTAATTTGACCTTGCACTTACTGTGTGATTTCCTGGGTGGGGCCCATAAAGCTGGTGCCCGGTCGAAAGATGCCCGCTGCTACATAGCTGACAGTGTCTTCATTAAATCTATCGGCCAGTATGGACACCTGTGCGTTAGGAAACTGCTGCTGCAGCTCCAAAGCTGTGGTCAGGCCAATAATGCCGCTGCCCAAGACGCCAAAATGCATGTTGATCAACTATTTAGTTGCTTAGTGCGGCGCGCTTATCAAGCGCTTTGAACTGAAACTAAATGCCAGTGGCGAGCGCTGCTTGTATATAAAGGTGCGTCTTATCTCGTTTGCATTTGTTATACACATCTTTATGGTGCTTAATAAGTATATGTATTATACTATTTACTTGATAATTAAAAGTCAAGCGCACTTGTATTGGAACAGCTGATAGTTATTGCATTCGATAAATATCGAAAGTAACTTGCCGCAATTGGCACATCGATAACTGCATTGTCACAGTCAGCTGTTAGTTATAGTTTGGTTTTTTTTTCGACGTGCACACACTGGTTAATGCTGTCAAATGATAATAAACAATTATATTTGAAGTAAAATTTTGCGTTTCACACATTCCAAAATTATTAAAAGTTTATTAAACATAACGCCCAATAAGCGCAGCGTATTTCTTTTGTCTTTTTGGAGTGTTTTGTTGCAACAAAACATCAAACCACGTGTGTTCAACTAAAGCCGTCAAAATAGATTCCTCAAAGAATATGTCATCAATGTCGCCAAGCGAGGTGAGTCGCAAGTCTTAAATTATTATAAGCATTTACTTTATAATTGCTGCATAATTGCAAGCCCCCCTATTTTGCTATCTATTATTTTTGCGAGTAGCACAATTATAGGCAGCGGAGGCGCGGTAGCACAGTGTGCCAATGTCTATATGAACAGTTGGCTGCGACACCTCAAGCCAATTGTGCAAATGTTTGTTGTTGCCGGCTATGTCTCGTGGGTAGGCTTGTTTGTTACTCTTCCGCACACAGCTTTGTCAAAGTTCAACGTCATCTTATCGTAGCAAGCTGTGGCGTCTCCGTAGCAGCTGCTGCGGCGCTATCAGAAACTTGGCGTGCACGAGCTGAGCCTAAAACAAGGAAATTGTATTGTGATAAGCTTCAAGATCAGCTGCAGCTTTAAGTGTGGCTTTCTGTCAATTATATAATTTAGTGCTTTCTGTTTGTTGGCATTGTACTCAAGCATACACTTTCACTTGCTCTTTCCAGCTACCGGGGCGTTTCGAATTCGGTGCTAATCTGCAGCGTCACCCACAATTTGCTTACGCAATGCATTCCATGCGCAACCCAATGCATTATTCTCGTATTCGTTAATTTTGTTTATACTTTGGTCATATCAACAACGCCCACTGTAAACGCTGTCTGCTGCATTTCCTTGTCAGCTGTTTGTTTATGAAATATAAACAAAACCGTTGCCCATTGATACACTCACTCCAAAGCCTTGGGCTCAAAATACAATACTCGTGCTGCCTTTCACTGCAATCCTTTTGTTGGAAACAATTCTTGCACTTTGTCGCTCATTAACGCCTACGGAACGCTCTGTTTGTCATCGCTTAGTAGTCACGCCTGCTTAACGCACATGCATAGCGTAGCAACTTCTATTATGACTGTTGCATACCCTTTAGGGCTTGCTCGTTTATAAAATGAATGCGCACGCGTCTAGAAGGTTCTTTTTTAAGATATGTCTTTGGCTAGTTTTCTATTAATTTTAATTGCTTTTATAGGGTCAACCGGTATGACCTAACCTAACTTAATTGGTTTTATATGAAAAAAATGAGTTCTTAAATATTCGCTGTTCAAGAAAAACCAGATTGTGATTTTTAATTGTTTAACGATCTGTTGGAAAATTGTGTATTGATGTATATAGTTTTCTAGGCTGTCCTTTTATTCAGTTGCGCTAGAATTCGTCAAAATATTTTTACTTTTATAAACAAATGCGATACACGTAATTAGAATTGTATATTTAAATACAGAATCGAAATGTTGTGAGCAACTTTATTGTGAAGTAAGATCCTAAGCTGTTTCCCACAATAAAATGTACTATTTTATTTAAAAATGTAACATTTGTAGACGAACTTTTGACGACTTTTTTTATTTTCAAATTTTTTACAAGATTTTTTAAAGAATTTAATTTTCCAATGATGCTGGTAACTTTTTGTATGCTTTATATAGTAGTACAGTAAACGAAGGCGTAAAAAATATATTTATTGAAAAAAATACCTAATGGATGAAACTTTCAGTGATCGGTGAGGTATTTGTCCCTAGTATAAAACCAAGTTTTCGTATTTGTGTGTAAGGGCCGTGGCATCGCCTCCTGGCAACATATGTGGATACGTTTTTTCAATGATATCTTTTTTCTATCAAGCTTAGTCATGATTTAAACGTCAAAAATGTTATTATTATGATATTATCAGATTAAACTCTTCGTTTACTGTACTATTACTATGGAGTCTTAACTTTTTTGTAGAAGACAATCTCATAAAAGAAAATATTAAAAAACCTTGCGAAATTGGAGTGTAAACTAGTTCTTAATGTTCGGAAGCCTTTAAGTCTGAGCGTCTAGGGTGCCCTAGCTTGGTGCCCCAAGTTCTATAAATCAGAGTTTTTAGCTATTAAGGCACCTTTATGTTACGTTGTATAATACTAAATCCAACTAATAAGTTGATCTGATAGAAACGAAACTTGTTACTCTTATACTGATTCAACTTCTTGCCCAGTGATGAGAGACAAAATTAGCTATATTAAAAGAAAATTAATTGCCAAACTTGGCTAAAAATCAAAATAAATAAACTAAACTAACCTCTTCCAAGAAACAAACACGTTTGTGCTCTTGTTCGATAAACAAATTTTGTACAACTGCGTCTCCATATTGCAAATTTCGGTGAATTAGCATATTTTTGCACACAGAGCGTTATCGAATTATAAAATTTTCTTGAGTATTTCAATATTATTTAAAATGGCATTAACAAAAAGATTTCTAACTTATCATTGTTTTCTCCAAGTTGCCTTATCAATTCTAACAGCTGGGCTGAAAAGTTCGTAGGCATATAAAAACAAATTTTTTTTTGGCATAATTCGATTTGATTATTCAACATAGTTGCCATCGAGGGCGATACACCGATTATAGCGATCCTCCAACTTTTCGATACCATTTTTAAAATACGATTTCTCATTAGCCTCAAAATGGGCCTACGTTTCGACGATCATCTCTTCATTGGAGCTAAATCTCTTTTGATCGAGTGTTCTCTTGAGGTCTGAGAACAGGAAAAAGTCACTTGGGGTCAGATCTGGAGAATACGGTGGATGCTGAAACAATTCGATGCCAAATTCATGCAATTTCGCTGTCGTTTGTGATAAGGCGTTTTCGGTCGATTGTGGCACGGCACGGCACCTACTTGGCACAGAGCTTTCGCATGTCCAAATAGTCATGCGCGATGTGTCCAACATGTTCCTTTGATATCTTCAGAGTCTCAGCTAACTTGATCAACTTCACTTTATGATCATCCAAAATTATTTTGTGGACTTTTTTGATGTTTTCGTCCGTAACAGCACTTTTGGGCGTCCACTGCGTGAATCGTCTTCGGTGCTTTTTTTCTTAATTCAATTTTGGTAACCACTACTTAACCATTGATTTCCCTGGTGCAGAGTCCGAATAATGTTTATCAAGCCAAGTCTGGGCATCAACAGTATTTTTTTCGCCAAAAAGCAATGTTTAACAAACACACGAAATTCGTTTTTATCCATGTTTCACATTATAACAAAAGTAGCTTCACTTAGGATGGTGTATCTCATTAACCAATAGTCCGACAGCTGTCAAATTTATACGCGAATCTTTTGAAGGATTGTATTAATTAAAAATTAATTGATTTAATTCTAGTCACGTCATATATGGGTCAGCCCACGAACTTTTCAGCCCATCTAGTATGATAAAGTTCACGCATCTCTCACTAATTATGGGAGATGCTAGTGAAATTTGGGATCTGTAGTATTCTAATCAAAGGCGGCTTAGTCGCAAGCGTCGCTGTAACATGTTGCAAATCATCTTTTAGAGTGTCATATTAATATCTGCGGATTCCACCAATCATTTCGAAGATTGCTATTCAAAGCCAAAGCATCGCTGTCACACGTTTCAAATCCTCTTTAAGAGTGTCAATATTAATATTAACTGTTACTCCGGAGTGTATATATGCAGCTGATCAGTTTGTGAAGTTATCTCAATGAGTCCAATTGTTTGTATTAAAAAATTGAATTTATTTCGTTGCAATTTTTATTTCCGATCATGTGATCTTATTGCTGAATTGATAAAAGCATGTATTAAGTTCGTCTCGTAACCACAAAGATTTAAACTGTTTACTTTTAAAAATTCTTATTAGGTTCCAGCGCTTCTTGAGCAAAATAAAAATCCTTTAAAGTTAAAGAAAAGTGTGTTCAACATCTTCTGCTATTCTTGACTCCCAGGACCTCAACAACTTCATCATCTTGAGTCCTAAGTTTTATTATTAAATAATATGATATTATTATTATTAATCAAAAAACGTCTGCTTCGATGGACCTGGCAATCTCGTAAGCACCACAAGGTCTTCTGCATGCGCTTCTAAAATATGATATTGTCAAGGTCTACCTTCGTCAGCTTATCACCCAAATTCACCAAGATATGATGAAATTCACATACGGCAATAAATCCATTACACTGCGCATCGAAAAAATTTAATTGTGAGTATGACCTCATCTTCAGGCCTCATATTTTTTATATCGATCCAACATGATTGCAAAAAACTCGTTTAAGATAATTGTAATTTTGACAGTGGAATCATACTCTTTGAGATAGTCAGCCAGTTCCTTTTGAGCAGGATTGAGCTGCATGTTAAATAAAAAGGCTTAATGGCCATAAAACGTTGGAAAATTGTATATGTTTTCCTTTTGGAAAAACTAATTTGGCAACACTGTTCATGGATGCTAGTTTCGTTTGCTAAAATATAAAGCTCCTTAGTATTGAGTATGTTAGTATTTTATAGGTATAAGCAAGCCTGATAAGAAGGTGGAAAGGAAGATTATCCCATTCCGAAGTATTCTCAGTGTTCCTGGTGTTATTACCGTCGTGATTCAAGCTGAAAATGTTGTAGAGGGCCCAGCACATTTTTGCCTCGGCCCGGCACCTGTCTCTACGGCCCTGCGTAATACGCCTTGAGAAAGTTCTATAATCATTTCAATTTGGAACATGCTAGATCTAGCTATATATTAGTTCATTTAGCAACACTGTTTGTAAGAGCGTATTTACTTTGTTCGCAAATTTAGCTCAATTATTTACAGAACAAAGAAATATTTCCTAACAAAAATCAAAAGTCATTAATCCTACCAAGAAGTGAACTGGAACTTGACAACTCCAAGATAATATGTAAAGTCGTCCCATAATTAACCAGCCTAAAATACTAGTGTTAATAAATGTTCGAAACTAAATTTGAAATAGGAGAGGGAGGCACCTTGTATGAAGTTCGTAATAAAAAATTTATTTGGTGATATACCTTATTTAAAAAGCTTAAGTTATTTTAAAAGCTTGAACTTAAATGGAATGACAATAGAATAGCAAATGCGGAACACATCTTGCGCACGGATTTTTCATCTCAAAATTTTCCTTCAATATGCGATGTACAGAATTCTGACAAAAATTTACCAATACTAGTATGTTAGATCATATAATTCTAGAATATCCCACGTACAAAACGGCTATTTAGTGCTAGAAGTTGGTAGTAAATAATTAATTAGGGGATGTTCCTTATTTTAAAAGCTTAAGTTCAAAAGAAATAACAATAGAACAGCAAAAGCGGAATTTATCTTGCCCACGACTTATTTATCTCAAAATTTTCCGTCAATATGCGATGTACAGAATTTTTTCGAAAGTTTACCAACAATAACAAGTTAGGTCATATAATTCTGGGACGGCCGTCGTAAATTAAAAAAAAAAGAGCTATTAATCTTCAATAGACATGCTAAGGGGTTACACCTTAGAGATTTTTTAAAATGAAAACCGAAGAATGTTGAGCCAATTCATAACAATAGCTTCAAAAGTATACATTAGTGTGTTTATTAAAAATTTATCGAATTTTTTAATGGGAAAATAACGTCATCTGAACGAAGCCTCTTCAACAGGTCAAGTACAACTGGTATGCAGTGTAGTGGACACAATTCTCGTCTGATTGCAATGAACTACATTTTTTTTTTTTATTATAAATAGGCAATTAACTATAGCGTGATGTAGGATTTTATTGAAATTCTGAAATGTCTGAAAACTGCGAAGGATTCCGCAAAAAATCATGTTTTCATCTATGTTTCTTATTGTTCTAATTGTTATAAAAAAAAGTATTCCTTCTAACGTGAAAAATCCTACGTCACTCGCCAGCTGATAGATTTAAGAAAATTTTGGTTTAAAAAACATTCAAATCAGTCAAGAATTGTAAGAGTACCACTGCGCACCGTTTTAAAAAACGTCGTTTCGTGAAAATCCGGTTAAAGTATCGAGCACGACTCCAACCGCTTGGAAGCGCATAGCTTCAAGTGTCAAAAAATCATTTTGCCGATCGAATTGTTCTAAATTAATATACTTTCCGAGGAAAAAAAAAACATTTTCCAAAAGTTCAAAGGTGGCTTAGTTCAAAGGTTCAAACACCTTAAGGATCTAAACGTTCACACTATCCATCTTCGTTACAACACCTACTCCCTTTCTCATAGCTTCGTGACGTCACAAACATTCCGATGCAGCCAATATACTCTTCCAGCATCAAAAGCTCGAGGCGCCTGTTGACGCCGCCCGTAACGCTTTTCGCTTGAGTTTGCAATTTCATTCCGTTGTCGATTTTAAACGAATTCGCACGCGTTGAGTTTTTTGTTCTGACTGGCGACGTGAAGTTTCGTACGCGATTATAATTACAAAAGTTTTTTTATAAAATTTGCATACGATTTAATATCAAATAAAAATAAAAAATTAAACTGCGTCTTAAGTTTTGTGTGTTTTAAAGAGACAACCGGCGGCAAAGGTTTTATTCAAAATATTTTTGTTTGTTTTGTGGCATTTTTAACAAATACTTTTGGCATTTGTTCAAAAGACCTCAATTTTGTTTGGCATGATTTATATAAAAATTTCCAAGCAGACTTTTTAAAAATAGCTATTAAAATAATGGCAACATGTTTGAATTTTAACAGCCTGCACACTTCTGCTTAATTAATTGATTTGCTATGCATTCAGTTAGTAGGAAGGAGGATGTTTCGGTCTAAACCAGTTTTGACGCCCGCCACTTGGCCAATTGATATGCCAAAAGCATCAGACTCAGACGTTATTTGATCTAGCTTCCAGTTTTTTTGTTTGGAAATCGTCGGATCTGCTTTAGATAGGCTTTCAATATACATATTTACATTTGCATTGTTGTTTTTGGCTTTTGTTTATGTGACAGAATCATTTATCAGGCATTACGTCGTAAACAAAGAAATAAATACAAAAATGGCAAAGGTTTACAATACAATGTGCTTCCTTATGTGCATCAATTAATTAATGCATTATTTTAAATTTTAAGGGCGTAGCAGCTGCTAAATGATCACAGACACGGCATACAAATGATTGATTTATATAAGTAAACAAATTTTTTGCCGGCCTCTCTAATTAAATAAAAATGTCGTCAATAAATTTTAAAAGAAATTATATATAATTTAGGTACTCAAGTCTATAGCAGATAAGCGAGTTTAATTAATTTTTTCAAGCTCAATCTTAATTTGCTTGAGGCATTGTTATAATCTAGAAAACATCTATATATTTATATAGAAAGCATGTGACTTATGTTTGTCCATATAGTATATAAAACTATGTATTATTTATAAACAAAGTTCAAAAATCAAAACGTAGACTTAAAAGCTGGCGCCAGCTGACTTCTGGCTTTAGAACGAAGTTCGTATGCTCTACATAAAAGTAATTTTTAAAAAATATGTAAAGAGCTTTTTCAGAGATAAGGAATTCGATTATAAAAAAAGAAAACAATCATATTATGTATTTATACCTATGTACGGATTCGCAAATCATAAAGATTGTTTGGCTCTGGTGAATATGGTTTAACTGAGGTTAGTCTAGTCCAGTTTTGAAGGCCCTATGCTCCAATAGGGGAGAAAGGGACTACAGTCAAATCGCATTTAAAGCAAATGCCTAAAAATATAAAACTAAAGTACAGTCTCTTCACTATCATCATTCTTATTGAATTTATACTGTATTCCCTTATTCTCTTATATTAAAAAAAATCTAGAAGAATAATGCCAAAATGCCTCAAATTAAAGACATTTTTTTTCCGAAAAAGGGTTCCTCACAGAGAGGTGGGCCACTCCAACCAAAATGTCTTTTGTACCATACCCTTAAATTACCAATACCACAAAACAGCGCAGGAGATGTAGTCAGGGTGGAGGCACCCTGTCGTGCTAGATCGTCAGCGATCGTGTTACCATCCACTCCAGAGTGTTCAGGCACCCAATAAAGCATGACTTTGTTCCAGGCGGACAGGATTTGGAGGTAGTTATGGCATTCCTTAACCATCCTGGAGGAGATGAAAAATTGAATATGTTTGCTCCCCTAGTTCCCTTGAGAAGGATACTAAGGGCGCAGATCTGTATGGCATGAATCTCCGCTCTCCCATTCGGTAGAGCCACGGGGGGTTTTCACAGAGGCTGCCATCAGCCCAAGTCTCCCGACTTAGGGGAGAAGAAAAATAAAAAAATTAGACTAATTCGTGAATCAATTTGCAAGCTTTAAGGCCAAACGATTTTTTTAACTAAGCCACATAAGAAAATTCCCAATAAGTCGTGCTAAGTTACTTTTCCAGATGATCCTTCTTCTTATTCATGGTATATTGAATTATTAATTAAGCCATGCTTTTTCTTCAATAGCATTAGAACCCGGGGTGCTTCTCCACGATCGTCCTCCGTTGGCCGTTGGTTCCAAAACAGATTTCTCGACATTATTTTTTTTTCTATTTGAGATGATGCTAGCCCGCAATTATTTTCAAAACATAAGTCTGCCTGTTCTTCATTTCACAAAAAAGATGACCAGGACATGGCCTAAACCCCTGCCTTTTCTGTCACCAAACATTTCCACGTCTATGGAGTAGTCTATAGATGCCAGCCGTCACTCAAAGAAGTCGTAGCCAATTTTTTTTGCAAGAGGTTACTGAATGGCTTCGCAGCTTGTGCCCAAGGGTTCTGTGTTGTAACTACTCTTCTTAGGCGATCTTTTTGTGGCTAAGAACTTGATAGGCTTCCTTGGTAAGGCATGATATTAGAGCGTACTGGCCCAGATGGAGGCACAGAAGGCGCGGCTTTAGCAGTCAGCACTGTGAAATGTTGATGAAAATATCGACATTCATCTTAATGTACTCGGTTAAGCTTAGCTACGTTTCCAAGTGATTAAAGTTCTCCAGGTTTAACTTGAAGATACTCAGATTAATAAAAAAAAGCAAGTCATGTACGTTCGCCCTTCGGAGATCGTTGTTACTATAAGTCCAAACAAAATACTGCAATACATGCAGGCCTTAGGACTTTTGGGAGAGCTTTAAGCCATGAAGGGGGTACAATAGATCCACCTGGACCAATAATAATAATAAAAATAGTCAGATTAATGTGTCTAATAATTAGAAGTTTGTTCAGCTCAACACATAAGAGTAAGTTATCTAAGTAGAATCAGATTTCCTTTTCTCCTAGGTAGAGCATAGACCAGATGATTAAAGTTACATAAACTTGACAAAATCCCAATAACTATCTGGTTTGAAAATCAGTTATCCTGTTGAGCAAGTCTATGCAGTAAAGTTTATAGAAAGGCACATACAGGGTAGGATCAAAAAGAAATAAGACTGCATTTCTGTAGTGCAAACGTAGCAGTGGAGGGAGATTAAAGCAGCAAATAGTGGGAATGAAGTCTTTCAAAGATGCGGATATTTTTTCAAGTCACATGATGCCAAGCGTTTCGATTTTAGGGAACCTCTTTTAAGTAGGGCCGTTGCGATTCAAGATGGCGAAAAATCTCAGAGCAGTTTCACACCATTAAATTCTGTGTTTAATTTGAGCAAAGTCACCATGGAGAGCCTCGAAATTATGTAGGGAATACTGAAGGATGTGAGGTCATCGAAAAACAACTTAAAGCATTGATTAAAATGAGACCAAAGTGGATTCGCCCCTGGACTTTGACTGTCTGGTTATCGATGAGTTAGGCACTTCCTTCATATAGTCTTCATTTTATTCTTCGCCCTACTTAAGGGTCGTCAAATGAAATCAATACAGCTCCGTAAAAGAGCCGTGTTGGCATTTTTGGGGATCCCGGAAAGCAACTTGCAATAGGCATACGCGCAGCATTAAACAAAATGAATACGTTATTAGAATTCGTACCCATTTAAAAACTGTAATAGTGATTGTACTAATTGTTCTAATCCGGGTAATTAACGGACACTGGCTAGTGGGTACCCTTAACGCACCTCATCATGACTTCTGTAGTATGTGGAGATGGAAAGGAGCTGGATACGGCTTAGCACTTTTTCTGCCACTGCCCCGGACTGTGCAAGACAAGGATCCGATTCCTTAAGTCACACTTCTTAAATCATAAAGAGGGTCTCCTCAGTGGTGTAAAGTACACCCAGTAGTACCACAACGAACCAATTCCGTGAATTGAAACGTCAGGTATCGACTGCCGCCCTAAGCTAAACCTATTAATTCTAATTAAGGCCACTTTGGCGCGTATTTTGACTTCACAGATAGAAATACTTTCGGCAAGTTTGGCTCTGTGACCTCCTTTTATATTCAAATGAACTCAGAATGAACTTGAATTCGATATCTTCATCAACAAAGAAATTTTTTAATACAAAGGCTAGATTGTATTGGGTTTCCCATTATAGTAAATTGAAAATGTTTCAGAGCTGCTCATTTGTTCTTTCTTCTTGTAAAGCTGTAATTATTACAAAGAATAAAAGTATTTTCCTATGAGTAAGGCCTTGATTATTCATAAGTGTCGCCTACCCATTTGAGTTGCAAGACCTTGTGCTAATTCAAGAGCTCTAAACAGACGCAACCTTATACTAAATATATCACTTATATGCAAATATACCAAAAATTTCATATTTTTTATATTTGCGTAGACAAATTTTTGCTTGCTTTAAAAAACTTGAGTATGGGGACAAAATTGAAATACTTAAGCGCAACTAAAAGGTGTATCTACTATATCAGGTATAAAATAAATCTAAATTTCAGATTTTATTTAATTTGTAATAATTTTAATTATATTTTTCTACGTGTTCGGTATTGTTAATTTAAACATCTGTCAATTACAACTCATTTGTAATTCTGCCCCATTAACTTACGAGAATTATGTAAATATTTTGTTTACGCTGAAACTATTTATTTGTTGTTTTGACGTCTTCTGGGTTTTAGAATCTCATTCAATTTAATGTCTTCCTAAACTGTAATTTTTGAAGTCTAGTTAGTAAAAAACTACTAAGTTGCAGCTTAAAGGCTGATTTTGAAAGTCGTAAAGGAACGAGAACGGTGTAGAAAAGGATAATAATCCTAAGTTAATATATGAATGGAGCTTCTTGTTAGATATAGTGTTAATTACTTTATGAAATTCTGAATGAGTTAGCTTCAAAATATGTGTAAAGGGTGCCTTTTTTTGGGATAGAAAATAAAAAAAATGAAGCTTCATTTCATATATTTTTAACAAACGCTCTTTATGAGAAACACATTTGTGTTATCGCTTTAAATTTGACATTTTGAATGAGGTTGCTTAGACCCCACCTAACTCTTCTTTAGACCTAAAACTCTTTGACTCTTCGAATTTATATGTAAAAGCTATGTAGAAGGAAAAATGCATTAGATATTACATTTTCTATAAAGCAGAAGATTCATTCTCTGTTTTGTGACATACCTATAATTTCTTTAAGTACGTCCCAGAAGAATTCGTGAAGGTTTGTGTCTTTGATTCTTGAGAGACCAATAAATGATTCTAAATGAGAAATTGGCTGTCCTACTATTATCAAAAAGTAATGTGACCATTTGCATTAAAGTTGTTAATCCGTAGGCAAATTTTGTTGGAATTGGCTAATTTTTGAACTTCTAATACATATTAAGTTTCAGGATTGACCACGTAGTTTTAGCTCTAGGATGTACCCACAACATGATTTTATCATAGTATGTCAAAGGATCTCGACTCTTTTTCCCATCTTTTTTAGCATTAACTTAGTATTCGCTACCAAATTTTGTGCTATCCCTATCTTTATTAGAAGTTCATGCCATATTAGACGTACTCTGGTGAGAGTAATGCCACGGAATACCTAATCTCAAAATAAGACAATGGCACTGCACTATAGATTTCTATGACGTGGTTTTGGCGACCTTGATAGACAAGATTTAATTTTGACAATCAGCACTATCTATGTTCTGAAGTGGATTGATTGATTCAATCAAGTAAGAATTCTAGTAGGGTAGAATACCATGAGTCCGGTTTCGCCTTTTTAACAGAAATTTTAGCTTTTTCACTCGATAAGACCGATCAACTTTTGTCATAGATATTTTCATATCTTTCACCAAGTATTTAAGCAAGTGAATCAGAGTATAAAAACAAACTCGACGCGCATTCTGAAATGATTTGAAGATTCAAAGTCATATTTTCTGTCCCAAGAGAAACACTCTAAATCATAACAACTTTGTTTGGGAGCGATTTTTCTGAATGTGGTCCGTTTGTCGTCCTCTCTTATATGTGAGAACCCCTCAAAAACATACGAAAAAATGCCCGCATTAGAGAGCATTTTAAAAATTTTTGAAGGTTCATATCATATTTGCAGTTCCAAGAAAAAACCCATCAAAATCTTAAACAATTCCTTTGTGAGCGAGTTTTCTGAATGTTATTTCTTTATCGTCCTTTCCAATATCTAAATTTACCATGACAAACTGTTTGCTTTGGAAAGTGACTCTAATATAATTTTGGAAACTTTGGGTGTGTTCAATTCTGTCCTCAAGTGCAACAGGTGCGAACACAAATTTTTGCTGTTACAAACAGAGGCGTAGCGTGGTGGGGGTGTTGGGGGTGTGACACCCCCTCCCCCGAAACATCCATAAGTTGGTAAATCTCGGATATTTCACGCAATATTCGAGAGATAAAAATTCAGAATCGGTTATTTGTCGGTAATTTGTTGAATCGCTCAACATTCAACGCTCTCGTTTCCACTGGTTACAAGTTAAAAAGTATTCTCTCTAAAACTCGAAGTGAAGGCCAAGATGCTGAATGTCATCATTTTGAAAAACAAGCCTTCAACGTTTATGATCAAATTGATCAGGAATGGACCCATCTACTTCAAGAAGTTCACGGGTTTCCATGGCTTAATTTCAAGCACGGTGAAAGGGGGTGTCGGTTGTGTAATATCCGCTTTTTTCAATCGGACCATCTGGTAACCCTACAGTAGGAGATCATGGCAGCTGCTGGTGGTTCAGTCTTATGTCTCCATGTCATTCATTCAAAACACAGCTCATTCTATCATTGACAAAACTTTCCTGGGAAATTACTCTGAGTAAAGTGTTCCGGTATCCGTCACTGCAGCTCACAATTATAATTCTTAGATGCGCTTGGCCATGGCTGTGATTTTTAAATACGAGTGAAAAATATTGAAAAACTGTCGTGTTGTATTTATTTTCAATTAAAGTGCAAGTGTTTACATACATGTACATATGTACTATATGTATATATGTATATTGTTGTTGCATGCGCCTTTCACGTGCAGCTCAAGCGTCGCGTCGCGCCACTTGACACGTCTTTAATGAGCTGGGGTTTGCAAAAAAAAAAGCGAAAAACAATTGGCTCATAGAAATTAAATAGGCATCGAGCTGCTGATAGTATATACTATATATATATACTATATATATTGTATATACTATATATATATAATTTGATTATATATAAATGCGCCTCAGGTCCCGCTTTGAGTGCGGGGAACACTCAAGCTGATCCGCTTTATCAGCCGGCATAAACGTGACACACACTCATTGGAACCAAGCCGTGCTGAGTGTTCCAATGCTGCGATAAGCACTCTCTGCCTCTCTCTCTGCCTCTGTCTATGCCTCCAGTAAACTGGCACAGCAGGTTCTTTATGCCCCACACATAAACAGCATGCTCTGACGTCACAGTTCGTGTCTGATGACGTGACGTAGTCATTGACAACGCGTCACTGTTGAGCCACAAAGCGTGTTCGTCGCTGCAGCTTTTCAGTTTTCGTTGTTTTTTCTTTTAACACTTTTATCGATTCTATTTTTGCTGCTGCAGCTTGGAGCAGGGCTAAGTAACCGAGGCGGGCTGGGGGTATAGACAGACAGACAGACGAAGGGCGAATTGTTGATTAAGCAAGTTTAAGGTTAACATTTATTCTACAACAAAAACAAAGACAACAACAACGTCAGTTATACAAAAGTGCCTGTTTCCGTATAAAGCTATTTTTGCTCTTGGCCAAGCTTTGCTTGTAAATTTTTTCACTTTAGTCTCTTTTCTGCGGGTACACTATATTGAAAAGTTTAAGGGTTATGTTGGGTTAGTGCGAGAACATGTTGTCTGCAAGGTCTAGACGGAAAAAGAGCTTTAGAGAGAGGGGAAATGAAAAATTATATTCGGTGCAAAGTACTCTAAACACGATCGTAGCACGATTCTATCTATCATGAAGTATTTTCAATTCTTTAGAAAATAGCAATGCACTTAGAACCCGTCGGTAGTCATCAACCCGGTCCCTATTTTTTTATGGAGGGAAATAGGAGGAGCTATCAGTTCCCATAAAGCTTATACTAAAATGTACAGAATGGCAGAAATCGATTTCCGTCTGACCGTATAGACTGTCTCTGAAAAATTAAAAAAAAAACTAAGAGCATGAAATTTGTCGCTAGATGCGTCCCAGTATTAAGTTGCATAGAGTTTCTTGACCCTTTCTGACAAATACAATTTGAGAGCTTTCTCCCAAATAGACCGACCTTTTTATCACGCCATACATAACAATTTTATTACAATTTTCTAAGTAACGTAATGAAGATTACTTGATAAAGATATTCCTGTTTTTAAAGTCATTAAAATGTTAAAAAAATTGTTTGGGACGTTTATTATTATTTTTGTGTAAAAAGTTTTTGTCTTACTTTTTTAAAAAGGCAATATTGGGGGAACATACTTCTTTGATATTGAAATTTCCCGGAAACATTAATTATAAAGATGATTCACCGGAATCATTCCCGGAATCATCAACCGATTTGATCTCTTATTTTTCTTTTATTGCTAAATTTAATTGGTTGAATGAAAGCGCCACTGTGATGATTCCGGGAAATTTTTAACAAGGAGATATTTCGCATATTACTTCAGAATATGCTATTGCAAATAATAAATCTGATAGGAAAAGAAAATTAAATAAAAAACTTTAAATAGGAAATATTTTAATGATTAAGCTCAAAAAGCTTTAACTTATTTTTCAAAATTGATCCTCCGTTCATTTATAATATTTTATCAATAAGTGAGGTATAAACTTTGGATCACATCAGCATTATATATGAATAGTACACTAAATGAAGGCTCGGGAAAAAAATTGTTTACTTGAAAAAAATATTTATAGTCAGCTTGAAACCCTATCGATGAGTCCTCCACTGTCAGTATTTTATTGGTGCTGTATGAGAACTTTGTGGCTTCCACACTAAGAATCATATTTTGAAAATATGTTACAATTATAAATAATTGACAGTAAACGTAGATTTTACAAAATTTAAGCTTGAAAATAGTTTAACAGTAAATTATTGGCAATTGGGAATATTTTGAAATTTGAATTTAAAATCTAAATTAATTTGCACAGATTTTTCAACGCGATTTCTTGATAGTTCAACTATTTTTTCCAGATTAGATAGAATTTCTTTCAATTCATTACTGTAATTAATTACGAATTTATTTGAAACTAAGGCTCAGAAGCTCTTCAAAAAATTCGCCTTATTACAAGAAAAAGTAACAAAATAATTAATTTTTTTTTAATGTTACGAATAACAATAAATTCCTTCTTTTTTTTCAATGTTAGTTTCTAACTCTTTTTTTTTATTAAATTTGTATGAGAATGCTATTGGAAACAATAGGAAAACTTTTTTTCATACTAAGGCTCAGACGCTTTTAAAAAACTTCCCGTACCAACAGAATTATTAGGAATTCCCAAAATTATGAGTTTCTTTAGCTGACTTTTTTGATTAAATATGAACTCAAGTTTTATTATGAAATTTGAATAATTTATGGAAGTAATTTTTTCTATGAGAATAATATGAGCTTCTAAAGTTTTCGTAATATTCCTTGGGATCTGTAGAACACATTTTTTTTAGAACTTAGTCTCAGAAGGTCGTCTCAACAAAAAATGGTCGGAATTCTCAAAATAATTTATTTTTTTGGAAATATCAATTACTTTTTAGGGACTAGTTTGAACTTTTGCTTCTTTTGAAATTTAAAAATTATGAAATTTATAATAATTGTAGAAGATTAATCATAAGTTATCCTTTTGATAACTAGCCAGATGAAAAGTAGGCCTTCTGGCTAAGAGCATCAAATTTTGTATTTTTAGATATTTGTATTTTTCGCGTAGAAATTTGAATAAATGACGCGAATAAGGAATTAATTTAGATTCTTACTCTTTGTCTTATTTAATATATACGAGCATGTTGCATGGGAACTGCTAGAAAACATTTCTTTCAAATTAAGACTCAGACGCTCTTAATAACCATTTCTCTTACTACATAAAAAAGGCCGAACTTCCCAATATAATGGGCCTTTTCTTTTCGAAATATGAAGCTCTTTTTCGGGTAATACTATAATATGAGCTTTTATTTTTTGTATGTATTGTGAAATTTTTTTTTTAATTTATGGGAATAATTTTAATTTTTTGTTGAGTTTAATATGACCCTTTTTACTTAGTTTTTTTAAATATTAGGTACTTTTCGTTTTTAATTTTTAGGAAATCGTATCGCAACATTTTTTAGCATACTTGTCGAGTAGAAATTTGACGAAAACATGATTGTTTGCTTACCCTTGTTTAATAAGAGAGTGCTTTTGGAAACTTTAAATAACAGGTACTGCACCGCTTGTATAGACCGATGGTACTGTACTGAGAACTGTCAAAAGGATGGAGTGAATGGCTATCCCTTTTTATTTTTGGAATATATTTTCGTGTTTACTCCCCGTCAAAAGGATTGCTATAAATTGCTGTCCCATGTTTCAAAATGTTTCAAAATCTATAAACCTGCTCAAAGTAAGCAAGCTCAGGCAGAGTATCTCTCAAGTCTAAAAGTCCCCACTGTAATCGCGCTTTGAACAATACGAAAACTTTGCAAAGTTTTTTTACTTTTGCGATTTTTCTTTGGCTTTTTATGTAATGCGCTTAGCAATGCAATTCTTTTGGTTCTTGGTTGGGGTGTCGGGGGTTTTAATGTTTGTCAGGAAATCGCTTTATATGGCTTTGACGCATGCGAAAGTTGCATAACTTAGCGTGAATTTCATGAAATCCGAGAAACTGTTTTCGTATATTTTTATTTTCACCCCACATGAATCAGTTTTTATAATTTGGCTGATTCCAGACACAATCCAAGACCCCAAAAAAACAAGTCAATTTGCAATGCAAATACTTAATAAAAAAAACCAAAAACAGGCTACTAAATAACAACAAAAATAAATAATAATCATGATACCAATCCAATACTTGTATGACTCATTTGTTGCCAGATTTTACCTGTTTGCTAATTGTTTGTTGTTTTGTTGTTTGGTCCGCACGATCTTAGCCCTCTGTACCGCCCACACTATAGCCGCCCATATAATTTTTTATCAGCCCAAATGTTTACGCATTTAAAATTTTAAGGCGCTGCCACTTGCACGATTTTTTATCGCAATTTGGCACGCTTTATTTTTAGTAGTTTTTTTTTTCTTTGGCTTTTTTTTGTTTACACAAAAATCTTTCAAAAAATCATTTCATAGCGACGGACGCACTGCAGCAGCGGAGATCTAAAATTTTGACTCGACAGATGTCCGTCCGTCGCCCGTTCAGCCATGTTTGTTTGTTTACACTTGGCGCAATGTTTTGGTTTTGATTTTTATGAACTTGTTCTCCTCAAGTATTCGTTTTTGGTTTTTAGTTTTATTTAGTTTATTTGGTTTTGTGTTTTGTATGAAAACCTCAGGAATTTTCCGCACATTTTGGCATGTCTAAAGCATAAAATTTATATTATTTATTGCCTGTGGATTTTAAGGTTAAGATATTTTCAGCATTGCTTTGGAGAAAAAAAAACATGCTACTTTGTATTGTTCTGACAACAAAAGTTTTCTACACTTGCGTAGTTCGAAGAGGATGACAGGGGTTTTAGTAGATAGAGTTGTTTTAAATAAATTCGAAGTAATTGAAAAAAACTGAGTCTGTTGACCATATTCGAAGAAACAGGCCCTAAAACAAATAAAATTACGTACATTTTTTTAGGAGTGTCTTAGATTAAACAACTTTATCAAACAATTGTTAAAAAATATGTAACTGTTTAAATTAAGTTAAAACTCGTTAAGTATAATAATACTGAAACAGTAAATTAAAAAACAATTTGAGACTACATGCCTTAAACTAAGAGACTTATTATAAATGTATAATCCAGTCGGAACATGGCCACGGTCACAATTAGTGATTAATCGAAGGCGAGTTTAATATTTTTTCAAACTATTCAGTAGGTTAAATGTATAGTGCAAAACGTTTTTATGGGCAGTCTCGCAAATTACATCATGTATAACCACTCTTTTACCCTTTAACTTACGAGTTCGATCGAGTATCAATTACTTTTTTCGCAAAGTTGGGTGCTACTCGAAACTGCCACATATAACCCTTCCTGGTCACAAGCCTTAGTACCTATTAAAATGCTTTACTAGATCCATAAATTCTCATTGACAATTTTTACTGGACGGATTTATTTCTCTTAATTCATATTTGTATCTCAGAGACCATGTACATAACCTCAAATAGTCATAAACTCCTACACGTGACTCCGGATTTCGAATTTTACGTACACAAAGTTTCTCTCACAAAGGACCCTGTAGCTTTCCAAGAACTAAACCATGTTTAGACCATACAATTAGTTTTTAAATATTGGTGGGCGTACGTTATGATTAGTGACCTTTAAATCCTGCTTGAGACCCTTAAAAGTCGGCTTCAATAGATAGATAATTTGTATTACATTATAACTAGAAATATTAAGTTATATCCAACATGTGTTTAAGACGATTTTCCAAAATACTAGATATTTTTAAAGTTTTTTATATAAATTTTGACAAAGTTATATATTGTTATACTACTTTATCTTTGTTAGACCCTTTACGAGATTTTCAAAATAAACCATGGGCACATTAAATTAAAAAATGAAGATTGTTCCAAAGAAATTACATTGAGCTTTTGGGAAAGAAAAATAATATCACCAAGTATAACCCACAAAAGTTTTTAGAAAAATTTTTCTAGAAAAACTTTGTCATCACAAAAACATATAATATTTTTATACAATAAAGTTTAAAAAGAAAACATAAAAACGTTGGGCTAAGCTAATTGCTTCTTTTATGTGTATACACCCCAAGCCACATAATTAGATCAACTGCTGCTCTTTGCTCGTTAGAGTCAAAATTAATTTATTTTAAAATTAATGTTTATTATATTGTTGTACTTTAACTAAAAGGATTATTAATAAAGTGTGTAGCGATTTATTTTCATGTCTATGTAGGATTATAACCTTTTAAATTTATCGGTTAATAAATAAATATTTCCAAAAAAAAAGTAAATCATTAATTATAAATAATTAAAAAAAAAATTATAACATTTATTTACATGATTTGCATTCTATTCAAATTCAAGTTTTTCAAGTTTAAATTGTATTTGAGATTAAAAAACCAATTTTATAAGTGTGTTCAGTGTTGAAAGGAAATTATTATAAAGGGTGTTTTTTTTTTAGAGTTACACAAGTTTAAATAATAATAAAACAAAATATTTTTAATAAAAATAAAACGGGCTTTTTTGGATAGAAAATATTTTGACATTAATGTTTAAATAATATTTCTGCCATGTGGCGCAATGTGGAACACAAATTTTCACAAGTCAATTCTGCTTTTTTATGTACTCAATCAACCATCTTCACCTGAAACAAAATTTTGAATAAGTTTGACCAACGAATCCATTCCTTCGATACAAAATTCTAACAATATCAAACCAAACACAACAAAAAGAAACGATCAGCTGTTAAATGGGTTGCCAGATAAAGCATTATTGCCAACTCAAAGTTGTGAACCCCTAAAAAAAACACGCTGTTATTCACTGAAGCAGAGCTTTGCGCTTATTCGATGGCTTGGATAATAATCGATAATGAATAGCAAAAATTTTTTACTTTCTACGTAAGTTGTAACTAAGTGAGCTCTATAAATATTATAGTCACAGGATTATACGGCACATTTTCTTTAAATTTTTAACTTGAAATTTCCAAAGAGTTGGTAAAGTTTTAATACCTTTGATTTGTGATCGAATTTTTGCACTTTTTTTGGGTATATCCCATAAATCCTTAGGAAGTGTCTTGCTTATAAGTTTCGTGGATATTTGATTTGTCTTCTTTCCCCTTCAGTTAAGGCGTTTCTTCGAAATATTTAAAAACTTTCAAATAGAGTGCTCAAAACAACGAAAAAAATGTATTATCGAAAAATATAACCGGAAGAAATGGATTAAATTAAAACCATGGTCTATTCAAAAATTATTTTTTAATTTCAACGAAAAAAAGTTTATTATCGAAGAAATCGATTAAATTAAAGCATGGTCTATTCAAAAATTATATTTTTTAAAAGTCAATATAAAACGCGACTTTTTATACCCTGTACCGTATGGTACCAAGGGTATATTAAGTTTGTGCAAGCCGAAAATGTATGTAACATATAGAAGGAGACGTCGGAGACACCCCAAAGTTACCTAAAATATGATCAGGGTGAATAGAGAAGTCGATATACCCATGTCCGTCTGTCCGTCCGTCCGTCTGTCCGTCCGTCCGTCCGTGTGAACGCCTAGATCTCAGAGATGGTAAGAGCTAGAGTTACCAAACTTTCACATTAGATCCCATATTATTCCATAGGAGGCAAGTTTATTTTATTTTTTTGATATCGGGGATAAATTATATAGCTCCCATGGGGGTGTTTGAGACGACCTCGACAAAAAAAAAGCGTTTTAGATGAATAATTCGTTTGTTTATGAAGATATCGTAACGAAATTTGGTATTCGAAAGTTTATAGTTCCCAATCACTGTACCAAATTTGATCGAAATCGGTTGACTATATCATATAGCTCCCATAGGACCGATCGGCCAAAATAACTTTTTTAAAGAAAAATTCGCTATATTTCGATTGTTAATAAAGATATCGTAACCAGATTTGGCGTTTGGAAATTATTTAGTCCACTTAAGCAATGTGCCAAATTTGAACAAAATCGGTTGACTATATCATATAGCTCAATACAAAATTCGATGTGTTTTGTTTGTTTGTAAAGATATTGGAAATAAATTTGGCATTCATATCTTTTTCAAGGTATTTAAGCACTGTATCAAATTTTATTGAAATCGGTTGACTATATCATATAGCTCCCATAGGAACGATCGGTCAAAAAAAAATTTTTGCTTAAAAATTCTTCTGTTCTTCTGTACAAGCTAAAGGTACAGGGTATCCTAATGTCGTCCGCGCCCGACTTTACGTCCGCCATTTTTTAATCCTATTTTGGCGATTCGTTTTAATTCCACTTGCAAAAAATCATTTGGTTTCAAAGCACATGAAAAATATGGTTTGGTGGAAATGGGAGCACCAAATATTTGGTTTCAATAAAACATTCAGATTCGGTTTCCGGAGCACGGCTGAATAACTTTATTCTATGTAATTTATCCCAAAGAGAGTATAAAAGCTGCCCAAAGACAACGTGCACAAATATCGTTAGTTACCATGCTTGCCTTCCAGCTTTAAGATGAGTATACAAGGTTCAAGTTATATTCAAGTGGCTAGTTGTGTATATATATAGTATATATAAAAATATACATACCTATATATGCATGTATACACTTAGGTATAGCAAAAAAACCTAATGAAACTGACCCGAGGAACGTTGCTGTGAGGTGCAGTTCCCAAAAGTTTACTACCTAATTGAAGAGGGCTTGGCAGGAATTGGGTGCAGCTTTAAGTTTGTAGAACTTACTCATATAGAGTATAGTTTTATGGCGTGTTCCCAGCTATCAGTCTTATTATAAAGCTCTTAGTTTATTGCTAGTCAAACAATACGATTTTTTGTTAAAGTTCCCAGATGCTTTTAGTTGTGCAAACCCCTCCACGTGCATCTTGAAAAACTGAACTAATTGATTAGGCAGCCAACTGGCTACAAATGCAGTCACTTTCAAGTGCCACTTTTTTTTTATTTCCTAGGGGTTTTTATTTTATTTAAATAGTATTCATCAAACAAGTTTGATTGCAAATATTCCCAACTTTTTTCACTCGGCATTGTATGCAAAAATAAATCAAGTTATATAAAATTATAACTAATAAATCAAGTTGATTATTGCATTACGCATTAATTTTATTTGAAACTAATTATAATTCGTGTTATAAAAGCAGAAAGCTTATATTTTCGTATTTTTAATTAAAAATTCGCGGAATTTTTTAGGTTTTTACATATATTTTATAATAATATTTTGAAAGAAAATAGATATAGAAGGAAAAAAAAAAGTTTGACAAAAAGTTTACTGATAAGAAGCAGTAAGCTTATATTTTGCATTTTTTATTTAAAAATAATTGCAAAATTTTATCAGTTTTTTACATACGTTTTATAAAAATATTTTAAAAGAAAAACAGATATAAAAAGACTTAATTTTTCTGACAAAAAGTTTACTACAATTGCGTGGCTTCCAAAGGATTATGTGTTTCAATAAGTCCCATAAATCTACTAAAATTATGTATTGTACAAATGCCAAACAAAAAATTGGAGTCTATCTACAAATTAATGCATTTGGGATGGCCAAACATATCAATTTTAAAAAATTCACAAGTAAAACTATCACAGCCTATCCATCCAAAATGTACCAGTCTCATAACTAGTACGTGTGTAAACGTTTTTATTAAAGTGTTATATGCTGTCATTGCATAAAAATATTGTGTCCGGCATTTTCCAGACGTATCCATCCCATTGTTCTCTTTCACTTAATTAATACATTATTGAACGTCATATTTCCTTATTTGCATAGCACCTTGAGAACGTATGATTTTATTTGCAAATCAATTCCGTCAATTTTCTAGCACTATTTATAGAAAATTACATTGATTTCTTTTTTATTCTTTTTACTTATGCAATCGACTTGATAAAACTTTTTGCCTTGAAGTTTTTTAGATAAAATAGGTTTGGACTTAAATATTTAATGGGTATGCTCTTGGACTTGAACCCTTGGCATTCCAAAGTTTTAAGTTCCCAAAATTAAACTTGGAAAGTCATTTGAAAGTTTTGCATTACTTATTCTAATATGCTGAAGCCTCATCACTCAATAGTTTCTGTTCTTTCTGTATATTCTGATAAAAAACAATCTAAAAATCTAAAATTCTCGTCGCCTTCTGCATTGTTAAGCATGAAAGCATCACTTTTATAGCGTTCACACTGGCACCGCAAGAGGGCGCCACTAACGGTTTTGAAACCCGTCGCAGCTCAACAGCTGATTTTTTTTTGTTAGGTTTGTTTATGGAGCAAACTGTAAGGCCTTAAGGATTAAATGGACTTTCAATTAATCAAAATGAATTTACTTTATCGTAAACGCGAAAAATTATTCAGTTCAGTTCAATTGATTCCGGAAAGTTTGTCCAGTTGCAGAATTGAAAGATACTTGTCCATATTTAATTTAACAGCTACGGGCTGCTCCTATAAGATTGAGCAGGTAATCCCTCTAACATAAACTTTAGCTGTTACTCAAGTTAGGTGAAAGATATAACTTATTAGCGGATATCGAATTTCAAAGCTCGGTGTCACTCGTCTAGCAATATAGCTAATAATTAGGTTTGGTGAAAATTTGTTCATGCAATACACTGTAGGAGCGCAATAGGTGTATAGGTAGTATAGTACCATTTTAAAAAATTTGCCAAACTAAACTTTAAAGGCATAATTTGTGTATATGCGAATATGTTAAAAAAAAAAAAAATGCTGTACGAATTTGAGTTATATCATCACATTGCTTTTCAATACGATATAATGCTGAAGTATTCCAATAAACTTTTGAGCAGCTATATATCCTCAATATCGAAGCAATTAATATTATTTTTCGTGACAAAAGGTATTCAAGCCGAAAGCATAGCTGACTCTATTTTACTATCTTACCGGGACTCCCCTTGTATACTACCTGTACCCTCTACTTTTCTTACATTTTGCCGTGTTCCATAACGGAACGATTTATATTAAAAGCATTTTGGATACAGTGTGGCTTCTTAGCCAAAGAGATTTAAATTTTGTAACTTACTAAAGCATAAATTTTCTATTGGCTTGTGAAGTTTTCAACCGATTAAAAATTAATTAATTTAAAGTGCTGTGAAAAATGGAAAATTTGCCTCCTTTCAACAATGTGGGGATGATAATTAGTAAAGAAGGACTGGGAATTGTTTTCATAAACTGTTTCTTAAGACTAATTTTTAGGTGACTGTAGTTCTTTTTTTAAAGGCATATTTTTTCACCTATGGGATATTTTAAATGGGCTTCAAGTTGAAAGAGTCTTAAATTTGTTAATATTTGCCAATGACTACTGAAGTTACCTAACGATTTTAATAAAATTTGCACCTGAAGTTGTAGGGTTATCAAAAAGTAGTTCGTGTTTTAATATTGCTGCTTGAAAAGTGCGGAAGTAAACTGTAAAATGTTTTTTTGAAAGGAAATGGCGGTCCATATAATAAAAACGGAATGCAAGTGAAGAACTTACACCATATGTCGCAGTTTCTGGCAATCTATTATGCTTCTATTTTTTTTCGTCCCTTTTCGGCAATAGGGACGCATGGACATGATAAATCGATTTCTTTTGTCGTTCCGAATATTTTGGTATATTTGCTAAAATTATCGCAAATTGAAGGAAACTATATCGTTGGTGGAGACTTTTATTGTAGCCATAACTAACTAATATTTTGGTATAAGGCTTGTGAGAACTTACTTATATTCTTTATAGGTACTACATAAATAAGTAACCTCCAGTAACTTTATAAAAACATGCACCTTAAGTAAAGGGTATATTAAAGGAAAAGAACCTATTTACCAAGCTATTTATTATTGCAGAGTTTTTTGGGATTTAATACCCAAGTTTTTGCATCATATACAGTCCATCTCAAAAACTTCAAGTTCTATATTCAATTGTAAATATCTGTTTTTGTGAGAGAGATCCACCACAGCTCTACTATATTTGCTACAATATCTATCCAATAATTGACCTTTCTAACTCGGGTAGCGATTGAGCCATGTCCGTGCGTCCGCCTGTCCGTCTATTGTATATAAACACGTAGATGTCGGAGACTATTAGAGCTACAGACACGAAACTTTACCACATGATGTTCATATTTCCAAAATATGAAGTTTGTTGAATCATACCAAACCGTTTTATATTTTGATCTAAAACTTGAGAGAGCGATTCGTCATGGTCTCATGCATCCGTATGTTAAAAACGAACTAAGTTGGAGCAATACAACAAAATTTATAGTAAATGTACAAATTTCACCCCTTGTCATTAACTGAGTCAATATTTGACTTTACGTAATTATGGTAAAAAGTGACCTAGAGTCACTTTTGGTAAGCTGACTCATGTGGCTCTTAAGAAAAAATCAACATCCAAATTATATCAATAGGGAGATCATATTTTGAAAAAGCGTCACAAGGTATGGCTTTTAGTTTAAGAGTACCGAATTATAGCCAATAACGACATTAGACTTAGAAAGGTCAAGATTTAGGAAAAAACACAAACCGATAAAATACTTTAATTTTGGAATTTTTTTTTTATCGAGAAATAAATATTTGCAAATAAAGCGTTCCCACAGAAAGGAATATTTACAATTCCACATAAAACTTGAAGGTGCCCTATACTTTTGAGAACCACTGCACTTATAACTTAATCCGTAGGAATAATCTTATTTAACCCTTTCATGCACGTTTGTTTTTGAAGATTGTTTGTTATTGTATAGCTGTCAAATGACAGAATTAAATCGCATTTTTTAATTTTTAGTCACGTCTAATAGTTTTAATAACATAAAAATATAGAGCAAAGTACTTTACCAGACTGAATGCGTGAAAAACTAACTAACGTAACTTAAACTTTTATCGACCGATTTTGATAAACCATGACTTTTCTTACTCGGCATTAATATTTCTTCAATATCAAATGTAAAAAAGTAAAGGTGTTTTACCGAAATGTTATATAAAAAAGACGTCAAAGTGAGAAAAACGGGAAAAAGAGTAAATTTTAGATAACTTTTAAAAAATCTCTTAGTTTTTTTGTATGAAGTATAAACAAATGTAATTCATCTTAAAGCTTGAGTCTTCTTCTTTCCAAAACCGTAAAGCAATCAAAAATCGGTCGAAAAATTACGACGTTGTGATTGCTGGAGTGATCGCAGTACACGAAAAAGGGTTTTTAAGCAATAACTTGAGAATTTCGGGGTGTTAGACAATTTTGAAACACATTATCATGATGTACACGTCAAGACCTACAACGTACACTAGGTCACTTGAAAAGTGCTAAATCACTGTAGTACTGTGTAATTGGTCAGTATTTAGATTATTTTTATCTAAAGTTAGATTATGAACCAAAAGTTGAAAATATACGCGTCTTCAAAAAAAGTCCTACTCAAGCAAACAAATGTCTAAAAATGATTTTTGAAAGCTTAAAAATCAAGGTAAATAATAATGCAGCAATGAAGTCAAGAGATCTAAGTTTATTTTTTGTTTACGTTGTGGTTCAAAAGATATGCGCATTTAAGGTGGAATGTTGTTCAGAAACAACAAGTGCTTGAAAGGGTTAAGCTGTCCAAGTTGCAGATTAATGTTACGCCATTGTTAGCTAGCGATATTATTATTTCTTAATTTCGCTCTCATTAATAAATTTCCTACATAGTTGGCAACGTTCAATGCACTTTATTATACTAAAGCTTTTCAATCAACCTTTATACTAAGTACATGCCCCTTTAAAGTACAAAAAAAATTGATTAAATAAAAATATCTTCCTATGATTATGCACTGAGGCCTACGCCTATCGCATTGTTTAATCTTATCAGCGCTGTGTATCAGGTGTGCCTAGCGTGCCCAAAAGCCATGATAAGCTTCGGCCCAGTACAAAAAGCTGTGCCTGGGTTCGACCAGAAATAATGCTCGCTGCAACTGCAAAAATCTGTCATCCTGGCTGTGCATATTTATAAACACGTTTTGCGCTGCCCCTGCATGTGGTTATATACTTTAGACACGAGTATATATGTATTAAGTTTACATAGCATTTTGCCTCGCCTTAGGCCAACATCCATCTAGAAGCGTTTATTTTGATAGTGCGAACCAACTGAGCGGTTCGCGAAATCCAAAAGCAATAATAACAACAACATAGACAGCGCCAACGCTGCGTCATGTCGACGTCGTCGTTGGCGTCGTCGTCTCCTCCCACCGCGCAGCGCGTCAAGCTCTGCGCGCTCTCCCAACGCCAATGAGTCTACGAACGTGACGCGGCGCCGCCGCCGACAACCGACAAATTTCTCGCACTTTTCACAGTCGGCCGAACGTAGGCGCACTTGACGGTTGTCTCTGGCGGGGACAAAAATAAAACAAAAAAGAAATTCGCGGCGGCAAAAAGAAAGATCTATAGAAATGTTTTGAGAAAAACCAAGTGGCAAAAAAAGAAAATCAAAATATGTTAAAGTTCTATTTCTAAATATTTGAAAATATTTTTATATGCAAACCTAGCAACAGTTGAAAATTGTGCTAAAATAGCAAAACAAAACAAAAACTCAAACAGAAAACAATTTATAACAAAAAATACTGAAAAACTGAAAAACAAATAACAAAAAAAAAGTGTGCAAAATGTTGAAACTATTTAAGAAATCCAAAGATAAAATGCCCAAATCGGAAATAATCAACGAACCCAAAGAACCTAAAACTCCAGCGGTTTCAAAATGTGGCAAACCTTTGCTGCTGGACAACACGCGTTGGGAGGCAAGTATTAACCAAAAAATATAGAAAAATAGGAAAAGATATTGCGAAAAATGATAACAAAGTGTAAGAAAATAAAACAAGGTAAAAAATGATAACCTTGAACTTTGATTAGGAACAGCATGTGTTGTGTATATATAATATTGTAAAACATTTACATATAGGACTGAGAGTTGCAATGATCTTGGCGCTTGCATAAGCATTATATACTATATAGAGGGTTTATAGTACATATCTTGCATTTCTTTTGGCACTTGCAGCCAACTGTACCATTTATAAAAAGCTTATTAATTTTAGACCACACAGCTGCATTCTACCAAAATCTACATAGCTGTCTAGCTTTCCTCTAAATTTTAGGGGAATTTCAGCCAAGTTAAGCTACTGACGTCATCATATCTATAACATGATTAATGTCTAAATTTCGCTGTAATTGTTGCATGATTAATATAAATGGAAAACTTTTTTTCGTCTAAGTGTTTTAAATAACACGTCTTTACACGAAACTTTGCAATATGAGCGGGAGAGATCTAAATGCACTTGAATTCAAATAAATTTCCATGAAATAACTCTTCGACTTATCGTCGCAAAACTCATAAATACTTTACTAGGAAGCTTTTTTTTTTATAGCGCCTATTTCGAAAAAAAGTTAAAAGGCAAAACAATACAAAATTTAGTGATAAAAAAATATCAATAACTCTCATGTGGTGTTAGCTTTGTGTACCCTGCTATCTTATCAATATTTCTTTTTTTATGTTTATATAGGGCGATAAATATTTTGACGTTTGTAAGCCAAAGGAAATACGTTTCGAAAGCAAGCCACTAGATAACTGACTAAATGCCTAGACCAAGTTTAATATTAAAACAGCGAAAAAAATAAGGATTTTTAAAAAACGCATTTTATTTTTTTATCGGTGCTTTATGGCCCAGGTTTTTATCTTTGGGTGGGGACTTGCACTCTGTCGATAAGATAAAAATTTGAAGCTTATACGCAGCGTTAATAAGCTCTATGGTATAGATCTGTAGTAGTATTGTAAAAAATGTGCTTTTTATGGATATGGTTTTGAAAGTGGGCGTGAAGAACTGTGCTACAGTTGTGATATTCCCAGAGATTTCCGAAACTCTTCAAGAATACTTTTTCTATATGTAGGTAGATAGTATTGTAATAAATGCGATTTTTATGGATATGGGGCTTAACGGTGGGCGTGACGAACTGAAACTCTTAAAGAATACTGTTTTTATATGCAGATGGTATTGAAAAAAATTTTTTTTTATGGATATGGGGCTTAAAGGTGGGTGTGAAATACTGCGGAACAGTTGCGTTGCTCTTACAGAATTGTTAAAATTGTATTTAACGAATATGGCACGTTAAAATCAGAGATGCGACCTTATTTAAGAAACTCTGTATTTGTATATAAGGCAGCTTATTATCTGCCCCCAAAAGAAATAAAAATAATTGGCTTCGACTTCTTATCTTCTATCGGCTTACCTATATATAGCTTCCTGACTATTCTTGTGAGTCGCTCCTTGGGGGCCTTGGCTATCTCTATTAATAATTGCTCGAAGAGAAAATGGACCTACAGTTTATAGCCGAGTTCGAACGGTGGTGTCTTGAATTATAAGATATTTTCTTGTTACATAGATGTCCCAAAGGTTTAGCCTTTAAGTCCGATATTCAGCCACTAAAGCGAATTTAAATCTCGCCTCTGAAATACCGTGTTATAAAATATCAGTATAATAGGTAAACACCTATCCTAGCTCTTTTACTACTATTACTTATTTTGGACTCCTAAGTGGCGCATAGAGCCTCTTGGTTACATTCATAGTGTTATCGTTATAACGTGAAATTAGCACCTCCAAATCCCCAGTGCTGGCTGCCGTAGTAATGTTGTGTACCCCTTGGAGACATGTTTCCATTATTGTTTTGTTCTGTTTTTCTGACATCTTTTATGTGAATCAATGAGTGATGGGTTCAAAGATTCTTTAGTAAGAAGCCGCCCCTGATATGGGGAAACAGCTTACCGGATGGCAATTTGGCTGCCAAAAAAGCATCAAGGTTTTGATGTGGACTGCTCTTAGCTTCAAGACTCTTCCTCGAACTTACCGGCATGGGTGGCCCTACGCTACCGCCGGCGTCGCTCTTGAATTCATCGCCTCTAATAAGCCCTCTAACCACGATAAGGTGGCAATCCCCGAGAGGGCTCTTTTAGTCTCCAAGATCCAAGGCGCTTAGACAAACGCACCCACATCAATTTCTTTGGTCTTTTTGACTATATTAAAGGTAAACATGAGGGGTCGGTCTCTGCATACTTTATATACGCTTACATACTCAATATATCTCTTACGGAGAGAGATTAAATTAATTTCCGAGTATATAGTATAATGTGATAGCCCAACCGAATTGCAAAAAGTTGCATATAACCTTACTTTTCTTCGTTAAGACGCAGTAACCCCCTTTAAAAAACTTATCGCAAAAGTTTTTATGACAATTCCAATGGTCGAGTTTTTATGAGAAACACCTCAATTGTTTCGAAGCAAGTACAATTCCGTGCCAAGTTTTCTTTTTTAGCAATATGGACGCATTGTTTTTCTTCTAGGACTCACATGCCTCTAAAATTTAAGACTTATTGTCAATATCTTTAAATGTTTGCAACCAATCATCATAATTAAAATTGGATGAGTTCTTTTAAAAGGTGGAGAATCAACAGATTGTTAGAATCTTGGGGGGCGGACCCACGTGGGGGTTTTCGAATACGGACCCACCTCCCAAAAAAATGCTGAAAGTATGGGCTCAAGGCCTTTTGCGAGCTCTGATATATATAAACTTTGAAGTGAAGATAATATACGTATTGCGCGAGGGTTTCACATTATATATTTTGGAAAAATGGCTTGAAAGTCTTTGGCCAGTTCTCATATATATATAAAGTTTAAAGTGTAGATGATGTACGTATTATTGTAACTATATTTTGCACCTTGGTCATACCTGATGGCCCAGATGGAATCTAACACTTTAATTAAAAGGCTTGACATTTAGTAAAGTGGCTTTAAAATTTTTGTCTAAGTAAAGTATTGTCATGCCATAATTTATTACGCCTCTCGACTTGAACTAACTTTTCACGAGTGCAACGATCAATCTCACCCAATTTGTGTTGATTAAATCCCCCATAACGCCACTTAAGACGCTGATTTGCAGAAATTGTTCGCGAACGAATATCGGTCACTGATAAATTTTAGATAGGTTGTCCAAAATTAAGCGTCATGGGACATTCTTTGATTGAGGCCTCCTTCCCTGGGAACTCCTCCAGCGTACCTTCAATATGGCTGGAATATTTGGGTGCCAATAAGATTTGTTCGCATTGGATGGCGTATAACTGGATGATTGTTCAAAAGAAGACTCGTGTCGTTAGGTATTAAAGAAGAAGAACAGAGGCTCTTCAAAAGATGTTATAAGTTGGTGACAGACAATAATCATATAAATAGGAGATCAAGCAATGCGCATATCCTCTAGTTGCTTTCTCGCATCTTCAATTACTCAATCAATTTTGACAAGATGTTGAAAACTGGTTAAATTTTTGTATGGTAGCTATGTAAAATAGTTGACCCATTTTGTTCATAACACACAAAAGTGTAGACTAATATGAAACGCATAAGAACATATAAAAAATAAACTGGATAAATTTCTGTATATTTTGAGATACAATTCTGTAGTCTCATCAAATTGCTTCATAATTTCATGCAAAAAATGAAACAATTTTCTGCGCAGCCAAACTTGCGCACTTCTTTGCGTCACCTTGTACAGCGCATCGCAACATATGGACCATCAACGAAATTTGGATTTATGCCCATAGGCCTGAAAATAAGCGAAAATCGGCAATATGGGTCTTAAACCCAACAATAGTTCTTCGCGAATAAGGCAGTTTAAAGCAAATGGTCGCCTGTTTCTTAGGAAAAGTCGGTGATGTCTATTTTCAAGTACAATAGTAAATTTTAATGGTGTCTAAACATTTGTTAATGTTTAATGAAATAACAAATATCTACCGAAGACGACTCAATCTTCATCACGATAAGGCGAGATTTAACGCATAAACTGCAACAGGAGAATTTGACCGATAATTATCTTTTTTTTCTCTGCACATCAAAAATGCCGAAGAATTAGACAATGCGTTCGAATGGTTTAATTAGTTGCACTGATCTTCATGAAGAATTTCTTCAAAAACTAAGTCGTTTTTGGACTATTATTAATCTCTACATATAAAAATGAAATGCTGTACGTTTATGATCGTATAACTCTGAAACGGCTGGACGAATTTGCCTAATTTTTTTAATATTTCTTTTGTTATAGTGTGTAGAAGGGTTATAGCACAAAAAGTTTCGAGTAATTTTTAAGGAGGGGGTTGCCACCACTAACATTTTTTTTTAATTTTTCGACAAATATTTTTTTATTTCTTGTGTGGCATTGTGTACATTGTCAGATTAACTAATGTTAATGTTTTACGTGTTACGGGTGTTCTCATGAACGCGTTAAAGAATTTCAAATATATTTTTGCGTGTGCTAGAAGTTGTCAATATTAAGCCTATTACGATGTGTATTGGGTGTATGGTTCGTGAGATATACGTATTTTGTGAATATCGTGAATACAGCATATTAGAAAATTGTTCAACACCGGGTATTGGACATTAAGTTTCAGACAGAAGCGTAGTCACAAAGGGGTTGAAATGTAGTTTCTATGGGGCATGGGTTTATTAGAGATGCGAGCTCTCTTAAGAATACTTAAGTTCGTCCATACGGCTTTTTAGAGAGTCATGAAAGTCAACTAATCCAAAAATCGTATGATTGCCTAGACAAGCTAACTAGAGAATCTTTCGATGTTTATACACTTTAAGAGTATTGAAAAAGTTTGGGCAGGACGACGTATGACGGTCTCACTAGTAATAATATATTTTCATTGTGTGGTTCGAAATAAAATTAGTGACCTTCGTACGCATAGTCTGCTTCGAATGATGCTTTTTTATTACACTAAAAATGTTTAAGACAGTTGACCCTCTGGGAACATTTTTATCTTCCGAAAACATATGGACAAATATCTACAGTCTTCAAACTAATGCGGCGGACTATTCTGATAGTATAGTATATAAGAAGTAGTATATAAAAGTATATTCAAATGTTTCCAAAAAAGGAGTTTGGCCGCCTTCATCAAAATGAATACACAAGCCATGGGTTCATCGAATAAACTTTGATTCAAATCAATAAACTAAGAATTTTTCATTGTTAATTGATTTTTGGTATAATGAAGCCAACAAAAATTTAGCAACTCGTGGATTGGATTTGAAGCTGATGTGAAGCAATTTCTTTTTTTTCTTTCTCTTTATAAAAGCCAAGCAGATGGAATCCTTGATTTGGCGTTGGAATCTTAATATGCAAGCGATGTGAAAAGAAATGGGCCAAATTTATTTATAGTCCAATTCTAAAAGACGATTATTGTACTGCTTATGCTAGAAAAGATTTAAATAGCTAAAAACTGACCTGTCTGCGTTCTACTTTGTTAATAACAACCTAATTATTATACAATTTGGTAATATTGCGCTTCGACCCGCTCTAGTTATTCTGCCTACCCACTAGTCCCAAAGCTCGTCGAACAGATCAATTCCCACAACAAACCTTACTATATATAAAACTCTTGTATCTTTAAACAACTCGCGTGCAATAAACTCATCTTAATAATAAATGTCTTCATCTCGTTTTAATTACAGCGTCGTCTGCATAAAGAGTTGATGTCTTTGATCAAGGAGCCACCACCAGGCGTTACCGTTGACACCGAAAGCGTTCAGACAAACTTATCCGAGTAAGTGCCAAATGTGTGTTTTGTAGCATTAACTGGGCCAAGTGCACCGAAAAAACAGGTTTAGCGAAATTAAACTTTATTTGGGCATTTGCGCAGCTTTTACGACTAACTTGACTACACAGTAACAACAATTGTTTAAACTTTAAACCAGACGCTCAACATAAAACTTGCTTTAATTACAGATGGAAAATTAATATTAAAGGTTTTGAGGGCACACTCTATGAAGGTGAAGAATTTACGCTGCTGTTTAAATTCAACAACAAATATCCCTTTGAGTCACCGGAAGTAAGTAGAAATATATATTAAAAAAAAAGAAAATACTAATTGATGCCTTTTCTAGGTTACCTTTATTGGCGGTAATATACCCGTACATCCACATGTCTATTCCAATGGTCACATTTGTCTATCCATATTGACCGAGGATTGGTCGCCGGCGTTGTCGGTGCAATCGGTGTGCCTTAGTATTGCCTCAATGTTGAGCAGCTGCCGCGAAAAGAAGCGTCCACCAGACAATACACTCTATGTCAAGACCTGCAACAAGAATCCCAAAAAGACTAAATGGTGGTACCATGGTGCGTATGCGCGTTATTAATAGGCTGCCCCATGCTAAATATTTCTCTTTTATATTGCAGATGATTCAGTTTAATTATAAAAACAATTTATTAGAAACTGCCTGCCTGCTGGTTGGAAAGCACACACACACATCCACACAAACACACACATGCAAACACACACAACACCCACACACACACACCAATACAAAACCTACACACACCAATACAAAAACACTAACTACTGGCAATGTATGGCATCTAAAGAAGGCGAATTTTGGGGGCTGCTGCATAAATTGTGTCTTGTTTCGGCGTAAAAACAAACAAATAAAAAGTGCACGATAACGACAACAACAACAACAATAAAGGCAACTTCTTGGATGTTTCAAAATCTGTTATTGTAATTGTAGAGAGTGTGACATGCCAATATCAATACAACAATAGAAACAACTTCATAGAGAACAACTTCTGGAACTGCTGCAATCAAGGCAAACAAAAAATAAACATAATTGTAATCAAAAATGTGTCTGTTTAAAAAGCAAAGCAAAGAAAGCGAGCGGTATACTAATAAGTAATGTTAACATTTTAAATTAGACTTTAGTAAGCAAAATTAATGTTTAAAAACTAAATGTTACTTACAACACAAAGCTAAAAACAAAACAAAACTTTGTCATATAAGCCAATCTTAACAGCCGAACAGTGTTATAGCAATCAGGATCTAAAAGCTGTCTGCTTATGCGCTGCACGTTGCCCCGCATGCTGTGCTAGTTACATTCCAAAACAACAACAAATTATAATATAAAAACAAAAACAAAATGGCGTCCGCCCCCCATAAATACACCTGGCAACAAGCAGTAGCAGTTCAAGTGCAGGCTTTTAATCCAAAATGTTAATTAAATTTAAATGCTTAAGGGTTTCGTAATGGCTCTGTTTAGTAACCAAAATTAAATTTTAAGAGTCAAAAAACATTTTAAATGTATTACAATCACATCACATTAAACAATCATCGTACCACCCCCCACTAACATAAACCACCTCTCGCTCAGCTCACTCATAAACAAAAATATTTAGTCTTACCATCTAGATTGTCGTCTGCTGTAAATTTCTACATTAAATAAACATAAGTTTCATACATTGCATACAACATTTAAAAAATAGGTATATATGTGTGTTTATATATGTGTACTATATGTCTACTATATATCTATTTTTTTTTTTGGCTAGTGGTTTCGCTAAGTAAAACCAATTGTGGCCAAAAATCTCGCATGTGGCACGAACACATTTACCTCTTACTGAGCAAGTAGAAAATTATAACAAGGACGAGCTACTCGTTGAAATAATTTTAATTTAAAGTGTAAAAACAATTTGAGAAAAAAACAAAAACAAAAAACGTCTACAATTAGCGTATGTACGCGCGTACATATATATACATGTATATAGTACGTAAGCATGTATATCATATTTACTGTTAAAGTATTTAATAAAACAGAAGTCTGTAATCAAAGAAACCATGCCCATGACTTTTGATTTCGTGCTGGAAAATTTGCTAATAAATTATTGACCTAAAAATAGTTACCTAATGCGCTAGATATAGCGCCTCAAAATCAATCACAATTAACGACGTATACTTATCGGGCTCACTGTAAACAATTAAGATAAAAAATGCTCCACTCTTAGACAATTTGTTTTTTGCACCTCTGAAGAGCATTTATTAAACGAATTTGTATCCGAAATTTCGAGTAATCTAATTTAGGAAAACGCATAATTTCCGCATTTATGGGTGGATTTGGAAAATTCCTGGTGTTTTAGGCTCGTATTATGAATCACTATTATTTGGCATTAAAATTTGGAAAAGTTGGAAAATGTCAATTTTTTGTTGAAATTTCGGCAAGGGGTTACACCACAAAATTTATGGCCATAAAACCGAAAGTCTAGAATATTGAAAACCTGAATGCCATTCGAGCCTAGAGCAATTCAAAACACCAAGACTTTTCGACTTTGGGCCAGTATTTTGGAAGTTATGCCTAAAATTAAGACTTAAATTGTGTAAAAACAAAATCGATCGTTTTCACACCCTTGGCATTAAAGGAAAGTTTCCTAGCACGCTTATGCTTCCAAACTCCACAATATCCTTTAAAATAAAAGATTCTCAAGTCTCTGATCAATTTGTTTTGTACACCTCTGAAGAGAATTTATTGAACAAATTCGTATCCGACATTTCGAGTAACCTAATTTAGGAAAACGCATAATTTCCGCATTTATGGATGGATTTGGAAAATTCCTGGTTTTTTAGACTCGTATTATGAATCACCATTATTCGGCATTAAAATTTGGAAAAGTTGGAAAATGTAAATTTTTTTGGAAATTTCGGCAAGGGGTTACACCACAAAATTTATGGCCATAAAACCGAAAGTCTAGAATATTGAAAACCTGAATGCCATTCGAAAGGGACTGCCTAGAGCAATTCAAAACACCAAGACTTTTCGACTTTGGGCCAGTATTTTGGAAGTTATGCCTAAAATTAAGACTTAAATTGTGTAAAAACAAAATCGATCGTTTTACACACCCCTGGCTTTAATGGAAAGTTTCCAAGCAGCACGCTTATGCTTCCAAACTCCACTATATCCTTCAAAATAAAAAATTCTCAAGTCTCTGGTCGAAGAGAATTTATTAAACAAATTCGAATCCGAAATTTCGAGTAACCTATTTTAGGAAAACGCATAATTTCCGCATTTATGGACAGATTTGTAAAATTCCTGGTGTCTTAGACTCGTATTATGAATCACTATTATTCGGCATTAAAATTTGGAAAACTTGGAAAATGTCAATTTTTTTTGAAATTTTGGCAAGGGTTACATCACAATATTTTTATGCCATAAAACCGAAAGTCTAGAATATTAGAAACCTGTATGCCATTCGAAAGGGGCTGCCTAGAGCAATTCAAAACACCAAGTCTTTTCGATTTAGGGTAAGTGTTTTCAAAATTATGCCTAAATTTTAAACTGAAATGGTTAAAAAAAACGATCGCACTACATACCCTTTTATACGCTTGGCAATAATATAAAGTTTCCAAGCAACTCGCCTATGCTTTCCACTAAATCCTTTAAACCAGTTGGTGCTCCTAGGGATCTTAACATTTATTGCTTTTGTCATACAATTATGTCAAAAAACGATCGTATACATTCCCTTTCAAACGCTTGCCAATAATGGAAAGTTTCCAAGCAGCATGCTAATGCTTGCAAACTCGACTACATCCTCTAAAAGAGTTGGTGCTGCAAGGAATCTTATCATAATACAATTTTGTAAAACAAACGATCGTATACATACCCTTTCCTACGCTTGCCAATAATAGAAAGTTTCCAAGCAGCACTCTTGTGCTTCCAAACTCCACTATGTCCTTTAAAATACAAATTCTCAAGTTTCTGTTCAATTTCTAAGAGTTGGTACACCAAAGAATCTTATCATAGTACAATTTACTGAAAGAAACGATCGTATACATACCCTTTCCTACGCTTGCCAATAATAGAAAGTTTCCAGCAGCATACTTGTACGTCTAAACTCCATTACATTCTTATAACATTTGGTGCTCCAATGAATCTTACTTAACATTTATTTCTTTTATAGTACATACATAACTAGGCAAAAACCCATTGAAGGCATAAATAAGATTACAAAAATGTTTCAAGTTGACATAGTTGAACAGTCTGTTTCAGATGGCGCTTGACGGCATGCTGTTTAAATCTACCAAACGCCATCCGGAACAGTTCTCCGCAATTCAATACAAGCTACATTTGTTAAACAAAAAGATTTAAGCGTTCTGTGCTCTAATGTTTAAGCAGCTTTTATTAACGACTATGTGCCCGTAGCTAAACCAGCAGTTGGTGTAAAAAACAGACACTGCATGGCCTCCTGTAGTGCACGCTGACAAGCCATGGTGGATGTAAAACCGCCAGCATTCTCCTGCGGCGTTTCGTCACGTATGTGTGCGGTATAGCCCATTGCATCGATTTCGCTGTCCAGCGGCGGATCAGGACCGTCTGTGTCAAGCATGTACGGCTCATAGATAAAAGGTGGGCCCTCTTCCGATTTGGGCATTGGTAAAAGTGTGGGATCTACGTTTTGCCCAAACTTTATGCCTGTAGAGAATTCATTTGATGACTTTGGCGGTGGCAATACTTTTTCCTCTTCACGCTGCTTTTCTGCTTTTTCGGCAAATTCACTTAAAATTTGCGTTGCATCTTTGCCGCTGTACATAAGCTCCTCGATAAGAGCCTGCTTGTCACGTGCTTTCTTCTTTTTATGCTCGGCCTCCAGATCATCTAATTCCTTTTTACGCATCTCCTCTTGCATGCGCTCTATTTCCAGCATTTCCTCCAGCGCATACTCCTCGCGGCCTACACGTGTCTTATTGCGCTGTATGACCTCGCGATTGTCACGTTTGTAGGCTTCTATGCGTTTGTTTGTCTCAATTATTTCAATATTGTTGCACAAATTGTACACGAGTGTTTCAATCTCTTCCAGATAGTCATTGTAGTCCTCCAAAGAGGCAAAGTCCTCCTCACGTTTGTTGTAGTCGCGTAAAATGCGGCGTCTGATGTCCACCTCCTTCTCCACCATAGGATCTTCAAATAGCTGCACGCGAAAATTGTTACGTCGCAGCGGCACATTGCATTCCGGACAGGAGCCGGAGCCTTTGAGAAAAAGCAAATCCACGCAAGACTCGCAGAGCGTGTGGCCACAAACGTTGACCATCAACTTGAGCGATGGATTGCGATATTTGGTGGTCTTGCAACGTGGACATGCTTGATCTTCCATTGATAAACGTGTAAATAATTAAATAAGCATGCAAGTTATTTTATTTAATTAAATGTTTGATATCAACAAATAATGTCGGCGGCTTTTTAATGTATTGTTGATTTTATGGCTAAGCAATGCGCAGCTGATGATGCCATGTTGCACAGCGATATATCGATAAGCGTGCAAACAGCTGGCTGCGTGATATATCGATGTGTGCGCCAGCGCTGCCAACTTGCGATATGTCGATAAGTCGCGCATTTTGCAAAACAGCTGTTCTAAAATTGAAAGCAAACGTTTGTTTATGATTTTTAAACATTTTTATTTCAAACAGCATATGCATTAGTTGTTCACATTAAGAGTAGAGTTTAAATATCTTTTAAATATACACGCACATCTAATTATTTTCGTTTTATGATATATTTTTTGTATATATGCATTAAATAGTTGGCTTAATAATTTACATCAATCAAAAATTTTACTTTATTTAGTTAAACTTTAGCTACGTAATTTTGTGTTTTTTATTTACCACATTCAGCAGCATTGCATTTATTATCTTGTGTTTGTGTTTGTTTTTAGTACATAGTATGTGTGTATTTTTGTGGGCTTTACATATACATTTAAATACATACGACTTTTAACCACTAAAGTTTAGTTTTTGTTGTTTGTTGTTTGACATACACATTATTTGAATGCGGTTTTTTTCTATTAAAAGCATTGCCAAGCAGTTTATGTAAATATTTTTGCACATAAAATGACATTTACTTGTCTGTGTGTGTGTGGCGGTGTTTTATATATTTTTGTTTTAGTGTATTTGTAATACTTGAGAAAACGCTAGTCAGTTGTTTTTGTTTATAAAAGCAGCATAGTTTAAATTAAACAATTATTCTGTGTATGTGTGTGTGCATACAAATAAAATGCTTTAAAGTGAGAGCTCCAACAATTATTTATGCTAGTAACTACTCCAGTCGTATGCCAATACATAAATTTATGCTAAATAACTTAAAGACTAAATGTTTTACTTAAATAGTTTTTATGTATATAAGTATATAATTTACAAATTGTTGTTATTTTAAGACAATACAAATGATAATAAAACACATAAGTAGTGAAAAATCTAAAAAATAAAAGACGAATAATAAAAGGCGCTCTCTTGCTGTACAGGTTCAATAAATTTTCGATTCAATTGTAAATCGAATCACTGTAAATATCACAATTTAGTTAACACATATACAATATAATAATTAAAAATAAAATATTTTTTAAATCTTTCGTCATTAACAATAGGGTATTACGCATATATAGTTATTACATTTTTTTGTTTTTCGCTTTAACTAAGAAGTTATGCTTAAATTTTGCTAAAGTTCTCAAGCCGGGTTTTCAACATTTAGTTTTAACTTTTAAATTGTTTGATTATGACAATAACTTTGTATATTTGTTAGTTATATCGTTCAGCCCTGCAGGGCGGTGACCTCCTCCTCCAGCTCTCCATCCACCTCGTCTATTTTGGAGCCACTGCAGCCGCGGCACTTGCAGCAGATTATGCAAGGCGCCGCCAGCAGCAGCAGCGGCGAAGCCACCAGCAGCAGTATGCCAAATCCTGCAAAGATGCCTATAACTTGGGCACGATGCCAGACCACAGAGGCGCGCGAGTGTCCCAACTTATTCTTACAAGGTCCCTTGTCGTAATGGCGCAGCAGAAAGTCATCCTGTTGACATTAAACAGCATAAATATTAAAGTTACCCAGTTACTGCCTTGCTATACTCACATCCAAGCTGGCCAGACAGTACCAGCAAAAGACATGCTTGCAGCGCTTGCACATCATTTGAGCACAACCCTCGTCCTTTTCTATGGGCACCGCGCACATGGGACAGCATTTGATGAGCTCATTATCGAAAGGTATGCCAATATCATCCTGGCCATCGGCAATCAAGCGTCGGCCAAACTCCTCGCAGCTAATATTGGGATGGTACTAAAAACAACAGCAACAAAGAACGCATATTAATGAACCAACTCCCAGCAACTCTAGCTCCTATTACTCACCGCCTTCTTGCAGAACGCGCAAAACTCATCCTTGCAGGAGGGACACTGCACGGCCAATGACAGACCCGTGTTGTCCACACGCGGTGTATAACTTTGCGATGTGGCCGATGTCGAGGGCGACTCGTCGATATGGCAAATGGCGCTGTGTCCTGCGGCAGCGCCACCCACCACACAAATTGTTTCGCAGCCCGCTCGGGGGCACCAGGTGCGCGTTTTGTCCAATTCGATTTCTAATGGATCCAAAGAGACAAACAAATGCACAAAATGAGCAAAAAATGAAAAACCATTAATATTAATAGATTAAGAGACATATTAAAAATAGATTTGCCTGGAGATGATGTTGGCGGCTAACTTACCGCGATTCAGACGATAGCGATGATGTTTTTTCAACAAGTTCGTTGTGGTTAGATTCGCAATTTCGGGTAGTGTAATGGCGCCCTGAGCTGGACATGTCGCATCAGGGCAGGAGATCTCGTAGGCGCCTTCAGATATTTCAAATTCCACATAGGCGTGCATGCACTGCAATTAGTTTCAAGAGTTGACGAAATTCCATTAAAATTTCAATAAAACAAAACAATTTGCAAATTGTTACGCCTAATCCCACATTTCACAGCTGGCTCTCAATTACAATTTTCCTAGAACCTTTTGCCGTAAACTAAAAACCAGAAAAGTTTTCTCTGTCAATGGCTTAAAACTGTTGCCTACTTTTTGGTGCCCACACAAACTGCTTTGACATAGAATCTGGATAAAACACATAAGCGAGGGTGGTCTGAGAAGTTGTTGCTTGGGGAATTGTAGGGCGCGATTTTGTCAAAGTGGATTTTATTTTATGACAATATTTTGAGTTAATAGAAATGATTTTCAATGTTTAGAATTTTTTTAGAGCAAGGACAATTTTTTGCTCTATATTAAAATTTAACAAATTTAAAATAAAAATATAATATAATTCATTTATAGCAATATGAAGGCCTACGTTTTACGTTCTCTGGCTATAAATCTTTTAAATTTGAGAATTAACTTCTACTTTACAATTATTTAAATAATAATTTAGTTAAGAAAAATAAGATTATTATTGAAGCAAAAAATACATTATTTTTTTCTTTACCTATTAGCACCAACAAATGAGATTAAAATTATTTTTGAATATTTCTGTCCTAAAATGAAGAAAGCTTATTTAAGTCAATATATTTAGTAGAGAGAGGTGCGATATAAATTTGTTTTTGTAGAGAGAGGAAACATTTTTTGTTAACTATTAAGTCGAGCAAATAAAAAAAGATTAATTTTTTTTTTAGATTTTGTATTAAATGTATTACGACTTAAAACATACTCAAAAATCTTGACCCTGTATAGTGCGAATAATGCAAAATAAAACGAGATCTTTTTAAGGCTTTTAAGAATAAATTTCGCTTTCTTAAAACAGTTCTAAGAGATAAATATACGAAGCGAGCATACTTCAATATTGAATTCAATAAATAATAAAAAACTTTTAAATTTGACTTTCAAAGTGTATAGAAAAGTTTGATAACAAAAAAAAAACTACTTTTAAAATAAGAATTTCTTACTTAAAATAAGCCGAAAATACTGATAATAAGTAAAAAAATTCTGAAATTAGAAAAAATGTACTCAAAACAAGAAAAATCCTGTTTTACTTAAAAGGAGAATGAAAATACTTCATTATACCTTAAACACAACAACAACGATTCGAAGATGAGTCCGAAAAATCTAATAAGTACGAATATTCTTAAATTAAGAAAAAGTGAACGTAAAATAAAAAAATAAAATAATAAAAGTAAAAAATGAAATACAAATTTTTTTTTTTACTTGAAATAAGAATGAAAAATCTTTTTTTTTAATTGATTCAAGTACATTACGTACTTCCTTTAAGAGAAAATATGGGCTTCACTCAAGATTCAAATATTTTGGATCAAAATTGTTTCACGAATTTTCCTTACTCATATCAAATATTTTGTTATCTAAATTTAAGTTGAAAATATACTTGAAATAAGATTATTTTTACTTATTTCAAGAACATTTTGTGCTTATTTTTGAAGAAATCATGTTCTTAATTCAAGAATTTCGATTTTAAAATCATGAATGAAATCGAAATTCTAACTAGTTTTAGGTACGAAATACTTGATTTTTTTCTCAGTATAGATATAAGGTATATTATATATATAACCAATAATGCCATATTATTTTTCATTATTTAGAGCGACACAGCGACTTAGTTCCAAAACGGCTCAAAAAAATTTTTTTTACAAAATGTTTCGCAATATTTTATTCGTACGTAATTAAGTTGCTGCACATTTTGTTTGTTTGTAGCGAGAAAACAGAACAGCTGTTAATATTTTTTCTAAAAATCAAAGGGCAACACTGTTTTAACTGTATTGTTTTTGCGCCTATAATTTTTATATTCCTTTTTTCCTAGTACGGTCGTAATTCATATTGTATGCTGTTCATATATTTCCTGCAAAAACATAGGGCAACACTGTTTTAATTATATGGTTTTTTACGCCTATAATTTTTATAGGTATTTGAAAAAGGACGGCCGTATTCATATTATATGCTGTTATGCAGTGAATATCATTTTTAGGGCGAATCTTACGGTCACAAAGCCTGTGAATTCTCATTTACTTTATTTTTTACTTATTTCTCGATGATTCTAAAGAAATTCCAAATGTTATGTTATCGGTTTATATGTTTTTCCATAAAATATACATCATCCTCTGCCCACGTCGTTTTTCGCAATTATATGGTCTCTCTACCATAAACTAATATTCACATATTACATCGATTTATCATAAAATTACCATAAAGAGATTTCAAATTGAAATAAAATGTATTTATGCCATCCTTACACTTAATTTCCTTATAATAGACTACTGTACTATAGTAATGAAACGACCAAAATTGCATCAATTTTGCAATTGCAATAGTGCATAACCTTACGGTAAATTAAAAGCTCCAATGTTAGGCAGTTGTTTTTGTAAAAGGAAGTTTTGCTGGATCGTGCTTATGAACCGAAATATTTGCATTTGAACAACAAATTTTCAGACTGTCATATAGTTATGAAATTCACTGTATTTTTCTCGCAAATCATAGGGCAAGACTGTTTTAATTTTATGGGGGTTTTACGGATATAGGAATTTTTTTTTCAAGAACGGTCGTATTATATGCAGTTCATATTTTTCTTGAAAAAATATAGATCAACACTGTTTCAATTATATGATTTTTTAACCCTAAATTTTCTATAGTAATTTTTTCCTAGTACGGTCGTAATTCATATTGTATGCTGTTTATATTTTTTCTGCAAAATTATAGGGCAACACTGTTTTGTTAAATTTCTTCATATACACGTTTTAATATGGGCTTTCACGCCTATATTTTTTGTAGGCATTTTTTTTTAGTATGGTCGTAATTTTTCTTACTTTGGTATTTTAGTATTTTTGACTTTATCTTTTTAAGACTTTCTTCAAACCATCCAGAATTTATGTATTACTTCGCTTACAAAGTGACTACCAATCAATCCCCTAATCTGAAAACTGTGTTTGAATAGAAATTATTATATTAAACAGTCATTGCCAAATTTACTTTTTTTTTTAAATCTATCAAAGCTTTTCCTTAACTGCAATAAACAATAAGTAACATTTTTTGGCACATCCCCACATTAAAATTTAAAATTTTTATATAAAACCCTTCAATTAGAGAACTTAAATTGAATGTATACTGTTTAATCGCCCCACGTTTTAACACAACTACCAACTACTAACAATAAATAGCCTGCATATATGCCTAAGCATTACCCAAATGGACAGGCTTGGATGTGGTGGCCGCCATTGGAGCTGCCTTTGGTGCTGGCGGTCCCTTTTGGCCCTGGCAGGCCGCAAAAGTGTGGCTGCAAAAAAGTTATTTTATTTTTAATTCCCACTCGAAGCAAAATAAGTTTTTAGCACTGTCAAAATGTTAAGCGGAAGCTGTATAAATAAAGATTTAAAAAGTTTTCTACGGGCACAGTTTTTCCTTTTTCCATTTTTTGGAATTTATTTTTGGTATTTTTTGTCTATATGTGTTGCTGCTTTTACATTAAGGCAATGAAATTTTGCAAAACGGAAAAATGTAAATTCCAACGTTTTGAATGATGATGACCAAAACACAAGCAGGACAAACAGATATTCGTAGCAGGAAGGAATATTTTTTGCTCTAATGAATTAAAGTCTTTTATTGCCAGGGCAATGGGTATGTCCTTCCGTCCCTACGTCTATGCGTAGCAAAAAGTGTAGCATACTTTTTAGTGCTTGCAAAAGTTTTTGCCCTTGTTCTTTTTTTTTAAATGTCTCCTGCGGCATTTTGCCTAAACTTTTTTGTTTAAGCAGCTTCTGCCACTTCCTCTCTCACTTTTATTTTATGTGGTCGTTTTGATTGTCTCAATGTCTCTAGTTAAGCGGGAGCGCTCTCTCTTTCGCTCGCTCTAGCTCTCTGCTGTTTAGCTGCAAATAATTAAAAATTGAAATATGCCGAGGGGCTTTTTTTTACAACAGCCGCTTTGGAGCAATTCTTTTTTGAAAGCATCATAAAATGGCGCAACTTTTGGGCTTTAAGAAATCTTTAGAGAATTAACTCGACCTATTAAGAGGGTTATGTTTTGAAAGAGAGCGGCGTGAAATTAACCAGTTCAAGTACTGAAAGTTTGTTTTGTGTGGGTTGTTTTTATTTGTGAGATATGAACTTGAAGTTATATTATATAATTATATAAATATTTTAGATATATTTCGTTGAATTAAGGCCAAGAAGTTAGTTGGCAAAACTCAATCTCCTTGTGCTTTTGGAGTAGCTCTATAGTTGGGGCCACGCAAACAGGGTCCACAAAAGTTGTTTGGAATAAAAGAAAAACTCTTATGATTATTATGGATGACTTTTTGTTCAAATGCGCTAAATTTTACTTATTTACAAAGCCAGAGATTTTATCTAATTTCAAGCTTGAATTTGCTTAACATAATTTATGTATAAATATGCATTATATGTAAAATATTGACATGATCGATAATCTTTAATCTTGAGAAACTAGAAAATATAATTTAAAAATTTATGAAACTCAATCATACAATAAATGATTAAATTTTCTTTCCTTTAGATCAAGGTTCTTGAATTTACTTTCTTTGACTACGAATTTTTACATTAATATGCATTATTATGAAATGTTGGTAAGATCGATAATCATATATTTTAGCAACAAAAAAATGTATTTTTAATATTAATCAAACTCAATCATAAATGATTGCCCTATATACAATTTTTTGTTATCTTGAGCAACAATAAAATTGAATTTAAAAATTAATGAAACTCAATCATCAATGATGACGCCCTATAACTATTTTATACTATATGAATAAAGGAAAATATATAATCATCAATGAAAACTAAATAATTTGTTTTTTATGCAAATTAATTTTAAAAAATTTTTCTTTTCCTTAGACCAAGGTTCTTGAATTTACTTTTCTTGACTACGCAATGACAATACACCTAAAATTGTGATTCATCTTTAAAAAAATATTCTTGTCGGAGCTGAATAGATTCAGTAATTTTGAATAGCTAGCTTTAATCAAAACTCATATTATAAAAATTAAGCAAAATGTCAAACTTAATATAAAAAATATTCTCAATATCAGCGTTAAGACAAATTATTTTAAAAATAATTGCAAAAGCGTTTTATTAATGCTTTAGTATTTTATTTAGAGCACTTTTTCAAAAAATCATGCAAAATATTTTTAAAATAAGATTTTTTATCTTGAAAAATATTTATCTATATTTGTTACTTTTTTCTTCAAACTAATAAATTCTATCTACAAACAAAAACTTTCTTAAAAAGAGATTTTTTCTCCAAATAAAGGCAAATTTTAGAATTTGTTACTTGCCGAATCTGGCTCTCAGACAATCGACAAAACATCTCCTTTAATGGGAAATTTTCAGGCTATATATATATTTTGAGGTTATAATCGCTTCACGCGAATATTCAAGCTCGTTTCTGAGCGCTAAATTTTTGGGCAAAGAATGATAATATATCAAATTTTGGAAATCCTATTAAAAAATTCCGCTCATCCAAAAATAATCAATGTAGTTTCTAAAACTAATAAAATCTGTCCACAAAAGTCAACTTTTTTAAAATAAAAAATTTCTACTCAATAAAGGCAAATTTTTCAAAGTTTTGTTCGGGAATTAGGTTTGAAAACTGAGTCTCGGACAACTGTGGAATAACTCGTCCAATGGTAATTCGTTAGGTTTGCATACTGCGAGGTTACAATCGCTTCAAGCCGAAAATATATCGTTTAATTCCTGAGCGCGAAATTTATCATGTAAAGGATTCTAATCTGCCAAATTTCGGAAATTCTATTTTTAAATTCCATATATGATTTAAAAAACTTTTTCTATTATTGAAAAATAACCCTAGTTTACACGAACAACTTTACTTTCGTAAAAACGTGATTTTTCAGGGTAATTTAATTTCGAGTCGAGAAAAACGAAAATAGCCAACAAATTTTCTATCTAGCACCGTTTATCGAGATTTTTTCTCCAAATCTATATTATGTATTTTGTTTGCCACAAATTTCGTCAGGTACGTTCAGGTGCGAAGGTATTGGTGATACAGTGATACGTTTCGATATGATAAGATCGATTATTAATTTGCGAAGGTATTGATGTGCTCTTCACAGTTTCGATTTGCTGTTTATTAACGAACAATTTTTTTTTAAATTATGTGTAACGTTACGCTGAAGGAGCTTCGATTACGAAAATTGGTTTTGTCTAAGATCTATAAAATTGGTCAAAATTGTAGGTAGTTTCGAAGATCCGTCTGTGGCTTACAGAGCGTAGCATACTCGCCTCATGAACTTAAAGTCGGTGGTTACGGTTAACCACAGTAGCACTGGTGCATTTGTATAGCACTGACTTCGCTAGTCTCAAAGATGCTATTTGACATTGGAAGTAGCTAATAATTAAAGACACCGCCGTTCGGATTCGGCTATAAACTGTAGGTCCCTGTTCTGTTCGAACAGTTATTAATAGAAACCCCTATGCCCCTCCTCCAAGGGGTCTAACAGGGAGTTATATATATATATAAGGAAGATCCATGTAAGGAAGTTCCAACATAAACTTTATCACACTTTTGTATGCAAAATTTTGGATCAAAGTCTTTCATTTGCATTGAGTAACGCCTTTACGAATTTGTATGCAACAATGAGAACATGATTCTGACCTGAAAATCCTATCCGGTTCCGAAGACTTCAGATTTACAGCAAGATCTTAGGAATTAAATTAAAATTACCCTAAGAAACACTTTTATACGTATAGATTCATTCGAGTACGCCTTAAATTTGTAAACTAGTCTAATCAATAAACACAAATTAATTAGTCCAAGATTTACTATATGAATTTCCTCGTGAGCGCATTAAAGATATAATCTTTTATGCACACTTTTGTTTAATAAAGATATTCCTGAAATATCCATTAAAGTAAAGCTTATCTTTCTGCATAATAATACTTCAACAAATCCATCATGTATGCAAAATCCACCCATCAAAAACCAACATCTATGTATCTATGACATAAAATCAATAAAATCTTATTTTTTTAGCCCAAAAAATGTACGCAAATTTGGTTACACTGATATTTTGTGTAACTCTTTTTGTAAAGTTAAGAGCGTAAAAATCAACAGCAAAAAAGTCGCCCAAACATAATAAATATATGTATCTCTATGCCCAAAACAAAAAAAAACTTGATAAAACTTTAAAAAAATGCTAGATAAAAAATATTCTGTACCAAACAATACAAAAAGAGTAAAACTTTGCAGCGCGCTCAACAAATCTTGTTGTAAAAATGAACTGAGGGCGTCAGCCACGCCTACCCTGTGTCCTCCTACCAGGACTAAATTGTGACGGCTGGCGCATATTCATTTTGTCAGCTTAGCGCAGCTTATGCTGTGGCTGCCTGACTGATAGCTCCTCGCTGCAGACCCAATCCTGAGGTCAAAGCTGGTCAGAGCCCAGGAAACCCAGGTAAAGCCATTTGGAAACGCATGTGTCAAGCTCTGCTGCCAGATTAAGTGAAAAACATTGGCAGCGGAATTTAAAAAAAGATTTTAAAAAAAATGTGGCAAAATTTTGTACATTTTTACAAAGTCTTTAATATGAGTATATCTATAGATATGGGATCGTATGTATTCTAAAGCAAATTAAATGCTATCCATATTTAATACTTTACATAAATACTATATATTGAATATCTATGCTCTTGGTAGTGATAAATGTGCTGACAGCTGGTTTAAAATCAGAAGCTAAACAAATTCCATCTTTGAAACAATTTTCAAATTTAAAATTAATTTCATGTATTTCATTTATATATATGCATAGGGTGGGCCATTTATTGGTTTGCTTTGTTGTCAAAGACAAGACAAAAACTATCTTTACAACAGTTTTCAGCTTTTAAATGAAATTTTATGTACATATAGGGTGGGCCATTGGTTGTTTTTTTTTGTTAATTACATTCTCTTCGTTTATTTTTCAACAAATTTGGGCAATTGTATATACGAAATACAAGCTTGAAGCTCAGAATTCTACAATGCTGTATGCAACATCGGAACATCGAACAACATTTTCAGGGCCTTTTTTTCTTGAAGAAAACTCATCTGGTTGTACTGATATACATTGAACGAATAAGCAGCGCTGAAAATGTTCCTTCAATTAAATTTTTTAAGTGCGAAAATGCAGATCCGCTTGCAAAATTCCACACATAGTGGTCCTAGCCAGATGTAATTCTTGCAAAGGATAGCGCGTCGAGGTTACCTTTACCAAGTTTTCTTTTCAGAACGATAAGTTTCCTAATACGCCTGCAGCATCTTAGCTCGTTGACGGTTGCTAAAAGATCCTTGATTAAAGTTAATTAGCTTTAAACTTGACATCTGTCAAAGAGCATCAACTTTTAACTTGACATGTTTCAAATTATGAGTCTTTAACAACTAAACTAAACAGCTGGCCCACCCTGTATATACAAATGCCATAAGCTTCCATATAACATATTTGAAAAGTTTATGACACAAAGAGTGGCAATTATTTGCTGCCACAAGTCAAGTGGAATTAATTAATAAAAACAGGAGGAACAGAGTGCGGAGCAGAGGAAAATGACTGATGAATGCTCTTTTGAGCATGTGTTGGGAAAACCTTTTGACATGCAGAAAAACAAGAGCACAAAAAACAACAAAACAAATTTAAGGGATCAATTCTATGGAGCATTAAAAAGCAGCTGTCATCAATTGAATAACTTGTATGCATACACACACACACACACACAAACCACATATCTTTATATATACAAATATAAAATGGCGCACGCACACACACGCATATTATATATGTTACATGTGTATTAGTATTAATAATGGCACTTGGTAAATTTCCGGTTGAGCACATAAAGCACTTGGCGCATTGCAGCCGGTAATGCCAGAAAAGGAAAGCAACGGAAATACTAATACCAATATATTTGGGTGTATACATACACTCGCGCGTGTGTGTGTGCGTGCGAGGTAAGCGAAAAAAAACCGACAGACAAAAAACCAAAATAAAATTGACAAAGTTTTCCGTTATATGTGAAAAACATTTTTATCAGCAGTCCCGCTAACCAGGCATGGCAGTGCATGAAAACTTTGTCTACTCTCTACACTCCCTCTCTCTCTCTCCTTGAAATGCTCTGCAACTTCCTCATACTCTCAAAAGCTTACAGCTCACAGCTTCCGCTCTGCCTTATTGTCACTCATGCTATGTTTACACTGCTTTGGTTGCTTTGGAGTTGACAAGTTGCACAAAAACTCAGCTAAATCGTGAACGCCCTTTTTAGTTAATTTATGAGACAAGTGTTTGATACTTATTTGTGAACTTTGCTTAAAATTTTTAATTTAAAATTTAAATTTTTTAAACATTTGAAATTGATGTTAATCCAACCACATAAAAAATATTGTCAACAAAACGCACATGATTGTGTTAAATTTAGTTATATTTACTTAATATCACTTTATTCTTTTTTGATTTAAATTTGTTTTATCTGACAGATTGCAAATAAAAAACTCTCTCTCTGAAGCGCTCTTCAACTTCCTCATGCTCTAAAGAGCTTACAGCTCCCGCTTTGTCTTACTTACTTTTACTCATGCTATGTTTACACTGTGATTTGGATTTTTACTTGGCATTAATTCGAAAAATGGCAGTTTGGTTCTTGAAGCTTCATATTTGTCAATCATTAGTGATAAAAAATTGAATTGATTATGATTCTCTTGGAGTTGACAAGTTGCACAAAAACGCAGCTAAACAGTGAACGCTCTTTTTGGTTAATTTATGAGCCTAGTGTGATACTTTTTTCTTGACTTTGATTGCATTTATTAATTTTAAATTTGGTACCCAATGAGGTTGTTGAGTCGCCGATATTTTTCGAAAACTATTTAATAATCAAACGTTTTTGTAATATTTTAAAAGGTAATTTTATTTTTTCGGTTTTAATGTTAAGTCAGCCACTCAAAAATATTGTGAAAAAAACGCACAAGATTATGTTAAATCCAGTTAATTTTGTAATGCTACTTTATTCTTTTTTTGATTTAAATTTGATTGTTTCATTCTCTCAGATTGCAAATAAAAACAATACTAAAAAAATAACATTTTCTGTTTTTTACGTCAAAAAATTGATAAAAATCACGATATTAAAGGAATGCCGCAGAACTTTAATAATATACAAATTAGTTTCATTTGAAAGATTCAATTGCTGTTACCAAACGATTTTTGCATAAATAATCTGTCTAAATAAGATATACATTTATATATTTATGAATATATATGGAAGTTGTGTAATATATTTACAAGGATGGCACTTTTTGCAACATCTCACGTTTTTACTATAGTTAGCTCCCACAAAGTGAAAATTATTTGTTTTATTTTTGGGACCATCAAAAACTTTCGGATCGTATTTAAAACTTACAGGCACTATATGCTGGTAATATGGAATATTTTTACACGCTAACGTTATCGATATCGGCGGTCACCCTAACATTTACATTTCTATAACCTTAGAAAGGAGATTTTCTTGGACTTATTTTGAGTGTCAAAAAACTTGACCAAGGATGACGAAATTAATTTTTGACTTTTTACTCCAATTTTTGGTACAATTAAAGGTTTTCAATGCATTAAAAATGAATGAAAACTATGTATATAGAATAGGAAGGTATTGGCAAGCAAAAAAAATTGAATGTCGAAAAGCGGCTCAAAATTCCCATTTTCAGAAAAAGAGGCAATCATTCGATTTGAGATCAATTCAATTATTCCGGAAATAAAATCGATCGAGAAGTTAGAAAATGTGTTTTTTCTTGGAAATTGTACGTTTAAATCCGAGCAGGGGTAAAAAAATTAATTTTTTCCTCATCGGTCTTATTTTTTTAGCCGGCAGTGCATGTATGTTAAAAACCCCAAAAGAATGTGAACATACTAAAAAAATGTTACATAATTTCTAAATAAACAAAAATTTGATTGTTTTATTGTAGAAAACTTGAATATTTCATGAATCCGCCTAAAACATATAAATCAATCCACCATAAAATGTAAAAAAAAGATTGTGAAAAATGGGGGTGAGGCAAATGTGGTCAAAAAAATAAGCTGCAAAGATTATCGGGTGTTATTAGGATATGATTTCTTGCAAATTATTTTAGGCTTTTAAAAATGTTTTCTAGCTTTGAAAATATGGTCAAAAAATACAGCTGCATAAATAAGCTAGATGATTGTGTTGAGATCCAGGCAAAGCACACAGTGCTGGCTATAAATTTTAAAATCTAGGAAACTTCCACAAAAAATCTTGGATTTGGAATCATCATACATATTTATAGGCTCGGATTTGGATTGGATTTGGAATCATCACATTTATAGGCTCATAGGCTTAAAATTTTAATTTCCTCTTCAATTGTCACCAAATGACACCAAATAAAATCTCACATTTCCCTTGAAACAAAATTCATTGACAATGTTTACACTCAACTTTCCCACTGTTAAGCTCAATTGCGCCACTCTATGACAGTGCAAACATAGCATAACAATTCATATACTCCTCTTTATGTGCGTGTGAGTTTTTGTTTGCCTATGAAATGCTGATATATGGCTTTACATGTTTGTTTCTCTATCTGTTTATTTCTTGTCTCTTTGTGTGTTTACACACACATGTATATCGTAGTATCTGTGGTCGTGTGTCTCCCTCTGTATATACATATATAATAAATATATGTGTTAGTGCGCATTTATGCCATTTTATGGCGCAAAATTTGGTCGACCATCAAATTGTTAGCAATAAAATAGAATTTGCGAAAAAGCTTGTATATCATTTCTAATATTATATTTTATATGCCCATATATACCAAAACGGTTATGCCGCTTAAAGGCGTACCAAAAAGTTGTCTTAAATTAAATCTAAAGAAAATGTAACGCTTTTAAAGCCCACACAAGAGGAAAAACTTTTTCAATTTAAATTATTTACACACGAAAAGTTAATGACATGGAGACGTGGCTGCTCAATCAAGAAATCAACTAGTCATGCTTTGTCAAAAAATGCGTAAAATCTTAAGGAAATAAGAAAATATATAAGTATTTCATTTATAACGAAGACTTTTGTATACTCTATAAGCAATTTTAGGTTATATTGTTACAGTCTGAGAAAAAAAAATAAGAATTTTATACTAATAAAAAGGGGATTAAAATAATGCTGAGGTTAAGCCGAATATTTTTTTTTTAACTGAAGCAATAGAAAACGGAAAAAGTTCTAATAAATTTTAAAGTGAAAAATTGTAGCAAAAGCAAATAAATAAATATCTAAATATTGTCATTTACAGCAAAGACGTTTGTAATACTCATATAAGCTAATGTTAGAGGATCTATTGTTACACTGAGAATAAAATCAAAATCTTGTACTCGAATTAACTGCAGTGAATATATTTTTTTAAATTTAAGTAAAACAGATAACTACTAAAGGTTCTTATGAATTAAAGATTGAAGAATCTTATTTTGAGCAAAACCTTAAGAAAATAACAAAATATCGAAATTATTTCATTTACAGCGAAGACGTTTGTATGCCTCTATAAGGTATGTTAAGGATCTATTGGTAAGTACACTGAGAAAAAACAATAAGAATTTTGTACTCAAAAAAAAGGTACAGCCAAATAATGCTGAGATGAAGATCATTTTTTTTTTAAATTTAAGCAAAACAGGCTAACTACTAATAGTTCTTATAAATTGTAGAGCGTGAAAAATCTTATTTTAAGCCAAAACCTTAAGAAAATAACAAAATATCAAAATATTTCAGTTTACATCGAAAAAGAATTTTGTACTCAAAAAAAATACTCAATAACGACGTTTTTATACTCTATAAGCAATGTTAAGGATCTATTAGTGAATACACTAAGAAAAAATGAAGATTATATATAATATATAAAAAGTGCGATTAAAAGAATGCTGAGATTAAGCAGATATTTTTTTAAATTGAATACAATACAGATAACAAAAATCGCTTATAAATTTTAAATTAACAAAAAGTTATCTTAAGCAAAACTATAAGGAAATAAAAACCTTATCGCTATGACGTCTTACTATACACATTTAGAGTTACAATTCTAATAAATAAAGCTAAATTTAGGAATTAAATAAATAAAACTAGTGAATCCATCTATTTAAATATATATTGAGGGTATATTTATAGATGTTTTAGAGAATACACAGTAAAATTTTTGAAATACAAATAATGAAATATTTTTGATATGACACGCGATTCTCAGAGTGATAAACTCGTATGTCCATGCAACTATCTAACTGCCGAGCGGCTCATTCTTTGAGTAAATGAGCGTGATATACATTCAAAAACTATTTAAGATATGCGATTTAAAATTGTATTTTATTTGTAAAGGTATAACTTATCGAAATACTGGGGAACAAAAATCGATGTGTTGAAAATTTTACACTAGGTGTGCCCCTTTGCGCGATAGTATTGGTAAGTAAATTTAAGCAAAATAATTAAAAATTATTGTATCCAAAAAAAAAAATACTCAAAATACTGAGAGACTGAGATTAAAAGTTCTTATAAATTCTAGGAAAAAAAATCTTATTTTAAGAAAGTTCGATCTTAATCTCATTTTTAAGAAAATATTATAAATAAATGATGTTTAAGAATAAAATTTTTGCGACGGAAAACTAAAATGTTTAATGACTACAAAAATTACTTTTTGCTGAGGGCAGAAATATAAGGAAAAATAATCGGATATCGCATGACAGCCACAGTATTAAAAAAATAAGCGATAATATTAAATAATATATTTAGAAAAAATAATTTTTTTTAATCATAGAAGAGACTGAGTCTTGGAAATTACTTTTTGCTGAGAAGCAAAAAATAAGAGAAAAAATCGGATACACTATGAAAGCTACAGTATTAAAATAATAAGCGATAAAATTAAATTATGCAATTTAAATAAAGTAAAATTAAAAAAAAATTCAGAAGGGACTGAGCTTGGAAATTACTTTTTGCTGAGATTAAAAAATAAGAAAAAAATTATGCTAACACAATAGAAATAAATTAATTATAAAAAATTCAGTATTCAAATTTTAAAATAATGATATTTAAAAAAAAAAAGAGATACTGAGATTAGAAATTGCTTCCATATGCTCTCATAAGCTTCATGTTCAAACAATTAGAAGGTCAATTATTTGTGCACAGGCTTAATTTTTTAGGTAAGCTATATGAAATAGTGGGCCAATTGTAATTAAACTTTACACAACTGTTAAGATTAAAATAAGATATATAAAAACTCATAAATATATGCCACACATTTTTTTTTTGTAACTTATCATGGGCTAGTTTATGTGAGTTCCATTCTGTTTTAGACTAGACATTTTTGTAAAGATTGAACAAAATTGTTCTACTATTTCATATAGCTACCATACAAAAGTTTAACTAGTTTTCTGAGTAGCCCTATTTCTCTAAGGCACCCTGAAAAATGCACCAAGTAAGGGTAACAAATTTTTTAATAAATAATTTTAGGAAAAAAAGTCAACCAACAGAGTTGAAACAGATCTTAAAATATGAGTTAGATGTATAAAACACATTAATATATACCAAACATTTTTTATTTTTTAGCTTATCATGATTAATTTTGTGTCAGTTGTATTCTGTTTTAGACTAGACACTTTTGTAAAGTTTGATTAAAATTGGTACAATATTATATATTGCTGTCATAGAAAAGTTGAACCAGTTTTTTGAAATATTCTTGAAGAGAGCTAAAAAACTGTTATTAAAAAATTTTAGAAAAAAAAATAGGTCAATCCATTAAGTCGAAACGTATTCTAAAATATGAGATATCCACATTACATTTATATATGCCAAGTTTTTGTATTTCTTAACTCATTACCACCAAATTTATGTCAGTTTTATTTTGGTTTAGACTGGACATCTTTTTAGACTTTGAACAAAAAAAAAAACAGTTTAACTAGTTTTCTGAATAGCTCAAGAAGAGCACTTTTTTGCGGACATCTTTTAAATTGCATTGCATCATGCATTGAGTAAGAGTTTAAAAATGTTGTATTAAAAAATGTTACAAGAAAAAAATAGGTCAATCTATTGAGTCAAAATATTCTGAAAACGCTGGTCAGGGTTTTGGCAACCAAACAAAAGAAGTTTTTTTTGAGCTTGCGTACGAGCTCTGGAGTTTTTTGTATCACGGCTTGGAATTCAGCGGCCCAAAAATATATACAAAAATAAAAACCATCGCCATAAAACAATATTATGCTGTCAGAATCCTGACTTGAATTGGTTTTTTTGTGCCTCAGAATTAATTTTTTTGACATGGCCTGAGCTCTGGATACAAAAATCGATTTTGATTTTTTGTGTAAGGCTATGTAATAATTTTTATGCTCACATTGTTTGATAAAGGAAATAATAAAGAGACATTAAATAAAATAAGATTAAAAGTATTATTTATTTGGTTATATATATTTTAAAATAAAAAAATGTACACTCTTAAATTTTCACATAAACAGGATATACTGATATATGCCCACAAAAAATACCTCAAAAAATGCTCTCTATTTTTTAAATTGTGTTGTCCTGTGCCAGCCACTTTAAAGACTCACAGTAGCCTCCATTTTTTTCTTACCAACTAAATGGGGGGACAAAAAAATGCGTATATACCGATAAGGTAAAGCAATTTTCAAAAAGAAAGGGCCACAAAAACTGTGGCAGCAAAAAAGGTCAATAATGAAATGAAATCAAAAGAGAAATCAAATTTGCAAGCCAGTTGCCTCTTTTTGAAGGGTTTGCCAATATAATTAGCTTTTTTTCGTCCTTGTTCTGAACTTGTGCTCTGCACATGTAATAAAAAACTGAAAACTGAACCTTTGGCTATTAATCAAAGCTAATATAAAAAGCAAGTAATTGGAAAATGAACAAGAAATCAAAGGCAAAATATGCTTTGAGTCATTGAAAGAGTCAGTGCATGACTCATACGCACTGTTGGCCAATACAACCAACATGGCGTATACTATACTTAATAAATGATTCGATATTCACTTACATGCAATTATACGCTTGCTTGCACATGGTGGCAGATAAACGGATAACAATGGAAAGGGACACAGATGACGATAGACAGCAAGGAGCTGCCACGAAGCTGGCATATCCTGGTCCGGTCCGGTCCGGCTTTAATCTAACTCATTAGCAGTGACACGTTAATTAATATGCTGTCGCTGTTGCGGATGAAACTGAAGCTGTCTGCTAAAGATGCGCGCACAAAGTTGGCCCGGATTGTGCAGTCAGCCACATGACAGCTACTAACTTGACATGGTCCAGCAAGTGGACGGTCAGTCGGTTGTCCTGGCCAAGGCGTCATCGTCATAAATGCAAATTTATGCCAATGATTACATTAATGAGGCAAGTCACATTAGTGGCACATAAAACACCGGACACGGCCAAAACAACAACAACGCAATGCGGCTGTCATAAACTTTGGCCACAGGCGTAAAAAGAAATCTTCTCGTTAAGATTTAATTAGACTGATTTGGCCAGGGGAGCTGTGCCGAGCATTGGCAGGGCATACGCGGGAATGCAACAACTTTATGGCTTTAAGCGCTGCTAAGCCTTGTCTTTTAATCAGCTTAAATTAACTGCTTAGTGGTGGAGGTGGGTCTCCTCCTCCTCGCCGCCAAGGATGTTGCCTGATTTATATTTACTTGGTGCATGCAACAAACAGTGTCAAGTCAATCCAATAAGCTCATGGGAATAACGCACGTCAGCATTGACGCAGGAGGCAGCTGCAACAACAACAACAACTATAACAATAGCATCCCCCAAGAACAACAATCTAGCACGTCAAGGAAATGTTGACTGTACCATGTTGAAGGATATCAGACAATGGACAGACCAACGAACGGATGGACGTTGTGAAAAGCTTGCCATAGACTTGTACAAGCCGCTTAGTTCTTGCATGCAAGATTTAAAAGGATTTGATTGAAAGCGAGAAAGCCCCCAACACTAACACTAACAAAAGGAAGGAATGATTTCCGTTTCTGGCCGAATGATTGACACACTGCAATTGGAGCTGCTCTGGTCGTGTTTATTTGATTTTGAGGTAAGTAGGACTCCTGAATCTTTGAAGGCTTTTAAATAGATACAATCGAAATGTTTGCGGAGTGTTGAAAAATAGCTTTCATTGCACTTAAAAATTTAAGTTTTTAAATATTTATTTAAGCATTGGCATAAATTGAACTTAAAAGCAGTTGCTTGCTGGAATTAATTTTTTAACACTAAGCTAAATTTAGCTATATAGGATCATAAAAAAAGTTTCGATTATTTCAGTTTTTTTAAACAAACTCAAAAGAAAATAAAATTTTTTTGCAATATTTATTGTTTTAGCTGAATATAAAATATATATTTATATAAATATTTTATAGCTTTTTGTTCATTGTTTGCTTTAATAATGAACTAATATTCGACTACAATGTCAAAAAATATTTTATTTTTTTTTAATTTTTACGAAAAAATTTAAAGTTTTTATTGTGATCCAAAAAAATAATTAAAAAATATATAAATAAATAGTGTGCGAATTTTTACGGATTTTTTTAAGTGACATGACATTATATTATTCATTTTACTTGACACATAAATATTTTTTAAAATCTTTTTTAATTAGTTTATAGATTTTCTTAACAGTGTTAAAAATTATAGATCAAATTCCATTTTAAATATTCCTTAACTGTTTACGAAAACACTTTGCTGGCTTTAAATATGAACTCATACTCATACTTAATGTATAAAAATTCTTTTAAATAAATTTGCATAAGATCTTAACTGCTAGAGCAAAAAATTTTAAGTTTTAATCTTTTTCAAAGAAATAATTAAATAAATTATAAATAAATCGTCTTTTTGCATATTTTTTCAGATTTATATTTTCATATATATTTATTCAAAAATTACTTTTGAATAAATTAGCTTCAGGTTTTTACTGCTACGGCAAAAAATGTTAAATTTTAATTGCATCCATCTTTTTCAAAGAATCGATTAATTAATTTTCTAAATAAATCGTGCCTTCGGATTTATTTTTAGTGATATAATTGACGTACAATCTTTTTTCTTGAAATACTAATCAAAAAATACCGGACGTAAAGTCGGGCGCGGACGACTTTAGGATACCCTGTACCACTAGCTTGTAATAAAGTCCGATTTCTTCACAAAAAACCAAAAACAGAAGAATTTTTAAGCAAAAATTTTTTTTTGACCGATCGTTCCTATGGGAGCTATATGATATAGTCAACCGATTTCAATAAAATTTGACACAGTGCTTAAATACCTTAAAAAAGATCTGAATGCCAAATTTATTTCAAATATCTTTACAAACAAACAAAACACATCGAATTTTGTATAAAAAATTTGTTTTTGGACTCACGAATGTCAAATTTGGTCCCAATATCTTAACAAACAAACGAAACACAACAAATTTTGTTAAAAAATCGATTTTTTGGAAGATCGGACCTATGGGAGCTATATGATATAGTCAACCGATTTTGTTCAAATTTGGCACACTGCTTAAGTGGTCTAAAACATTTCCAAAATCTGGTTACGATATATTTATTAAAAAACGAAATATAGCGAATTTTTCTTTAAAAAGTTATTTTGTCCGATCGGTCCTATGGGAGCTATATGATATAGTTAACCGATTTCGATCAAATTTGATACAGTGATTGGGAACTATAAAAAACTTTCGAATACCAAATTTGGTTACGATATCTTCATAAATAAACGAATTATGGGAGCTATATAATTTATCCCCGATATCAAAAAAATAAAATAAACTTGCCTCCTATGGAATAATATGGGATCTAATGTGAAAGTTTGGTAACTCTAGCTCTTACCATCTCTGAGATCTAGGCGTTCACACGGACGGACGGACGGACAGACGGACAGACGGACATGGGTATATCGACTTCTCTATTCACCCTGATCATATTTTAGGTAACTTTGAGGTGTCTCCGACGTCTCCTTCTATATGTTACATACATTTTCGGCTTGCACAAACTTAATATACCCTTGGTACCATACGGTACAGGGTATAAAAATATATTTTTTTAAATTGCTCACATGATGGCACAAAAGCTAACTCCGATCTTGAAAGCTGTTTGGACTTCTAAAAATGTACCTAAACCTTGGAAGGAATCGGTATTTATCGAGATTCCGAAAAAGGAAAACCGACAAATATGCTCTTAACTGGAGGGTATCTCTCTCCTACCAGCCATCATGAAAATCCTCAACCAGATCATACTAAGCCGCATCTCCAAGCCACTTGTTAAATGTTAACGTTGTTACGTTCTACGTAGAAATCAATCGCACTCAAAGATCTTGTATAGATCTAATAAACACTGTACGTATTATCGTAGAGCAATCCGAGGAATATATCTAAGTTATATTTAGTTTTCATAGATTTTCTCAAAGCGTTTGATACCTTTGATAGGGAAGAAATTTGGGTGGCACTTCGAGCTAGAGGGACTCCAGACAAAATTATCAATATCATAAAAGCGTCGTATACTGGGTCCTAAGACAACTAAGTGATCCTTTTGAATGCAATAGCGGTGTGAAACAAGGATGCATACTGTCGCCCTTGCTCTTTATCACCGTTCTTATTGACAACTTGCATATTGAAAACGTAGACAAATTCGAGTATTTTGGAAGCCAAGGTACACCATCCGGAGGAGCATTGGACGAAGTAGACTGCAGAATTCATAAAGGCAGAGCTGTCTTTGGACACCTAAATAGATTCTGGCGTGAACCGAATATCCGGCTAAAAACCAAAATACGAGTCTTGTATGCTGCTGTATGGCTGTGAGACATGGTTTATTAGAGGCAGATCTAACCCATCTTCGAGCTCCGAGCAATGGCGTGAAACAGAGATCTTTCGAAATCCTATGCCTATTTGTTTAAATTATGAATATGTCCTTTATAATAAAATAATAATAATGTTTCTATATAAAAAATCTAAAAGCCTTTTCATATATGTAATTTTCCCATTTTTTCTTTTGCATAAACATTTCTGAAATTTATTTCTGTGGCTTTTGTATTACTAATTTATCAATTTATTTTTACAGTAAAAGAAATTAAACCCACCGAAAAAGAACCATATTTCGTACATTTTTTACAATTTCTCTGACTCTATAAAAAAATCACGTATACGTAACTATCTTATACGTGCGGTACAAAGAATGTATTGAAAGTTCGATATAAATCTTGGGGAAATATTTATATTATAAGAATTTTTTTCAATTTCGAGTATACGAGTATACTTCAAAAATTTATTTCTTTTACATCTGAATTACTAATTGATCAAATTTTTCTTTCATAAATGAGTTCGGCCCAATTTAATCCCAAAAAGTAAAAAACCAATCCATATTTCGTAAATTTTTTTCAAATTTGAGCACGCAATCAAAAACAATAAGACTCTATAAAAATTACGTATAAGCAACACCCATATAAAAATGTTGACCTATTTTAGTTCCAAACAGCACAAAAAATAAACTAGTCCGAAAAGATCCAAATTTGTAAAATTTTTTTCAATTTTAAAAAAATATCGTAGGCGCAATTACGTATACGCAGCAAATGCAGTAAAAGAAATTGCCAGATCGATTAAAAATCTTGGGTAATGTTTATACTTCCAGTATTTATTTCTATCGCTTACTGACAGAACTAATTAATTACATTTTTTTCACAAATGAGTTCAGCCCACTAAAAAACTGAACTAATAGAAAAAGATTAATTTTTTGTACATTTCCTTTCATGTCGAGCACGCAATCTAAAATGAATATATAAAAAAATTACGTATACGCAATGTGGTAAACGGAGTCATTGCCAGTGGATTTAAAATGTTTGTGCAAATGCTTATATTTTTAGAATTTATTTTTTTGCATTACTAATTAAACTACTTTATTTCAATTCTTCTAGAATATGTTCAGCCCAAGCAGCAAAAAAATAAGCCAGTCTATAAAGATCCATATACACAATTAAGTATACGCAACATATATATGCGGTAAAAGAAGATATTGCCAGATCGATTTTAAATCTTGAGCAAATATTTGTATTTTCAGAATTTATTTCTATAGCCTGCTGACAAAATTCTTTAATTCATTTTTTATCCAATAATGAGTTTAGTCAAATTTAGTCCAAAGCAGTTAAATTTATTCGTTGAAAAAGATTCATATTTCGTTAATTTTTTTTAAATTTCACGTTTGCCATTAAAAAAATAAGGCTACAAAATAATTACGTATACGCAATACCATATAAGTGCGCTAAAAGAAGACATTGCCAGATCGATTTAAAATCTTGTGAAAATTTTTATATTTTCAGAATTTTTTTTTAACTGAATTAATTAAATTTTTTCAAAAATCAGTTTAGTCCAGTTTATTTATTTATTCATATTTCCTACTTTTTTTTTCAATTCCGAGCATTCCACAAAAATATGTATACGATATTACGTATACGCCATAAAAACCTAAAATTCCTCGGGGCAGGCTGTAACCCCTAGAGGACGCGTCGCAGGTGGCGGATAGCGAACGCCACCCAAATATGGGTGGTAGGAGAGAAATCAAATATCTTCTCCCGCGGTCCAAACACGCCCAGAGAAGGTAAACTCTGTCAAAAATAGGGCATTATTTTATGTACAGCGGCGATCCGACGCGTCGTAGATACGGCGTCTCGTAAATAGAAATGTACGCAGCTCAATTATCGGATTCAATCCAGTGTCAGAAAGAATCATATCAGCTCGCTTCAAATGCAAATTCCGAAACGTAAGCATCATACCGTGCTACGCCCCAACGGAGATCTCTTTTAGAAAGATCTCTTTTACGAACAACTCGACGAAACTGTTCGCGGTATCCCAAGGGGGGGTATTACCATTCTAATGGGAGACCTGAACGTTAAAGTGTCCTCGGATAACTCAGGTGTGGAAAGAATTATGGGTCGCCATGGCCTAGGCCTGGCAAGAAATGATAATGGCAACCGCTTTGTGAATCTATGTGTGGCAAATGACCTGTACATAGGAGGAACGCGTTTCCCGCATCGTGATGTGCACAAATATACATGGCAGTCACCAGATGGTCGCACACGCAACCAAATTAATCACATTGCTATAAGTAGAACCTTTCAAAACTCCCTACAACAATAATATGCATGCCATCATTATTGAATTCATCAAGGTTCAGATCTATACAAGCATTTTTTGAATTTTTTTTTTTCAAAAATTACTAGTTTAACCCAATGGAACTGTTCAACGGATTCTTTTTGATTAAAAAATTTTGGAATAGATTAAGCTTTTTTTATACCATGCGTGCCATTTTGTATCAAAAATTACAATCTCTGAATTTTAAATACTTATTCCAAGGGTAAGGCTTGGTTTAACGCATTAGAACATTATTTGCTTACACTCGCTATAAATAAGTTTTAGTTGCTAAAACCAAACCCAAAAAAAAACTAAAAGCCAACTATAAATCAAATTAAACTCTTAACGCCACATCGAAAGTTCTTAATTTCCAACAGCTATGTTAATGCGCTTTCTTCTATATATTCCCATAGCACTATGACGTCACTAAGTGCTGTCGAACTTAGCCAAAGTTAAGAAAACTCATCCAATATTGGGAAAACAAGATAATGTCAACACAGCTTAGCACATATGTAGGCTATATGTGTTCGGTCCTTGGTGTCTGCTCTAATGCGTTACAAACTTCTTGACAACCTCATAATGCCAGGATTCACAAACAAAAGTGTATAAAAAGATATAAAAAAAAAAATAAATAAATAAAACAATGTGTGTGCTGCTGAAATAAAGTCATAGACATAGACAAAAGGAAAGAATAGAAAAAAACAGGGTGAAAAACAAAAGGACTTGGAGAAAGATCGAAATAAAACCTTGTGAATGTGCAGAGCGGCATTAAAATTCCACAAGCGAAGGATGTGTGTGGTATGTGTGTGATGTGACTGTGTGTGTGATTGTCACTGTGTGTGTGTGTATCTATGTGTGGCGGCAAACAAACATTACAAATTTAATGATGTTGCTATTGCTTTAGCAAACATTGCGATTTAAGCCAGACACAGCTCTAAGGATATTGCTGCGCATTGGCTGGCCATCCTTTTAAATGCATTGAGCGGTTTCAAGTAACTTATATATAACTAAAGTTATACAATTGAAATTCAACAAAATATCATAAAAGGTTGCTCTTGTGCGTGCCTCAAGTTGCCAGTCAAGCGTCCAAATCTCTCTCACACACACACTCGCAAACTATAAAAAAAAACTATAAAAATTGCTTGTATTTGTTGTAAAATTGAATTTAAATTGCATGTCCACAAGCTCACTTCCGCTTCCGTTTCAGCTGAAGCTTTTCTTATTGAATTTCAATTGATTGGAAATACTTTGGACAGCAAATGGAGGGGGGAGAGTGCGTCAGCAGCAGTGGGACTGCTCGGGATATACTATATATATGTATATGTGTAACCCAGTTTAATGCTGTCCCACAATTTGACAGTCTTAAATGAATCCGACATCTAAGCTGCTTTTATAGGCCATGACAAAGCCTGCCGCTGCGCTGCCACTACTTTATGCTTTTGGCCAAAAAGTTATTTAAATTCCTTCGCCATCTTTTTTTTTTAGTTTTTTTTTGGTTCGTTCTTTGCTGCTCAGAAAGGTGTGAATGTTCTGAATGGGTTGCGTTGATTTATGCAAAGCACTTGAAATGAAAGGCTCACACCAATACACCAACACACATACACATACTCGCACATATACTTATACATTCATACACAGACAGACAGAACTGTGAATGAGACGCCATTGTTGTATCTCTGCATGAAGTTTTCATTTCATTTCCCTGCTAGCACTTAAAAATTGCATTATCACTCTCTTTGACTCTCTCTTCTCTCTCTCTCGATGCTTTTCAGAGAGGCTTAACTTATGGAAGCGCATTTATCGTAATTTTTGAAAACTTTGCCGCATATTTATTTGAATTAAAACGTTGAGTAATTTAACCGTCGAGTAATAAGCGTTAAAGATGATGTGAAAGGGTCATCATTTTGCGGGTCGTTTTCACAGCGTTACTGTCAATTAATTATTGTTAGTGTTGGAAAAGACTGCAGTTTGGGTTAAGGCTGTCAAAATTTTGAGAATAAATGCTTGTATAGAGCTGAAACTTGTTGGGTTTTATAATGATAAGGCCACATTGCGTATACGTAATTTTTAAAGGTGCAATAATGATGATAGCGCATAAGGCAGCATTGCGTTTACGTAATTATAGTATTGTCTTTTTTTTCCGTAAAAGCGTTCCTCACAGAGAGGTGGATCACTGCGACCAAAAGGTCTTTTGTATACCCCTAAGTTAAAACAAAAGACTTTCCGCTTTCCGCATGAGTAGCAGTAGGTCTTTTGTTGGTATTGACCAGAGATAGAAGGGACTAATCCGTTTCTTTCCCATGTGACAGGCTCTGCCCCATACCAGCGCTGGGCAGTCACAGAGAATATGTCTGGTGGTTTCATCGTCTTCTAAACAGAGCCTGCACTCTGAAGAGTCCGAAAGGCCAATTTTCTGTTGATGATATCTAACAGATCAAGCGCAGAATAACTCTTGCCAACAGGTGCTATTTCGGTCTAAATAGGCAATTGAGTAGTAGAGACCTCTCTCGCGCGACAAAACTATCACTCTACAAGGCACTCATCCTTCCAGTGCTTCTTTACGGCGCGGAAGCCTGGACCGTGTCGCTAACTGATGCAGCTGCCTTGGGAGTTTTCGAGAGGAAAGTACTGCGCAAAATCTTTGGTCCTATTCGAATTGGCGATGACTACCGCATCCGCACCAACCAGGAGCTGTATGAGCTCTTCAACGACATGGACGTTGCTCAGCGTATCAACATCCAGCAGCTTCGCTGGCTCGGACATGTCGTTAGGATGGACGAGGATGCTCCAGTTAAACGTGTGTTCGATGCGGTAGTCAGCGGCCGTCGGCGGAGAGGACGACCGTGTCTGCGTTGGAAAGACCAAGTGGAAGGGGCCCTGTCTTCGCTCGGTGTGACCAACTGGAGAAGGCGCGCGCAATGCAGAGGCGCCTGGAGAGACGTTTTAAGGCAGGCCGTAACCCGGTAATCGGGTTGGTATGGCTACATAAGAAGAAGATATCTAACAGTGTGGTGACCAGATAGGTAAGCTACCAGGAGCTTTAGGTCCACTCTGCCAAGAGCTTTTGACTTGATCGCATCCAGATGTTTGACAAGCAATTTTGCTTGACGAAGCCCCGGAAGAGAGAACCAGTATATCCTATGTTCTCCTGCGGTTTATCATGATTTTGATTGTGGACTTACCAATACCACAAAACGACGCAGGAGATGTAGTCATGGTGGAAGCACCCAGTCTACTAGATCCTCAGCGATTGTATTACCATCCACTACCGAGTGACCAGGCACACAATATACCACGACTTTGTTCTGGAAAGACAGAATTGGGAGGTAGTCATGGCATTTTTTAACCATCCTGGAGGATTTGCTCCACGATGGCAATGCCCTAATAGCAGCTTGGCTATCTGAAAAAATGCATATGTTTGCTCCCCTAGTTCCCTTTAGAAGGATACTTAGGACGCAGATCTCTATGGCATGAATCTCCGCTTGAAGACGCTGGGTCAGATGCCCGTTGCGGTAGAGATACTGGTGTTGGGTCCAACGATTCCAACATCTACACCCTGCTCAGTTTCGGACCCATCCGTGAACCATTGTTGCCACCGGGGGTTTCCACAGGGGCTGCCATCAGCCCATGTCTTCCAACTTGGGAGAAGAGATCTAAATTTCTTGTTGTGAAAAAATTCCGTGGTCATAAAATCTGATCTAGAGCAGATCAATATGTCAGGAAGGTAGAATTGGTATTGTCATAATAATGCCAGCATGCATAAGACTACATTGCGTATACGTAATGTGAGGTAGAAGTGCCATAATAATGAGCGCAAGTATAAACCTGTATTACGTATACGTAATTTTTAGTAGAAGTAAAGATTGAAACCAAATGGTTTTTTTAATTTATTTTTTCTTTAGTTATTCATTTGCTTTATTTAATTGTTTTGAATAAATTTTAGCTTGATTTTATATGCACAGTGTTAAGGCTTAATCTTTGCAACTAAAACATTTATAAATTATTCGCATTTTAAGCAAAAGAGTGTGAAATATTTAAGTTAAAAAAAGGGAAAACAAATGAAAACTACAGCAAGGCGATGGACTTAGCTTGTTGGAGCAAAGCATAATGAGCCAAATAGACAAAATTGCCTTAATGAACTTAAGTAGCAAATAGTCGCAGGAAACTAATCAAACTGCGTCGATAAACTGAACCTGGCCAATAACAACAAGCAATAACTATGTAACTCAGGTAGACCAAATAAAATTGACAGCAGGCAGGCTGCAAAAGTCATCAACCTTTTCTATTTTTTTTTTTTTTTGGGCACGCTCAGCCATTTTGTATTTTCATTTCCGTTGTCGTGCAAATCCGGTCTAGACTTGCCAATAACATTGACAGTCGGCATTAACTTAAATATGTAAAACAATTTGCATTTGGCTTGTTTACACAGTACCGATATTGTAAACATGCCAATAACTAGAGAGGTGCATCTATAATATTACGTATACGTACGACACATATAAGCACCACATATAAATAAACACTGTCCAAAACATATCTCCGACTTGGCTTTTTGGCAAACTGCAACAGAAACACTTCAAAGTTGTTAAACAATTGACAGCACATTTAGAGAACTTGACAACTTCATTTTCAAAAGCATTCTCATAAGTGAGTGGAACAGTAGAGTCTGTCTTTGAGTGCATTTGTGTACATTTGTACATCTCATCATAGCTGCAGGCAAATTGCATTTGCATTTCTGCACTAAAAGTCAAATGTCACGCTTTGAGAAACTTGAACTTGTCTCTCAATGGCCGCGAGCGTAACTAACACTAAGGATACTTTAAAGAGCAATAATAAAATTGCACAAAAAATATTAAACATTTTCATTTTGAAATTTGCGAGCAACAAAACTTAAATTTTAATGCATCTTAATTAAGTACATTGCACAATATTAAGTATACGTCATGTGACGAATAAAGCAATATCGACATGTTTCGCTTTAAGTGGCAGAATATGCGAAAAATTGCAAAAAAATGTACCATGCTTTTTTGCGCTCGTCAAAAATTTACAGCATATTTAAAATTGATGCGGAAAATGAAAATAGCAAAATTGAGAGAGATTTTCGTGATAACGAATAAGGGTTACTCTTAAGTTGGTGTAAAAAAATAATTTGAGATATATTTAGATGTTTTGCTTTGAGTTAAGACAAAAATGACAATGAGATAAGCAAAAGAAATATATTTTTTTTAACTTTTTTGGCAAACACTAAATTTTAATTAAAAAAAACATAAAAAGAAAACGAATCTGACGATGTTAAAAATCCAAAAAAATTTCCCTCTTTTGCTTCAAGGCATGCTATTTTTTATTGTGACAAAGCTGTTTAATACAGGGTGGTCCATCTAGTGCTTGGAGTTTGAACTACCGATTATTTGACATTTAAGATGTCAAGTGTCTTTTATATATTGGTAAATTTTTAGTAAAAACATTGACATTTACGAAATGAGAGGCTAACGCTCGAAGAAATTGGGCGGGAGATCGTTTTGCCGAAGATGGCGAATTTGATCGAAAAATCATTTTTTCGGACGAAGCTCATTTCCACCTCGGTGGTTATGTCAATAAGCAAGATTGTCGCATCAGGGGCTCAGAGAATCCGCAAATGTTCCAGAAGAAGCCAATGCACCCACAACGAGTGACTGTTTTGTGCGGAATTTGGTCTGGCGTTATCGGTCCATTTTTCTTCGAAAATGAAGGAGCCGCCGAAACCATCAATGGCGTGGGCTACCGCGCAATGTTGACCGATTGGTTATTCGAAAAAATTAAAGATGAAGCCTTGGACGATATTTGGTTTCAACAAGACGGCGCCCCGTGCCACACATCGAAGGCCACAACCGATCTTCTGCGCACAATCTTCAGAAATCGCATATTCAGGCGAAAAGGCGTTGTGAATTGGCCACCAAGAAGCTCCGATTTGACGCCTTTGGACTATTATCTTTAGGGTGCGGTGAAAGACAAATGTTAAGCCAACAATCCGCAAGCAACTGATGAACTGAATGACGAGATTGGAGCCGCTATTGCCAGGATAAGGCCCGAAACAATCGAAAAGTGCTGAAAATTTTGACCGATCGAGTGGCATACTGCAAAGCCAGCCGTGGTGGTCATTTGACCAAAATTATTTTTCATAAATAAATGTCATGAATCAACCTTTCCAACAAAACTTTGAACATTGAAAAATATTCAGCCGTTTTGTTTTTATAGCAAAATTAAATTCTAATTTTTATATGGACCAACCTTAAACCATTTTATATGAAAGTAAAAAGAATAATTATTAAATTATTTAAAAAAAAAAATATTAAATAATCTGGCGATGTTAAAAAACAAAATTTCCCTTTTTGGCTTGACGAAATGATTTAGTTATTTTATTGTGATAAAATTATTGAATATTTTTAAGCCAAAATTTTAATTGATAAAATCACAATAATTATTTAATTATTTTAGAAATAATATTAAAGAATCTAGCGATGTTTAAAAACAAAATTTCCCTTATTGGCTTGACGGCATTATTCCTTTTTTTATTGTGATTCAACGTTTGAATATTTTTAAGCCAAATTTTTATTGAAGTAAACGCTATTATTATTATAATTATTATTATTATTTTTAAAATAATATTAAAGAATCGATTTTAAAAATAAAATTCCCTTTTTGGCATGATTAATTTTTAATATTATAAAACTATAGAATATTTTTAAGCCTAATTTTTTATTAAATTATTTTAAAAATAATAAAATAATAATCTGGCTATGTTATATAAAATAAAATTTCCCTTTTTGGTTTCACGGCATGATTTGTTTTTTATTATTATTACAAAACTGTTGAATATTTTTAGAAAAATTTTTTTATTGAAGTAAATGCAAAAAAGATTTAGTTTTTAAAAAAATAAAATTAAATAATCCGGCTAATTTTTTATTGAAGTAAACGCAATAATTATCAAATTAAATAATCTGACGATGTTAAAAATCTAAATTTCTTTTTTGGTCTTGACTGCGCCTTAATTGTCGATCTTACAAAAGAAAATTTCCCTTTTTGGCTTGAAAGAATGATTTTTATATTTTTGTGACAAAAGTATTAATTAGTTTAAAACAATTTTTCTTTTTAAGTAATCGCAGTTACTATTAAACTTTTTAAAAAATAATTTTAAAGAATCTAGCATTGTTAAAAATCAAAATTTCCCTTTTGGGCTTGAGGGTGTTTTTTTTTTATTGTGGAAAAACTATTGAATATTTTTGTGAGACATTTTTTATTAAAGTAAACGCAATAATTATTTTTTTAAAATTAAATTAATTATTAAGTAAAACTCTATAATTATTTTAAAAATAACATTTAAGAATTTGGCAATGTTAAAAAACAAATTTCTCTTTTTGGCTTGACGGCAAGATTTTTTTATCACTAATCTATAGAATATTTTGAAACCAAATTTTATTGAAGTAAGCGCAATAATCATTAAATTATTTTAAAAATAATATCACAAAATCGGATGATGTGAAAAAATAAAATTTCCCTTTTTGGCTAGAAAGCATAATTTTTTTATATTGTTACAAAACTATTGAATTTTTAAGCCAAATTAATTATTTAAGTAAAGCAATAATTATTAAATAATTTTGAAAATAATATAGAGTCTGGCGATGTTTAAAAACAAAATTTTCCTTATTCGCTTGACGGCATTACTCCTTTTTTTTGTTGTGACTCAACGTTTGAATATTTTTAAGCCAAATTTTTAATTGATAGTAAACGCAATAATTATTAAATTATTTTAAAAATAATATAAAAAATTCGATTTTAAAAATAAAATTTCCCTTTTTGCCATGATTAATTTTTAATGTGATGAAACTATAGAATATTTTGAAGCCTAATATTTTATTAAATTATTTTAAAAATAATTATCTGGCGAAGTTAAAAAATAAAATTTCCCTTTTTGGCTTGACGACTTGATGCCTTTTTTTTATTCTGATAAGAGTATTGAATATTTTTACAATAAATTTTTTATTGAAGGCAATAATTATTAAGTTATTTTAAAATAAAATATTAACCTGGCAATGTTAAAAAAAAAAATTTCCCTTTTTTGCTTGACATGAATTCTTTTTTTTATTCTGATATGACTATTGAATATTTTTACACGAAATTTTTTAATGAAGTGAAGCCAATAATTAATAAATTATTAAAAAAAATAATATTAAAAATTTGGCGATGTTGTAAATCAAAATTTCCCTTTTTGACTTGACGGCATGATTTTTCTATTGAGAAAAAATTATGGAATATTTTAAGATTAAATTATTGCTTGAAGTAAACGCAATAAATATTAAATTATTTGAAAAATTTTTATCAACGCTCATTGAAAGTCAAACCTTGGACGAAAGTTCCGATCAAAAAGGTCTTTAAATGGCGACTCTTGTATGTTCAATAAAAGTGTCTCCGAATTTTATTCTTTGATCATTTAGTGAAATGAAATATATTTTCTTATAGAAATCAAGAAAATTCTATGTCCTCATGAAAAATAGACCTCCCGAAACACGACAATGACAAACTATTTTAATTCAATATCACCGTATGTTTTCGAGGCACACGTTTGTAGAGAGTTTTCTTTAGTATAGTCATGAACATTGTCCGATAGATGACGCACTTGAAAGATGATCGAAATGTTGAAATGCATGTAATTTCAATATAGAACTAAGAAAGGTAGAATATTCGTTCAGTACATAATTATTTATCGATTCTTATCCATGGATATTCGAAGCCCTTACTACTCGAAACGTTACGGTCATACTACGTATACTCAATCTTTCAGATTAACTAATGTTAATATCTTACGTGTCCTAACGGGCGCTTCTCTATGAACGCGTTGAATGAATCTCGAATGTGACTTTTGGCGTGTGTTAGAACTAGTCGATACGGAGATGCGATCATAATGCCTATTGCAATGCTCAGTTGTATAGTATTGGTTCGTGAGATATACAGCTATTGCTTGTGAATATCGTCGAATGTAGCATATACGCCGGGTATTGGACATTTCTAAGTGCATGACAGGAAGCTTAGTCTCATAAGGGGTTGAAATGTAGTTTCTGTGGGGCATGAATTTAGTTAGAGATGCGAGCTCTCTTAAGAATACTTAAGTTCGTCCATACGGCTTTTTAGAAAGTTCTCCATGACTAATTAACGTCTGACGGGCCCACTAGTTTTTTAATAAATAAAATTCTTTGTTGCCTATATTTTTTAACACTTTTATTTATGAATAAAAATATTAGGACAGCTCGCGATTTTTTATTATTTTTGTATAAATTTTTGTAGGAGTTTGTTTTAAGGACTTTTTTATAAAAATTACCTTTAAGTCTTTTATTCACATTTAATTTTCCAAAATTCAATTTTATATAAACAGAAGTTTACACGACAGAATTTTGACTTCTCAGTTGTAAAGTTTCTTTTAAGGTATAAATTATACAAATAAACTGATGTAAAAATATGATGATAAATAAAGGATAATTAAATTATTATAAACAATAACCACATACCAATTTTTGATTTTTAAAAAAGCTCAAAAAAGTCCTATTTTTGCTTCAATAGTAGAAAAGCTAAGCTTTAAAGTTCAAACTCAGCTTTAGACTACATGGCGTATACTTGTTTAAAGCTCTGCTCTGTATAAATTATATTTATCAACAATGCTATATTTTTAAAAGCTCTAAAAAAGTTTAACTTTTTAGTTAAAAGTGATAAAAGCTAAACTTTTCAAAGAAAACAAAAACATAAAAAGCTGAAAAAATTAAGTCCAACTTCCCAACTTTTCTGCTGTTTAATTCTGCTGCGCAATTTTATTTTTGCTTAGCTCTAAACTAACAAAAACTAAACTTTATAATATATTAAACAAAACATACCAATATTGTTAGGAGTTTTATATGAACTGTTAAATATTCCCACTGCGGCATAAAAACTTTATGACAAAGGCTATATGGAACCCAAAACTACCTTTATATAATACTCTACATATAGTAGAAACATTAAATCCCTGTAAATAACAAATAATAAAATACTTTCAGAAAAACAAGCTGACATCAGGGCCCAGCTGCATGTACATGTATTAGTGTACACCTATATGTATATAGTATATATATATATGTGTGGATGTATTTGTGTAGGGTGTTAAAAACCTGCGCTTGCATTTTTTGACACGTAGCGAAATTGAAAATATGCTGCCAAGCTGCCAGAGAGAGTCCTAGCCATACCTATTTCCAACCCATCAACCCATCAGAGCTACCAACGCAGAGATCCTTCCATCCTTTATAAAATGTGCAAATGCAATTTGACAGCGTTGGAGGATTGCAATACACTTTGCGTTAGTGTTAGTGTTGGTAGCCACCATTTGCTACCAACTTTATAAAGGTAGCTGCTGGAGAGCAGGTAGCTCCGACAGATTGCTACGAAATTTTTTACTAAAGCAAAATATTTTTCCAATAACTTAAATTTGAATATCTGCAGAGAGATAGCTACCAAAGTGTGACGTATTTTCTGCATAAATTCCCTAAATGAAAATTCTACTGAAGTAGTTATTTGCTTGGCAGTTTAATTCTGAGAAGGTAGCCATTAAAAACGAAAAATTTTCATTTAAACAAATTCTTGATAAATAATCGGTTTGCGATTACCTATAAATGGACTCCCATGGTTATAACATAAATCAAACAATTAATTTTAAAAATTTAAATATGTATGCCTTTACATTTTAATAGTCGTTTGTGTCATAACAATATTAATTTGTATTAACTTTTCTTATAACAAGTTATTACTTTGCTTTTCAGGAACTGGGGTCTGAACCCTAAGATTGCCCTATGGATGTATACAGCCATCGTACGACCCATCATCACATATGGTGCGCTTGTATGGTGGCCAGCATTGAGCAGGCAATACAACATCAGGAGACTAAGTACACTGCAACGAGCGGCCTGTGCAAGTGTCACGGGCGTAATTAGATCATGACCAGCAGAGGCGTTAAATGTGATCCTGAATATGATTCCGATTGACATCCAATTAAAGCTAACTGCAGCAAACACGGCCACCAGAATCAAAGAAACTGGACTCTGGAGGACTAGTACCTTCGGACATGGCAGCATTCTGAAGGGTCAAGAGACTAACAAATCAACAGATTACATAACACCAGTAATGGACTTCAAGAAGCGGTTCGACGTCAGATTCCCGACGCGAAAGGAGTGGGATATGAACAGGGTAATAAGAGCAGACGCAGCTGCAATCTATACTGACGGATCCAAGATGGATCGTGCTTTAGGAGCAGGGGTCTACTCGGACGAACTCGAAGTATCTCTCTCCTATCGCCTAGGCAACAGAAACAGCATCTTCCAGGCGGAAGTCTTTGGCATCAGAGAAGCATGTAAGGTGTTGAATAATCATCCGAGTCAGCTGGTGGAGGTGTGTTTATTCTCCGAGAGTCAAGCAGCTTTGCTGGCGATCAAATCGCCAACCGTGAACTCAGAAATCATCAAACAATGCAAAGAAGATCTAAATGCCCTTGCAAGCAGAATGAACATCGCTCTCGTATGGGTTCCCGGACATAGGAACGTATACGGGAATGAAAAGGCTGATGAACTGGCGAGAAAAGGAGCATTAGATGGCGAAGCAGCGGAGGTAGCTGTCAAATACCCACTCAGCGCTATCAAGACAGAGCTTCTTCTGCGAGCTTAGAACAAGGCTGAAACCAGATGGAAAAATATTGGCAAGCCAAGAGCAATGATCTTCAGAATAGCATCGACAATAACCGGTCATTGGCCGTTAGGAGACCATGCAAAGAAAATGGGCTGGCCCTACCACGTCAGATGCCGAAGCTGTGACCAGGAGAACACAGAAGACACAGTTTATCATTTTTTACGTAAGTGCCCACGATTGGGAACCTTACGCCACAGAGCACTAGAACTTAGACGACATCAGCAGGTTTATTATCGGATCAAGATGGTTTGAGTAAACCGAACAGCAGTGGTTCCCATAAGTGGTGTAACAAAATGGCGCATTAGCGCTAATTGAGTTTGAATAAGTTGTCACTCAAACGGCACCCAGCCAACTTTGCTTTCCCCTTATTTTCTAATTTTGAGCAGAAATATTCAAGAGTTTGCTAGCGCCATCTAGCGACAACAAATGCTTGCGCCATCTACTGTTCACACTGAACCAGAGTAAACAAAAAGTTTAAGAATTTTAATCGTTATTCTTAAGCTGAGCTCGAAAGTTTATTTATATTTTAATAAAAAAAATGAATAAATATAAATGTTTAAAAATGTTAAAATGTATGCAAATTTTAAGTTCTTTAAATCTACAATAATAATAATAATAAAAATAGACTTTAAGGTATCTACTATTGTCGTCCTTCTTTCTTTATTGAGCATCGGCCCAGCTTTAGCGCAGCTTCTTTTGTAAAATTTTATATTTAAAAGAGCTCGAAAGTAAACAAATTTTTAGCTATTTTTGTAAAAAATTGTCATGGTTAAAAATGACATTAAAAATAAATTTTAATGACTTATAACGACGAATGGAATAATAGGATTTCATCCGCGCTTGTATTGTAAAAAGGAACCCACTTAAAGAGTCCCAAAAATTGCTTCAGCCATGTTGAAAAGGAGCTCGTATACAAGGATTTTATGTATATAAAAATAAACATGGCAACAGCTGTCAAGCCTTTGTGTCATTGTGGACTCCAACAAGGAACAGCATATTCCTTACATCATTAAATCGAACTCTTAAATGAGGAGAATGAGGTTGCAATATTTGTCATTATTAAGTATACGTCATGTAAACAGAATTCGGCTGTAGTACATTTAGTGCAGAATTGCAAAGAATTATGCTTGGTAACTAAAACTTGAATGATGATGATATATCATATTCAAAGAGTAAACAATATACCATAAATCTTTAACAAATCCGAATTATAATCTTTAACGCTTAAAAAATTATTATTGTCAGGTATCTACTTGTAAAAACATTAAACTTTAAAATTAAACATTTTTCATTGTTTTCGCGAAAATTCTTTTTTTTTTTTGGATTAATATCAATGTAGGTTAGGTTAGGTTACACTGGCTGGCCACACAAGAGAGTGCAGCCTAGCAGAGACCTTTTGGTCCTTAGGGTCGTGACAATTGCTTTGAAAAACTAATACGCAAAATTGTATAAATTTTCCGACCCAAGGGAAGCCAAGGCATCATGTTACGTATACGCAACGATGGCGTATTGCATGACAATTAAATTATTATAAATAATAATAAAAACTCATGATGACTCCTTTAAAATCTTTTTTAATTCATTTATCAACATTTATATGTTAGGTGGGCTGGTGCTGGGGAGCCCCGAATTTCAAACAAATTAACAAAAAACAGATTATAGTATTTGAGAGTGCTAAAAGGCTTTGATAGCTGATTATTGTAGGCGTTATAAAGAAAAATTGACACCGCTCAATGTTTAAGATAAAAAAATTAAAGTACTGGGCTTCCCTGAATAAATAGAAATAGGTCAGAATTAAAAATATATAATGCCGAATGTTGATTTAATTTCACTCTAGATAATTATAGTTAATAGTAATTACCTTTTTTTATTGCTTAATGGCCCAAACTAGGACAATATGCGCTAAGATGTCGGTAGAAGTTTTTTAATTTGAATGCCAAATGAGAAAAATATTTATGGACTCAGTTTTTTGCATCCAACTTTTCATATTTGATAAGACAATTCATAATAATAAATCACAAACATAATTCAAATAAGTTCTCATAACTTTCAAAACTCTTGAAAGCAATTCAAAATGTTTAATGACTAAAAGTTTGGCTAAATTTGCTTCCTGTGGCTGCCATAAAGGTTGACAAAAAAATTAGTAAAAATATAATTTTTATATATATGCCTAGAGGTTTAAAACAACAATTTAATAATGCCATATTCAAAATCAGCTTCAATTGTTTTTATAATAAATTTTTTTCACGGTGAACACAAATATTCAACAGCTTAATAGCGCCATCTAGCGACAACAAATTTTTGCGCCATCTAGTGTTCACACTAAACCAGAATAAACAAAAACGCGAAAGACGATTTAAATTAAAACTTGGCAAACAATATAATTTTAATAATTTAATTTTAATAAAAAAGTTTTAATTTTAAACGATTGTATTTTTGTTTATTCTGGTTTATTGCGAACACTTAATGGTACCAGCATTAGCTGTCGGTAGATGGCGCTAAGTTTTTGATTGTGAAAGAGCTAAAAGTCATTCATTATGGAGGAAATCTTGGAGCAAATCACTATACATTAAAGCTATTATAAATCATCAACATTAGAATTTTCTGTCGCCTAAAACTAGAGGATATACTGGATACCCAACTATAAATAGGGCAAATTAAAAGATGATGTTGGCATCAACCTGAAGTTCCTCAATAGAATCTTGCGCCTTATTTAACAATAATTCCCTATCTGATTATTTTGTCAGACGCCGCTGGAAGGAGCATGGGAATCTCTATTAATACTCTTTTTCGCCTCATTACTGGATAAGGAATTTGATCTTTCACGTCAGACTGGAGACTGTGTGTTTAGTGTTTAATAAGCACACCACAAGATCTTGCTCCCAGCAACATGCTTTAATCTTTTGAATACTATGTTGGTTTTAAACCCAATATTGGCAAGACCAATTTATACCAAGGAAGCTATCTTTCAACCTTTATAAGGCGAATATTCCCACCCTCAAGGAGCCAAATCTGGTTTTGTAGATGGCGAAAATATGTTGATAGCAACATACGCGGACGATGTAGCTATTTTTTGCATACTAAGCAGCAGATGGGACTTTAAGAGACTAGAGAGCTGAGCTCCCAGAACATGGGCGGGCCGACGCTATGGAAAAAAAGCCAGCCAGATGGGCTGGGCAACCCAGCTCTTATGCTGCAAAAAAAGACGCCACCCTGGCTAGGCGGCTTACTTTTAAAATACATATAGACAGAGTTCCTAAAAGCAGTCGGCTTAAAGTGGCAAAAATAAACTGTGACCCAAATAAACGAGTTCCGCTGCTCTTACACTGAAAGAGAGTATTAAAGAATGTGTAAATGGAAAAAATAAAATAAAAATACACGATCCAGTTCTGGATTATGGTGACTCCTATGAGTCGATTACTCATTCAGATGTTTCAAATTGATACCTTGCGCCTTAACATTAAATACGAATTGTGCGTAAGAATTTCAACCTTTTACTAAGATCTTGGAATAAAGACCGAAGACCTCCTGGTTAACAAACACACTAGCTGCTAAAATACACTTCCAAAATGGTCTGACGATGAAGCTTCTAGATAAACATCCAATCAAAAAGATTATGCTGAAACCTATGTCGCGGAAGCCTGGACCGTGTCGCTTACTGATGCAGTTGCCTTGGGAGTTTTCGAGAGGAAAGTACTGCGCAAGATCTTTGGTCCTATTCGAGTTGGCGATGACTACCGCATCCGTACCAACCAGGAGCTGTATGAGCTCTTCAACGACATGGACGTTGCTCAGCGTATCAACATCCAGCGGCTTCGCTGGCTCGGGCATGTCGTTAGGATGGACGAGGATGCTCAAACTAGACGTGTGTTCGATGCGGTAGTCAGCAGCCGTTGGCGGAGAGGACGACCGTGTTTGCGTTGGAAAGACCAAGTGGAAGGGACCCTACTTCGCTCGGTGTGACCAACTGGAGAAGGCGCGTGCAATACAGAGGCGCCTGGAGAGATGTTTTAAGGCAGGCCGTAATCCGGTAATCGGGTTGTTATGGCCACATAAGAAGAAGAAGAAACCTGTGTCACCCTACACAATAATCAAAAGCAACTATCGAATGCGAAGAAGGGCAAAAGTCGGCCTTGGGGAGAGGCTATTTCTAGTGACCTATATGACGGTTTCCAGCTGATCTTCGAATGCAGATCGAAGATCACACTAGCCGCTTATAATATACTACACTGAAATTGTCTACCGAAAGAGCTTCTAGATAAATATCCAATCAAAAAGTTCATACATAAGAAGGGCAAAAGTCGGCCTTGCCAGAGGCTATTTCTAGTGACCCATATGACGGGCTCCAGCTCATCTTGGAATGAAGATCGAAGATCACAATAGCCGCTATAATGTACTACACTGAAATGGTCTGCCGAAAGAGCTTCTAGATAAACATCCAACAAGAAGTTCATGTATAAGAAGGGCAAAAGTCGGCCTTGCGAGAGGCTATTTTTAGTGACCTATATGAAGGGTTCCAGCTGATCTTGGAATGAAGATCGAAGATCACACTAGCCGTATAATATACTTCACTGAATTGGTCTCCCGAAAGAGCTGCTAGATAAACTATGTCACCACGTAAAATAGTCAAAAGCAACAATCGACTTCGAAAAAGGCCTAAAATCAACCTTGAGAAGTGACCTATATGATGGGATGCAACTGCTATGATTGCAATCACTTAATATATAAATTTTTTTAATTAATTAAAAAATAATCAATATGTTAAACCCACATTTAATAATTATTTTAAACCCATTTGATTGATGTGACATTTAACATAAAAATTCAATTAAAAATGCTAATATGAAAGTGTTGCATACTTTTGAGCGCATTATTGTCAAACTTTCGCCATTAGCAAATTATAAAAAAAAAAGAATAATAATTACATACAAAGCATTGCCAGACTAAGGGAGGACAAAAAAAAATAAAAACTACAAAGCAAATAAAAACTTTTTCAATTTCGACATGTCAAAAAATGTGTAAAAGTGCAAACTGCAAACGGCAGAAGCCATTGAAGGGGGTTTTGGGGTCTTAAGCCTTGAAGAAGTGTAAAAGGGTTGCCCAAAAAGTCAAATACTATGTGCGTAAATGAGATATATATATATGTACTATAGTATGTGTGTGAGCTGTCTATATACTGCACATTTATTTCGCTCATTTACAAGATGCTCTCTGTCTCTGTGGATGTTAGCTCGCTAGATATTTCCACTTATATTCTGTTATACTACTGCTATTTGAAACTTTTACAACACTAGTACGAGACGAGCAACACTTTATGCCACTCGCCACGAGACTCGACCCCTCTCCTCCCCTCTCCGCTCCACTCAACAAACAATGCAAAGTTTCACTGTCAGGCTATAAATACCAAGGCAGTGGTTGGTTACTTTTCGCTCAAAACTTGCAACTTTGTTGCAATTTCGTTCGTCGCTTTTTGCGTTTTTGTGCATTGGCAAAATTCGTTAACAAAGTTTTGCTTGTTTGCAACTTGTTTCTTGGTGTTTCTCGGGGGGCATCCCCCTCTCTACCTTTTGGTGGCATGCGGCTTTCCTTTATGAGCCCGCCCCTTGGTCTTGGTGGCATGTCATCAAACATGAGCGGCGATGAAGACACGTAAAGCGGCGCTGCTTCTTGGGTTCTTGAGCTACACACAAAACAATGGCGGTTAATTTCAAGTTGCAATTTATGAGCACAAAGCCTTTCATTTATATTTACTTGAAAATGAAAATAAAAATAAAACATTTAAATGCAGAAATTGTCATGGCATAAGAGCGCCGCCAAGACAAAAGCAAGATTCTGCCAGACCCAAGTACCCCGTCGTGGTTTCCCGCCAGCAAAGCAATATAGTACTTGCGAAGAGGGTGGGCTGAGTAGTTATGGGTTTAGTTAGGCAAGACGAGAGTTAGGAGAGGAGGCCCTTTCTAAGGGGCCCGGTGCAATATGGGACAAACGACCACTTTAGAAGTGTAAAAATCTGTTATGTTAAGTACTAAACATTTTAACAGGTCGCGCCGCTGTTAAGTTATCGTCTGTTAAACAATGCTGTTAATAAAGAAAAGCACGTGCTTTCTAAAGTTACTTTTTAAATAGAGCTACGAGATGAATCCAGCTCAGTCCACCTATAAATTTTGTGGTTTGTGTTTGAATGTTCAATCATCTTTCAAATGCATGTTATATTAAAGTGCACTTTTGCGCATTTTTGCTTAAATTTCTCTTTGTAGGTCAACGCCTAAGATTGGAGAATGCGAAGTTGCTTGCCACGTGGAAGTCAATGACGAGGAAGTGTGCAAAATTGGACGCAATTTTCTATTGCTTTAAAGCGGCAATAACGGGCACCTGTTCTGATGACGAAATGAGAAAATTATATACTTATCTGGCCATGGCCTTAGCCAAGGAATCACGTAAGTCATTGAGTAAAATATTTTTTTTTTTCGAGCAGACGAGTGATTTTAGGTCGCTAGGTTAGAACAACACTGAGTTCAATCATTCAGTGAATATCAAGTATATATTGGGACCTTGAATTAATTTCCGGACTTCAACAATAGATGTTGCCATTGACGTATACACTGGAAAAATATCAATGACACTTAAGTCATTTGAAAGGTACATTCAATAGCTGTCAGAATCAATTAAAAATATTTCGTTTCTTTGTGCATATCAAATTTTTTTAATGATGGAAAATTTTGAAAATTTGCGAAAAAAACAGCATTTGTGGGAAGTTTTGTTGGGACACTTTTTCTCAAAGAAAACCGCTCCCAAAAGTCGCCGTTTGCTTGTGGAAGTTTATGGTGAATATTCTCTATCAAAGACACAGTGTTTTGATTGGTTTCAACGTTTTAAAAGTGGTGATTTTTATGTAAAAGACAAAGAGCTTCCGGGGCAGCCGAAAAAGTTTGAGGATGAAGAATTGGAGAAGTTAATCGATGGAGATTCGTGTCAAACGTTAAAAATGTTCGCAGAAACATCGAATGTCAATGAATCAACCTTTAATAAACTTTTAAAGGCCTTGGGAATGATACAAGCAGGGAAATTGGGTTCCATATGAGTTAAAGCCGAGAGACGTTGAGCGCCGTTTTTTCTCAAGTGAAGAGCTGCTTCAAAGACAGAAAAGGAAAGGTTTTTCGTATTGTTACTGTCGATGAAAAGTGGATCCATTACGACAATGCCAAG